>CAWUFW010000866.1:2427500-3027500 GCA_963921515.1 Calotriton arnoldi
ATGCATACACTATGAGTAAAACACTTCCATCTACTCTTCACACAAGCTCCAGAAGTACCTGTTACTTCTCCAATGTTACCCTTACTAGGTGATATAACATCAAATTTTTATCAGCGTACCCTTTTTGCTATTACTCACATGCATAGAGTCCCTAACAAGTACTTGAAGTCCTGCTTAACTTCTCAGTACTATTTCTGCCTGACAGATAACCTCACTGCAGTATGGCTTCCACTTGCCACCCACTATTCTTTTTACCTACCCCGGGGTATTCTGGACAACATATAACAAGACCCAAAAAAATAAGCGGATGTTAGTTCATAAAAATACAAATAAATTCTCATTACCCAATTAACAAAGAGTAACAACAACCGTCCTCTGCTTACCAGAAAACTGATCCAGCGCAATATTAGCCAACAGCATTCATACACTATATACTCACTTGGGCCCATACATTCACACTACACTAATACTTACGCTGGGTGTCAGATGTACTCTTTTATCAAAGTCCCTGCTACCAATTACCTTCTGATTGAAGAGTAATAACTTACCAATGGATCCTTTGCTAATTGGGAAGTTTAAAATGAGTGACATTCACTATAATACATAATCCTGAAATAATCACTGAGTCAGGAAGTTTTTAAAATGTTTATCTAAAGTTTTAGCAGAGTAAAATACAGAAACACGGTACTTGATTGTAATACCCAAGAAAAGCATAGAAATGATTTTGCTAATAAATGACAGTGTTTAAGGAAATAAGAGAGGATAGAGACAGCAGCGCAACTAAAGGTTGCAGTATAGTTACCTAAATACGAGAACCAAGCCCTTTAGCCAAGGAGTTGGAAAAGATAGGACCCTGGAAGGATGAAGAGCAAAGACCTCCTTCAGGATCAGGACAGGACTGGTGACCTCTCTATAACGACGCCTGCGCCGTTCCCCTCTCTGGCACTCGACTTCTCCTCGGTTCTCCCGTCTAATGGACTCCGCCGCCCCTCCTCAGGACCTCTTCCGGACAGGAATTCAGTCAGCAACCGATCAGCTGGGCAGTCTGGAGTTAAGAGCGCTCTGGCAGTATGGACGCCTGTTCTTCGTGAACGCATGCTCTGACTAATTAACTAATGCTATATTCTATTATACCCTTCTACGCCCATGTACCTCCCCTTAATGTTGCTAAAATATGGGACCACTACTTCTGATTGGGCAGGGACAGGGGTGGATTCTCGTACCATGTCAATTTTGGCCTAAATTGTGAAGCCTATTGTATTTAACTTCCCGCCCCTTCAAATTAATACATTCACTTTATTTCCCACCCGTCTCACGACAAATGTTATACATTTTACAGGAGAAGAGTAACATTTTGTCCGCCGGAAACATTGGGTACATCATCTTCGGCCAATAGGTCGTGGCCTTGGGAGACGTCCAAGTTGACTTCACTTGGCAGGCAGACAGGACACATGCGCAGAACCATCTGTTTCTCGAGTTTCAAGACACCAACCCAGGCCCAAGTTTACGAATTACTAAAAGTGTAAGAAGAAAATATTAAAATCACAAATAAAAGTTTCACTGTATACCCACTTTCCCTACTCTATTCCCATTTAATTTTAATACTATCCTGCATTAGTAGCGTTAAGAAAACGACAATTTAATAATGACATGAGAGCAAGCTTAAGCATGTGAAAACATTTAGCGGCCATTTTAGTGCACACTGCGCAGAAGCAGAAGTTTCCCACCAAGCAAAGAAAGACGTCACACCATGTGATCAGGTTGCGACATGCGCAATGAGTTTCCCGTGCTTTAGCGGCCATCTTGATTTATAGACAAGCGTTATTCATTAGTAAAACACATAGGCAAGCGTCTATCCCTTTTGTGTTCGTGAATGCAAATATTAGTATTGACAGTACAAGTTTAATAAATTAATACTATGAGGAGGATTGCATACAAGCAAGTTTCATTTTTGAAACCTTGCTCCATCACTAATAAAGCAAAGACATAACATGATGTCCTATAGTGAAAGGCTATTCACATACTTGATTATGGAGGGGCAAATAAGGGTGTTGAGACATACAACGTGCACCTGTTGCAAATAGTTCACAATAGTGTGCCTTTAGCACAGAGTATTTGGGTCACATAAAGAATGCATACAATTGTTAATGAACACCTGAAAAGCAATGAAAGGTAGGTAGAGAGATTTTGCACCTGCAAGTGTGTCATTGTTATTTCTATTATACAATCGATGGAAAATCTCGGTCTAGTCAGAACCAGGTGACACATACAAACAAGTATTTACAATGCAATAGGTCTCGCATTTGCAAGAGTTTAAGCTATTGGCAATGTAAATGACAATGCCTTTTATTTATCAGTTTTAAAAAACAACACATAAATAAAAGGCATTGTCATTTACAAATGCCAATAGCTCAAACTTTCGCAAATGCGAGACCTATTGCATTGTAAATGCTTGTTTTTGTGCAGGCAGCACCTGCGGTCTCCATTGGTCAGTGAGGGTCACTTTGGATGGGGTATGCTCGACACAGCCCACCAAAAAGGCTGGACCTATCCTTTAAAACATATACAAAAAGTTTCCATGTAACTCTTTCCCACATCCACACAAACATCAGCTGTTTGGGATTTTTCTGGCTATTATTTTGTCCCCAAAATATCACAGACTTTTAAGCACATAAGAGCATGCTTATGTTTTGTCCGGATAGTCGCGTTGGGTAAACTCAAAACATAACATCTAATTTGCAATACATTAAGAAGGTCTACAAATGCAGCCCAAAATTGTATTTTGCTGTGCAACTCCTCCTCTCGCACACACATAAGTAAGTATACCCCCCAGTGTCCACAATCGGGCATTGTCATAAGGTCCAGTAGTGCAGGGCAAACTTAGCTTTTCCTCCTTACGAGGTCGATAAATGAAGTACAATTAATTACGGAAATAGTAGCACCTCTTATTTACGGCACTTACAGGCACATGCATCAAAAGAAAAACCGGTCGCAAACGGGCAGATTCTCAGAATCTGCCCCTTTACGATCAGTATTTTTGCATTTGGGATGCATCATCCCAAATGTAAAAATCGCAATTTAAGTAATCTCTAAATTGCGATTACTTAATTATGATTGCATTTAAGGAATCGTAAATTGAGATTCCTTAAATGCAATGCAACAAAGTAAAAAAATTAGCGATTTCGCTACTAGGGCGCAATTTACCATGAAGTTGAACTTCATGGTAATTGCAAAACTTTGAGAAATGCACTAAAGTGCATTTTTCAAAGTTGAAGGTTACACACACACATGTCCTTGGGACATGTGTGTGCGCAACATATGTGCACGGATCAATTTCAGGGGTGCAACAGGGTGTCCTTTTGACACCCCTGCACCCTTGAAATTGCATGCGCAATTTGCGAGTACCTATTGGTACTCGCTAATAGCGCTCGCAATTTCCCATTCATTCCTATGGGCCTGGAGGCCCATAGGAATGAATGGGAAGCCATTCCTTATTTGCGACTCGCAATTTGCGAGTCGCAAATAAGGAATGTGAAGGAATCGCTATTATTATAGCAATTCCTACATGCATAGGATTTTGCGAATCCTTATTTGCGAATCCTTAATATTCGCTATTAAGGACTCGCAAAATCTTAGCTTGATGCATGTGCCAGTTAGACATTAGGCTAACTTAAAAACAATGTGATATTGTTAAAATGCCTTAATTTGGTTGATCTTAAATACATTGTCAGCTTTAAGATTTCTTCATGCTCAGACACTCCTTTTTTCCGCGGTTAGCCAATGCTTATTGAGAACGGCATTAGCCCCTGTGAATACTTAAATGCTGTGTTTCTTTAGTCACAAGCTGGACAAGTAAATGCCTGCCGGGTTTAGTCCTAGCCCAGCCAAGTGAATGGTGCTAAGTGGACACAGGGTTTACTGCGTTACAAAATAGAGGTGGCAAAAGGAGGGGTAAAAGCACGCGCGAGTGCAGCAGCATGGGGGGTGGGTGGGGGGCAAGGGCCTCATTTCGGCAACTATGGCCTAGGGACTGCCAAGAGTGGAATTACAACTTTAAGGCGGGGGGGAGGGGCTGCCCAGTAGGCTTTGAGATGAGGAGGATGCCTGGGCAACAAAGAGCAAACTCGGCAAGCGCATGCGCTGCCTTCGCGCAGTTGCGGAATGATGGCTGGAGGACTGGGTGAACTGAATCAACCAAGCCATTTATGTGCCATTTGCAGGCTTGAGTCATGACTCGAGAATGGATGAATGGATAAATGAGTTAACACATGGATAGATTGAATAATGAATCGACTGGTTAATTGAATCAATGAATGAGTGCACTTGTGGATGAAAGACTGCATGGATAGATGGCTGATGAATGGAATCAACGGATGAAGATGAATGGAATCAATAAAAGAATGCTAGGCTACCATGAATGTATGAACACATGGCTAGTGGATTGATAAATGCATTCAACGAATGAGCGTGTTGCCTCGTGAAAGCTGAGGCTATTACAAATGAATGCATTAATGAATAAATAATTAATGAATGGATTAATTGAATCCGTTAATACCCTTGCCTAATGAAAGCTGAGGCTACTGGCATTGAATGAATGAATCAATCAATTAATGAATACTGTTGTCCCACGTGCGCTGCATCCACATAGATGAAGTTATGTCATTTTTGGTCCTGTTGGTGAGTTTGGTCATAACTTGATTGTAAAGCTGGCTTTATGAACCAAATGATCGCTGCTGGCACCTGCAGGCACCTAAACATCATGGCTCCGGCTTCTGGCAATACCAACTCAGTGCTTCATCCTTCTAAGGTCGACAAATCTAATACCATTAAATTTGGTTACACTAGATCATATAAACAGAAGAGATGCGTTATAAAATGCTATTAAACGTCTATTATAACTACTGTGAACGATCTGCAGTATTTTAAGCAGGGGCGTAGCGCAGGAGAGGCCCCAACCTTCCAGGGGGCCCTAACCCTTCAAGAGGGCCCCATAAAAAATTGATTTGGCGAAAGGAGGGGTAAAGGCGAGCACGAGTGTGGCAGCGGGGGGTGGGGTTCGTGCAAGGACCGCATTTCGGCAACTTTGGCCAAGGGACTGCCAAGAGTGTAATTACAACTTTAAGGGGGTAATGGGGCTTCCCAGGAGGCTTTGAGATAAGGAGGATGCCTGGACTATAAAAAGAAAACTCGGCAAGCGCATGCGCTGCCTAGGCGCACTTAATTACTGATTTCTCAGCTATTATTTACATGGGGAAACACAAAAAGTGCATAAAGTTTACTTGGTACACGGTGTGCTCATTTGCATGCATGCAGTGCCCAAAAGGTCCCTGCATGGAGCCACTTTTATCTGAAGCCGTGTAAGGGGAGAGGCTGCCAGTAATTACAATAGGGAGGGGAGGCCGGTGTGCTACAGAGACGGGCCAAGCTTGCTGAAGCCTTTTTGAATTTTCAGAATAACAGCAGCGCGCCGAAGTCAGCCGGTGTGCGCTGGCAAAGCCCGTTCTCCCCAGCACGCCTCCCATGCCTGCTGTCTGCTGCCCAGGTAATTAAAAGCATACTCACACTTAATTACTAATTACCCAGTAGGAAAGCTGGTATCGTGAGAACCAGGCCACAGCAGCTATACGAAGACAGGGATCGGGACGCCGGGCCATGCGTTTGAAAAGGAGGAGGCAGCTGCAGCCGGGGAGAGGGAAGAAGCGTGGGCGCGCTGAGCTTAAAGAAGCACGAAGGAAACAAGCATTTGTTTCCGAGGCCGGGGACACTGAGAAGATGAAGTAGTCCCAAAACAAAAGAGATACCGACCTACAGCGTAACAAAACTGTAGTTGGTCGGTGCTGCTTCCCACAAAATGGAAGTGACATATCGGATGGCCAGCCAATAATGAGCCAGCTAAGCAGAGCAACGCCAGAGTGAACCAATGTCAAGCGGCAGGCGGGATTACCCTCCATATTCTGTTTACTACAGGTCCTGCGACAGCTCATGCGCTGTCTAGGCTCGACCTAAAAATGGGTCAGTGGTGTGGTGTGGGACTCAACGGTGGCACAGCCCCACTGGTTCTTTGATTCATTCATTGACCAGGCATGCTAGTTGGGCATTGCTGGCATCCAATTCATTCAGCCCATTTTGGATGCTATCTAGTAAGTGCATCCATTTGCATTCCCGTATTTTTAAAACTAGCTGAATGTCACCCCCCCCCCCCTGGGGCCCAATATGACTTTCTCCAGGACGACCCATCTAATGCTCTCTGGTGGGTGATTGATTCTCTGGAAATGTTCTACCAAGGGTGCCCCTACCACGCCACACCTCACTCTGCTACAGTGTTGTAACACCCGTGCTTTCACCTTTTGACGTGTCTGACCTATGTAAATCATATCGCACGGGCAGATGATGGCGTAAATGACGTCTGATGTGTTACAGTTTGTGTGGGTTTTTAGATTGATCACATGATGTTTAAAATTCAGTTGTTTGGTTTGGATAGTGAGACTTCACGCCTTGCAGTGTCCACATTTATAGTGGCCTGTGATTTCCGGAAGATGCCACAAAGTGGAGGGTGGCGGAGGCGTTTCTAAGAGGGAGCGGACCACATGGTCTTGTATGCTTTTCCCCTTCCTGAAGGAATGCATGGGTGGTTCAGTCAGTTCCAAGTCATCTGATCTGAGCTCCCAGTAATGGTTAACAATCTGTCTGATCACGTTGCTGTGGGTGCAGAAGGTGGTCACACAGATCATCCTATTACTCAAGTCCTTATTACGTGTTTTAACCATAAGTAGGGTTTCCCTAGGATTGAACCAGGCTCTTTTTTGGGCACGCTTCACCAACCTCCTGGGGTAACCCCTGTCTATGAGGTGACCCATGAGGTTGTCTGATTCCATCAGATAGTCTTCTTTTCGTGAGCAGTTCCGGCGAATCCTTAGAAATTGTCCAAAGGGCAAGTTGTCACGCAGTCCTCTGGGGTGGTGACTGTTGTAGCGTAGTAGTAAATTCCGCTCAGTTGGTTTCCTAAAAAGAGTAGTATACAAAAGGTTGTTGTCTTCTTTAATGGAAATATCCAAGAAATCGATCGAGTTGTTGTCTGAGTGCAAGGTAAATTTAATATCCGTGGATCTCTGGTTAAGCAACAGGAAAAAGGTGTCCAATTCAACTGAGTTCCCTGTCCAAATGAGAAGAATATCGTCAATATAACGGTTCCACAGTGTTACGTGATCGTGATATGGGTTACTTTCATGGAACACAAAGGTGCTTTCAAAATGGCCCATGTATATAATAGCCAGGTCCGGTGCAAAACTCGCCCCCATGGCTATGCCCTTTGTTTGTAGATAAAACTCCCCTTGAAAGAAAAAGTTGCGCATCATAGCAATCTCCAGAAGCTCAATAATGAAATCCGTGGGGACCAGTGTAGGTGAGGGTCTTTTGTTCAAGGCTGTGCGCATGACTTCCAGGGCTGGCAATTGCGGGATGCTTATATAGAGAGATACAATATCTAGAGTCACCAGTCGTTGTTGTGTCGGATCAAAGGCACGGTTGTCAACCAATCCGATAGTCTGCATAGTGTCTCTTAAGTAGGATCTGGTCGCTTCTGTGATGGGCTTCAAAAAGAAATCAATATATTTACAAAGTGGTTCCAGCAGTGAACCACAGCCCGACAATTATGGGCCGTCCAGGTGGATGTTCCAAGTTTTTATGCACCTTGGGTAAGGTGTATATGGTGGGTAATCGTGGTTGTTTTTGGTTCAGAAAGTTGAATTCTAAGTCAGAGACAAAACCCAGATTGTGACCTTCTTCTGTGACTCGTAGAATCAATTTGGTTAGTTCCTTCGTGGGGTCAGTCCTCAGTCGGGTGTAGCTGACGCCATCTCCAAGTTGGTTGTAGACCTCCATCTTATAATCAGTGGTGTCTTGAATCACAATGGCTCCGCCCTTGTCCGCTGGCTTAATCACAATTCGTCGGTTGTCTTTCAAGGATAATAGGGCTGCATGTTCCGGTATGGTGATGTTGTGATTCACGTACTGACGGGTGGAGACCGTCTTCAGGACCTGCTCAGGACCTTTCCAGCGCGGCTCCAGATTTTTCTTCCTCTGAAAATTACGCACCAGGATATAGTCCCCAGGCTGAATGTTGTGGCCGGGCCCCTCTGGTATAGAAGGTAGGCACTCCTGCACCTGTTGGTGAATAGAACGTAAACTTTCTGTTAACTGGCCAAGATAATCAAGCAACACAGGATATTCAATATCAGAATATTTACGAGGACGTGGGACGCCCCATACATTGGCCGGGTGTCCAAACACGACCTCATAAGGTGACAATCCTGTTCTAGAATGGGCTGTAGTTCTTGTTGACAGAAGAGCTAACGGTAGAGCATCTGGCCATTTCAACCCTGTCGTCTCCTGGATTTTTGCCAATTTCACTTTGAGAGTACCATTGTACTTCTCAACCAAACCCGCTGACTGTGGATGATTGGCAGCATGAAATTTCTGTTTAATATGTAAACCTTCACAAATCAATGTAATCACTTTCCCATTAAAATGACTCCCATTGTCACTCCAGATAATTCGGGGCAAGCCGAATAGAGGAAAATACTCTTTAAGGAGTACTTTCGCTGTTGTAATGGCCGTATTATCTTTAGTGGGGTAAGCCTCAACCCATTTGCTGAACGCACTTATGACCACTAAAACATACTTAAGATTACTGCATCTCTCAAATTCAATGTAGTCCATTTGAAGGACTGCAAAAGGAAAATTAGGTGGTGTAAAATTCCCAGGTGGTGTAGGGGTGCCCTTCCCTGGATTATGTATCATACAGACCATGCAATGTTTCACCAAATGTGCAGCTGTCTTGGAAATGTTATCGTTATGCCATACAGGGGCTAACAATTTACAAATGCCTTTCGCACTGATATGAGCTGGACCACGGGCCATAGTAACCACAGGAAGTACATACGCATCGGGCAACATCCATTTCTGTTGTCCAGATTTATCAATCCAACACCCTTCCTCATTTAACTGCGCTATACTCTCCTGCCATTTCGCTAATTCATCCATCGTGGCTTCACTTTGTATCTCCTTCACACTTTCAACAGTGTTTTCAAACATAACGACTTCAGGGACCCACCTAGCTGGACCTGCAGCAAACATGTGTTTCATTTTACTTCGAGCCAGCTCCTTAGCTACCTGATCTGCAAAGGCATTTCCTCTACCCACATCACCAGTAACCTTCTTATGGGCACTGCACTTAATTATTGCTAATCTCTTGGGGAGCGTTAAAGCAGACAAAAGCCCTAATATAAGGTGGCCATGTTGAATCTTGGTACCATGAGAGGTAAGAAACCCTCTCTCTGCCCAGAGTCGCCCGAAATTATGCGTGACCCCAAATGCGTACTGGCTGTCAGTATAGATATTGACAACCAGTCCTTCACTCAATTCACAAGCTCGAATAAGGGCAGCAAGCTCAGCAGCTTGAAATGAAATGAAATGAAAGGAATTTGGTATAGCGCAAAACAGCTACTCCAGCTAGAGTGTCCTGGCGCTAAGATGGAAAAACCGTGCTTGTGTGGACATAGTGGCAGGGTACAGAGCTGGAACTAATTCTTGCAAAGCCAGGTTTTTAGATGTTTTCTGAACGTTGCTAGGTCAGCTGAGGCTCTCAAAAAGGCAGGAAGGCTGTTCCATGTTTTTGCTCTCAGATACCCAAAGGATCTCCCCCCTATGCGTGCTAAGCGTATTAAGGACATGTGCAAGGTCTGGGGTAGAGGATTTTAAGGACCTCGTTGGAACATAACGAATAGCGCGCTTCTTTAGGTACTCAGCGCCAAGACCATGGAATGCTTTCAAAAATATCATCATGGCCTTGAACTTAATTCTTTCTTTCATTCGGAGCCAGTGCAGAGATTTAAGGATGGGAGTCATGTGAGCTCTAGGCCTAGGTCTGAGGATCGCTCTAGCGGCTGCGTTCTGCACCACTTGTAGACACAGAGTGAGATAGTCCAGTAGGCCGCGGTAAAGACTATTGGCGTAGTCCAGTCTAGAAGTCACTAAAGCCTGGACCACGGTCTTCCTCGTGTCCACTGGCAACAGAGGAAGAAATTCTTTTAGCATGCGAAGTATGCCAAAACAGGAGCCAATCGGAGTTTGGATCTGGGGGCGCATGGAAAGGGCGTTGTCAATGACAATGCCCAAGTTTTTAACCCTTTGTTGGGCAAACTAGGGGGGAGACAGCTCCATTGGCCACCAAGTTCTCCAGTTACAAACAAAATAATCTCAGATTTGTCCGGATTACTTTTTAACTGATTTATTTTTAGTCAGTAAAATACCTTAGAGAGGCAGGATCTGCTACTGTCTCTGACAAAATCTGCTCCTTTTTCACACGTAAAGATCAGTTGCATATCATCGGCGTAGGAGATGATCTTAACTCCATCTTCCTTTACCAAGGATGCTAAAGGTGACATACATATATTGAAGAGGGTGGGGCTAAGAATGGAGCCCTGTGGTATCCCCAAGTTCGAAATTGGCATGGGAAATGAGAAAGGGAGTGTCCAAATTTCCTGTGATCTATCTTTCAAAAAAGAAGTCAGCCAGGCCAGGGCAGACCCGACCACTCCCAGGTTTCGCAACCTGGCGAGAAGTCTCTCATGCGGAACAGTATCGAAAGCCACAGAGAGCTCGAGTAGCACAAGGGCTGCCCTGCACCCTGATCGAGTTTCTCCTTAATGTATTCAGTAATATCCAGAAGGGCTGATTTGGTGCTGTAATTTAGCCTGAAGCCAGATTGGGAGTTATGCAGCAGGTTATTGTTTTCAATATATACAGAAAGTGCTTTATTTATGTGTTTCTCTAAAACCTTAGAGAAAAACGGGAGGAGAGAGATGGGCCTGTAGTTGGTCGGGTTGTTCTGATCTGCAGTAGGTTTTTGTAAGAGCAGTAGAATTTTAGCCTGCTTCCAGATCTTCGGAAATACGCCGGAACGAAGAGATGTGTTCAGCACCTTATTGACAATAGGGTTAATAGTGGGAGCTAACGGTGTTACTAGCTTGACGGGGCAGGCATCGGTGGGGGAGCCTGATTTAAGGCTGAAGAGGTAATTGAGTGACTCCTCCGGTAGCAGTTCAGGGAACTCTAACAATGCTGCGGGCTGCACAGAACATAATTTACCATTCAGGGAATTGTTGACAAGTAAGTCCTCCACAGATACTTTGTCAAACGACTGTTGGATCAGAGCAATCTTGTTATGGAGGGATGTTGCAACCTGCTCGGTCCACTCAGCAGAGAGCGGGGACTCTTTTTTGGCTGCTCTAGGGGAGATGAAAGCTTTCACTATCTTAAACATTTACTTACCCTTATTATGGGCTATTTCAATTTTATTATGTAGGAAACTTTCCTTGGCCTCTCTCACTTGTTTGCGGTGTACTTTTAGGGTGGCTTTATCGATCTTCCTGTTTTCAGAGGAGTAGAGTTTCCGCCATTTCCTTTCGAGACCTCTGCAGATGTTTTTGCTGGTTCTAAGAGGTTCATTTAACCAGGGAGCGGAAGGGTGAAACCTCCTAGATGGGCGAGAGGCCAGAGGCGACTAATAGGGGACCTGTGATGTCTCTACCACAGTACGCAATGTAGTGATAGCATAAGCTGCAGTGGTGGTGCCATCTGGTAATTTAAAACAGGAGCCATCGACATATAGTTCCCCTTGAGGGTCAGATAAGGGAACATCAGTCAGGTCTACCTGTCCTTTCGTCTCTTTTTCCGTCTGGAAAATACAGTCATGTTTGTCAACTGCATCGTTCTCAGAAAGGAGGGGTAGTAACGTGGCTGGATTCAGAGTGGCACATCTTTTAATCATAATCTGCTTAGCAATCAATGTCAATTCATAACCAGTAAGACGTGCACTGGTGAGGTGCTGTGTCTTTGTCTTATTCAAGAGTGTATCCACAGCACGGGGTACCATAACTGTGAGGTCTGTATCGAGCACAAGTCCAGCCGATTGTCTGATTGAAGTGGCCACAGCTGCGACCGCTCGCAGACAGCTCGGGAGGGCTCTTGCGACAGGGTCAAGCACAGCAGAGAAATAAGTGCAAGGCCTCTGTTTATCCCCAAATTTTTGTGTTAAGACAGAAAGTGTGCAACCAGCCATCTCATGAACATAGAGCACAAACGTTTTTCTGTAATCAGGTGTGCCGAGCACTGGAGCCGAGCAAAGCGCAGTTTTTAATTGGTCAAAAGATTGTTGGCATTCAGGCGTCCAAGGCAAAGGCTCATGCACTGCTTTCGTTGTTAATGCAAGCAAAGGTTTGATTAGTAACGAATAATTTGGGATCCACTGGCGACAGTAGGAAGTAATACCTATGAAAGCGCGTACATTTTTTTGAGTTTGTGGAATGGGCATTTTATTAATGGTACTAATGCGCTCAGGGGTCAACCTCCTACCCTCCTTCGACAGTTGGTGACCTAAACAGGTGACCTCCTGTCGACAATACTGACATTTCGAAAGAGAGACCTTATGTCCATGATGTGCCAAATGCAACAGCAGTTTCACAGTACTGTCCTTACAACCTTGTTCTTTATCAGAAGCAATTAACAAATCATCGACATACTGCACCAATACATTACCTGGAGAAAGTGAGAGTGAATCCAACTGATATTTTAATGCCTGACTATAGATACTAGGACTCTCTGTATAGCCTTGAGTTATGCAACAGAATCTAAAACTTCTGCCAGCCAGTGTAAACCCAAACAAATACCTACTGTCCGGATGTATGGGAATACTGAAGAATGCATTTTTCAGATCAATAACAGAAAAGAACGTGGCTGTTGATGGGACCATACTTAAAAGCGTAGTAATATCAGGAACCACCAGAAATTGTGGAACTACTATTCCATTTACCTCACGCAAATCAATCACAAAGAGATAAACATCATATGGGGCCCCAGAGG
Organism: Calotriton arnoldi; assembly: GCA_963921515.1. Lineage (NCBI taxonomy): Eukaryota > Metazoa > Chordata > Amphibia > Caudata > Salamandridae > Calotriton > Calotriton arnoldi. The sequence continues at coordinate 2,440,422 of CAWUFW010000866.1, forward strand.
AACCCAAGGGTGCCCTCTTAAGGACCGGAAGAATTGGACTATTGCAAATTTATTAGACGTTTCTTCAACCACTCCCTTACATATCAAATCCTGAATAATCTGAAGAAGGGTCCATTCTCCTGCCTGTGGTATTTTATATTGGGGAATACGGGGCAGAATAGCATTATCTTTAACTTGTATAGAAACTGGTGGTATGAGCAGCAAGCCCACATTTGTATCACCTGTGGCCCATAGTGTTGGTGGTACTTCAGCAAATTCAGCTGGAAGGGTCACATCCTGAGACAAACACTGTCTAATACTCACATCTGGACCGATAGTAATATAAAAACCAGCAGGGAGCAATAAATAGTAGCATGCAACTTCTTCAATAAGTCCAAACCCATCAGATTTTCACCACAATTAGATGGTAAAAAAATGGAGATTCCACAGTGAAAGGACCAACAGTTAGTGCAAGGGGGCGTGAAATGGGGCTGACAACCGGTACACCTGAAAAACCTACTGAAACATTATTTTGGCCAGACAGGGCTGCCCCAGGGACCATACGTCGAGAAACAGAACTCTTTGTCGCTTCTGTGTCCACCAAAAATTCCTTAGTCGAACCCTGCAAATCCACTGTGACATAAGGACCGCGCTGATCTACAGGTATCTGAACTGGTTCCTCACCCTGTCCCTGGCTGTCCTAGCTGTAAGACATGCCTGTCACATCATCAATCTCATAATCATCATGATAATACTGTCCATCTCTGGGGTCATCAAAATAATTATTATCAGAACGGCCCCCAGGAGCCGCAGCATTCTGATTTCGATCAGTCCCACGGCCTCTACCACCAGAGCCCTGTCCTCCAGGGGACGCGACCTTCTGTAAAAGCACAGGGCACTGGCTACGCCAATGTCCCTTCTCCTTACAATACGCACACTGATTCTGCACCAGAAGTGTCATAGTAGGCTGCCTAGGGGAAGTAGGCTGCCTAGGGGCTGTTTGGGGAAGTTGTCGAGAAAGACCTCCCCCTCCTCTGGTGTTGCCCCGAAATGTCTGCTGCAACAACACTTTCGCCTTTAAATCCCTATGTTTCTTATCAGTTTTAGCCTTTTCCTCCTGATCTCGATGCTCATAATATTGAGCCATATTCAAAATAACAGAGGGAGAAGACGTAGACCAAGTACTTTCAGATGCCTGCAAATGAGTCATTATTTCAGGAAGAAGATTAGTAACAAACCTGTCGACGAACAAACAAACTCCTCCCTCCATTGACGTATCCTGCCCACAATAATCCAAAAACATGTCTTCAAACCTAGTAAAGAAATCAGACACACTCTCATCCTTCTTCTGTCGACAGGCCGTCAATCTGTCCCACCTTACCTTTTTAGGTGGAATAATTGAGTGCATATATGTAATAATACGACCAGGCAAAGCAAGTATCTCTGCACTGGGTTTGTCTCCTGGCTTCTTTTCCTGATCCCATCCCTTAATCACATCCCATGTACCACCCAACTTTGCGACATGATCTTGAGTATGCACCTGCCGCCAAATATCAACCGGAACAAGAAGACCAAAAAACATTTCAATATCAGCAAGAGTCATTACAGTAGAAGAGGCAGCCTCTGTTAATTCCTTAAAAAAAGCAGTGGGATTTTTCCTAGGATCAGGCAGCGTAGCCTTAAGGGCCAAAACCTCACTTCTTTTCCATGGAGTATAAACCCATTGCTCCTGGAAGCGAGCAGCCACGGCCGGTCTAGTGACTGCTCCATTCCGATCCGTCAGCTCAGGTATTTCTGGATGATAAATTGGGTGGGCTTCACGCATAGGGAACTGAGTAATTTTAGTGGGACTCTTATCATACAATTGACCTCTATAAGAGACTATAGTGGCAAGATTTGCGAGCACCTGTCCTGGCGCTAAATCAGGTACATAGACACGATCTCTAATTTCAAATAGTACTTGTGGGGCCTCCATTTTGACGTGCGTGTGCCAAAGGTCTATCATTCTAGCAGACATGTGTTGAAGAACGTGCTGCTGTAAAAAAAGCTCGAACTCACGCACAGTTTGCCAAATATTCTCAGTGATATAAATCACATTGCTAGCCCACTTAATAGCCTGCCTTGCTAATACATCCTTCTCATCTTCACCTACTCCAGAGCGCATCAACGGACCCACTCGTTCACTAAATCTCACCCAATACCTTTCTTCAAACCCTCGTACAAGCATTTCAACATGCAAGGATATCAGAGGGTGAGTAACCATAGGAGGAGAAGTAATAGAAGTAGTATGGCTGTAGTCAACGTTTGCACTGGAGGAGAAAGAACAGAGGGCACAGGAGTCAGAACAGTAGATGTACTAGAGGTCACGGTCGTCAAAGATGGCGAGGGAAGAGAAAGAACAGGGGCGCTGTAGCCAGAGCTGTTGAAATAACAGCCATAGATATGGGGGCTACCGGAGCAGATGAAACAGGCTGCTGTGACTGTAAAGGAACAGTGGGATATATCCTCTGCGGGGCATAAGGAGGCGGGGGTCGAGTATCTAACAACTCCTCTACAAAGGTGTCATTTTCCTCTTTGGCCAAATAAGACTTGTCAATATGCAACCGAAATCTCCTATCCTCATTCAATTCCTGTCTCCTGTTTTTCTCTATCATATGCTACAGCCTTCTGCGTCAATGTCTGCATTCTCCCTTTCCGTGCCTCTTTCTCCATTTTTAACCGCCTTTGCTTAGCCTCCTTCTGCCATGTTCAGAGAGAATCAAACATCGCCTGTCTACTTCGTCTCTTAAACAACTGTTCCTGTAAAAAACCAATCTTCTGTTCATCAAATGTGCCCGTCAAAGATCACTGCAACTCGGCATTGTCCCTCGTATATTTGTGCCATAACGTACTAAACATAATAGGGCCAAGGCCATGTTTCACATACATATCAAAATTGGGGCTGCCTTCAATAGGCGCAGGCTGAGCTTCTTCCAACCGGGCATTTGTGGAACAACAACGAAAACACAAATTCCAAAATTTACTAAGGCCAGGAATGGCAAAGAAAAACAAAATCGTTATTTCACCTAGCAAAGTATTTGCAAACACTTTTTACCAAAACAGTCTTTAGACCGTAAAAAACACAAACAACAATGGTACCATATCCACATAGAACCAAAACAAACCCACCTTATATCAGTGGTACAAACAAACCAATTCTCCACTGACGACTCTTCAGACCAAACAGTCAGATCAAGGGTTTCGCCGTTCAGGAGTCCAGTCGCGATAACCACTGGGCAAGGCACCGTCCGGGAGGACAGAAGGAGCAGCTGCGAGTAACAGATACTCTTCATGCAGGTATCCCTGAGCCGTCAGTCTGACCCGATGATGTCCTCGACCTCCCCCCCGTCTGTGGAAAGCGTATAGATCAATCACCCAAAGGAGTCCCTGTTCGGGCGCCAACTGAAGGAAGTGACCCGTTAAGGGCCATCCGGGTCACTAATGACTACCTCTCAGCCTTCCGTGTCAAATGAAGAGTCGCTCAGACAGTAGAGAATACAAACCAATAGCTGTTTTTTCATATACAGTCAGAGTGGAGCCCCATCTGTACAGTCGCTAGGAGTGCTACGGAGGGTACTGAAATCAACAAGCATAAAGATACATTATGTAAGTTTCATAGCCAGGCAAAACCATGCCCACAGTGGAATTTTCCTAGCAGATGCAGCTGGACAGTGAAATACAAAAAAAAGGTTTCAGCGCTCGTATCTTACACAAACTAGCATAGTCCAAGGTCGTTCCATCCTGGGCCCACCACCACACAAGTGGGAGAGGGCCTCTATCTAGTGAGAAAGCTATGCGCTGACATGAACAGTGTACTCATTACTGAAACAAAACCTAACGTTGCAGAAACGAAACTCAGGCGAGGGAATTTCTCGGAATTGAACAAGATCAGTTTCGAACAGCCTAAAATGGAGCCTGAAAAGAAAATGGTGCAGCAAATGCTAACTTACATAAGGCAGTGCTTAAGCGCAAACGGGTCTATTCAAACACTTTGGTGTGATTTTAATGCTAAACTTGCTGGAAGCATTTATGACATAGCTTTCTTAGATAACAATTTATTTGATACTCTGACTTTGGTTGAACCAGATCAAAGGGGGACAGAATTGGGTAATTATATGTTGGCCCGTGATATAATTAATTTGCACAAGAGTAACACTTCTGACTTTTTTGGTTGAGTATGTGAATCAATAATTGACTATGGGGCCTATCAGCAATGCAAAGCGCAATTAGCGCTTGGATAATTATCGCCAGGCATCGTCGGTTTCTATCGCGGAGTTAGCGTGCAATCAGCAATGTTAATCTCCAAAGCGATAGAAACCTTGGAGAACAGTGTGAATATCGCCTGAAAACAGGCGATATTCACACTGTTCCCCAGTTTCAGCTTGCTGATAGTGCGAGGGGGACTTAGCCATGTAATCCACCTCTCATTGGATTACATGGCTAAGTCAGGGTGGGACCAGGTGTTAGCAAACCAGCGCTAAATGTGTTTAGCGCTGGTTCGCTAATCACCGCCCCTGCCTCGCTGATAGGCGTTAGCGACCTCAGCGACTATTTCCAGTCGCTGTTAGGTGGGGAACGCCTACTTTGCATGCCATTAGCGATAAATATCGCTGGCATGCAAAGCGGCACCCAACCCGGTCGCTATCGCCTACAAACTGTCGCTAACAGCAGTTAGCGACAGCTTGTTGATAAGGCGATAAAATTATCGCCGCTTTAGCGGGAAAAAGTCCCGCTAAAATGGCGATAATCGCCTTGCTGATATGCCCCTATATTTTTTCCATCCTAGGGGCTCATGAACTATTATTTGGAAAGCAATATTTTGTATACAAACTAAAGGGATCATAATCTGCTAATCGCTTCTTTTGTGCCTCCTTTGCCTATTGTCCTGACTCCAGCTCAGATTACACCCTGTAATTGGATTGAGAGGTACTGTTTTGCCTTACCTCATACGCTTACTGGTCAAGGTAAGGGGGGGTTGCTGGACCCCGGTTTGCTCATTTATTTGCCCGCACTTTTTTTCCAATCGGCACACGTCACTGGTGTTCCGATTTGGCCACGCCCCCTCACTCGCTTCTATTCTTCATGGAGGGCTATTTAATTAGCTGAAATGCGCGTCCGCACAGATTGGATTGAGAGGTACTGTTTTGCCTTACCTCATACGCTTATTCTTGCCCTGCTTTTCGTTCCTTGTATTCACATCGGTGCCAGTTTTAGGAGGTGCCTGGCTCCTATAGTGACTGGGCGCCATCTTGAAGTGGGTCTTTAACCTCTTTTAATGGGTTTATGCCTTTAAAATTTCGCATTTAAGTGATTTACAAGTATCTTACCTTGCCAGGGGAGCCTGGTCAAGGTAAGGGGGGTTGCTGGACCCCGGTTTGCTCATTTATTTGCCCGCAATTTTTTTCCAATCGGCACACGTCACTGGTGTTCCGAATTGGCCACGCCCCCTCACTCGCCTCTAATCTTCATGGAGGGCTATTTAAAATGGCCGAATTGTGCAATGCCGCAAGCCCATCCGCGCCCGTCCGCGCACGGTCCGCGCTCAGCACCAGCCCTTCTGCTCGTTTTCTGTCAGAACAAGCAAGCATGAAGCGGTATGGACAAAAGCAACTTATGGATCTAAGGGCAAACATAGGCTGTCCCCCGCGACCATCGCTAATCCCTTTAGAGCCAGGTCAAACATGTCCGTTTTGTCAGTTGACTATATCTAACATATCAGTAAAAAGCCTCGAAATGCACAATCATCCTACCACCAAGGCTATTCCTTATGTCAAAACGTTTAAAGCAACACTTATTAATGCTTGCTCGTTAATCAAGAATTCCTTTGCTTTCTTTGAGGCAAATTCATTGGATTTTGCCTTTATTACCGAGACCTGGGCAGATTCTTCCTCGGGTCCCGACTTAATTAGAGACATGCCCATTGGTGTTAATATCATTAGGCTCGGCTGGATAGGTAAAAAGGGCGGTGGTCTAGCCATTATTCACAGGGAACAGTTTTCAGTCTCCGCGGGGGCATTAGAAGGGACTTCCAACTGTGAAGCACTGGCCTTCAAAATTCTGCTCACTCATCATTATGCTTTTAATGGAGTATTTATCAATTGACCACCTGGTCCCAGAGCTAACTAATAGTCAGCATCTCGATGCTAAGATCAATTTCCCGGATTTCATTATCCTAGGTGATTTTAACTTTCATCTTGAGAACTCCACAGATAGTGACTCAGCTCTTCCCTCTGATTTTATGGTCAGCGGGGGACTGGCTCAACTCATTAACGGTCCTACTCATATTGCAGGTCACACCTTGGATGGAATTTTCTCAGACAACCCACATCTTTCAGTGACATCCATCTTGCCATTGGTCTGGTCAGACCATTGTGCAATTATGCTCTCTTTAAATACAGAATGCTCAGCTTGTTCTGTAGGCCCCCAAACACCTAAAGCCAGGAGTACCATGAGTAGACCATGGCATAATCACCCCGGATGCTTTCAGATGACAGCTGGTCGAATCCAAGCCGGAATTTCCTCAGGACCTAGAGTTGGCCACTTCAGACTATCATAATTGGCCCCTTCTAAGGTCTCTAAGAGCAATAGGCTCGCACGGACTGAGCCATGGTTTGACAACACCCTTAAAAGTTTGAAACAAGAGTGTCATAGGCGGGAATGAAAATGGCGAGTCCAATATGATCCTGCCAACAAAATAGCTTACAGAAAGGCTCTCCAGAATTATAAAATTGCAATTTTTAATGCAAAAGTTATTTACTTCACAGCCAAAATTCAGGCTTCTATAAATGTTACCAAAGAACTTTTTAATTTAGTAAGAAAGTTAAGCAGACAGTCTGAACATGTTACTTCTGACATAAATCAAGACTTTTGCGACTCATTGGTGGTCTTCTTCTTGAATAAGTTCGAATTGGTCTTCAATTCCTTGGCTACTCATCACCCTAATGTGAGTCAACATCAGGGTATAACTTCCACACCTCCTGATGTAGTAAAACTTTCATCAATCCCTCTTTTGGGGGATGTGCACACTGGAAATGACCCTTTTAATCCTAAAGAAGCGATTTCAGCTACTCACTCTTCTAAACCCCCGCCCTGCTTCAATGAGTTTAGCTCGTTGGAGGTAGATTCGGTACAGGCCCTGCTTAATCAGACCAAATCCAGTTCACCATTCGACACCTGTCCACCGAACGTTCTTTATCCGGTATCAGGGATTGTTGCTAACTATCTTAAGAATGTCTTTAATAAGATGTCCCGTGAGAGTTACTTTCCCAAGGGATGGAAAAGGGCCTTCATCCCCCCTCTTCTAAAGAAATCTAACCTTGACATGAAAGACCCTAATAATTACAGACCAATATCTTGCCTTCCCCTTCCAGCAAAACTAGTAGAAAAGGCTATAAATTCAGAGTTATCCGCTTTCATCTCAAACAACAATCTATTAGATTCATCCCAATATGGCTTCAGAAGTCAACATAGTACAGAATCCGCCCTGATCACTGCGGCGGTGGAAATCAGGTTAACCATGGATGAGGGAGGGAGGGCTGCTTTGATCTTATTAGACCTGTCGACAGCCTTTGACACGGTTAACCAAAATATCTTCATTGACCATCTTGCAGCCATAGGGATCGGAGGTAGGGCCCTAAACCTCCTGTCCTCCTTTCTCTCAGATAGAGAGCAGTTTGTAGAGATTAACGGGTTCAGGTCTAAGGCGTTTTCGATCCCATGTGGAGTTCCGCAGGGTTTGTCCCTTAGCCCTACGTTATTTAATATCTATGTGTCGCTGCTAGCCAGGCTTATTAAGACATTCGGCTTCTCTGTGGTCTCTTATGCTGATGACACACTGTGGTGTCACTGACCGGCGATCTGGATACTACAGCTCTCAGATTTCAGGCTTGTATGCGTGCAGTGAGGAATTGGATGTCAGGAAACTGTCTCAGATTGAATACCGGGAAGACGGAGGTCCTTCTGTTCGGGAAAGACAGGTCTTTTTGGTCACCAAGGTGGAGGCCTGCAGAGATGGGAGAACCCCCTACACCGGTTGCAAAGGTAGAAAATCTAGGAGTCTTTTTTGATGACGAACTATCTTTTGAAGGCCAAATCAATACCACAACTTCCTCTTGCTTCCTAACATTAAAGATCCTCCGGAAAATCTTTCCTTTCATCCCCTTGGAGCTTTGGAAATCTGTCATCTCTGCCCTAATCCTATGAATACTGGACTATTGTAGTACCTTGTTCTTGAACATTCGGATCAAGAGCCTAAATAAACTGCAGGTTTTGCAAAACGCAGCCGCTCAACTACTCCTTGCAATTCCGAAATTTCAATCTGTTTCTCATCTCTTACCGCAACTACACTGGCTCCCTATGAAAAAACGAATTCACTTTAAGTCTCTCTGCATTGCCTTTAAGGCACAGCAAGGGCAGGGCCCGACTTCTTTAAGAATAACTTTCACAGATATGCTCCCCCACGACAACTCAGAACTTCCTCGGCCTTAAATCTTGTAATTCCCAAAGTCAAAACAGCTAGCTGGGGTGGAAGGAGTTTTATAGTAGGTACTGCTAGGATCTGGAATGCTCTTCCAATTTCTCTTAAAACTGAAACAGATCTTTTGTCATTTCGGAAATCTTTGAAAACCTGTCTCTGTCTCGACCTCTTAGTCCAGACTCTTGGGTGCTTAGACACCTTCGGGTAGTATTGCGCGGTACAAATTTTGGGGGCATATTAGCAAGACCGGCGATAAAATTATCGCCGTTTTAGCGGCAGGAAACTGCCGCTAAAACGGCGATAATGGGCTTGCTAATATGCGTTATAGAATTCAATAGAAGCCCAGGTTAGATGTCCTGCACATCTAACCTGGGCTTCTATTGAATTCCATAACGCATATTATCAAGCCCATTATCGCCGGTCCTGCCGCTAAAACTGCGATAATTTTATCGCCGGTCTTGCTAATATGCCCCTTGATTTCATGTCTCTCCCAAGCACAACGGAGTAAGATTAGTGTGGAATTTGCCTATTCCTAGCTTGTTTCTAGATTACCTGATAAAATCTAATCTCAATTTTTTATGATTTGTTTCTCTGGCTGCAGATAGTGTTTCTATTATGAGGGTTTTTAATCATTTGGGCCAATGCATCAACACTGCACTTCATAAGCCTACATCGCAACGAATAGCACTCGCATAAAGATGGTTTGATACATCTTGTTCTTTTTCCAGTAGGCATTTGCGTGAAGCTCTATCTAAAACATGCAGAATCTCAGAGGAGGTTATAGCCTGTTGAGCACACTATAAAGTGACCTTAAAAAAGAGGAAGTCTGAGATTAAAAATAACAACTGGAAACATTTAACAGAAGCATCTAAAGCAAAAAATCCCAAGATTTTCTGGAAACAGTTTACTCTTTCATATACATGAGAACCCTCATCACAGCTAATCAATGGTTTTTGCATTTTAAGGGCATATATTGCTCCCTTGCTGGTGCTATTCCTAATCGAGATAAAGTTAACTGTTCAGCTTCTGGTCCTAAATGAATCTTTGATTATCACGAGGTCCTTCCGCCATATGTCAGAGTCCATCAGGTAAAGCCCCAGAGCCAGATGGGGTACTAATAGACTTATTCAAATACTATATAGATTTGTGCCACCCCCTTCCCACCCCCATTAACTAATGTGTTTAACAATTCATGTAATTCTCAGCTGCCTTGATCCTAGTTGAAATCTATAATAGTTCCCATTTTAAGAAAGGTAACCGATTGGAACACTGTTGTTATTGAACAATTTCTCTTATCAATTATATGATGAACATCATCGGTAGATTTAATAGGATTCATGAGTGGGCAAATGAGAATAGCATTTTAAGTCCCTGTTTATTTGGTTTTAGGGGGCCACTAGGTACATTGGAGCAGTGCTAAAATCTTCATTTGTTAATTGGCAAGTATAACTTATCAAAGTGATGGCCATTTTTCATAGCTTTTAGAGACTTATCCTGTGCTTTTAACAGGGTGAGCCACTCATAATTATGTTCTCTTTTACTATAGTTAGGCCTTGATTTAGCACTGGTGAATTTTCTTTCTGATTTACATTGTCTCTCAATGCTAAGATCAGATTTGCATCCAACAGGCAGAAATAGATTCTTTTAGATTAGAACATGTTGTTCGTCAAGGCTGTGTAATAGCTAACCCTGGGCATAATACTTTGCTACGCTCACGGAGCATGCAAAGTTTGTGTTACTATGCAAATTGCACATAGCAGAGTAAAACACTGTGCATAGCAACAGTACATTAAACACATACAAATGCTTTGTTAAAGCAATTTTCGATGCTAAAAAGCATATAACAAACTCACAAAAGTGAATTTTGACAATGAAAATATCAAGCAATGAGAGAGGTGATGATTTTGGGGTCCCCCTAACCTAGGAGAGGACCAAGCAGATGCCTTGAACACAAAAAGCATATCATGTGAACGATTCAGTGGTGGTCCCTTCCTCCTAGGACCACCCCAAGCACAGTTATGGGCAAAAATACAATCCCAACCAAAGGCCCTGCAAAGCATTATGGGATGAGATTAGCAGTGGGCAGTGAATATTATAGTGTCCAATATCAAAATAATTCTACAAAGAGCTGCAGTTCAACTAGTCGTTACTAGATGTCCCTCACGAGTCAAATGCAAAAGCATTGAAATTATTAATACATCAAGTTGCAGTTCCACTAGTCGTTACTAGATGTCCTCACGAGTCAAATGCAAAAGCATTGAAACCCTTTCATGAAGCTTTTGCATTTGACTCGTGAGGGACATCTAGTAACGACTAGTGGAACTGCAGCTCTTTGTAGAATTATTTTGATATTGGATACTATAATATTCACTGCCCACTGCTAATCTCGTCCCATAATGCTTTGCAGGGCCTTTGGTTGGGATTGTATTTTTGCCAATAACTGTGCTTGGGGTGGTCTTAAGAGGATGGGACCACCACTGAATCGTTCAAAAGATGTGCTTTTTGTTTTCAAGGCATCTGCTTGGTTCTCTCCCTAGGTTAGGAGGATCCCAAAATCATCACCTCTCTCACTGCTTGTTAATTTATCGTTTTCACTTTTGTGAAATGACTATATGCATTTTTAGCATATAAAGACAGAGTTATTTATTTTATTTTAACTTGCACTGTGCAAGATGCTTTTGGCAATTATTGTACAGTACAGTGCAGTCAAGCGCACCACTACGCAAAGCTACTTCACGTAGCTATGCAAACTACGCCCAGGCTTAGCACCAATCTTATTTATTCTTGCATGGAAAATCTCAATCTGCATTTGGTTAATAGTTGTTTAGATGCGCCTATGGTTAATTTAAAACCTACTCCAGTTCTATTCTATGGGGATAATGCAGTCCTATTGGCTCGTACTCCAAGGGTTTTGAGAAATTTGATGGCAGCATTTACTGAGGTCATGTTTGATTTGGATCTCAGCACTTCCGGTCCTAACATTAAGAACTTGCGTAGTTTCAACATCAATAACAACACACTTAAAAAACTATCCTCATTTGGGGGTTATTTTTTGAATCAACATTACTTTCCGATGTCAAAAGTTTAACCAAGCAGTGGTTGCCTGGTTAATCTACCTTCTTCCCTTTACTAGAAGTTTACAAAACCCAATTATCTCTATTGCTATATACAAGAGTCGGCGTTTGGGGTTATGCTAACTCCTCTTTGTGTCAAGTGGAAGAGAACCGTTTCTGTGGACGTCTTCTTTCCCTTCCACCATGCACTACACATTACATGTCATGAAGAGCTTGGTCTTAAGTACACCGAAGCCTACATTAAGCTTGGCAGCATTACACTGTGGTTATCTGTGTGGACTAACCCCCATGCTACACTTAACCAGTTGAATATTAAAGACACTCTTTCCTGTGATAAAAAGCTTGAAAGTCTCGTGGTTATCATGTATTAAGCTGAAGCTTGAGGATTTGAACGTGTCTTCTTTGTTTGAGAAACCCTCCTCTGCATGCAAGAAAGACAGATTGGGTCAAATGCACTTTTTAAAAAACATGCTGCTAACTAGGGAAGACCAGGAACTCTGCTAACCATATCTGAGACAATCTGGAATTGTGCAAACATGTGTAGGCATGGAACCCTATGTGACTATGGTTCCGGGTCATGGGGGAAGGGCTCTGCTATTCAGATTTTCATCCCGCACTGTCAGTAATTTATTGTGTTTTCTTTAGGGGAATATAGCAGATTCAACTCTGGCACCTGTCCTTGTGACGGGGTTTCAGACCACTCCCTCTTGCACTTTATCATTTTTTGTAAATATTATGGAGTTTCCACTAGGAGGTTCTTACTGCCATTGTTAAGATCGAAGGGGCATATTAACAAGGCGGCGTTAATGAATTATCGCCGCTTTAGCGTCCGTTTTCGGACGAAAAGCGGCGATAATTTTATCGCCGAATTAACAAGGACACGCTAGCGCGTGATTCCTGACTTAGCGTCCGTTTTCTGCACGCCTCCCATCGCATCGCTAATGAGATGCAAAGGGGGCGTGCCTGTGTAAACAACAGGGGGAAATATCGCTAACCCAGGTATCGCCATATTAGCAACGTGGGTTAGCGATATTTTAAATTGCGTTAAGTATGCCTTAACGCAGGAATTTAACGTCTGCTAAATTCCTGACTAAGGCATACCTAACATGGGGGTGGATTGTGTGGCTAAGACCACAGGCCCTATCGCCAGAGTATATCGCCGTTTTCCATGGGACATCGCTGGAAAACCAGCGATGTTCCATGGAAAACATCGCTATCACTGGAAAATTATCGCCTTTGCGCTAAGCGTTGTTAATACAGCGCTAGCATGGCGATAATTTCCAGCGATAGCCGGCGATAGGATTCCTCACGCTAAGCACGGCCAGCGATAATTATCGCTGGCCGTTGTTAATATGCCCCGAACTGTTTTAAAAGCTGAAGAGTGGTGCTAAGTTTGCTAAAAAAAAGTTAGAGGATGATCTGTTTTACGATCGTTTTTAAAAAAAAATCTATTATAAGATCCGGAACGTCGATGCTTTTTATATAGATTCTACATGTTTATAACTTTATGTACTTTTTATGATTGTCTCTGGCTTTTGAAATAAAGGTTTTTGACTGATTGACTAATTCATTTAATCTATATCTGAGTAGTCCTTGAAGGTTGGACTAGAAGAGCCTTTCCAAAAGTTTCAGTTGGCGACGTCCCTGGGAGATTAGTTCAGGATGGGACCATGATCCCTCAACAAAGCTCTTTCAAACGGCTGCAAAGGGAGGAAGGGGTCCGGGGAGGGGGCTCTATTGTTTGTGGATGGCGGGGGGGGCACAAGGAAGTGGCAGGAAGAGGAAGGCGAGCAAATGATGAAGAAATAAACACATGCCAATGACACCTGCAATAAGCAAGCTCAGTAGTTTAATGTTATTATTGCAGATAACTGTGTGCAAAGTGCAGATGAAGTGGGCATGATTCCTACAAATCCTCTAGCAGGTTAGTCTACCCTATGGGGGGGAGGGGGGACAGGTAGGGTGACACTCCGAGTCGTGCATCCTAGAACTCTCACCAGGATGGACAATTCGGAAGGTCAGGCTGTTTGCCAACAAGTCTTGGAATCCCATGTCAAGTGCAAATGTGAGTTCTGACCTGAAACAGAATTAGCCCCTTAAGCTGTAATCAGGGCTATAGACTCATCCAGTCTAACAGCACACAAGGGAATACATAGCTGCTTAATAACAAACTCCACTGCTTAGAAAGCAAAGACAAAATTAAAAGAAGTGATGTTTCATCATTTGAATGTATTTATTGTGGAGTTTTGTAGAGCGCTCTGTGTCACCTTTCAGTTACTTCAAAAGGGCTGATGAAGCACCAGGAAGCATGGTTCAGTGTTGCTGTTACCGCCGAAATGAGTGACCCTGAACCAAGAAATGTGACACACCCTGAATGAATGAATGAATGAATATAAGTTTTATAGAGCGCGAACTTAGCCCAGGGGCATCAAGGCGCTGCGGAAAGCGATCAGAATGAGAGATGTCTATAGAGTAGGAAACTCAAAGGTTAGGACAGGTGAAAAGCCAGGTCTTCAAGGACTTACGAAATAAGGAATGGGTTTCCAGAGTGGAAATTGGGGAAGGAAGGGAATTCCACAAATTGGCCCCTAACAACGAGAAAGCCCTCCCCCCACCTAGCTTTCCTCACCCTGGGAACTGTTACCCGGTTCTTACCCTGCACAGTGCAACTCATAATCAGGGCCAAGTGCTTAGGCGAGAGATTTCCACAAATGGCATATAAGATTGACATGTCATTTCTTGTGCCAGGGTGTGTAAATAAAGGATAATTCCTTAAACAGACAACTGTGTAGCATGCTGGGTTCTCCTCTACCAATTGTTGGAGGTCTAACAGATGAGTAAAGTCATTTCGCTCCTAGTCTTAGTTTAACTCCAAGAAGGCTTCGGGTGTTAATTTGCACTTTTCAAACTACTACATTCATTCATAGGAGAGGCTGTTAAAAAAAAGTCTTGTGCACTACTGCAGCTGCACCCGCAGTGGTCTTATCTTTTGCTTTGTTATGTTTGGTGCAGAGTTACAAAGGAGCCGCAAAATACTAGTGCACATTGCATAGTAGTTAATGTGTATTGGGGTGAGGTTAGCAAGTTAAGGGGCGTTAGTTTGTGCTTTATAAGCTTCAGTCATTCATTCATTCGTTTAAGGGACAGATTAAAAAAAAAATGTTGTCTGCACTATTGCAGCTGCATCCGCAGCGCTCTGATCTTTTAATTCCTGTAGATTTGGCGCAGAGCTGTTTTGCCCGGTCACACCAGGGCTGCAAAATACCAGTGCAAATTGTATTGTCGTTTATAATATAGCTTTATAAACAGAAAAGGGACAAATGCTTCCACCTTTACAAAGAGACAAAGCCTGGGTAGACAGAGATGGAGATTTAATAGAAAGATGAAAATGGCTAAGGGGTAATTTCTGTATTTATGTGATGGGCAAGCTTCAGAGGATGACTGCCGTGGGACCAGAGATGCTAGAAATATTCTATTGCAGGCTTTGTGACAGAGGCATGTGTGCCTTGGCAGGTCATGGATGAAGATGGTCCAGAGCAGGTGCCACCATGTCGGTTTTATGAAGTTTACCACTCCTGGCTGCAACAACCATATGTAGTAAGGTGGTCTCCAGCTGTTTGTGCCACGTTATTTGATTAACACATATACCACAGTGCTGCTTTAGGGGTCTTTTAAAATAGAATGTGTGCAGATGTATCAGTATAAAGTGCGCCCAACTTGTGATAAGAATAAGGATGAAAACACCAAGGGGCAAATTTACAAGCCCCTCGCACCACTTTAGCGTCACTTTTCCCATGTTAAAAATGACGCAAAAGTGGCGCAAGGGCCTTGTAAATAAGCCCCCAAGTCTCTGTCAGCAAATTAACCATTCATTGTCTAGCTTAAGGGTTCACTTTTCATCCACTTGCTCCTTCCGAACATGTCTCCTTGATAAATGCATCTAATATGTCTGTGCCTAGAGCCATGCCGAGAAGATCCCTCAGCATCTGATGTGCACCACACTGCTGGTCCCAACACCTGTTCCCTTTTACAGAGAGCAGCCGGTACCTGCTTCTGCCCCTTTAGACCTGTGGCTCCACCATCTCACCTGTAACTTAAAGAGTGCATTGTGGTCAACGGAGGCCTTGTTCGTAGCCATGTTTATTATCTGTTGTGCCCACTGCGTGTCTCTCTCCACCACAACAGACGAGAGCGGTCAAGGGAGGGGGGGTGTAGAAGAAAGATAATGTGGGAAGTAGAGTGGACCTATGCATGTGCATGTGTGCCTTTTATCAGGCAAAGAGTTGCAATGAACAGGTAAAACTATATCTGAGTTTTTTGAGCCTGCCCATGGCAATGAGTAGACTTCACGTAATTTCTGTAATTTTGTGTTACACTTGTTACGCCAAATACCCGAAATTACACTATTATACCATGTCATGTAATTATGTACAATTCACACCAAAGATTTAGTGCAAGCACGGTAACTATGCAAAAGACCAGAAAGCGAATGACTGTTCTTTCCGGAGCTTGAGTTTTTTTTGCTTTTGTATCCTGAAATGCATCCTTGAATCCAAAAATGGATATGAGGATGCTGATACATCAAAATGTAGCACCAAATGCAGGTTAACATTTCATGTACCTGTGTGTAATTTTATGTGATTTTTCTGATTTTGTTTCATAATTACGCTCAAGCAAATTAAATAAATCTTGCGCACCCATAGCAATGAGTCTGTCTCAATACTTGAGCCTAATTATCGAAGCATGTGAGGCTTTAAAAGGCATATGACTCTACACCCAGGACTTAGGAGATAACTGTACTCAAGGAGAAAATGACCCTTCACATCCCCATACCTAGTCCGCCAACTAAACTACAATATAACCAATTCTAACTTTTTCATTTCCCCACCACAAGGCAATAACGACACCTCTACATGGCAAGTGTGTGAGACTGTTTTTTCGTTGGACCAAGTGAATCAGAAATAAAATGCAAAGGATCTGTGATGGGAACTGTTGGAAGGTGGATTATTAGTAGTGATAAGTAGTGACTTACCACTAGTAATAAGGCCACAAACACAATAAAAGGGTCAGTCAAGCTCTCAATAAATGTATCCGTTGCTCAACCTTTGGTAGCTGGCAACGAGCAGGCAGGTGTAACTTAGGAGACAGGTGTGTAAAGCATTTAAAAACACCAATGCATTAAATAAGTAAGACTCAACACACAAAAATCCAACTCCAATTTCTAAAAATAGATTCTATTTTTATGAACAGATAGACACCAAAGTGACAAACACCCAATGTAGGGAACCGGAGATATGAATTTTTAAAAAATAAACACGCTTAAAAGCGCTTAAAAACATATAGCGCAACCTTGGGACATCTAGTCATGCTTGACTGGGACAAAGTTAAAGTTTGAGGCCGATCCTGATGGAGCCCTAATCGGATACACTGAGCAAGAGGCCTCAGTTAAAATTTTACCTTCACACTTAGGGGCCGATTACGATGTTGGTCAGAAGGGCATCCGAGAGCTGTCGGGGGCGGACCGTCCGACCAACACATTCTCGGATGCGGTTGTTCCGACCGATGCATTATGATGCCCAAAACTCATTGCTTACCGACCGGCTTGATTACTCCCAACCCGACTGGATATTCAGCCCGGGAAGCCATCGGAAACGTCGAATGGAGCCGTTCGGAGCCACTTCTGAGTACGAAACCGCTCACCCCATTACGATGCGTATTTCCGATGCCAGGAATCTGTTGGGCCAACCCCCTCATCAGAGCAGACGGGAGGGGAGTATGTCGAATCCGAATCTCATCACCACACGACTCCTGCGACCTCTGCTGTGCAGCTATGGAGTCCATTGCACATGTCATCCCTCTACTATACATCAACAATGAATATTACAACCCGAACCGATGCGGTCGTCGTCGCCAGTAAGTTAGACACCTACCTCTACAAATTAACGTAACTAGCCAGCGAAAGTCAATACAGTAGAAAATGTTCTGGAGCATGTTGTGAATGGCAAATGTGGGAATGTCATCATCAGGTAGGTACAGTCAGATCGCAAAATACTGTGAGAAACACACATTTTACGTTGGAACAGGAATTCCCGTAGATACAGATATGCATGTATAATGAAATGAATACATGAGTACACCACAGTACACAAACAAACATCACAGGGCAACAGAACTTCAATGTACTCACAAAAGTATGTCCACAGAGACATATGCACTGGCACCATGCCCGAATCTACATGCATCAGTTCCCCAGGAAAAATCCACATATTTGAAACGCATACAAAGACAACCACATCTCATGTCATAAGAAGTCACATTGCAAGAAATGACACCATTCATCCTAATTACCTTGCCAATTCCAAAACACCATAGCAAGAAGCATATATCTGCTCCGTATATTTTGAAAATAAACAACAACATGTATAAACCACACAGGAAAATAAAGTAAAATTATATGGCTGATCTACCAAGTAGCAATACAATACATCCACCCAATTAGATGGAAAACCTAGGCCTAGCTTGTTTACTATCTCACACCTCACTTTACCTGATGCATCAATTGTTGACAGATCAACACATGTCTCTAAACAATAAATTGACTACTACAGTCCAACCTGGCCTGCCACTACCCCATCAGCCCAATCCCACAGTCCCACAACCTGTGTCCTGATAAGTACAGCAGTGTCTGAGCAGGTATCCACCAAAGCCTACATCCACCATCATCTCAGCTTCACCGCAGGGCACGTAGCCAGGTCATCATAGGGAGACACAACCAGAATGGGATGTTGGATGTGTCAGGAATAACAACATGGGAAGGATCCAGCACATATCCAGAGCAGGACTCAGACAGATAAATCCCTTACATACAATCCCTACCATGCACACAGGTCTGCTAGCATGCACACTGCACTCAAATACATTGGGACGCAACTATCTTGGGGCCCCATATGCTTTGCCAGGCCAGGTTCACTCTTCCCTGGTGGACCTGTACCATTCACCCACCAATGTTCACTCAGGCCAGCCAGCAGGGCATGGGACAGGATACCTACCTGTACAGTCAGGACATGGTATCAAAATGTCCCACTTGAAGTTACAGCACTTAAAAAGGTACAAAGTGATAATAGTCCACACGGAGCAGGCTTCAAATCTGCAGGTACACAAAGGATGGCTCATCATCCAAAACCTTGGTGAAGGAAGACACACATCTCTAAACTAAGACAATTTCTCACATATAAAAGACAGAGACAGGGAAATGCGTTTGCTGGCATATGGCATAATGAATGTTTCTGCACACAAGTCACAAGACATTTCAACATCAAAAACAAAACCTTACTATCAGCTCATTATCATGTCCTCGACACAGATTGGGATGAATGTAAATCATCTTTCATTAAGCAGGCAATTCAGATCTGGTCAGATGGCCATAACAAACATTCATCAATGAGTCAAGCATATCACAACAGGAGCATATGGTACAAAATTGAACAACACGATAAACATAACATGCTAGAACAGCACAGAGGAATCATGTGCATTTAAAAGGTCAGCAACCCACATACCTCATAGGCCACACATGGGGGTGAGACCGGGGCCTCTAGTACAATAGCCATTGTCATCAGTTGACATTATAGCATATGTTAACTCTAAAAGACACCCGTACAAGTGAACAAAGGAGGAAATGTCATGCAGACAGTCTGCCTCACATGACAGAGCAGCTGCCTCACCCTAGCCATGTCCGGAACACCTCTGATAGGTCCATGACCACATGTATGTGACCCTCACCCTACAAAGTCGTACACCCCTCCAGTGGCTCTTCATGTAACAAATTGTCCAAAAGCTTAGCTATTGCAATCCTTTGGAGGCACACAACGCACTCCATGTGCTGCTCAGTAGCCTCAGCCCTACACCATTAGCGAGTTGCTGCGCACAAGTGTTGCAGTCTTGGGACTGCAGTGGCCTAACAATGCCTGCAAATGGCCTGGCGTGTGATTAGCATTTACAAATCCATCCTTTCATTGGATAACTTCAAAAACATAATCTGCAGGAATATCCCTCTCTGCATCCACTCCAATGGAAGGAGGTTGAACCAACCCCTCACTGGGCCAAGTACATCTGTAAGTCCGGAACACAGGTTTGCAGCATACAGCCATGTCCAGAACATATGTACCAATTCCAAAATAGGTGCATTACGTCATGTTCACAGATGGCAGGACACAAACGTTTGTGGTTGGACAGCTGAGGTGAGACATGCTCTGTGCCAGATCTCAAATTGAATGGAATGGAGTTTGGCATCATGACATACTGTACATCTGTAAGGCCTAGTTTATTCTCTCTCCTCACCTATGGAGGACTCATAATATATCAGTGTCCCATAGCTAGCGAGCAGGTGACAGTGGGTCATTCTTCATGTGAGTCCAAAGACATCAATAAATAAGATCACCAGTCTCTGAGCTCCACCCATGTCGTGCAGGGCGTGGGTTAGGGGCCGATGTGCCAAATCAGTGTCTGTCACTCTCCACATGTGTCCCATCTCAGCCATCAGTGTGCCATGTGCAAAGAAATGGACCTCTGCAATGTCAGGATTTTGTTGCAACTGGACAAAGGTAATGTGCTCCCGGACCCTGATTAGGTTCCCCACTGAGCTCAATCCTGTGTCTTCCATTCTGTGAGTCCTTCCCAACAATGCTTATATGGAAATGAGCCAGGATGTGCAGAATAATAGACGGAGAGTACGGGATCATGTCCCTCAGTAGCCACAGGCCCACTATCCCAAAACACACACTTTCACCAGGCTGTCAGCTCCACAGGGCAGCTGTGCTTCAGGGAACAACATTGATCCCGCAATCTCATGTGCCCTGCATTTTGAGAACATGCTCACTTTGTACAACTGCCTACCAAACAAACTTAACACTTGTCATTGCAGTGGTCCTGCACATAACATTCCTTTTAATATGCACAGTCTTGACAGCCTTCGCTTTGGCAGATGCAGCCTACACAGAGCCACACTTATCATGCCACTTCTGCAGATCAACCCTTGCAGCATGGTGTCAAACTCCCTGGAGGTGGCACCAGGCACAGCCACAGCTAGGTGATGGCAAAAACACAAGATGTAAGGGAGCATTATCACCTCAGGAAGTGAAATACAGCCTTGCCCTGTAACTGGAAGAGTGATCATAAAAACCATCTGTGGACGTAATAAGGATATGGCCCTGCTAAGATTCACCCAATGAGATACTTTGCATCATCACAGTTACAGATCCATAAGTACCAAAAAGCATGGATGTCACGCATCACACTCTGCTCATCCGTCATCACCTCTTGTGGAGGATAATCCACACAGAGAGCTAAAACACAACACTTCGCCCAGTTAACACACAAACTCAACACACCCAGTAAATCTGATTGTCTCACAGAAATATCTGGAATGTCCATGCAGATAGACTGAATATAGTGCAGCATGTCGTCTGCATCAATGGTACCTCATTGCCCAGTGGAACTCACCAGGATTAACACCTCTGACAAATTTGTGGACTAGCAGCTACATTGTCAGGGCAAAGAGAAGTTGGGAAAGGGGACAGCCCCGATGAGTCCCCCTGCACAATCTAAAAGAGGGTGACACTTGACTTGGGCAGTTGGCTTGGCATGAAAAACACATATGTGTCGTAGCAGCTGCCCTGCCATGTCCAGTTTTGACAGAGTGGCAAACATGTATACACAATCAACGGTATTCTATGCTTATACCAATTCTAGCACCAAGCAGGCTAAGTAGGGACACCTCCCATGGACCAGCTACAGCACACTATTTTGCATGAGAATGTTAAGCATCGTGGATCTATCAGGGATAGAATCTTTTTGGACACCATGCACTAGATGGCGTTGGTGTACCAGCAGGCGAGGCGTCTCTACTATACTAAGGATTAGCAATTCCGTGCAAGCAAGGACAAAGAAGTTTGTGGCCATAAGCTCAGCTAGGTCACTGTTGGCTTTCAACAATGTACACCGAAAAAATTGCCACATGGAATGTGTGTGTCTCCAATCACTCAAGGTGGCCCAAGAAAGATACAGTCACCTGTTCTCAAGTACAAGCTCATAGGCATTATCGAGACTGGGCAGGAGGCTGTCCAACGCATGAGTGGGCAACGTGGCAGTGCGCAGAATCACTCTGAGCATCTCTTGTTCCAGCCAACGGGTTGTTGATCACTGCACGCGCTGCCAGATCAAGTACAGGTAGATTCAATCCATTTAGGAATCCGGAAATGTCTACCTTTCTTTCAGACAAGGGCCACAACAATACACTGTGAAGGATTCATGGATGGTTGCCTGATTAGTGTGCATCTGGGGCAGGTGATCCATAATCATCAACATATACTGGGTTGTTGTTAAGCAACAGAGGGGGCAGGATAGGAGCTGCCCTGCCTTATCTCACTCCGTGTGCATTCCACCTTGTCATGTTGCAAAGTAAAAGCAACGCAGTTGCTCAATCACATGGGTGTGGTGTGTTTGAGCATCTGTCAGCATGGCTAAAATCACAGCCTGCAACTGAACCGCAGTCTATTGATGGCCTACTGATGCCTCTGTATACAGCAAAGCCCTGGGGAGATTGGCCCTAGACAACACCTAAGTCCCCGGCCACTCAGTACTGCTTTCAGTGCTTTCCACTCCAATGACCTAGAAGTGGTTGTGCCCCATTCGTCAGTGAAATATTTGGAGACGGAATCCCTCAGGAATGAGAAAAATGCACGGCCAAACAATAACATAGGATGCAGTCATCATGTGTGGACTGGGGGGCGTTGCACACTAAACCCCATCTGTATGTGTATTGGGTCATCTTCTGAGAATGTCATTCACAGCTATTCAACATCTTGCTCCTCAGGCTGTAGTGTGAGCTGCTAACAAATAATTCCAATCCGAATGTGCAGATTGTGTACTGCAGAGTAGTAGGAGTACTCATGAGTCTCAGGACAGTGTTGGAGGAACCAGTGCGAAGCCCATTATGTAAGATAAGCTGCCAGCACTGGAGAGGATGCCGGGGGGGGGAGGCATTTAATCTGTGGCTCTCGGACACAATTGACATTGCCGTCCTCAAGCCAGGGGATATGTGTGCACCTTGTGAGGATGAGGGATATGTGCAGAATGAAGTCTGCTTTGTCCACATTTGGCAAAGAAACACTGCCCTCTAATCTTTGAAAACATCAAGGAGACTCTCTACAAAGACATATTGCCCTCAGGCTCCATGGCAGTGTCTAATGGGCTAAATGGGACCCCGTATGGGCCCACACAAGGGCTACCCTTGCCAAACCAGAGTAGAGGAGGCAAAAATATTGGCAATGCAAACACTTATGGAACTGGGTATAATGTTCCGGTGTCACATGTGTCTCTTGTAACTGTGCAATGTTTTTTCTCAGCACATCCAGAGATACCATTACAATGCGTCCATCTCCCTTGGTGTCCCCATACCTCTGACATTCAAAGTCAGAATGCCATTAGTACCCATGTGTGGGTAGTGTACTGTGGAGTGTGGGGGTGCGTTTCAGGAGTATTCTGCCCCCAGGTGGGCCACCAACACACATCCTGGACTTTTCACTTGGGGGGGGGCTATGGCCCTCTAAACAATGGACTGCCATTCAATGTGTCTGCATCATGACAGTAAAATATGAGCACTCAACACCTCCATCACAGAGCAGTATCCAAGGGGAAGAATGAGCAATCAGTGACAACATCTACCTACAAAGGGTAACTTGGAACTTATGCCCACACACAACTCAGCCAAAGCAAGGCTAGGTGGCGGCAACGTGTCCTGTGATACCAATAGTTTCTGCATATGCCAGTGTTCTCCTAGTGGCCTTTTCAACAATCTGTCATGAACAATCAGTGGCAGACAGCAAGCTGCAGCAAACACATTCTACATCCTCAACTTTCATCTGGCAACTGTTTTTGCATGCTTACATCCACCTAATCTCCACATATGTACATTTCAACATTACCTCTTGGCCTGCATAATCTCTACTCGTGCTGGTCTGACCCCTCTCACATCCACCTCAAAGTGCATGCTCATCTCTCAACCTATCCAACATACACAAGCTCTTCATAATCACCCTCTGGTGCAGCTATCCTGAAAACCATTTCTGCCCTCCAAGCTCCACCCAGACTCTCACAATCTCATACTGGTGCTGCCCCTCTTACATCCACACCTACATTCACAGCACCACTCGTTATTACTATGTACACAACACCTCTCCCATTCATGCTATGTACACAATGTACTGTACTCATCACCTCCTCAGCAGATGTTAAACGTGTCATGTCAAATGTACAACTCTCATCACCATTTGGACCCTCACTCATGTCTTGGACTACACTTTTATCACAATATGCAGCATCACATCCAACTCTGACATTCACACTTAACACCTCACCACATCTCTCACCCAGACACTTGCATTGTTCAATGAATATGTCCTCATTCATTTGCATCTCACCATTTACTCACCCTACTCTGCTTAAGTTCTACTGATAGCCATTTCACAAACTACTGCATCCACAGATTCAAACACAACATACATTAACTGGACAACACCTCACATCTCCCCATACAGCACCCTAACTTACACAGCTGGTGTATACCCTGGACATACACTTATCCACTGTGTTACAAATAACAAGTTTAACCTTGTTTCACTGTGGCCCTGTCACATCCACATCTCAGTTCCATGCTTCACACCTCCATTGACTTCTGCACTTTAACAACTACCTTTATCAATGACACTGCCCTGTCACAGTCATCTCTCACTGTAGTGCCACAGACTACAGCTCTAAACTCCTGTCAGACTCCAACCTTGTCTAGCTGGTTCTACCTCAATCACATCTATCTATTCCTAGCATACCTTGCCCAGGCTTTAACCAGTCTTACAAGGTCACACACTCTGATTTCCACACCCCAGCATTTACAAAAATTCACATTGTAAGAATGAGGATACTTCACGTCTCGTATACAAGAACTGCCTTTAACCTTAACTCCTACCTTCCACTCTCATAAAAATCCTAACTTGTCCTGCCCCCATTACGTATGAGGCACATTGTAAGAATGAGGATACTTCACGTCTCCTATACAAGAACTGCCTTCAACCCTAACTCCTACCTTCCACTCTCATAAAAATCCTAACTTGTCCTGCCCCCATTACGTATGAGGCTCCACTCCATTTCCAAAATGGAAACACAAGTCTCTCTCACCTCTACCCTTGTTAAGCTAGCTCAGCCCATCAAACATTAACCTTGCAAAACACATCTGCAGCTAGGCACCACATTCCAAGATCCACCTCCTCCCCTGTCTGTCAACTTAGTGCATGGATGTTACACAGGCTCCTGTAGCATCTGCACAGCAGACTGGCCCACAACACTTCTGTGCACTCACAGTCCACTCAGCTTACCACATGTAGCACAGGGCAATCCAATAGACATAATAGCACTCCTAGTTCATCTCTGTGTAATCTTGGCCAGCATCAAGCATAGCTCAAAAGTACTCCATTGTCATCCATGCACTAATGACAACATACACACAAATCATATGCTCCACTACAAATGATGTGCGGTTAAAATTGTAAAGTCCTAGCTTGTACACAAAAAAACAATTGTCGGTGGAAAAGTGTGAAAAAAACCCAACTCTCAAGCATTCTCCACTCTTCCCACTCGGCACTCATCCTTGTTGAGCAGTGCCCAAAGTGCCACGATTACATTATGCTTGTCAGACTGCAGTTGTGGGTGCGTACCATAGGATTCCCCGATGTTCATCCAGGCAGGGGCAGGTTGCGGTCACATCCATAGCACTCACAAGTGATGTGGCCACATACCGTAATGATGACAATGCATTCTGTACACTGAGTGAGGGGTGACCACAAGTCAAGTGTGGCATAAAAGCCAACGCAGTTTTAAAAATTAACATCCCAGGCCGTAAACGGAAGGTGTGTTTGTGCCAAACACATTGACATCGCAGCCCATTCCTAAGTGTCCCAGGTGAGGGGTGTTGTGTGTTGATTCTGCATCACCCTGATGCACTATGGATGCAAACCCAAGGGAGGGGTCTGTCCACTTGTAGCTCTTAACAGTGACAGCACACTAAAGGCAGTGCTCTGTTGCTGGGCTCTGTAGTCATTAGCATTTGTGAGGCCCTGGGCAGCTGACCACGGGCAGCGTCAGCCCGAACTGGCACACAGCATCCACCCTTAACTAAATCCACTCCACACCACTCCTGTTACCAACAACTGAGGTTCAGACTGCTTGCATGAACTGAGTAAAGAAGGAGATAGTTGGGGTGCATTGTCATGCCGAAAAGCTACACCTTCGGCTGTGTCACATGAGGGGGCTAGAAGGGGCATTGGATGACCAAGCACACACAAATGTTGTTCACTCAGAAGGTACTAACAGGACTTGACATAGCCTAGCATTCCCAACCGGACAATTAGATGGACGCAAAAAAATACCCTTTGAAATTAATAGACTTTGCCTAAATATCTGAAACATAAATGCCACACAAAGACCATGCAGCACCCAGCATTGTCCTGGAATAAGTAGATGAAAATCATGGACACAACAAGCACAATCCACTCCTGACAGTATCGTGACAACTCCTAATCCATATGTAGCTAAGTCACATGTGTGTCACCTAACTGAGATGACTATTGCAGCCTTTGACAAGCACAAACTAACTGCCATCTTAGGTACAATGTTAGGCGTATCATATACCATCTCTGAATCATATGCCTGAAACAACAACATTTAGAACTTGTGCCCATATGTGAAATGCATTTGGGTGGAAAAGGTAGACACATACTCATGATACATATCCCTATGATGACACACAAACAAACCCTTGTCAAACCAGGATACACAGTAGGTTTCATTGAAGGAACAACATAAAGTAATATCACAATGCAATAAACATGTTGAACAAACAACAAAACCACAAGCCTGAAGTACCACGCATTGTGTCTTAGTTACAGTTAGCTTGTCACACATCCTCTCTGGCCATGTAGGCACACTAAAAGTCACTTTTTGCACAAATACTCATTGAAAAGCTTGGACAACATATTGCAACTAACATCAGCCTGGGTTAGACCATACATCCCCATACCTCTGCTTAACATACTCTGGTCGGGTGTATCAAATATCTGGCTGTAGGAGCAAATACACAGCTATGTGTGCCCCAATACAGTATCCAAAGGAACATCACATGAGCATGATGTGGCCGAAGTCCATTTCACTGAATTGTGAAATGGCCAGTCTCTCACACTCTAACTGTGGCATAAGGCCACAATAAGATGCACATTATAATGCTAGGCACTGTACAACTCTACAAGCACTGCATGTCATCACTAGCATTCTAATTGTGTGACAACCATTCATGCACCATACACTGTGTACACATGCAACTAACATCTACAACAATTGTGTCTCTGTAAGGACTGTAAAACACTGTAACTTACTGAGACATGTCCTGGACACACACTATCCACATGATGTTCCCAAACAAAAGCAGGTTGGAATGACTGACATCTCATTGTACAGGCCCTGGACAATACAGACCACAGACACCTTGACTAACAAGAATATCTGCAGAAAGTGGAGTTCAGGAAGGTAACAGGGATGGGACACTGTCAAAATAATGCTTACCTTACACTCACCATGGGCACAGGAAAAGTATCTTATGGGTCACAGCCTTGAAGGGTATTGGCCTTCAGTGGCATGTCACCTGTGGCAAGGTTGTCATTGCCACTAGTCTACCAGATCTATAGAAGACACAGACATGGGTCCACCACTATCAAGCCACATACAAGTATTGTACCATTACTTTGTGTACATGGGCGTGTCCAAAGTCACTACCATGTAGTCAAAGTCCATAAGTATCCAGGTGTATTGATGAGACAGTTGTCTTTCAGCCCATTACAAAAATATGCAGCATGATTCTCCTAAACTGTTGTACTTTGCCACACTTGCACTATGTTGACTTCTGAAAGCATGAACCATGTGGAACTGTGTTTTCCTAAACAAAGCTTTGTGACTTCATGTCACACTCATAGACAAAACCAATGTTAACATTGACATCGAGACAAAGTAGGTACAAAAATCTAGAATACATACTAACCAAGTGCTTGTACTCCATGGATCATATGCAATCCACGCCATACTAACATCATTGCATACTTACATCACAAATTACACATGAATGACAGTCAACCAGAAATCCATTTTGAGGACACAGAAATATGAAAAAAAAAAATGAAAAAATGATTTATTCAGCAAAATAAGTGGGATAGTGATCTAAGAAAAAGGCCAATGGCCAGTCCAATAAAGTTCATGGCTTTAATGGGCCACAAATATTATGGCCTTAATCGCTTGCCTGCACTTCTCCTGCAAAGGGACACCTCCCAAGAGAGGGGCATCTAGGGGGCAGGCCAGGCACCAAAGGGACAGAACTAGGGAGGACGGGTTGGGTTTTGGGAGGGATGGAATCAGGAGGGGGGTGGGACAACTGCAGTGGTAGGGTCAGATGGAGGGGGGGGTGGGTCACCTGCAGTAGGAGGGTCAGGTGGAGGGGGGCTGGGTCAACTGCAGTGGGAGGGTCAGATGGAAGGGGGTGGGTCAACTGCAGTGGGAGGGTCAGATGGAAGGGGTGGGTCAACTGCAGTGGGAGGGCTAGATGGAGGGTGGATGGGCTGGGCTTTACAAGTTTGGAGATGCGATAATGGGAAATGGTATGAACGGGAATAGGAAGGGCAGGTGGCTTTTTGGGGCAGGATTTTTTAGTTGTGGAGGTACTGGGCTGGGATGGGCAAGTATGGGTTTCTGGAGGGGGTTGGGACTTGGGAAACTGGGGGGATTTTCTTTTGGGGGGATTTGGGGCTTCTTTTTTTTCAGTGGGCGGGGGGGGGGTCAGATGAAGATGGCAGGGCCGGAGGGGTGGATTTCTTCTTTTTCTTGGGAGGGGGTTGGTAGGTTTGGGTAGGGAAGAGGTCAAGGGCAAAGAGGTGGAGTGTCTGGTCAGAGGAGGTAAGAGGAGAGGCAATGGTAGGAGTTGTGGAGGCAGAGGGTTGTGAGGTCTGCGGCTTGTCTGTGGATGCATGTGTTGTATCTGGTGGTATGTCTGTGGCGGTGAGTGTGCCATCTGTCTTGTGAGTGTACATGCGTGTGGGTTTGTCCTTGTGTCTCTGTGTGTTTGTGTGCAGCGTGTGGCTGTTGAGGTGGATGCATGTATATGTTTGTGTGTGCTTGGGTCAGGGAGGGGAGTTGGGACTGTCGATGGGGAAGAGGCAGGAAGGGGGTTGGGACAGCTGGAGCTGGGACACTGCTGCTGTCAGTGTGGAGGCCAGAGCCTGACATGTCAGAGTGAATGCCCCCCAGGAATGAGACCATTTGTGTTAGATGAT
The DNA here is from genome assembly GCA_963921515.1 of Calotriton arnoldi. NCBI lineage: Eukaryota > Metazoa > Chordata > Amphibia > Caudata > Salamandridae > Calotriton > Calotriton arnoldi. Next base: position 2,469,410 of record CAWUFW010000866.1, read on the forward strand.
TGGTATGCACCTGGTGGACATTCAGCACGGCTGTCTGCCCCACAGAGATCTGCCTCAGGATGTTTATGGCCTCCACACTCTGGGCAGCAGGGGAGACAGGGGAAGGGGATGAGGTGCCTGGTGCCTGGTGCGAAGGAGACGCCTCCCCTTCTAGTGGAGCGGCCATGGACAGTGGGCTGGGGAGCAGCTGGGAGGGTGGAGATGGTAGGGGTGGTGGCAGACTCGGATGTAGAGGATTTAGTCCCTGGGTCATCCACCACCACATGGGAGACCTCACTGGAGCTTGAGCTGGTCTGGGATCCAACATATGTTCTGTCCGACGTGCCCTCAGTGAGGCTTCCCTCACCCTCCGTGTCACTGATTCCCTCCTGCTCAGACTCAGCACTGGAACCAGTCTGGCACTCTGCTTCCCCTTGGTCCATGGCACTGCCTCCTCCGCTGGCCAGTTCTAATGCTGTGAACAAGAAGGAAAATAAATCACATGAGTCGTCCTTATGTACATAGGTATCATCACAAATCTTCACAGATCAACCAACTACATCAATTGGACTTGTGCAATTATTTTTGGTACTCTTCCGTAAATACAACTTGTTAGTATGCCAGTTAACCTATGCACCTCACACATGATGTTGTCAGCGACATTGGGTGTATCAATATCAAAAGCAACAACCACAATGTCAACTACTTCACTATGTACCAGCTGATGTATTGTCCTTCGCTACTAATAGCCTTGTGCCATGACATACCTGTCTCATCTAATGCAAGGGAGTTTAGACCTCACAATGGGAATAGGAGTCACACAACTGAATTGAGATATGGTATCCATTCTGTAATCGCTAGTCATCAATTTGGAAACCATTGTGTCTAATGTTACCGGTCATATAACTTTATTGTCGTACATCAAGCTGGCGTAGTCATTGCATAAGTCATCTTACACAGATAACAGTGCTTGTGCTCATTTGTCCTGTAGCTTAAGTTCTTTCCTGTCAGGTCACACATCTATCTCTTATTGTGCAGACACCAGGGTAGTAGGCATAGCTAGGGTAAAAGGCACGTGGCCCACAGTCTTGTGTCATCTATGCGCAGGGTTAGGAAGATGAATCATGTTGTGCACATTGGAAACATCTCACCAGTTTCACATGTGAACATTGGGCAACAGACTGCCAAGTCAAATTACTGCTTCTCCACAATGCTTCAGGTGGATCACTATGCCACTGGGCCATCTGGGTTCATCGTCTGTACAGACTATTAGTAATTAACATCTTTTTTTAAAGTTTAGTCAACACTGTGTGCCATTCTATCCAGACTGCAGAAGTCCACATTTGTAGAGGCCAAGTCTGAATGCCCCTCACTTCTTTTTGCCATCGTGCACACTTTGTACAGCTTAAATTGCTCTTGTTTACCATCTCATTTTGTTCAATTACTTCCAAATGATGCACATGTGACATCTCTGAATATAACAGTGATGCATCGAACACATGGTTTAAAAAGGCATCAAGTATGAATAGTCAAGAGCATTTACACCCATGGGAACCATTGTGAATGTGTATCTAACATCATACCTTACAATTTCAGCCCTGTTTCCACCAGTGACCACCTTTGTTTGCCACAGAATGGCATGTGTCGTCACCATTACAGAGTCAGACACATGGACTTATTCTTTGGAATAGAGAGAATGGAATCTTACACCCAATCATGTGAAAGGCCCGTGTGACAGGTGACCTGAGTTAGCAAACCTGTGATTAGCCCATGGGATACATTGGTATACACTGAGCACCAGGGCTGGGACCTAACGTTGGCACATTGACCAATCAAATCTCACCAAGGCCTCAACATAGACATCACCTGCTTGCTGGATGTATAACATGGGCTTTTATACTTGAGTGCCCCAACATCAACATACTTCACAGATTTGGTGTGACCACACAGAGAACAGTTCAGACATTAGTCAATGTGCTGACACATGTTGAGCAATCACAATATTCCTGAAGGTTATCCCCATGCACATGTTGTTGTAATGCGTTCAGATCATGAGCATGGCACTACTGTCACTACCAAGAACATATTATCCTCACAGGTTCCATATGAAAGGGGCATAACCAGGCATCTACTTATCCTTGTGCATATGCATCTTTTAACACTGAACAGTGGTTTTGTGTGTCTTACAACCTATAAAAGGGCCAGCAGGCTAAGATACTTCAACATGCATGGTTAAAAAAGTTGTGCAAAAAGGCACATACTCACCACCTCCTTGCTCCTGTCTGGCTTTCATCTTCCCATCCAGGTCAGGGAAGTCCACTGCTAGGATGCGGAGCATGTGGGGGTCAGGGTCCCCTTGCATGGAGGTTACAGGCCCAGCTGGACTTCCGCAATCTTCTTCTGCCAGCCTCTCAGGTCCTGCCACCATTTGCGACAATTGTGACTGCGCTGATTGGCGACCCCCATGGAGCGCACCTTCCGGGCGATGCCCTCCACAGCTTGGCCTTCTGATGGGAGTTGACCTGTTAGGATGACATGCTAACAGACCCTTAGTTCACATGCAGCATGTTTCTGAGTCAAAAACTGGTACACATAGGTCATGGGCAGATTGGCAACAATGTCTAAATGGTAGCCAAGTGGCATTATGTGCAGTACTCCTGTGTTCAATCCCATGAGAACAGTTATAAGATGTTTACACCAGTACACACATTTCTACAGCAGTGTACTTGCCCAGAACACTTATATACACACTTTGAAACTTTCAATAAAACAGTTTATATGCTTGTCTATGAGATTCCTAATGCCAGTAGTGTATGGTTATTGCACATTTAAAATAACAATGCTGTGTGATCATCACTCTCTTGCTCTTCTGGTTTGCCATAGAGCTGCCTGTACAGAGGCAGGAGGGTGTCCAACAGCATCTGGTTTCCACCTGGGTGAACGCTGGGGCCCTGTCCTCTGTACGTGCCACAGTAGCTTCCAGAGGATGTGGACAGCAGCAGAGAGATGGGGAGGTGTAGGAATAATGCAGTTAGTGCAGGCAAGTGAAGTCTCTAGGGAACCAACAGACTTATATCTAAACCGCAAAGCGATAGGTCCGCGTCGGTCGCATTTTCCGAATCGGTCCATTACATTGCTTACAGACGCCACGCTGTTGCAAAGTCATCCTGTGCCCTGGGCAACCCGCCAACTTTTTGCTGACTGGTACTGGTGGTAACTGACTCTGACTGACCCTGGTCTCTGCCTAACCAGGCCCAGGGCCAGTGCCAAGCTGAAAGGAACACATTAGAATACAGTTAAAACACCTAACATACACTAGGGTACACTATGGTATGGTGGGGTACCCCTGTAATTGGCATGACCTACCCCATAAGCCCCTAGTATATAATAGGGCAGGGGAGTGAAACTACCTAGAAGTCCCCAGTACCCTGGGGCATGGCAGTTTAGAGGCCAGCAGCTCTTTTTGCACTTGCATGTGTGCACTGCTGATGCATGAGGTCAGTTTAAAAGCAGCCCTGGGTGCCAGGACTGCTTTTAAAAAGTAAATTGTGCCCAAACTCGACTTTGGTGTTTGGGGCACTTAAAAATGGATAACCTACAATGTTTTGGCATATTAGGGACCCCCAGGGTCTCCCTAGGTATCCCAGGGGTGGGGGGTCAGATATTTATAAGGTACACCCTTATACAATGAGTTTTTATATGCCTGGGTAAAGTGAAATTTCACATTTCACTCCCACATTGTGGTAAAGTGCTGCCCAAATTCGACTTTGATGCCAGGAGCAGTGTGAAGTGAGGATCTGCAATATTTTTGCAGATTCAGAACCCCTAAAGTCTCCCCTAGTTGCACATGGGGTGGGGTTCCTGTAGATATAAGGCAAGTACTTATAAAATGTGTTTTTGTAAGTCCTGGTGCTGGAAAAATGTCCCAAGTCATTTTTCCCATTGCAAATCCCCAGTTACATAGGTTAACATTGCAGGAAGTTATTAAATAATAACTCCTGATAGGAAGGAGATAGAGCTACCGTTCAAAGACTTCTCAGAATAGTAATGCTAAATCCAACAATATCATATTGTTGAATTTCTCCTAAAGTGTACATACAAGAAGTTATAAGACTTTCTTGTTTGTAAGTCCAAATTCAGCCTTCCAGTGGTCTGCCCTGATTGGTCAGAGTTAAGTGGATTAGCTAGCCTGCCTGGAGAGGTGATAAAGAGCCCCTGGGGTTATGCAGCTGGGCTGGGAGGGCAGTGTGCTGGTCCACAGGAATGCCAGGCCAGGGGGAGGGGTCGTAAACCATGGGCTTCAAAGGGAAAAGCAGAACCCAGTGTCAGTTTACAACTCTGAACTTTATACCTCAGGCAGATGGGGGGATTAAGGAAGGTATGAGCAGATGCAGGGGGGAGAGTCTAAGTAAATTAGCCATCCTAGGGGTGTGTTTAGCCAGCTCTTACCTCCTTGCTGAAAATTCTGCCATTATGGATTTAGAAGATTTGATGCACTCTGGGACAAAATAATGCCACACTCTACAGGAAGTGGTCATATGTTTGAGGAGTTACCCTGCTCCCATTGGTCAGGAGTGACCTCCTGTCTGACCCAGAGAACATGGAATAAGTATCTGAGAGGGGCAGAGCCCTCCAGATCTGCTGCTTGAAACTTACTGAAGCAAGACATTGCCAAGCTGAGAAGACTTTGCTGTGCAAAGATTTCTAAGGCCTGACCTCTGAAAACTGCACCATCTGAAACTACAGCCCTGCGGATTATTTTGCTGAAAAAGAACTAAAGAGTGGACTCCCTGAAAGCTACAGGTTAAAAGAGCTCATCTGGAACATCACAAACTAAATCTGCACCTTGGGGAACTACCAGTGGATTTGTAAGGGTGACGTCCCAGTGGATTGTGGGAACTGAAGTCCTCAAATTTCAAGGACCATCTTGGAGCTTCCAGACCCTTGGAGTGAGTTTGAGACACTTTGGGACCCTTTGAGGAACTTCAGGAAGAAGTTCAAGAAGTTTGGAGAACTTTGGAGGAACTTTGAAAAAAAGCTCCATAGAGGGACCGACTCAACCTGGTCAGCCAAGCCGCCTGCCTTCAACCGCGAGTCGGCCAAGCCATCCAGGTTCGTCCCGCTAAAAGCTCCGTCGGTCCGACTTCCAGAGTTTGACTGGGAGTAGAAGAAATCTGAAGCCGGCGAACCCTCACCGGATCCGGCTACATGAGGAACATCGAGAGACCCCGCGAGAAAAAGCTCCAGAAAAGTTTCTAAGTCTGCTCATAGAAAAGTCGACCGGGAGCAACCGCGAGAGCCAAGCCGCCTGTCTTCCATCGCGTGTCGGCCTGGGCTCCTGGGTTGCCCCGCTGAAGCGCTAACGAAAAAGTTTCTAAGTCCGCTCCCGGGAAGTTGACCGGGAGTTCGTCAAAAGTCAAGCCGGCGAACCCTCACCGGATCCGGACTGGCTGGGAGATTCGAGGGGCCTCGCGAGAAAAAGCTTGTGAAAAGTTTCTAAGTGTGAATGTAGAAACTGAGACCGGGACCTGCCGCAAGCTGTAGCCGCCGAGGGCTCCATTGTGGTCGGCCTGAAACTTTGACTTTGCCCCGGTCTATCGCGAGCAGGTATCCCAATATGGTGCTATAATCTTCTAAGTGCTATATTTTATTAAATCTTTGAAAATTCATATCTCTGGGTCCCTACATTGGATTTTTGTCGTTTTGGTGTCATTTTAAAGGTAAAAATATTTCCTAATTTTATAAATTGGTGTTGGAGTTTTATTATGTATTGTGTCTTAATTATGTACTGAATTGGTGTTTTTAAATGCTTTACATACCTGTCTTTGAAGTTAAGCCTGTCTGCTCACAGCCACGTTACCAAGGGTTGAGCATAGGAATAATTTTCTAAGACCTATACTGAGTCCTATCATGTGTTAGTGGCCTTATTGCCAGTGGCAGACCTACATTTGCCCCTACCAATAATCCACTTTCCAACATTTGGTGCTCAGCGGTGTGGATGAGGACTTGTGTTTAAAAAGTACACCTTTCAGTGAATGATTTAAGATTATAAAAATCCTCTAAATTGCCTTAGAACAAAACTTTTGAGTTTGATTTTTGGAATTTGGACTAAACTGTTTTTAATCCATTGTTTTGATTTTTCCAAATTGTTCTAAGTCTGTTGTGCCTAGTTTTTTGTGACCCAAAACTAGGGAACCATGGAGCTGGACCTGGCTAAACTGTCCCAGTTTAAGATGGCTGATCTTAGGGAACAGTGTAGGCTTAGGGGCTGCATGCTGCCAAGAAGATGAGGAAGGCAGGGTTGCTTGAGTCCCTAAAGGCCTGGGCCAGGGCAGCTGAGGAGAACCCAGGGGGGGTGGGAGGATGTTCCCCCCAACCTCACCCAAGAGAGGGGTGAGGATGATGCCTCTTCCATTGTGACTAGTGTTAGCCAAGTGAATCAAGGTGGTGGTGGGAGTGGGGAAGGGTCTCTTACTCAGGAACCACTACTGTCCCTTGCAGAGAGACAGCTTCGGCTCAATTAGAGTTGATTGCCTTGGAGAAGGAGAAATTCGAATTGGCTAAGAGAAGATGGGAGAGGGAGGAGAAGAGAAATGGTGGCAGCGAAAGTGAAGAAGATGTTGAGATGTCCAGGGGTGGTAGATTTGAACCTAAACTTCCCAAGGGCATAGTGCTCAAGTACACAGAGGGGATGACATTGACAGGTGGCTAGCAGCTTTTGAGAGGGCCCTTAAAATGAGTAGGGTCCACTCTAGGTATTGGGGTGCACTCCTGTGGGAGTTGATTCCAGTAGCTGGGAGGGATAGGCTCCTGACCCTGAAGGGAGAGGATGCAGAATCATACCAGCAGATGAAGGCATGCTTTGTCAAGAGATTTGGTCTGACTCCGGAACAGTACAGGGTGAAGTTTAGAGGCACCCAGAACTTGAGTTCAAAGTCTTGGGTAGACTTTGTGGACATTTCAGTAAAGGCACTGGAAGGCTGGATTGTTGGTAACAAAGTTGACACATATGAGGGATTGTATAATTAGTTTTTGAAAGAACATATTTTGACTCATTGTGCAGAAGAGAAGTTACACCAGTATCTAGTGGACTCTAAGCTGACAGACCCCAGAGAGCTGGGTGAAGCAGCTGATGAGTGGGTGAGAACCCGGGTTTCCATACAGCACCAGGGGGGTGACCGGAAGAAAGGAGGACAGGTCCCTCCCCAGGGGAAAGCCCAAGGGAAAGAAGGTCAAAACCAGAAGGAGTCCTCCAAAGACCCACAAAAACCTGCACAAGGAGGGGGGGCCCCGAGCCAACCCAAATCTAAAGGGAGGTGGAATCAAGGAAAGAATGGTAGGTTCTTTGATCCCTCAAAAGTGGGTAAGTGCTTTGACTGTAACCAGCCAGGGCACAAGCAGGAAGATGCTGTCTGCGCCAAGAAGCTCCCCCCTAAGGGGCCATCCACAGGGATTGCCAGTGTCAGTTTAGGGGTGGAGAGTGGTGCCCCAGTGAGGAGTAGTCAGGTGGTGGAAGCAACCTTAGTGTCCCTGGGTGGGGTGAATATTGCAACCCTTGCTGCCTTATCTCCAAACATGGACAAGTACAGGCAGAGGCCTAAAGTGAATGGGACTGAGGTTGAGGCTATCAGAGACACTGGGGCTAGTGTAACTATGGTCCTGGATGAGCTGGTGCCTCCAGAGAGGTTGTTACCTGGTGAGTTTCACCAGGTGACTTATGCAGACAGCACTACCAAATTCCATCCTATGGCTGTGGTGGATTTGGAATGGGGAGGTGTGACAGGCCCTATGAAGGTAGCTGTGTCAAAGGTGCTCCCAGTCCAGTATTTACTGGGCAATGATCTTGAAGCCTCTGTGTGGTCAGAGGTGGAGAGAGGACTCCATATGAAAATATTGGAGCTCCCTGAGTGGGTGTGTGCTGTGACTAGGTCACAGACTAGCCAGCAGGGAGGGGCTGGACACTTGGACCCTGGAACAAAGGGCCAAGCATCCAAGGACAAGGGTACTGGGCCTGGTGAGCCAGCCCAGGGAACTCCAGAGGTGCAGGCAGAATCTAACCCTGATGGGGAGGATCTGGCCTCCGAGGGAGGGACTCCATCCCTGCCAGAGCTGTCAGATTTGGCAGAACTGATAGGAGCAGGTGGACCCTCCAGAGAGGAGTTCAGTAAGGGACAGCGTGACTGTCCCACCCTTGAGAGCTTGAGGCGGATTGCTTCTTAGCAAGAGGAAGGGGATGACAGCGGGTTTCACAGACTCTACTGGGAAGATGGACTGCATTATACTGAGGCCAGAAACCTCAAGGAGGGGGCCACCAGGAGGTTGGTGGTGCCCCAGAAGTACAGAGAGTTCATCCTGACTTTGGGTCATGATATCCCCTTGGCAGGACATTTGGGACAGACAAAGACATGGAACCGGTTGGTGAACCATTTCTACTGGCCCCATATGTCTGAAAAGGTAAAGGAGTTTTACAGCTCCTGTGTCACCTGTCAGGCCAGTGGCAAGGCAGGGGGCAAGACAAAGGCTCCCCTAATACCACTGCCACTGGTTGGGGTTCCTTTTGAAAGGGTGGGGATGGACATTGTTGGTCCCCTGAACCCACCCACTGCATCAGGTAATAGGTATATCTTAGTAGTAGTTGACCATGCCACTAGATACCCTGAAGCCATACCTCTGAGAACCATTGATGCTCCTGCGGTGGCTAGAGCTGCTTGGTGTGTTCACCAGAGTGGGGTTTCCAAAAGAGGTGGTGTCAAATAGGGGCACGAACTTCCTGTCCAGCTATTTGACTGCTATGTGGGATGAGTGTGGTGTCAACTACAAGTCACCACCCCCTATCACCCACAAGCAAATGGTCTTGTGGAGAGATTCAACAAAACCCTGAAGGGCATGATAAATGGGTTGTCAGAGAAACTCAGGAGGAGATGGGATGTTCTCCTCCCATGCTTACTGTTTGCCTACAGGGAGGTGCCACAGAAAGGGGTTGGTTTCAGTCCCTTTGAGTTGTTGTTTGGACACCCTGTGAGGGGGCCATTGAGCCTGCTGAGAGAGTCTTTAGAGAAGCCTCTTAAAGAAGCAAAGGACAATGTGCTTGACTATGTGCTAGGCCTGAGATCTAGAATGGCAGAGTACATGTACAAGGCAAACAGGAAACTGGAGGCCAGCCAGGAGCTCATGAAGCACTGGTATGATCAAAAGGCTACTATGCCTGAGTATACTCCAGGACAATTGGTGTGGGTGTTGGAGCCTGTGGCTCCCAGGGCCCTCCATGACAAGTGGAGTGGGCCCTATCCAATCTTAGAAAAGAAGGGTGAGGTTACCTATATGGTTGACCTTGGCACCCCCAGGAACCCTCATAGGGTCCTGCATGTGAATAGATTGAAACCCCACCATGACAGGGCAGACATGACAATGTTACTGGTCACTGATGAGGGTGTGGAGGAGGAAACTGAGCCTGTGCCCGACCTCTCCAGTAATGTGGAAGATGGGTCAGTGGAGGGGGTGATACTCTCTCCCAAGTTGACAGACCAGCAGCACAGAGACTGTAAGCAAGTGCTGGAGCAGTTTTCTGGCCTGTTCTCTTTGACCCCAGGCATCACTGAGTGGTGTGTGCACCACACTGACACTGGTGACAGCCTACCTGTCAAAAATAAACTGTACAGGTTGTCTGACCATGTCAGAGCCAGCATTAAAGCTGAGGTTGCTAAGATGCTGGAATTGGGGGTAATTGAACCATCTGAGAGTCCATGGGCCAGTCCAGTGGTGCTGGTGCCTAAACCTAATCCTCAGGGGGGACCCAAGGAGTTAAGGTTCTGTGTGGACTACAGAGGATTGAATGCAGTCACAAAGACTGACGCTTACCCTATACCTAGAGCTGATGAGCTCATTGATAGGTTAGGGGCTGCTAAGTACCTGAGTACTTTTGATGTGACTTCAGGTTACTGGCAGATTGCCCTCACTGATGGAGCAAAGGAGAGGTCAGCATTCTCCACACCAGAGGGACATTATCAGTTCAGGGTAATGCCCTTTGGATTAAAGAATGCACCTGCCACCTTCCAAAGGTTGGTGAACAGGGTCTTGTCTGGGTTGGAACAGTTCAGTGCAGCTTACCTGGATGATATAGCTGTATACAGTTCTACCTGGGGGGATCACTTAAGCCACCTAAGGGAAGTGCTTCAGGCCATGCAGCAGGCAGGCCTGACTATTAAGGCGAGCAAGTGCCAAATAGGGCAGAGTTCTGTGGTGTACCTGGGCCACCTGGTAGGTGGGGGCCATGTACAGCCTCTCCAAGCTAAAATTCAAACTATTTTGGATTGGACAGCTCCTGTTACCCAGACTCAGGTCAGGGCATTCCTTGGACTGACAGGGTACTATAGAAGGTTTGTTCAAAATTATGGGACCATTGTGGGGCCCCTAACAGAACTCACTTCTAAAAAGAGGCCCAAGAAGGTGATTTGGACCCCAGAGTGTCAGAAGGCTTTTGACACTCTGAAAGCTGCTATGTGTTCAGCACCAGTGCTACTAGCCCCTGACTACACAAAAGAATTTGTGGTTCAGACAGATGCTTCAGAGCAAGGGATTGGGGCAGTGTTGTCACAGCTAAATGAAGAGGGCCTTGATCAGCCAGTTGCCTTTATTAGCAGGAGGCTTCTTCCCAGAGAGCAGAGGTGGAGTGCCATTGAGAGAGAGGCTTTTGATGCGGTTTGGTCCCTGAAAAAGTTGAGACCATATTTGTTTGGGACTCACTTTCGTATTCAAACTGACCACAGGCCTCTCAGATGGCTCATGCAGATGAGATGGGAGAATCCCAAGCTGTTAAGGTGGTCCATTTCCCTACAGGGAATGGACTTTACAATGGAACACAGACCTGGGGTTGTCCATGCCAATGCAGATGGACTTTCCAGGTTTTTCCACTTAGCTGATGAGGACTACCAGGGTGTAGGTTAGTAACCCATCACCTTTCGTTTGGGGGGGGGGCTATGTTGCAAAGTCATCCTGTGCCCTGGGCACCCCCAAACTTTTTGCTGACTGGTACTGGTGGTAACTGACTCTGACTGACCCTGGGCTCTGCCTAAGCAGGCCCAGGGCCAGTGCCAAGCTGAAAGGAACACATTAGAATACAGTTAAAACACCTAACATACACTAGGGTACACTATGGTATGGTGGGGTACCCCTGTAATTGGCATGACCTACCCCATAAGCCCCTAGTATATAATAGGGCAGGGGAGTGAAACTACCTAGAAGTCCCCAGTACCCTGGGGCATGGCAGTTTAGAGGCCAGCAGCTCTTTTTGCACTTGCATGTGTGCACTGCTGAAGCCTGAGGTCAGTTTAAAAGCAGCCCTGGGTGCCAGGACTGCTTTTAAAAAGTAAATTGTGCCCAAACTCGACTTTGGTGTTTGGGGCACTTAAAAATGGATAACCTACAATGTTTTGGCATATTAGGGACCCCCAGAGTCTCCCCTAGGTATCCCAGGAGTGGGGGGGTCAGATATTTATAAGGTACACCCTTATAAAATGAGATTTTATATGCCTGGGTAAAGTGAAATTTCACATTTCACTCCCACATTGTGGTAAAGTGCTGCCCAAATTCGACTTTGATGCCAGGAGCAGTGTGAAGTGAGGATCTGCAATATGTTTGCAGATTCAGAACCCCTAAAGTCTCCCCTAGTTGCACATGGGGTGGGGTTCCTGTAGATATAAGGCAAGTACTTATAAAATGTGTTTTTGTAAGTCCTGGTGCTGGAAAAATGGCCCAAGTCATTTTTCCCATTGCAAATCCCCAGTTACATAGGTTAACATTGCAGGAAGTTATTAAATAATAACTCCTGATAGGAAGGAGATAGAGCTACCAATCAAAGACTTCTCAGAATAGTAATGCTAAATCCAACAATATCATATTGTTGAATTTCTCCTAAAGTGTACATACAAGAAGTTATAAGACTTTCTTGTTTGTAAGTCCAAATCCAGCCTTCCAGTGGTCTGCCCTGATTGGTCAGAGTTAAGTGGATTAGCCAGCCTGCCTGGAGAGGTGATAAAGAGCCCCTGGGGTTATGCAGCTGGGCTGGGAGGGCAGTGTGCTGGTCCACAGGAATGCCAGGCCAGGGGAGGGGTCGTAAACCATGGGCTTCATAGGGAAAAGCAGAACCCAGTGTCAGTTTACAACTCTGAACTTTATCCCTCAGGCAGACGGGGGATTAAGGAAGGTATGAGCAGATGCAGGGGGAGAGTCTAAGTAAATTAGCCATCCTAGGGGTGTGTTTAGCCAGCTCTTGCCTCCTTGCTGGAAATTCTGCCATTATGGATTTGGAAGATTTGATGCACTCTGGGACAAAATAATGCCACACTCTACAGGAAGTGGTCATATGTTTGAGGAGTTACCCTGCTCCCATTGGTCAGGAGTGACCTCCTGTCTGACCCAGAGAACATGGAATAAGTATCTGAGAGGGGCAGAGCCCTCCAGATCTGCTGCTTGAAACTTACTGAAGCAAGACATTGCCAAGCTGAGAAGATTTTGCTGTGCAAAGATTTCTAAGGCCTGACCTCTGAAAACTGCACCATCTGAAACTACAGCCCTGTGGATTATTTTGCTGAAAAAGAACTAAAGAGTGGACTCCCTGAAAGCTACAGGTTAAAAGAGCTCATCTGGAACATCACCAACTAAATCTGCACCTTGCGGAACTACCAGTGGATTTGTAAGGGTGACGTCCCAGTGGATTGTGGGAACTGAAGTCCTCAACTTTCAAGGACCATCTTGGAGCTTCCAGACCCTTGGAGTGAGTTTGAGACACTTTGGGACCCTTTGAGGAACTTCAGGAAGAAGTTCAAGAAGTTTGGAGAACTTTGGAGGAACTTTGAAAAAAAGCTCCATAGAGGAACCGACTCAACCTGGTCAGCCAAGCCGCCTGCCTTCAACCGCGAGTCGGCCAAGCCATCCAGCTTCGTCCCGCTAAAAGCTCCGTCGGTCCGACTTCCCGTGTTTGACCGGTAGTAGAAGAAATCTGAAGCCGGCGAACCCTCACCGGATCCGGCTACATGAGGAGCATCGAGAGACCCCGCGAGAAAAAGCTCCAGAAAAGTTTCTAAGTCCGCTCGTAGAAAAGTCGACCGGGAGCAACCGCGAGAGCCAAGCCGCCTGTCTTCCATCGCGTGTCGGCCTGGGCTCCTGGTTGCCCCGCTGAAGCACTAACGAAAAAGTTTCTAAGTCCGCTCCAGTTAAGTTGCCCGGGAGTTCGTCAAAAGTCAAGCCGGCGAACCCTCACCGGATCCGGACTGGCTGGGAGCTTCGAGGGGCCTCGCGAGAAAAAGCTCCAGAAAAGTTTCTAAGTGTGAAGGTAGAAACTGAGACCGGGACCTGCCGCAAGCTGTAGCCGCCCAGGGCTCCATCGCGGTCGGCCTGAAACTTTGACTTTGCCCCGGTCTATCGCGCGCAGGTATCCCAATATGGTGCTATAATCTTCTAAGTGCTATATTTTATTAAATCTTTGAAAATTCATATCTTCGGTTCCCTACATTGGATTTTTGTCGTTTTGGTGTCATTGTAAAGATAAAAATATTTCCTATTTTTATAAATTGGTGTTGGATTTTTATTATATGTTGTGTCTTAATTATTTACTGAATTGGTGTTTTTAAATGCTTTACATACCTGTCTTTGAAGTTAAGCCTGTCTGCTCGCAGCCACGTTACCAAGGGTTGAGCATAGGAATAATTTTCTAAGACTTATGCTGAGTCCTATCATGTGTTAGTGGCCTTATTGCCTGTGGCAGACCTACATTTGCCCCTACCAATAATCCACTTTCCAGCACACGCCTACTGCGCGCTTAAAAAAATATCATCGGACCGCGAGTGACTTTGATACATTGGCAAAGGGAGGTTACTGAGTTGGTTTCCACGTGATGCGAACACAATCCAAAACCTGCGTCTGTCACCATAACAACTAACAGCCAATGGGTGCGTCCGAATCGGTTACGATGCGCCTACCGCGTCCTTTGAATAATCGTTCGGCAGGGCAGACACTTTTGGAAATGTTGTATTTTTGTGAAAATACATGGCTGGAGGCAGATTTTTCCTGGTGAAAAGAACATCTGACTGAAACGCTCACACTCCCATGAGGACCTAACCTTGAGGGGCACATAACACACTGATTGGGAGGCTAATACCACCAGGAAAACAAACAACTCCATTTAGCCTCTTAGGCTTGGTCACAGTCACAATGCGTTTTTGGGGCAATACAAGTACAGTATTTACCTAGTCACTGCATTACGGGACAGTGTGACCCAGTGTGCAGTGAGACTGGAAAGGTGGTATGTTATTCAAATCCTGGAAAATACATTTACCAAGTAATGACTACACCGTGACATTAAGCAGCCACATAAGCTTAGCTTTGATATGTGATTTCCTAGTGTATCTTTGTGTCCCACACTTCAGTGGACAATCGCATTATATGGGACTCTTACATAGTTAATGGTTTGTGTATGTGATTGTATGTGTAATGCAGACATGACAACATGACAGTGTCTACCCTGTGACCATAGTGTGCAAGATTTCCATTGTGAGGCGCTGTGTGTATGTGGTGTCCCACATATCAGGCATTACATGATCCTATTGTGGGTATATTTGAACCATGTGATTGTTCTCACTCAACTATATCTTGGCTTATTTGGTTGTGAGTTGTGGAGTATGTCATGCTTGCGTTACATGAACAGTGACAGACACTATTGAAGTTTACACAGCTGCACTCTAATTGCTGTGTCACCATACCTTGGAAACATGTTCAGCAAGGGTCAGTATGCTGTGATTAACCCTGGGCGTAGTTTGCGTAGTAGCACTTCACGTAGCTATGTGAAGTACATTTTGAACTACACATAGCTATGCAAATTGCGGAGTGCGTAGCTGTGTGCTTGACTACACTGTACAATAATTGCCAAAGGCATCTTGCACAGTGCAAGTTAAGATAAAATAAGTATCTCTGTCTTTATATGCTAAAATGCATATAGCATTTCACAAAAGTGAAATCAATAAATTAACAAGCAGTGAGAGAGGTGATGATTTTGGTATCCTCCCTAACCTAGGGAGAGAACCAAGCAGATGCCTTGAAAACAAAAAGCACATCTTTTGAACGATTCAGTGGTGGTCCCATTCTCTTAGGACCACCCCAAGCACAGTTATTGGCAAAAATACAATCCCAACCAAAGGCCCTGCAAAGCATTATGGGACGAGATTAGCAGTGGGCAGTGAATATTATAGTATCCAATATCAAAATAATTCTACAAAGAGCTGCAGTTCCACTAGTCGTTACTAGATGTCCCTCACGAGTCAAATGCAAAAGCTTCATGAAAGGGTTTCAATGCTTTTGCATTTGACTCGTGAGGGACATCTAGTAACGACTAGTTGAACTGCAGCTCTTTGTAGAATTATTTTGATATTGGACACTATAATATTCACTGCCCACTGCTAATCTTGTCCCATAATGCTTTGCAGGGCCTTTGGTTGGGATTGTATTTTTGCCCATAACTGTGCTTGGGGTGGTCCTAGGAGGAAGGGACCACCACTGAATCGTTCACATGATATGCTTTTTGTGTTCAAGGCATCTGCTTGGTCCTCCCCCTAGGTTAGGGGGGAACCCAAAATCATCACCTCTCTCATTGCTTGATATTTTCATTGTCAAAGTTCACTTTTGTGAATTTGTTATATGCTTTTTAGCATAGAAAATTGCTTTAACAAAGCATTTGTATGTGTTTAATATACTGCTGCTATGCTACGTCGATTAGCAGAGTTTTTTACTCTGCTACGTGCAATTTGTGTAGTGCGTAGTAACACAAACTTTGCATGCTCCGTGAGCGTAGCAAAGTATTATGCCCAGTGTTAGCTGTGATATGTATGTGAGGACAACCTTATTCATTGAAATGTGTATTTCCATTGACAACCAGTTTCAGGTGTGGTCATTTTTGATTTGCTGTTTGTCAAAGTGCATGTTGCTTGGGACATTGTGCACTAACACCAACTGTGTTTACAATCTACACATAGGTATCGCAGACAGCCTACAGTGTACAGGCCCTTTCCAGAACCACAAACAATGGAAGAACGGGACATCATCAAGAAATATTATTTCACAAGGGCAACAATTGATGAGTTGTGCCAGCAGTTGTCACCTCATTTGCGGGCTGGTCGCACTTATCCAACAGCACTGACCCCCAAGTTGAAGGTGATAGCAGCATTGCATTTCTTTGCCACTGGAACATTCAAGTACACAGTGGAAACATCAGGTGGAATGTCCCAGCTCATGTTCAGAAATGTCCTTCGGGATGTGTTGCAGGCATTGCTCCGTTACCTGGACCACTACATCACGTTTCCTAAACCTGGAGAGTTGTCTGACATCAAGGGTGATTTCTATGACTTGGGACGGATACCCCAAGTCATTGGATCTATTGATGGCACACATGTTGCGCTGATACTACCACAGGCCAATGAACAGGTCTATCGCAACCGCAAACATTACCACTCCATCAATGTCCAGGTGGTGTGTTTGGCTGACATGTGCATCTCACACGTCTGTGCCTGATTCTCTATTTCAGCACATGACACATACATCTTGCGAAACAGCGTCATCCCACATTTGATGAGTCAACTGCAACCTGACCAGGCCTGGCTTGATGGTAGGTGATGTTGTATGTATATGTTGCAGTGTGTGTTGGTTGTATGTCAGATAGTGATCTGTTGTCAGACAACTGAAGTCTTTTCTGTGTTCAATGTAGGAGACTCTGGATACTCCAACCAGCCATGGTTACTGACACCACTGCGCAACCCAGTCACCCCAGCAGAAGGCTGCTTTAATGAGGCCCATGGCTAATGGAACGGACTTTTGGCCTCCTGAAAACAAGATTCCTCTGTCTGGATAGGATGGGAGGAGCCCTCCAATATGCCCCATTAAAGGTGTTCCAGATCATCGCGGCTTGCTGAATGCTACACCACTTGACAATACATAAGGGCATACCTCTGATAGTGGATGACGGAGACCAGCAGGTGCCACCGAGGGAGGATCCTGGACTGGGCCATGATGACAGTGGTGATGATGATGATGACATGGATTTGAGACAACAGCTTTTCCACAACTTTTTCACATGACTGTAAATATGCAATGAGAGGAGGTGGCTAACCCCAATTGTTTGTTGTTGTGTTGCTGGTGGACAATGTGTATGTATGCTTGTGAGTGTTTGATAATTGTCCTGAGGTTTTTTCTAAGATGGGTCTTTGAAATGGGCAGATTAACATGTACAGTGTTACAGTGAAGCCTAGCTAGTGTTCACACTGACATTTTTTTGTAATTTAGATGACATAATTTGCAGAATTGCGCCACCTTATTTCTGATTTCCTGACTCTGTTCTATGTTTTTTCTTACCAGGGTACTTTGCCATGTCATCTACAGAGTGGACTTGCAAGTTGTGATCTCACCAGACACATGATACTGTGACAGACTCCGCCATGAAACTGTTGCTGAACTCCCTGGCACACACTTCCTTCAGACCTGATAGTCAGTTGTTTTTGTTTTTAGTGCCTTTCAGTACTGTGTGATATGATTTTACTTTGTGTTCAGGCACCAGGTTGTATCTGGAGAATAAACCTGTGTTCCACATTGTGGTGTGCCTTGTCTGTTATCACACATCCAAAGAGATTTCAAATTGAAATGTGACCATGATGAGCAGGTTTGCTAACAATGATTGTTGATTGTGTTGGCAAATGGTGATATTTTTGTAGACAATTGACTTCCAGTGAATCTGTACCATGTACTACGGGTTGTGTGATAACCTGGTTGTGTATATCTATCATGCTGTGCCAAGGTACATTTACTCACGAGCTCTTAGTTTACTTTTTGGAAGTATTTCGTTACCAATGTTGTTGACACTTTCTTCTTTGTGATTTTGCGGGTGATTACAATATGTACATTTGGAATTCAAAGTCACGACATGAACAAGTATTTCTGTGTAAAGTGTTTTATTTTTGTACATAAAGTGATAAAATAAAGCCACACAATGGTGGTGTGCTAACAAAGAAAAAACAGACCGTGCAGATAGGAGTTGATAGTGTTTGTAGATGAAATTCTCCAAGGTAAAGCCACAGTTATTTGAGTCCAAAGTCCAACTTTGGCCCTCCATCCAATGTGGGACAGTTCTTGATGACAGTCAACAAAGTGAACGCTTGGCACACACTGGATGTTATCAAGGGCACATTGTAACTTCCTGAGGGTGGTGCATTGCCATCCGACTCTCACAGAATTTTCCTCTGACGCCCCTTCCCATGTTTGGCTGGGGGACCCACAGCTGCAGGCTTCTGGGGTACTGGGGACTCTCCGCCAGACTCCAGGTCCCTCCCTGTGGCTTGTGCAGATGTTGATGCACCAGTTTAAAAAAAATATATCTTTATTGGCTTTTATAAACATATGCAGACATTATCGAGCATAAATACATATTTGAAAGATCATGATGTTGAGCAGAAATTCCCAATCTCTATCCAAATCCTTAACAGACAGTTGATTATCACCTCATTGGTTGATCACAAACACATATGTTGTACTACCCATAATCAATGCTTCCTTTGCCAAAAGAATCTTTTACCCCCCCCCCACCTATCCCTCCCTTCCCACCCACTTCCGTGTAATTATGCTAGCGCTACATCCCTCCTGGTTTCATCGTGTTGCCTATCATATAACATCTCTTGTCCTGTCCTGCTACAGACCGTCTCCTCCTTGTTATCTGCGGGTTGATCCTAGTGATCAGGGTCCGGACCAGAGGGTGTTGTGAGTGTTTGTGCACCCCCATATCCATTAACATTGTCACCCAAGCTCCTAAGTCGTCCTCCACTTTTTCATCATGCCTAAGCTGTTTCATTCGAACTGCCTCTGCAGTTGCCCATTCGCATACATCTCTCATCCACATCGTCGTTTGCAGCAGAGTGGGACTCATTCACGATATGGCAATTCGACGCTTTGCGAACACAAGACCAAGCATTGCAATTTTCCTGCTTAGTTTGTTGTTCTTGGGAGTAGGTAATAAGCCTAACAGCACGGTGCGGATATCTCTAGGTACCTCCCAGCCCGTAGCTTCTTTCAATTTGGCTCAAATTTAAATCCAGTAGGGGGCTCGGACAGGACAGGACCAGACCATATGTAAGAAATCCACTTCTGATGCTTTACAACAGGGGCAGCGACCCAAACAATTCGGATAAATTCTACTCAATGTTTTGGGGGTAAGGTAAGTTTGGTGTACGAAATTGTATTGAAACAATTTCAGCCTTGCATTCGAGCTCACTCCTTTAACCCCTTCATGTATTTTGATCCATTCCTGTGCCATTACGGGGTCACCTACAGCGTCATCCCAACGTGCTTGGATGGGGAGTATCCCATCTGTCATATCAACTTGGATTGCTCGATATAAGTGAGAAATGAGGCGGTGTCCTTGGGCCATGTAGAGCATTACCTGGAGCACATTTGTTATAGGAGGCTCTTCCGGGAAGGAGGACCCTACTTCTCGGGCCACCTGGGAGATCTTCCTGTATTGCAGAAACTGCCCGTTCCCTAATTCAACAGGTGGACTCCGTGCTTTTACGCATAATAAATTGTTTATTTTCAAAGAGGTCTCCCATTGTCAGGCAAACACCTTCTTTCTATTTGTAAACTGACATGGAGTCCGCAATTTTTGAAAAGGGTAGTATCACCCATAGTGGCATATGGTGCGCGGCCTAGCACTTTTTTAACCGTATTTTCCCACACCTCCGCTACGTGGTGAATTATATAAGGGCAGCTCTTGCCCACAGCATTAGGAGTTCTGGTGGTGAGCCTCCCTTGAAGGTTCCTGAAAGGAGCCTCTTCTCCCAATTGTCATTTTCAGCTAGCCAATAAATTGCATGCCTCAGTTGGGAGGCCATATAGTAAAATTCGAGACATGGGACCTCCAGGCACCCCCTCCGCCATGTTCTCTGTAATGTCGACAGACTAACCCATTTACGGTTAGAGCCCCATAACAGTTCTATTGTCAGACTATTTAGCGTTTTAAAAAAATGATTAGGAATTTTATGGAACAAGTGTCGTACCATGTATAAGCACCGGGGCAAGACAATAATTTTTATAATTGCAATCCTGCCCATAAGGGACAGCGGTAACTCTTGCCAAAAACACACCTAACCGCGTATACCTTCCACGACCCTCCCTATATTGAACTCCAGGTATCTCTCGGGTGTACTCGCCAGTCTAATCCCCAGATATTTGGGTTCGACATCCATCCATGGAAGCCCTACCGCAGGCAACAACTCCCGTGGTCTCTGGGCCAGCTGCCAAATCGTAAGTAGCTTTGATTTACTGGAGTTTGTTTTTAGTCCTGAGATCTCACCAAATTTCTGCAGAATGTCTAATAATATAGGAACCGCCTTCGCTGGTTGCCGAATAGACTCCAAATTATTGTCTGCATACATAGAAACCACATGATTAGTGTTGCCCAACGATATCCCCCACCTACCCATCCGCTGCCTCAAAGTCGCAAATAAAAGCTGCGACAGTGGGCACCTCTGCCTCAGCGCAAAGGCCTTCGAGATCATACCTCCAACTCGTACCCGGGTGTGAGGGTCTGTGTACAGCAGTTGTAACCACTTAAGGAACCCCTTTCCCACCCACATTTCTCACAGGACTGCCCATATATAGGACTAATTCACCGGATCAAAAGCTTGTTCTGTATCAAGCAGTGCCAAAGCTTGGTCCTCCCTTTCCAGGGATGGAGAATGCAATATGTGTGCTAACCATCGTAGGTTATGGGCGGTGCTACGTTTGGGAATGAATTCGGCCTGGTCTGGGTGTATCAAGTAAGGCATATGTGGTAGGAGCCAAACTGCTAGTATTCCGCTCAAGATTTTTATGTCCAGGTTTAAAAGCGAAATCGGTAAATACGAACTCGGCAGCTGTGGGTCCCTATTTGGTTAGGTGGTCATGATCACCAGGGCCTCCCTCATAGAGGCCGGTAAGGCCTGTGTCTGTAAGGCCTCATTATACACCTCTAGTAGGTGATCCACCAGTAAGGGCGCAAACCTCCTATAGAACTCAGACGGGAAGCTGTCGCTCCCTGGGCTTTTAGCTGGGTTTAAACCCTGTATGGCCTCCGTTAGTTCCTCTTTAGTGATTGGGGTGTCTAGCAACACACTCACCTCATTCTCAAACCGTGGCAGACCTAGGGTGGTCAGAAAATCCCCAATCAGCTACTAAGGGGGGAGAATTGTTTTGTGTATACCTTAGCTAGGTGATCCGTCAAAATACCAAGGATCGCCGTTTCATTATATATCACAGTCCCGTCTGTCGACTGCATTTGTATTATGGGTAACACTGGTGTCTATCCCTTTACCAATTTAGAATGTAAAGCCACCGATCTATCTCCCTCCATATACAGGTGCTGCCGGTACGCTGTATAGTTAATTTTTTCCAAGCAACGCTGGGATTCCAATAGTACCCTGTGGGCTGTGCACCATTCGTCTATGAGATGGGGGGTTGTGGGCAGGCTCGTCTCTATGTCCCCCAGTTTTCCTTCCTGTACCTTTATATCCCGCTCAAGTTGGCGGCGCACTCCATATGATGTCTTTATACAGGCCCATCTAATTACCACATTCATGGCTTCCCACTCTATCGCCCTCGCGGATGTTGACCCCCCAATTCTCCTCAAAATATCTAGAGAGCTCTTCTTCGATTGTCGCGGCAAAGGGTGGATCGGTGAGCGCCTCGACCTGCAACCTCCATGTAGGTATCGCCGGTCGAGGCTGCTTAGTACCAAGGGTAAGCAGCGCTGGGGAATGATCCGAGAGATACCTGGGCAAATAGACTATCGCTTCTACGTCAGGGACCAGGTCCATCAATAGAAAGCATTGATCTAGCCGACTAAATGTATTAGTCACCGGAGTGTGACAAGAGAATGATCTCTAATCCGGGTATCTCACCCTCCATATATCCCTTAAATGAATCCCCTGTAGGATATCCCTGAGGGCCTCTGTCATTCTTGGTTTGGTATTCTGTCAGGGGGCTCACGATCTAGCGTTCCAGCCAACACACAGTTAACATCCCCATCATAATCACTCCAGCCCCCAGATATAGAGTTGCCGTGGCCACCACAGCGGGGAAGAATTCCGGGCAGTTGGAGTTAGGAGCATATAAATTAATGAGGCATACTTCTCGTCCATAAAGCCTGCCATGCAGAATCACGTAGCGTCCCTCTGGGTCTGTTACATGATGTAAATGTTGAAATGGAACCCCAGGAGCTACCCAGATAAGGGCCCCTCGTGCAAATCCTTATTATGAGGTGGCGTATATCTGCCCTCTCCATCTGCATCTAATGCAGGGTAGTCTATCTCCCCAGACATGAGTTTCCTGTAGGCATGCTATAGATATTCTATATCTTTTCACCTAGGCAAACACCCTTCTCTGTTTTTCAAACATTGCTATACCTCGTACATTCCATGTAAGCAGTTTCATCATGGGGGAAACCATACAGACCAGACTTCAAGGTGATCCCTCCACACCCATCATTCCCCCACCCTTCGATACATTTCATAGCGCTAGACTGACCTTCATGCACGGAGCCACTGCAACCCTCCCAAACCGTTTCAGAACACAATCAACTGATTTAGACCCTGCCTCCCCCTGGCAGTGATGTAGGTCCATCCCCCGTGGTGTGGAGAGCTAGGATCCATATTCCCCGCCCCATTCCCTTCCCCCAATTTTCCCAAAGACAACAACTATCCACTGCATCATTAGCTATATTGTTGAACTAAATGTTCTCTGGTCTTGTTATGCAGTAGCCATGTCCCCAATAGTGAGTGCATTGCCAGTGGTAGAGCAACTGCTGGGGTGCGAGGTCGTAGCCTCCAGCTCCCCGTATGGGTCTCAGCCTCTGAAGGGGGCGGGGTTTCCCCAGCAGCCACAGGGAATAAATGACATTATAGAGTTCCCACAAATATCACAACCTGAAACCAAACCCCTTAAAGAACTTATCTGATTGTTCTAGGAACTGGTCGCACACCATCTCTTTCAACAGGTAGTATCTTTAGAAGCGTTAGAGTCCAACAGCAAGTCCTGTGTGGCAACATCCGAGTCTGACAATGTCTCCGCTAACTGTAGAGTTCCGTCGGAGCATACCCAGACTCGACTTGAGCTGCCAGCACCCATTTGCGGTGTCTTTCGAGCCAGCTGTCCTCGTATCCTGAGGTGATCCGAATATTCCGTTGATATGGATGTTCCAGGGAGTGGGTCCCAGCAGGCATCCGGCCCTCCCATGGTGTCCAACCATTCCGATACCTCCAGCGCGGAGAAGAAGAATACAGTTTTGCCTTTGTGTTCGACCCGCAGCTTAGCTGGGAAGAGGAGGCTATACTTTATCCCGGCGTCTCGTAGTCGTCTCTTGACCGCCATGAATGTCCTCCTTTGGTCTTGTACTCGCTGCGTGTAGTCGGGGTAAATTGCGACTGGATGACCCTCTAATAGCAATGGTTCTCTGGTGTGAGTGGCCTGCAGGATCACGTCCCTATCCTAGTAATTGAAGAAACGGGCTATAATGGCTCGCGGCGGGGCCCCAGGCCGGGGCGGGGGATCAGTGCCCTATGGGCCCTTTCAATGTTAAAAAATTTGGAAACCTCTTGGGGGCTAGGACCTTAGTAATCCAGTCCTCCAGAAACAGCTCAGCTGAGGGACCCTCCGCACACTCCGGGAATCCCACAAATTGCTGGTTGTTTCTTCTCGACCGCCCCTCCTGGTCCTCCGCTCGGTCATCGAGTTTGATCACTTTTTTTTGTAGGTCTATGACCGTTTCCCTCAGAGATCAAACCTCCGTTTGGAGGACTTCCACGTTGTAGTGATCACTCCAGGCTGGTTCAGATATTTTAGGAGTATTTTTTGAAGAATAGTAGTACATCAGTAATCAGCCCCACCAGGAGCAGCCAGCAAGGCGCTCAGCCCTTCTCCAACTGTGGTTTCCAGAGACCAACATTCTACATTACATCATTCTTACAGTGTTCCACTGGTGGAGCAGTGGATGACATAAACTACAATATAGCTAGGATATAACATATCCTCTTTTCTTCCAAAAGAGAAAACAGAAAAGAACACAATGAAAACAGAAAAGAACACAATAGTAGACTAGAAAGAAAACAGAAGCTAGATGAGCATAAAATAGTAGAGAGAGCCAGAGAGAGACAAGAAGAGCAATAAAGGAAACAATGGAAACATGAAAAACAGATAAAGATAATCCATTAACCATCCTCCCTTCTCTATATAACAGAAGAAAAGGAAAGAGAGACCATCAATGAGTACTCTCTGTACACCAACTGGCCAGGAAAGTATGCAAGAGAGCAATCCACATCAGGAGAAACGAAGATGACAGAGAAGAAGAGAAATACATTATATAACTCAGCATGTGAAGATTAGAGAACATTAACTAGATAATATGGGTGTGAATCCAAGACTAAACCCTAGGGAAGAAAAGGTTAACAAATGCAAAAAAAATTCTAATTTATGCATAAATGTGCTAAATGGACTAAAACCCATTGCAAACGTACAATGTAGAACAACTGGACTAATCGTACAATCCTATGAAGGATAAAATGAAGAAAACAAACTGTAATGTGAATATGACAAATGAAACAATGGACTCCAAAAGTGAAAACTTGGGGTCCTTGAGCGCACAATGTAAATCCAAGAAAATCATTGTACAACTGAAACCCATTGCAGTCCCAGAGTAGGGAAGCAAAAAGCATGCAAAATGGACTCTTGACAGCGAACCCTTGCATAGATCCTCTGTGAGAGGGAAAACAGAATAATGTAATGGACTCTTGACGGCGTTTACCACCTTGGCGTATACCTAGGGTCCATGGACAATAGTGTTGAAGGCAGACGAGTGATCCACGCCGGTGAGCGACTACTCACCCGAGCTTTAGAAAGCACAAGACACCCTAGTATAAGGGACAAGATGTAAACATGCCTAGTGTGTCACCGTCTATGATACAAACGCTAAGAACTGCAAGTATTGGGAGACAACTTTGCTGCCAACAGACATGTGACTATGTGAGAGAATATGGTGCCAATGGACATGTACATGTAAAACATTTGAAAGCTAAAAAAAACTATAACCTTCGCATGGACACACCCTGTAAACAGGTACATGTGAAAGAGTACGGGTAGGAACCCGCAAGTTGACTAATGCGAAAGGACTGTAACCTTCACATGGACACACCCTGTATACGGGTACATTTGAAAGCGTATGGGTAGCAACCCGCACTGATGCAATAGGACTGTAACCTATGCACGGATCCCCTGTGACAGGGTAGAGGTGGAGTAAAGTAAGTGTGTTGACTTAACACACATATGAGTAGGAACTCATGACAAATGAAAGAATAAGGTGGACAATTATCACTTTTGTAAACATGACTTGCTAATGGCAAACGTGGTCAAAGCCATTTTGAATACAAAATGCGGAGTGTTAAGAAACACGAAATATAACTGATGCCATGCGTGGTTAAAGTCATCTTGTAAATGAAATAAAAGTCTCACCAAAAGATTGTCTCAAAGTACACAGAGCTTTGAAAGTGGATCTTCCAAATTGAAACATAAAAATGCCATCAATACTTGAAAATAGGAACCAGACAAATACCAATCTTGGCCACTAGATGGCAGCGTAACTCTGGCAGAGATAACTGAAAAAAATGGAAGATGCGCAAAAACAAAATCTCACCCCAGTTCCATTTCGACGCTGCACTTGAGCAAAAAATGATAAAACAATTCAAACCGGCAAAAAAAAAAAATCCCAGGAATGCTTGATATGAGGCAACCACGAAATAAATGTCCATGCTTCTGCATAAAATGAAATCTAGTTGTTAAAGGCGTTGGCAGACACAGGCGTTGGCATTTTAACATTAACCAGATTATATGGGTAAGAAACCATGACTGAAACCTAGAAATAGAAATGGTTAACAAAAGCAAACATATTGATTCATGCATAAATAAACATATGGGACAAAGGCCCGTAACATACACCCTGTGTGGAGCTCTAATGACAGTAAAGCACAAAGAATGCAAAGGGACAATAACCTATGCATAGCCGCCCTGAGTGTAAAAAGATGCAAAATAAAATCAGAACAAACATAGCGTTAATACCCCTAGTGGTGATGACACAGAGAAAACTGTAAGAAACTGTAAGAAAACTGGAACACTGTAAGAATGATGTAATGTAGAATGTTGGTCTCTGGAAACCACAGTTGGAGAAGGGCTGAGCGCCTTGCTGGCTGAAAAACTGTAGGAAAACAGACCTTTGAGATGCTGTGGGAACAGCAGGCAGAAACTTGAGCTGCGTAGAAACTGGAACTGGCACCTTTGCGTTGAGGGCGACCGGTGGGAGGTCACTGGTGGGGCTGATGTGTTGCCAGTAGATAAGTAAGTGCAGCTGTAGACAGTGGAGTTGCTTGAACATGAGAGTAGATACTCCAGACTTGAAACTGAAGGCGTCAGAGGTAGCAGACGCAGGTTTTTTGGTTTAAATCGTCGCCATAAGATTGTAGTGATCACTCCAGGCTGGTTCAGATATTTTAGGAGTATTTATTGAAGAATAGTAGTACATCAGTAATCAGCCCCACCAGGAGCAGCCAGCAAGGCGCTCAGCCCTTCTCCAACTGTGGTTTCCAGAGACCAACATTCTACATTACATCATTCTTACAGTGTTCCACTGGTGGAGCAATGGATGACATAAACTACAATATAGCTAGGATATAACATACGTTTTGCTCATTTGTCGTGACCCTATCGGCGACCTTGTGTAGGTCACATCGTAGCAAGTTGACATCAATGGCTACAGCGTCTATTTTATTGACCGTCATCTCTGGTAGACTGGATCGCTGCCATGATATCCGCCAGTGAAGGGACCTGCTTCGTAGAGTTCACGGCCCCATCTCCTTGTTTCGCGGTGATCGTTTCCTGCCAGTCCGATCCCTGGGGGAAGGGCTGTGCATAATTCAGGATCTTGTTGGCCTGCACCCGGTTGCCCTTATCTTTCACCATGGTTACTTGGCCTCTTATAGATGGTTCTGGGCCACTAACCGGTCCCTCCACCAGTCTCGGACCAGTCTTTGCCTGTTTAGCACTCTGGGCATCTGTACTGGTACCGCTTTTCACCAGTGAGTCTTCCGTTTTTCTATTGTGTCCTATTTATCTACAAGGGAGCTGCTCTTCTGACTCTGGTTTTGGCCTCAGGACGTACCTGGTCAAAAAACACCACCAGGCTCGCTCCCTCCAAGGGCCAAGGATTCAGGTGATCCTCCCTCTAAGTGTCCACACTCTCTGTTCTCAGGCAGCATTCCCCTCTCACTGGCAAGCCATATCCCAATGTCTAGGAAACTGTTATCTGTCTGTCTGGAGTGGCCACTCCTGCTCTGCTCCTGCAGTAACCACCAAGAAATCAGGACTACCAAAAACGCCGACAACAGAATTGTTCATCAATGTTCAACCTTCCGGTGCTCTCGTGTCTCGCAGAGCCCGGACTATATCGTCACGCTGCCGTCCTCCAGGGTTGGTCCTATACTGGGTTGCCCCCACATTCCCAAGCAGCCTGGTACTCATCGTCTTAAGCCGCAAGTAGACCTCGGGCACACTCTGGTGTCGATTTAGCCCGGATCTTGTCTCTCGTGAGGGGAACCCAGGTCTTATTATCAGCTGTTCAGGTCAATTGCAGGTCTATAAGGAGCCATGACCCGGAGCGCTGCCGTGCTCCGCTCCTCTCTTCCATGCTCTCGGCTGGTCCGCGGAACTCTCAGCCTCAACGCCCCCCAGCAGTGCTTTGGCCCAGAAGAACGGCCGCCTCCTCCACCAGTCGGCGCCGCCGATCGCCGTGTGGGCTCTGCCACCTCGCAGGGTTCATCATTCACCTTCCTCAGAGTCACTAGTCCCCTCCGGGTCGGCCTCTGCGCTTCGGTCTCCACTAAAGCATAGTCAGGATAGTTCCAGTTCCCCGACCGACATCCAGAGATTCCATGCTTCTGGGACCAGCTCGGTTTCCTTTGCGATCCCCAAGGGAGAGTCCCCAGGTGAGTCGAACTGCTCTCCCCACTGGTGGCAGACTTTTGATGTCTCGTAGTCCACCACCTCTCCAGTGCCCTGAAGGGGCCTCCAGTGCTCACCGCATTGCTCCATATCGGACCTCGGGTCCATTCTCAGTCCGCCCAAGATGGCACCGACACTCCCGGAGCCACGCTTCAATTCCTACTCCGCTGTCGAGAGAAGGGGATTGATCCTACATTTCTAATCTTAATCAGGAAGGATCACCTGGTCAGGATGCCGATTGTGGGGTCAGTGCAGGTTTTACACCACAGGATTTCAACGGATCTCCCTGTCACCAGCGGTAGCGCCGAGAGACATGTCTATTCGGCCATCTTGGCAGGCCACGCACCCATGCACCAGATGTTGTGGGCACACGGGGAGGTGTGGTCAAGTGAGTTGCAATCTGGCGGAGGCTGGTACCAATGTTCCGCCGCACCCCAGTCATGTCGTCAATTTTTTGATTGAAAGTGTCCAGCCGTTGTTTTTGGCCTGCCTGCAGCTGCTCGATGTTCCAGAGTATCCCTATTACCTGGCCCATTTCTCCCTGGTAAGCCTGGTAGGCATTGATCACCCGGGAGAGGTTTGAGTGATCATCAGCAGCACCCGCTGCTTAACGGCATGGATCCACACGGCCTCTCCTACCACCCCTACCTGCCGAGCAGGCCCAGTTGTTGGTGGCACAGTCAACACTGAGCCTCCTTCCTCATTGATGGGGGTGTTGTTGTCGGTCATCTACAGAGTGCTCTGTGTTGCTGTGCTGTTGATGGTGTCCCAGGCTGCTGTGTCCATCAGGGTAGGGGTAAGCTGGGTGTTGTCAGCTGAGGCGGGAGTGGTTGCAGTGGATCCTGCTGTAGCTGCTGGTGCTGTGTGCCGACCCAAACCTGATGGGACAGGTTGGTCCTCGTCGTCCAAGAATGTGTGAGAGTCTTCTATGCCGGAGAGCTCCTGGTCGGCCAGAGTCTGGGACTAGCTGTCCACATTTGGTCCAGGGGTGTTCCCAGATCACCCTGTGGGTACATAAATGACACAATCATTAATGTGAATGTCCACTACACCTCAAATCACACCCATTACATAGATGACTGAACCTAACATTAAGTTAATGAAAACAGATTGGCCTCCTTCACCCATGATGCTGGCCTATGTTTTTGGAGAACAATGCAATTCTGAAAAGATGTGGATTGGTGATCATGTCCACCTATGTGCATAAATGGGCATGTTGTGTTTAGTTCTCATTACGTGTCCAAAGACATTGACTGGTACCTGGCACTCTGTGGATGACACTGGTGGGTTGGTGTTCTCCACATTGGTAGTTTAACAGTAACATACGTACTCTTTAGTTCCCAATGTTGGATTTTGTCAGGCCTGTGTACTGGGCTTAGTCCATGTCTCAGCAGTCACATAGGTGTGGCTGCCTACACACTCACAGTCTGTAGCTTTCCCTTGAATTTTGTGTTCATGGTGTGAGTGACGTGCTTATTGTTCTCTTCTCATGACACACAAGTTAATGCCTGTTAGGATCCAACTGTGTGACGGCTTAGCTTTGTGCCTACAAAGATCATGTATTTTGTAAATTGACTCCATAATCAGATGAGATCACAAACTCTGCCTTCTGCTATTTTGTGGCTAACTAATTTCAATAGCTAAGATTTGAGTGCTGATGGTTTATTTGTGAAACTTACACTCCTCCTCCCACCCAGACCAACCAGCCTACCTGGAACTCTGCTTTCCTGACAGTGAGTGGAAATGTGGTAGCAAGATGGCTGACACTGGGGACTGGTGTTTGTAGCACAAGGCCATGATGGGATTTGTGGTCAAGTCAGACACCAGTCCCCAGTGTCAATAATCTTGCCAGTACATTCCCAACCACTGTCAGCAAAGCAGAGTACCACGGGTGCTGTTTGGGCTGTGTGGGAAGGTGTGTGAAAGACATGGCTTGATGGGAGATGTAGTCATTGCAAACACTCATCCTCCCACCCAGCCCACCCAGCCCAACCAGCATAGCTGTAACTCTGCTTTACTAACAGTGAGGGCAGGATTGCTGACACTGGGGACTGGTATTTGTAGCACAAGGCCTTGATGGGAGTTGGAGCCAGGTGAAACACCATGCAACAGTGTCAGCCATCTTACCAGTACATTTCCACTCACTCTCATGAAAACAGAATCACAGGGGTGCTGTTTGGGATGGGTGTGACGAGTGTGTTTTTGGACTTGCCTGATGGGAGTTGGAGTAATGGCAACCACTCCTCCCCCACACAGCACAACCACTTCATCTGGGCCTATGACTAACTGGCAGAGAGTGGAGAATGGACTAGCAAGGGGGCTGACATTGGGGACTGGTCTTTGGAGCACAAATCCATGATGGTAGTTGTGCTCAATTCAGACACCAGGGATCACTGTGAGCCATCTTGCTAGTACACACCCCCTCACTGTCAGGTAAGCATAGTTCCAGGGGTGCTGTTTGGGCAGGGTGGGAAGAGTGTGTGTAGTACAGGGCCTGATGGGAGATGTGGCCATTGCAAATACTCCTCCTCCCACCCAGCACCAAAAGCCTACCTGGAACAATGCTTTCCTGACAGTGAGTGGAAAAAGACTAGCAAGATGTCTGACACTGGTGACTGGTGTGTGGAACACAACGCCTTGATGGGAGTTGGCTTCAAGTTCAACAGCATGCAGCAGTGTCAACTATCTTGCTAATCCACTTCCCCTGATTGTGAGGTAGGCATAGGCCCAGAGGAGGTATCAGGGCTGGGTGGGAGGAGGAGTATTTGCAATAGCTACAACTCCTATCAGGCCCTGTCCTACACACACCTTCACACCCATCTCAAACAGCCCACCATGAACTATGCTTACCTCACAGTGTTTCAAAATGTACTAGCAGGATGGCTGACACTGGTGACTGGTGTTTGACTTTGGCACAACTCCCAACAGGGCCCTGTGCTCCAAACACCAGTCCACAGTATCAGCCATTTTACCAATACATTTCCACTCACTGTCAGGTAGCCATAGGCCCAGATGAACTGGTTGTGCTGGGTGTGAGGAGGAGTCTTTGCGTGCACTACAACTTCCATCACTCCTGGGCCCACACACACCTTCCCACCCAGCTCAACCAGCCCACCAGGAAGAGTGGTGTCCTAACAATGAGGGAAAGTTAAATGGCAAGATGTCTGTCAGTGGTGTTTGTTGTCTGCGTTGACCACAACTCCCATTATGGCCTTGTGCTCCAGACACCAGGCACCAGTGTCAGCCATCCTGCCAGTACATTTCCACTCACTATCCGGGACAGCATAGTTCCAGGTGTGCTGTTTGGGCGGGGTGGGAAGGTGTGTTCAGGACAGGGCCTGATGGGAGAGTACCCAAACAGCTCTTCTGTGCCTATGGCTACCTGACAGTAAATGGAAGTGTACTATCAAGATGTCTGACACTGGTGCATGGTGTTTGGAGCACAGGGCCTTGATGGGAGTTGGCTTCAAGATCCACACCATGCAGCAGTGTTAGCCATCTTGCTAGTCCACTACCCCTCACTGTGAGATGGGCATAGGCCCAGAGGAGTTATCAGGGCTGGGTGGGAGGAGGAGTATTTGCAATGGCTACAACTCCCATCAGGCCCTGTCCTACATACACCTTCTCACCCAGCCCAAAAAGCCCAGCATGAACTATGCTTTCCTCACAGTTGTTCAAAATTTACTATTTGAATGTCTGACAGTGGTGCCTGTTGTCTGACTTGACTACAACTCCCATCAAGGCCTTCTGCTCCAGACACCATGCAGCAGTATCAGTCATCTTGCTAGTACATTTCCACTCACTGTCAGGAAAGCAGACTTCCAGGTGGGCTTGTTGTGCTGTGTGGGAGGAGGAGTGTTTGCTGTCACTACAACTCCCATCAGGCCTGGGTCCACACACACCTTCCCACCCATCCCCACACACACCTTCCCACCCATCCCAACCAGCCTACCTGGGACTCAACTTTGCTGAGAGTGAGTGGAAATGTGCTGGCACGATGTATGACATTGGGGACTGGTGTTTGGAGCACAAAGCTGTGTTGTGAGTTTGGAAGAAGTGTGTACCTGGTAATAGTTTTAAGCCTTTTTATTTTCATTTCAGGTATAAGCTCGTTTAGGTTCACTCTATCTAGCTCGACAACTTTGGTAGCTGGTGTTGGTCCAATAGGGACTTCAACATAAGTTAGGCAATAATGGCCTCTGATATGTACTGAATGACGGATTTCTTTATGTATTACAGAGCCGTCAACTATCCTTTTATATATCCAGTGATACACTTGTGCCCGGTCCAGACGTGAGGAATAGTGCGGTCCGGTTATCCTGCGATTTATTCCGCACTGGTAAGCACTGTCATCCATTAAGACACCTATGCAATCAGGATACTTTTCCATATTTTTCTTCAGTAGTCCACTCCATTCACATTCAAATTCTCTTCCCCATTAGGATTGTGTCTTTGATAATTGGAGGCGACACCATTTGATTTGTGTCTCTTAGAAGGGCAATTGATACGCCTCAACAGTGGATTGATTTAAGACACTGTTTAACCAGTAATTGGGACATAGCATTTTGAGTCTCATTACTTCAGAGTACATATTGCATATCATAACTTACAAACTTATCCTTGTATTCTGTGGTTATCTTAATTTTAATTTTATTTTTAGATCGTTCATTTCTAGGGTAGCCTTTTTAAAAAGGATAGCACCCCAAAGAACTTCCTTTATCCAAGGTTCATTACCCGAAGCGTCCATCTAAGACCATTGGGAACAATTTGAGTCTCTAACTGAATAGTTCTTTAGGTAAGAGACCGCTTACAATCTATTTTGATGGATCCTGTTTGGTTAATGTAAATATAGCTTTGGGTTTCTACCTTGTTGGGGATTTGCAACATTTATTTGCTCGAATCCCAATGTTTCAGCACTAGTAAATTTTCCAATTGTTTAACCTTTCCCCTGCCAACATTTGGCATGTATGAGTGAACATAAAGTGAACAAAGTATGTCATGTATTGTTTTTTAGCCATTATAGTTATATATTACTGATATAATTTTTTCTTCCTCTTGTTTTAGAAATGTTTTTAACATACATTTTGTCCTGAAGAAGGTGATGAATATGAATACTGTCAGTTTCACCGAAACGCCACATGGACACGTTTTGAGTTAGCCAGCTCGTTCGGAGCTCGCTGTTTTAATAGAAATTTTCTTGTATTATTGTTTGTATTTTGTGAATTATCATTTGTACCTGTGAAATCATGAATTTGATATGTTGAGCACTATAATTATGCAATAACAGCATCTCATGAAGTACAGCTTTTTATTTATTTTTAATTATATAAATGCTAATATTTTGTTGTCTCTGGAGGAACGATAAATATTTTATTGTGAAGCACTGAACTGTGAGTTTTGCGATTTGCCTTGTCTTATGTACTAGTTGTTTAAATAATAAAAGATATAAAAGACACAGGGGCATATTAGCAAGACCGGCGATAAAATTATCGCCGTTTTAGCGGCAGGAAACTGCCGCTAAAACGGCGATAATGGGCTTGCTAATATGCGTTATAGAATTCCAATAGAAGCCCAGGTTAGATGTCCTGCACATCTAACCTGGGCTTCTATTGGAATTCTATAACGCATATTAGCAAGCCCATTATCGCCGCTTTAGCGGCAGTTTCCTGCCGCTAAAACGGCGATAATTTTATCGCCGGTCTTGCTAATATGCCCCACAGTCTTTTTTAACAAATAGAATGGCTGTTTATGAAATTTAATTTTTTTGATATTTGACTTATACCGTTGTTTACCTGTTGCTTTTTGTTCACTCATTAATGCTACTCTTGTTTAGGCTTGAGGGGACATAGCGTTATTACGCACTAAGCCCTTACTAACTTGCTGTGGCGAAGGATAACATTTATTGTAATCCTTTCTCGTCTTAGTGGACATGGGCATATTGATGCAATTTTGACAAATTCTCTTGAAAAGGGAGCTCTTTTCTGTTCTTGGTTTCCATACCCTGTCCCTTTTCTTTACATAGGGTACCTCTCTTGAGATTATTGGTCCTTTACAGTGATGTCTGTAGAGGTGTAATTGTTAACTTTAGTGGAATGTGGAATAGCTACTTACTAGACTACGGTCCTTCTGTGAGTCCATACACACTCTCCGGCAGAAGGATGGCACACACCTTCTCCTCCCAGGAAGTGAAGTGCACAGGTGGTGCAGGAGGGCTACCCCCAGTCCGTTGTGCATTCAGTGTTCTTCTGCACACAGCTTTCTGACCCTCCTTCTGACTTCATACCACCTCCAGTGAGCGCAGGACGGATGCTTTAGCATTCACCTTGCTGACTATCCTGTCCCACATCTCATTTTTCTGGGGGTCTGTTGGACTAGGGTCCCAAATAAATGTGTCTCTACTCTGACGATTTCATCTACAAGCACTAGTATCAACTCCTTCTCTGTGAAACAGGGCTGCTTCCTCGGGGCATGGTGAGGGTGAGGGTGAATATAAAATAGAGGGTGTGTTTGAAAGAAGGTATTTAACAAAAAAGGGATCTGTGCAAATTATGTGGTGGATGAAGTGTGTGAGTGTGTGCAAGGCAGAGAGCAGGGAATGAAGACAGACTCCTCTATGGGCTGGCAGGAGTAGAGTGTGAGAAAAGGATCATGTTCATTTTCTAGCTCTTTTTATAGGTAGATTGGTGGGCGGGCCTAATGTTAGATTTTTTTTAATTTGGCACTGCCTATGCTAGTTGTTGTGACTGATTTTGGCATTTTACACTTGCCATGTGTAACACAAACCAACACAGTTTCGAAACCGCGTCGGATGCATCGTAATCTGTTCGGCGGGTCAACCGAGTCTTGTAACCGGAATGCTTATGCGACGGCATTTCCGACCGACTCAGTCGGTTCGGACTTGTTTCCGACCGCTGCGGTCGGGCGGAATGGTTTCCGACTGACTCGGTCAGAGTTTATCCTGCTATGCATCTTAACACGGCAGTTGGACAGCTCGTGGTCGAGTGGGTCGGAATGTTTCCGAGGACGAGTCGGTCGGACGGTCTTTCCGACTGACATCATAGTGAGGCCCTATGTCGTTTTTCTGGAGTTTTTTCCCTTGACTTCAAGCAAGGCACTTCGTCAGGCCAGATTTGGTGCAGGTTCACCAGCTTGACTTTCTGCAAGGCCCCAGTAAAATCCTGGAAGTCTGGAGCTCTGGAACTTGCAGCAGGAGGAATTTGAAATCCAGGCCGGGTCGCGGTTGAAGGTAGCCGGCTTGACTCTCGACGTCGGGTCGGTCACTTTATGGAGCTTTTTCCAAATGTTCCTCCAAATTTATTCAAACTTCTGGAACTTTTTCCTGAAGTTTCTCTTGAGGTTTCAAAGTGTCCAAAACACAAATCCAAGGGTCTGGAATCTACTAGATCGTCCTTGGGATGTCTGGACTACAATTCCCACAATGCACCTGGCCAAATCCTTAAAAGGCTTGGTGGAGCTGATGCAGGTGAGCTCTGTTAACCTGTAGCTTGCAGGGAGTCCACTCCTTAGACTTTATGAGCCAGGCAAAGGCCTTCTGGTGCTGAGTCCCATAGTGTGCAGCTGGTGCAGTTCTGGTGAGTGCAGTCCTCTTGGTGCAGGCCAGGGAGTCTGCAGGGCAGTCCCTCTTCCTCTTGTCTCTTCAGGCAGCAAATCTGAGGAGCCATGTAGCTCCCCCATATGTATCCATGATTTCAAGACACCAATGGGATGCAGGGTGCCACCCAGGTGTATGACCACTCCCTCCAAAGTGTGGTATATTCCTACCCCTGAAAGCATAATTCTTTCAAAATCCAGCAGAGACGCTAACCCACCCTACTGGTATGGCTAATTTTGCTAAACACTCCCTTTCCAACACTCTCCCTAATCTGATTACAGAGGCTCCTGTGTGGCTGAAAAAGCAGGATGTGGGGGTGGGCCTGTGCTGTCCTAAAGTGACATTTTCCCTTTGAAGATCAGTTTGGCTACGCCTCACCCCCTTCCTGCTATCTGCTCAGCAGCTTATACTTCTCCGCCCACAGGAAACCTATTATGTCCTCTGACAGAACACTTCACACCTCATCAGGCAGCCCTGGCACAGCCTGGGAGCAGGCTGGCCAATCAGGAGAGAGCATCTGGAAAGCTGGACTTTGGCTCACAGAAAAAGAAAGTTTAATAACTTATTTCCTATAGTAGTTATTACAAATCCAACAGTGGAAAGTTGTTGGACTTATCTCAACTATTAATTTGATATCTTGAAGTATATTTGTTTACATGGCTCCTAAAAATATTTATACTTCAATAAAACATTACAATGTTAGCCTATAAATCCATTCACTACAATGGGGGAAAAATGAGATTGGCAGTTTTTCCTTTACCGGGGCTTATAAAACATCTTTTATAATGCCCCTGCTTATAGTTACACGGCACCCTACACCTGGGGCACCTAGGAGAGACCTTAGGGGTGATGTATGTGTATAAATAAGGTAGTTTGAGACTTTGGAAGTACCTTTAAATCCAAAGTCGAATATGCATATAACTTCAATTTAAAAGCATCCTGCAAGGCTGGCTTTTAAAATGACAGCAGGCACTACAGTAGCACACACTCCTGTGCAGGAAATCTATTGGGTCTCTAAACCTCCCTGCCCTATTATATACTAAGGACTTATGGGTAGTTCGAATCCCCCTTGCCTTATTATCTACTAGGGACTTACTGGGGTCTCTCATTCCCAATTGTAACTATACAAAATTACCATGTACTTTTAACACAGAGCACTGGCCCTTGGTCTGGTTAGTAGAGCCCAGAGCACAGTCAGAGCCAGAAAACCAGCATCTAGTGTTCAAAATGGGGGCAAAATGTGTGCGGACACTACAAACAGGTCCTGATTTCTCACAGGAACCATGGAGGGTTCAGTGAAGTGTTGTTTCTATAGGATTCTGGATCCACAATAACTAAAATCCACAGTTTAGTCTATAATCTGAAAAACACAAAAGGTGATGGGAGAAATGCTTGCACTTTGTCTAACCAATAGTGATCACTTAGGGTGGCACTCTAACCCATCATTCTTCTGCTCACCATGCCACCTCAGTTTGGACCCAGCCATATACAAATCAGTCTTGACGGCCCCCCGCCCTCCAGAAACACCAGCCAACCCACCATCTCCAACTGGACACCGATCACGGCCGAAGACACCGCCTCAACCATGAAAAGCATCCACTCGGGGGCCCCCACCGACCCCTGCCCGCTCACATCTACCACAGAGCCGTGGCCGCTATCGCACCCAAACTACAACGCACCATCAACACCACCTTCAAAACAGGCACCTTCCCAGACGACTGGAAGCGCGCAGAAGTCAGACCCCTGCTCAAGAAGCCCACAGCTGACCCCACCGACCTCAAGAACTATCGGCCCATCTCGCTCCTCACCTTCACAGCCAAAGTTGCAGAGAAAACAGTCAACAGGAAACTGACACGATTCATTGAAGAGAACGCCGTCCTCGACCCGTCCCAATCCGGATTCCGAAGCAACCACAGCACAGAGACCGCCCTACTCGCCGCCACAGACGACATCCGCACCCTCCTGGATCAAGGCCACTCCGCAGCCCTCATCCTACTTGACCTATCAGCGGCCTTCGACACCGTCTCCCATCGCACACTAGTCGTCAGACTACACGACGCAGGCATACAAGGAACAGCCCTGGACTGGATCCGATCATTCCTCACCGGAAGAAGCCAAAGGATCAGACTCCCACCCTTCCTCTCCGACCCCACGAAAATCACCTGCGGAGTCCCACAGGGTTCATCACTGAGCCCCACCCTCTTCAACATTTACATGGCCCCCCTCGCAGCCATCGTCCGACAACAAGGCCTCAACATCGTATCCTACGCCGACGACACCCAGCTCATCCTCTCCCTCACCAAAGACCCCACCACTGCCAAACTGAACTTCCAGAAAGGAATGCAAGACGTCGCAGTCTGGATGACCAACAGCTGCCTGCAGCTCAACGCCGAGAAGACAGAAGTCCTCGTCCTCGGTACCACCCCTTCTGCATGGGACAGCACCTGGTGGCCGACCGCCCTCTGAAGCCCACCTACCCCCTCAGACCACGCCAAGAACCTCGGCATCGTACTCGACTCATCACTCTCCATGAACCGACAGGTCAACGCCATCACCTCCAGCTGCTTCAACACCCTCCGCATCCTCCGCAAGACCTTCAAGTGGATCCCCCCTGAGTCAAGGAAGACAGTCACCCACGCACTCATCACCAGCAGACTGGACTATGGAAACGCACTCTACGTCGGCATCAACAAGTCCCTACTCCGCAAACTCCAGACAGTACAAAACACCGCCGCCAGACTCGTCCTCGGCATCCCCCCAACACGAACACATCAGCCAACACCTATGAAGTCTCCACTGGCTCCCCGTGGAGAAAAGAGTCACTTTCAAAATCCTCACTCACGCCTACAAATGCCTACACAACAACGGACCCAAATACCTCAACGACAGAATCAACTTCCACGTACCCAAAAGAAACCTCCGATCTTCCAACCTCGCACTGGCCGAAACCCCGCGCATCCACAGAGCCAGAGCAGGCGGAAGATCCTTCTCTCACATTGCAGCCAAGACCTGGAATGAGCTACCGGCAGACATCAGACGCGCCCCCCCCTGAACACCTTCAGGAAGACCCTCAAGACCTGGCTCTTCGGCTAAACAGTACTGCGGACCCCCCCCCTCAGCGCCTTGAGACCCTCACGGGTGAGTAGCGTGCTTACAATTCCCTCATTGGTTGATTGATTGACCCTGATCTTCATGGGAACATCCAGCCCGAACTGCCAAGCCAGGTCAACCCTGAACCGGAACACAAGCATCTTGGAACTGGTTTCAGGGTATTATCCCATATCAGCCAGGCTAGCTTGGTTTCAGTGACACAGGGCTTCATTTACAAGGCCATTGTGCCGCCAGTGAATCACTTTTTTTGATGCCCCGGGGGCGCAGTGTGCCTGCCCATATTTATAAGGCCATGTAAAGTCACCCTGAGTGATTTTTCATGGCCTTGTAAATATGGGCCCCTTTCACGCATTCCATGGGTGTTGCTGTGGGTGTTGCCATGCAACATTCATGGAATCTGACACATTCCCAGATTTACAAAGTTTGGTAAAGCTGGGAATGCGTCAGAATCCTACTCCTCCCCAAGGGAGGCATCGGAGTGGCACGAGGAGAAATACTTTTATTTTGCCTAGTTTTTTCCTGTTTCTAATGCCATCAATGATTGTTTTTTTGCAAGAAGGTGTCCCTTCCTGCACAATGCAGGCACCCTTGCAACACTACGCAAGAGTGCCTGCGCTGCCGCATGGCAGACAATTGTGCGCCATTGCAGGGGAAAGCACACAAATGTGTTGTATAGTTGTTAATACGATGCATCCCTGTGCTTTAAAAATGACGCAGCTCAACACAGCAAAATGGCTTGCGGTGCCGCGCTGTATACTTTTTTTCTAAATGAGGGCCACAGTAAGCTTGGGACCCACGCCTGAGTATACCCATGCCACTCAGGGCGGTACATGAAAAACACAAAAGGTGATGGGAGGAATGCTTGCACTTTGTCTAACCACTGGCGATCACTCAAAAAGCATTCCAACACATCATTCTTCTGCTCACCAGCCACCCCAGTTTGCACCAAGGATGATTTTGTTTCCGGTCCAGGGAGGACCTGGCCTGGAAGTTCGGGCTGGACTGTTCCCTTGGGGAGCAGGGTCAAGACTGATTTACATATGGCTGGGTCAAACATGAAAAGGCATGGTGAGTGAAAAAACGATGGATTTAGGCTCATATCTCTGTACTGGGGGTGAATGTTTGACAATGTTCAGCATTCCCTCCATCATCTTTTTGTATTGCTATAGTCACCCCAAGTGGGAAGGGCATGCCCAGGCGTGGGTTCTGTGCTCACTATGCCACAGGATTCAAGCTAGCCAGATTAATGAGTGGTGATACCCCGAAACTGGTCCCAGGATGCTTGTTTCTGGTCCAGGGAGGACCTGGCCTGGCAGTTCAGGCTGGACTGTTCCCATGTGAAGCAGGATCAAGACTGATTTGCATATGACTGGGTCCAAACTGTAATGGCATGGGGAGCAACAAAGCGATGGATTTATGCCCAGATCTCTGTACTAGGGGTGAATATTCGACAATGTTCAGAATTCCGTTCATCATTTTATTGTGTTGCTATAATCTAAAATCTGTACACCCTCTGTCTAACCTGACATAGTATTGCATGGGTAGTATTGTGTTGCAAGGTTGTAATGAGCTTTTGAAAAAATTTTGAGCAGGCTTAGTTAAGTGGAATTCCCTATGCCCTTCCTCTTCTACATTTCCCTTTGGTTTACCTAACATAAAGACGCTGAAAATTCCACCCTCTGTAGAATCTATTATCAGCTTCAAGTAATCCGAGTGCTTCATAAAGCGACCTTAATCTCATAATTGTATGTTCTAGTGAGTTTGTGAGGTGAGGGGTGTAAACATGAGGTTTAATATCTATTAATAATATAATAGTGATGGCGTGGCATAGTCCGGTTTAATTTCAATTTTATATAATCAGGACATTTTTGTAATCTGAGCTCATAGTGATGAAGTGGCTGCATTCAGGCCCTGCAATAATATGAAAATATGTTTCAAGGGTCTGAGCAAAAAACCTTTTAGGGAAACCTGCCCTGCTCCCCCGTTCATATTCAAGTGCCTAATTTCATCATTAGTTACATGTTTTAGCACAGCAATGCTTGTATTTGTCTTCTACAAATTGAGATGTCGTTTTTGTTCGTCTTCACATCTCAGTGACACTTCTCAGTCACCTTGAATGGCCTTACAATGCTACAGACTAATCCAAGCTTTGTTTTCTGTTGTGTAGTTATGCATCCTCAGTATCAATAAACTCAGGGTGTGAAATTAAGACCCATTCATACTTGGCATTGGTAAGGAGGCCTCTAATGTACTCAAGAAATGTGTGCATGCTGTGACATTTGCCAATTTTGGACAGTCCTAGAGCAAGGCAGTGCTAGGTTGACATCCAAAAAGAACAATTGATAAATGAAATGCTGAACAATGTCAAAATCTCACCCCCAGTAAGAAATCTGGGCCTAACTCTATATTTATTTTGCTCAGCACGCCATTCCAGTTTGGACAAAGCTATATGCAAATCAGTCTCGACTCTGCTGCCCATGGGAACAGTCCCGCCCGACCTGCCAGGCCAGGTCCTCCTCGGATCAGAAACAAGCATTCTACGACCGGTTTTGGGGTATCACTCCTCATCAGCCAGGATAACTTGAATCCAGTGGCATCACAAGCACGGGACCCACGTCTAGGCATACCCCTCACACTCGGGTTACAAATGCAATACAGAACAATTGATGGACGGAATGCTGAACAAAGTCAAAATCTCACCCCTGGTCAGAGTTCTGGGCCTAAATCCATTGTTGGTTGACATCCAGGGCACCACCAGCAGGCAGTACTAGAGAGCTCCTCTGTGCAGCAAATTTAGTTGGGTTACAAGAAAATAGGAAGTGCAAATGTCATTTTGATTAAAACAAAAACAATTGTACCGTTCCTGTGGGTTGCCTTGAGGAACCCTGATAGTCAGATGATACTAGCCAAAATGTTCAGTATTTTACTGGCAGTCAATTAAGATTAAGTTCATGTACCTCTGTTCCTCCAAATGTTTTATAAGTGAGAAAAGCTTGCCAAACCATTACAAATGAAACTGCTCTTAGATCCATTTATGTAAGCTTTTCGAACTGTAGAGTGTAGAATAACTACATTTCCCCTGATGAGGAGTCCTTCCAGGGAATAAATCACAAGCAGGCAAACCCATGAAAGTACATCATGTTTTTGACCAAAACAATTTTCCATATTCTCTCTCAAACAATACATCTCCCAAAAAATTAATTGGCTTCTGTGAAAACTCCTTATATTACCTGCCAGCTTAGCACAAGCAATAAGGCTTTCCTCATAGAAAGTGCAACACATATCCTATACAACATTATTCTTCAAGAACTTAAAAGGTCCCAACAACCTCAGTTAAAATGCCACAACAATGGAAAACTGATGTAGAGGTCAAAGGTGATTGCAAAAACTAACAGAGTTTCATTAAAAACGAGAGTAAATACAACTTTCTGAGTTAGTTTTTGGGGTGCAGTAGCCAAGGGCATAGGCTAAGGTGCTTGCTCATCATGGCCAAAGTTCTATCTTTGGACTAGGACATTTCTGCTAGATGAAGATGTTTACGGGGCAAACATAGAAGATGTAGCCAAGAATATCAGTAGGAGGTCAGAGATTTTGTGAAGAAGCAGTGCCTTATTTTCAAACATCCTTCCCCCACCCGCTAAAAAAGCCTCCATGTAATAAAAACTGCTAAAATGAAGCTGCAAACGTCCAATCCTTTTGGGTAGTCTGGAGAGCTTGTCCTGGTCCTCCGATGTTAACATTTTCTAAGTCACAACTTTCCTACTTGCTCTGTGGGACAGCTACCTAGATAAAAATGTCTAAATCAATGGGATGGGTTCTTCAGACCCCTGGTCAGGGCTTCCAGTTGCTGTTGGCTCCCACAGC
Source organism: Calotriton arnoldi (assembly GCA_963921515.1). Taxonomy (NCBI): domain Eukaryota; kingdom Metazoa; phylum Chordata; class Amphibia; order Caudata; family Salamandridae; genus Calotriton; species Calotriton arnoldi. The sequence goes on from CAWUFW010000866.1 coordinate 2,512,077, forward strand.
TCCATTACAGGTCCACAGTCGAATGACCAGTTCCAACTGGTCCTCAGGAGTTTTCTGTAGCAGCTGCAGCTTCCTCCGATAGAAGTACCTTGTGCACCTGTCAGCAAAAGGAGAGAAGTTCTACAAGGGCAAGCACACTTCCTGTCAGAAAATTGTCTTGTAAAGCCTTGTTAGGTGGACAGGTAGGAATTCTTCACTGCAGTAATCATGGAGGTACTATTGTTCCAGGCAGCAACAACCAGTCAGTGATTGGCACTAATACCTGAGACAATGGAACTAAAATTCTTAGGTTTCCTCTTCCTAGGTTTTAATCCAGTGGCCCAATCCTGTTCTCAGGGATGTAGTTTCTGACAAAAAGGTACCCCACAGTCACTTACACCACAAAATGAAAGAAGGTCTCTTCGTTTTTAGTTGTGCTCATCTCTATCTTCCTCCTAACTTGACCTCATAATGACTGAGCGAGTATGTAGGGAAATATTGAGAAGTTTAGACTGCGCGCAAAGGAAGCAGTAACCTCAATATCATAACAATGTTAGACGATCTATGGGTAACAAATGCAAACACTGAAAATGCTGGAGCAAATGTATTTTGATGATCATCCTCAAGGTTGGCACTTAATTTTAATTATTAAAGCAAATGTGATCCATGTGGATGTGTCTGGTTTGGCATGGTACAAGATGGAGGGTGGGGACAGCATCCCCCACAATCAACACAGTTGCAAAAAAGATGTGTGTCCAGCAAGAGTTTTGTGAGGATGTAACATTTAAACATTATCTTATTTAATGTACAAATATATTTACAGTTTAAAGGATGTGTTACAAAAGTGGAGATTATACAATTGGAAAAATGAGGACAAAGTCTTAGGGGCATATTTTCAAGAACGTGTGATAACCATCGCAAATTTAGCTTAACGCAACTTTGCATATCGCAGTCCATCGCGAGAAAATAACACCATCTTAACGTCCAATTCCCAACCCGGCGGCACCATGTGGTAGCAGCATGATAACGCGCCAAATGACCACGTAAAAACCAACGCGACAAACAAAAAATGCGAAACACGAACGCCCCAAAAGTTATGATGCCACAAAGCGCGATACCAAAATCAGCGAAAACCAGCGACAGGCCTGCAATACCCACGCGTCATGCGTGAAAATGCACTATAAAAGCAAAAACCGACCGAGTTCAGAGGACAAGCCGAACTCCACAAGCCCCACGGAGGACCGGCATTGAACCCCGTGTTTGGGGGAGGGCAAGGAGAAGAGGAAGAGGAAGACGGGGTTCAGTCCGCAGGAAAACCGGATCATCGTCACGGAGGTGATAGAACACCATCAACAACTGTTCGTCACCTCCACTGCGGCACTGGCAACCCAAACGGAAATATGGCAGTCCATCGTCACCAACGTCAATGCAGTCAGAGTGTCGAGGAGGCCAATGGAGGATGTCAAGAGGCGCTGGCATGAAGTGCACAGCCAAACCAAGGAGAAACTCGCCGCCAACAGGAAGGCAGCAACGGCGACTGGAGGTGGGAGTCCTGCGCCACAGGAGGAGCTGGATGAGCTGGAGGAAATAGTGGCCACAGTAATCAGTGTGGAGACGGTGGCAGGAGTTGGGGGCCTGGACACAGCTCGAAATGACCTGACCCAACAGCAACAGGGTGAGTAACCACCAGGGACTGGGGACGGGGGGAGATGGGCACAATGGCACACATGCACAATCATGTGTAGCACACTGCACACGCACAATGACTGTGGAACATGTCCCTGATACCCTTGCAACACTGCAGCACACATACAAACACCAAGTAGGCCCCCGTCCACCATGTGCACATATGGGCCCCCTCCAAATCATCAACGACACAACCGAGCCATGCACATGTGATGAATCCAGAAAAGCAGTGGCTGTGTGAGCCACACTGACCATGCAAGTGACACTGCATGCCCGATAGCATGGCAGCAGCCAAAAAACATGACATGACATGGTGCACGAATCGAAATGGAGGTGGCCCAGTGCGGATCACATCCGTAAAGGAGCAGGTCACACTCTGTCATATCCACGTGCACCCACAACCCATGCCGTCCAATACACGCAGCAGACGAACAATGCACAAGGCCACAAAATCTGTCCAAGAGCACATATGACCCAAGTCACAAACATTTCAGCCCCCGAAAAGCACACAATTCAAAGGCACACCGTCTCAAAGGGATAAGGGTACACAGAATCAGAGCTGCAGAAGCAACTCCCCCACAATGCAGCACACACACATAGCAATCACAGAACATCAGCAATGACGGCAATGTGGTACAAAGTGCAATACCTACACCACAGGACAGAGGACACAACAGGTTCCGCTCGTGCGTAGTAACTGACCACTCACATTTGGCATTGCCTGACACTGTGTGATGATAATGTACGGGTACTACCACACATCCGTCATGTAGTCGAAAATCCCACTGTCTGCCATCAAATGGCCAGCTCCACCAAAACAGTCACAATGTACATTGGCATGCAGTCTGAATGTAAACATCTGCAAAGTGTCAACATACATGGGAAACTCTGTTAACCTGCATCTCCCATTTACATTGCAGAGGGACAATCAACACCTGCTGCAGAGCACACCACACATCTCATCAGTGATGATGAAGAGGACAACCTGCACATATGTCAAGACACCCTCCAACGGCTAATGGACAGCCTCCGCACCCCATCCCCAGGAGCAGGGCAGGCCAGCTGCCTCGAGGTGACCCCACCACCTGCACAGACCACAAAGCAGGAAACACACACCACCACGGCTGTCTCCCAGGACCCCCACGAACAATACATGGAATTACAACTTTGTGTGTTGGGTTGCCAGGTGGAGTTGGCTGATCAGCTGCAGGTGAGTTTCGAGCTCGTGGCAGCCAAACTGGATGCCATACTTGGGTGTCTGAGTCCCATCAGGGACCACGTACAGTCCCTAACGGACACCCCCTGTCCGCACCATGCTCCACGACAATCCTTGGCTAACCTGTCTGGGGCCATTAATAGGATACAAGAACTGTCTAGTCAGACAGGCACCAGCGATGACAGCACAGAGTTGGCACAGATGCGGAGGACAATGGAGACCATGGAGCAGATGCAGGCTGGAAGTATGGCTGCCACGGCTGAACACCAGCGAGATGTAGCTGGGATCTTCCATGCCCTGCAGTTCATCATCTTGCCATTGCTGCCACTGAGCCAGTCCCAGATAAATGCAGTGGGAACTTCAACACACACATCTCCGACCCCTGATGTGTCAGTGGCACACAGTGATGCAGCCCCATCACCATCACACCCTGATGTGTCAGTGGCACACAGTGATGCAGCTATTACACCGCCACACACACCGGACACAGAAGAAGTAGAGGAGTAAGATGTGGATGGTAATTACTGTGTGAGGAAGGAGGCAGTAGCATCCATCACCTCCATATGGTCTGTCCCTGCCTGGCTCTGCCCTATGCATCATGCCCTGGGACAACACCTTCCACTGACCCCCGGAACACTCTGCAACATTCACCCTGACCCCGACACGGACTGCCATATCTCCACTGCTTGACAATTACACAGCAATCCTACTGCGGACTGCACTCCCCCTCTTCCAAATCACTTTTCAATCCCCAAAGGACTCTGGTTGGCCCACCACTGGGCTTCCATGTTATGTGGGCTTGGATGGCCATGTACAGCTCCCTCTCCGTCATTCACCAGAATGTGAATGTGAATAAAACATTTGAAATCATACAGATGTGTCATGACTATGTTCACTCACGTATGGAAGTATGGCTGGATGTAGGGACAATGATTACACAAGAAGGTACACCCTGGTAAATGACATCAATGCGCATGTTTATCCCCGAGACACATGGCCAATTGGATGACTGTGAAGGTGAGTACTAGCTGTGTCCCCATTGCACATTAACAACAATCTCACAACCCCCAACGTAGGCACAAGTCCATGTATTGAATAGGGCTGTGTGTAGGAATGGCCAAATCGGTAGCAGGCCAGAAGTGGTGTCCTACATCACATGTGACAACAGAACTTCACGTCGCTTACCTACTCACACACATCTGTGTGGACACATTCTGTTATGATTTATAACACTGCTCAACATGGTCAGAGGTTGGACACCATAGTCACATTGCTGAAGACACGTAAGTGCACAGGTCGGCCAGCAACTATCCCAAAACAATGTCTGCCTCACAGAGGTGGAGCTGTCAAAAGGGATCCACCCCCATTGTACATGCGTCAGTCAGTTCCTCCCTGTGTAGGGACCATGCTCATTGTGGCACACGAGTGGTCAATCTAATCAACACTCATCACAGTTAGACACCAGTGGAGGCGCGTAGACTTTATTGGCATGTGCGTGTCAGTATGGACAAGGCAACAGCCACAACAGGCAGGGACATGCTTAAGACACTTACACGCAGCATTGGAGCATGTCGAGGTGCAGGAAATGGGGAGGCAAAAATGAACACCAATCATCACGGATGGCAACGGTCTCAGCCCACCTTGCCTTGCTGGACATCTGGCCATTGCCCATGTGAGGGGGCACGACTCACAGCCCATGGGGTCTGCATAGTGCTCTGCCACCCGACTGCGCTGACTGTCTGCTCTGCTGACAGTGATCAGGTGAAAGGGTCCGACAAGTTCACATGTGCTACATTGCCATGTGTGTACTCTCCCCCCAGCAGTGTGTCCGAATTGGTAACGTTGCCAAACGACACTGTGCTGCTCCGACCATGGAACTGCATCACCTTGCACAGGTGTGTGTACACACGCGTAGTTCCACGCACATGCATTCAGAGTCCAGACGAAGGCAGACAAGCCCTCTGTTGTGGTGGGATATGTGAGCATTCCCCACGATGCAACAAGGTGTTGGGACCTGTGCTGTGGGTGACAATCCGATGTGGCTGCAGGAACGTAGTTACTCGTCCATGAATGCCAGTGCAGCTTCATTTGCAATGTGTTCCAATAGTACATCGTTGTCGGGTTCAAGGAACACCAGGGTGAGCCAATCCATTAACTGGTCCGGGCAGATGTGCTCAGTCCACGCCGTCTCCCCAATCCGCAACACAGCCCAATAGGGGAGCGCCTCGATGTGGTCACTGCACACGAGGAGTTGTGTAATCTCCCATGCGCAACTGCCAGCACATACGCCAAGGATCAGTGCATCCCATGCACGGCTATCCAGGTGACACTCCTGTTCGTGGGCCAACAGGGGGCACACTGTCAGGTCATAATCCAAATTCAGCTACCGTTGCGTTGGATAGGCAGACCTCCATGGGCCACTCGAATGTGCATGATCGACAGTGGAACCAGGGCTGGACGCAGGTGACGTAGGCAAGACGGAAACTCAGACGGTAACTGATTCGCAACACTGCCATTGGCAGGGATCCCAACAGATGCAGCATTCATGCACGGTACAGTTCCACGTGACGGGGGTTGTGCATGTGCCCGGGAATGTCTGCCATTGCGTTTGGTGGTCTCGTGGCACCGGCACTCCTCAGACCGGCGGAAGTTCGGTGGACGATATGCCACAGCTCTGGACAATGAGTCATATGTGTGTGCAACGTTTGGACGTATGGGTAGTTTTTAACCAATGTGTCAAGGACAACCCTTGCAGGTGTAGGTCGTGCAGGGACAAGTGTGTGTGGAGTGTGGGCAGGTTGGTGTTTCATTAGCGCAGTTCGTGGTGTGGGAGTCGTCGGAGGCTGGTATGGTATCTCACGCAGGGTGTGCCAGCCGCATTCAGGACCAAGGTCGGGGTTTGGTTGGCCTTCGGCCTTGTGTGTTGAGACAAAGGAGCTTTCATTCCTGATTTTAGTCTGACTACTGCTTGCATGTCTTAATTGTGATGTGGACTTCACGCTGACTTTGATGCCAGGCCTGTGATTTGGGGTGCACAGATTTTGAGACACACGCAGCTGTTGGCATGTTTGCATGAGCCAAGGGCCCGATTGGCCTTGCGCTCCTTGTTCAGTCTCTCTTTCTCTTTCTTTCTCTCTCTTTCTCTCTCTCCCTGTTCTTTGATGAGTGCCTGACACACCTTCTTATCTTGGATGTTGTCTTGCAGGCTGTGAGTCACAGATTGTCTAGGGATGCCCCACCATGGCTCTTCAAAATAGTTGTTTGGTGACAAATTAGAATGTGACATTTTGTTTGGTCTTTCAATGGTGTATGTATGAATCAGGATTTCAGTGCTCACATGTATGTTGATCGTTGCGCAATTGTGCGACATCAGGCGGGTGCTTTTGTTCATGTTTTTGTGCAGTTGATGTGCTGTGTCTTGGTCCGGGGGACGTGGGGGGGTGCCCAGGGTGGGGCCCGGGGGGGGGTGGTCCTGGAGGGGGTGGCGGTGGGTGTTGTGGCCCTCTTGGGCGTCCAGCACGCATGTTCAGTGGCTCCATGGCATCTGTTGTTCTTCAGGTGTGGCTCTGGGCTGGGCTCTCTTTTGTGGTGCAGGCTGTCACCCGACCTTGCACCAGGTCGGAGCAGGTGTTAGTTTCCTGCTGCTAACGCGCCTTATCGCATGTTTTGTGATTGTGATCTTATCGCGGATCTGGCTGGTTGTTGAGAATGTTGAGGAGTGATGTTGTCGCGGCTTTTTGCACGGGAACGCCAACTCTGCATATCATTAGCGATAGTTGCCGGGGTCATCTGTGGCGATGTTTTTTGCGGCTGCTATCGCGGGTATACTGGTGTTATGGGCTGTTAACACCAGCTTGTGAATGGGGCGATGAATTTATCGCAACTTTGGCTGCGATAATGTGCCGTTAACTCGGCGATAGCTCCTTGAGAATATGCCCCTGTGTGTACATGTGTTTGTTAAATGGAACCTGGGATGCCAGCTGTAATTCTTGTTTCAGGGTTAGGGAAAATATTGGTATGCACAAATCCAAGGGCGCATGTATATCACAACAGATTACAAAGGTCTTCTTAAAGAGAACTAGCTGGCTCGTCAATGGGGGATCTCTGCACACTGTAAGTACAATGAAGAAAAAAAATAAAGTCAGTGCAGCGTGTGCTTACCAAGAAGACACAACTCGTCGCAACTGCACATGTAGCAGTAGCTTTGTCTGCAGTCCACCTCCTCTTTTGACGGATTTAAGGGTGTTGAGCAGTTGTTTGCAAATATCCGCAGTCATCGAGCTTGTGGACTACAAAGAGCTGGCTTTCCACCTCTGATCTTCTTTAACCATCTGGGCATATCCACTACACAGGCAACTGAAGCAACAGCACCAAATAGTGCAGCAAAGTGTCAGAACTGCTTTTCAGTCTTCGTCTGTGCCAGTAGCAAAGGGGAAATCTGATGCTCCATGCTCTGGAGACAAAGACGGCGCAACATCAGATCCCGCCAAAGTCCAGAATAAATTCAGTAATCATGATGACAGCTTCAACTTATCCTCCAAAAGCCAGGTAGCCGAGCAAAGGCACTCCGCTTACCAGTGTTCATTGTATATCCCAAGTTCAGTGGTCTCACCAGGCCTCATTGGTCTGTCTTTCCCTACTCAGAGAGGAGTCTGGGAAGGTCCTTGCCACTGAATGAAATTCAGGGGTGGTTGTCTACATGAATGGGGGCATGTACAACTTTCATGGGGCTGCACTGGCATAAGAATATGGGCATTCACATCCTTGCAGAAGAAGAAGGATGGGGTTGTCCTCTGTTGGTTGCACTCAATCTCCATTTTACAAACCTACTTTTTTCTTTTCTTATTCTATACATTTTTATTGAAAATTTACATTGAGTTCAAAGCATAAAGACAAAATATAAGAGAACATATGCAGGAGGCACAACAATACTATATGGCAACAATACATTGCTTCCTCACAGCTACACAGCAAAACTGACGCTCCACGACACATCTCTGTCCAGGACCTCTCATTGCCTCGGCTGCGCGACGCATCCTTGATGTGGGACTCCACAACTGTTTGCAAGCAGGATTTAAGGTACCCTTGCTCAGCAGGCCTAGCTGGGACCCTGTAGCCAGACTCTGCTCAAACGTGGATGGCCTGAACGTGTGACTTTGTCCCGGCATAGCGTGACCAGATATTCACAGTTGGCGCTTTATATTCACTGAAATCTTTAAATTGCATATCTCCGGTTCTTCTAATTGGATTTTTTAAATTTTGGTCTTGATTTAGTAATTAAAATGTACTCTATACTTCTAATTGGTGTGGGGTTTTGTTGTAGGATCACTTTATTACTGTTTGAAGTGCTGCATAAATATTTTACACAATGCCTCTAAGTTAAGTCTGACTGCTCTGTGCCAAGCTACTAGAGGACTGAGCCCAGGTTAATTTGGGGTTTGCTTGTGCCTCATCCTGAAAAGGATAGTGGTTCCTGTTTGAGTAGGTTTTCACCCTCTTCAATCAGTAATCCAGTTTCTTAAAACAGTACAGCTAGATCAAAGGTTGCAAGAACAAAAAGGTGACAAGACCCAAACAGATCCAAAACTGCTATTGGTTAGTTCAAGTAAAACAGTCTCAGATGAGGGAGCTTGAAACACGAATGGAATGGAACACATGCAAGTTAATTTAAGCTGAGGCCTTTTAACCCCTGAAGAAAGACATAGGAGGAGGAAATTGAAATTGTGCATGTATTGTGGTAGGGTTGGGCACTTTATAAAAGACTGCAGAGCTAGGAATAAATTAACTGAAAATAAAAACCTAAATACTAGCCACACTGTAGTGCTAACTGGTTCTGACAATGGAATGGATTCAGAAAACTGAATCTCTCAGGTAAGACTGAGGTCAGTTGTTCAAGAGAGGTTGCTACAGAGACCTCAAAGATTTGGCCAATAGCCAGCAAAGTTCAGTAGCACATATAAACATTCATGTACTTATATAGTTATCTGATGCGTGTCAGTTAGGAGTCTCAGCATTACTGGACTCCGGAGCCACTGGCAATTTTATTGATTCACATTTTGCCTGAGAATTAAAGATTCCTTGTATCAAAACAGGCACACCTGAACCAGTAATATCAGTAGATGATACCACTTTAACATCAGGACCAGTTCGCTACCACACGTGTCCTATAATAATGCAAGTAGGGGTTGGAGCATTAAGAACATATCAGGTTTGATCTCATTAATGCACCACAATTTAGGCTTATTCTCGGAATGCCTTATTTTACCCTACGTGGCCCTACAGCTTTTCCTTTGCGCAGCTCGTTCTGTCTTAATGAATTCAACCTGTTAGCCTTAGAGTGGTCTTCCCTCAAACTTTTTGTCTCCCTCCTCCATTTTTGCTGATCTTGTTTTTGCTATCCTTAGGACTCTGCACACTTTACCACTGCTAATCAGTGCTAAAGTGCATGTGCTCACTCCTTAAAACATGGTAACATTGGCTTCTACCCAATTAGCATATTTAATTTTCTTATGAGTCCCCAGTACAGGGGTACTACATGTGCCCAGAGCCTCTAAATTAAATGCTACTAGTGGGCCTGCAGCACTGATTGTACCACCCACTTAAGTAGCCCTTTTAAACATGTCTCAGGCCTGCCATTGCAGCCTGTGGGTGCAATTCTAAAACGGCCATTTCGACCTGGCAAAATAATCCTTTTGCCAGGTTTGAACCTTCCTTTTTATACATGTAAGTCACCCGTAGGGTAGGCCTTGACAGCCAGAGGGCAAGATGCAGTGTATATAAAAGGAAGACATATACTTTTAAGTTTTACATGTCCTGGTAGTGAAAAACTCCTAAATGAATTTTTCACTACTGCAAGACCTACCTGGCCCATACACTATCACAGGGGTTACCTTATTATCTTTGGTGCCTTTGGAATTGTAATGAAAAAAAGCCTAACTTATGGTGAAGTTGGATCTTAAATGACAATTTTGAAAATGCCACTTTTAGAAAGTTATCATATTTATTGATTTATTCAAAAATAAAGGTACCAATGTTCAGATGTCATTAGCCCTTGTGGTTTATTTCACTTTTCTTTTTCAAAAAAATGTTTTTTTCTTTAAGGCATGTCTTAAGGGCAACACTTAGCTTTGAAAACACAAAATACAAACAAATATTACACATTTGATATACATGAGTTACCAAACAACATATAATGACCTACTGACATATTCATATACATAAACAATATCAAATATTTCTTTGACCTGTCCTTCATTAACACATTAACACTAGGCGGATTGTTCACTTTATGTTATGTATTGTGTGTCCTGCCAATGTGTATAGCCCCGGGGTCGCTAATTTTTTATGTTGTCAAGGAGAGAGTAGCTACAATTCTAGATCCCTCTCAGACACTGATGATGCGACTGTTCTTTCCCAAGGGCATGGGTCAATGCGTTTCAAGCCCCTAATTATTCCAGGGGTTCTCCTCAGGACCTGGACTCGGTCATATCTCTAGTCGTGTCGGAATGGAATCCTCCATTGTCGAATATAGCCACAGAAGATAATTGTGGTAAAGCGAGTTCCTTAGGATCAAAAAGCACTGTTTGTCTGCCTTTGCCTTTAGCCTTCCTGCTTTCAACGTGTGCCTTCAATAGTCCTTGAAGTTCCTTTCATTCCATCTGCACGCTGGCTTCAATCTCGTGACTGCTGAAATCAGAACATTGGTACCTTTATTTTTGAATAAATCAATAAATATGGCAACTAGATACCTTGTTAGTTTACACAATAAAAGTGGTCCAATTTAGTTTGCGCAAGGACTCAAGCCTCCTTTGTATTAACTTTTAGAAAGTTGGCATGTTCCTGCCTTTGCCATTTTGCACATGTAGCCTGTACCTGGGACACATGACTGGGTACAGCTGACAACTGAGCTTTGTGTATTCCTCCTAGACAGCCCCACACAATAGGGAGCATTGTTGTACCTGGATAGGCCATTATCCTGCAGGATGGGAGGGAGGAGCTGGGCACAGCCCGACCTATACTTGAATAGGCTGTTTCCTGCCTCCATGCAAAGGACTGCATACCCCCTGTAGTTAGTGTTGAGTCAGGGAAGGAAAGGCAGGATGCCTGGGGACTGCAAATGGAAACCTCTAGAAGCTTCTACCCCACTTCAAAAGCACAACTGAGTATAAATATTGGACCTCAGACACCACCACTTCAGTACACTTCTGGACCTGTGGATACTCTGCCCAGAACCTCGACGTTCAACTCAGCCCAGACCTTGCTGCAGCGCCTCCGAAGAATCGCCACTGCATGAATCTCGCACAATGCATTACTGACGTCCATGGTGCACCCTCCTGACTCCAATGCAGTCCCGGCTCTGCGTGGCTTTTGACCGATGTATCGCCTTTGGCCCAGCAGTTCGACTTCGACACAGTGGAATCGATGCATCGCACCCTCGACAGAGTCGCATCTACGACACTGCACTGCCTTAAGGAACCGAGGCACCGCAGACAGTGACGCATCACTTCCTTTGCACATCGCATCGTCCCGAGCGTTAGCGGCTCAACGACTCTGCACCTCCACTAGGAACCTATGCTTCACTTGGTACAGTGATGCATCACCTCCTTTACGCAATGCACTGTCCCCAAGCACCAATGTTTCAACAGCCCTGCCTCGCCTACAGGAACCAACGAATCACTTGCATCTTCGACGTATCACCTCCTCTGCGCAATGCATCGTTAACAATTTCAACCACCTAATGTATTGTAAGGGGGTACGCATGACCAAAATAAGAGAGAGGGGGGGACAAGGAGCTACATAAAGGTCCAGTGACTCGTGCTCACGAAAATGACACTTTATCCCACGAGAGTCACTGTTCCTATGAAAGAGAGGTAGAGAAAGAAACAATAGTCGTTCTAATACTGTGTTTACTGGGGACAGTGTGTCCTGTTCTTGGTGCCCTCACACACCCCGAAGGATGTCATGCTTCATCATTGGGCAGTTGCTCCTCGACGGGCCGGCGCTGCAATGCCCTACGGGTCCCCCGAAGGGTCACTTTTTCGGAGATCTTTTCAGGATAAAGTCGTAAGGGTGCGTGGGGTAAGAGTGGCAGTGGTGTCCTAACGTGAAGTTAAAAAAACGACTGGAAGGGTGCCTAGAAAATGTACTAAAGAAAGAGTACCTCTGTCATTGATAAAAACCAAAAGGTAGTGCTGCTATGAGGGAGACAATGGCCCTCTGTAGCTAAACTTACAACATACCCCTAGTGGGTATGTTTTAAGGTCGACATGTTTCGCACGATTTATCGGTCTCAGGAGGAGATCCCATGGGCTTCTTCAGGACCAGAAAGAGTGTGGTGGTAGATAGGAGAGATACGTGGCCTGTAAAAATTAATCTAGTGCCACATTGAAGGTGAGGAAGTAGTATTCTGGAACGACAAAAGCAGAGATAAAATAAAATGAGTATTTATGAGTCCCAATACTAGGGTATCTTAAACAAGGGGGGCCTGGGTCCTCCATTGGTGAATCAGGTGCTCGTGGACGTAATCGTCTACTGTTAAAACCAGTATGTGAGGCTATAGTGAGCTATAAGAATATTATGACAATACAGGACGATCAAACACATAGGCTTACGTGTAAAAGGTTTTTGAGCCATGGCGTAAATGTCATATTGTAGTTGCAAGACAAACAAAACATGTAGTACCCAGTATTGTTAACAGGACGTCCATGGTCGAATGGCAGACTAAGGTGTACAAGACATATAAGAACTATACTAGGTCCCACCATTGATGGCAAACCTCAAGTCACTGTGTAAAAAACAAGCAAAGAACTAATCGTAATGAGCTCACCCAAGTGAAACGGGAAGAAATCCCCATGAGAATCGGCAGAGTGTTTCCTCGAGGTCTGTTGTGAGCAGTTACTAAGTTAGGCAACAATAGCGTAAGGAAGATATGCAAGTGCGGCCGCACTGAGTGGCCGCTGAAAAAGCAATGCGGCAGAGCAGTTCTCTACTTACAGTTTCTCGTAGGTATTGGAGGACTGTGCACCTACCCGACCTTACGCCGGCTCCGTAGATGCTGTATTGCTGCCACCGCTGCATATTTGTAGCAGTCAGGAGACCGGCGTGGGGACGTGTCAGTTTCCGGGTCACGTGTTAGTGTGCCTGAGCATAGAGAACGTGCTCAGCAGCTAATCATGCATACTCGGGAGCCATATTGAAGTGGTGAAAAGCCCGATTTACAACTAAGATGTCTCGGTAACGAAAGGCTATTCAAAGTAATGTTGCCTTAGAAAACTAATTGGTTATCTCTATAAATACCCTTGAGAGGTAAAATGGACCGATAAATGCTCAGTAAGTATAGCATGAAAATTCCAAGGCTCCTAGTATAGTCGATCCCATGCTAGTGGTGTAAATATCTGATAGTAGTATAGGGATAGGAACGTAGGGCGGAATCAGTGAACCTGAGATACCTCGGTTCAGGATGGTGTAATTTGTTCGTGAGTAGGTATGATGAAAAAATATGCTGAAAAATGATAACCAGTTGGTAAAACACCCAAGAGTTGTATAGGTCATTTACATTGTTGTAAGACTGTGCAGAAAGAGGGTGCCAGACTGGAGTGTTGACACCAGGAAATGGTGTTGTGTCACTGGTAGTTGTCAGGGCCATTAAGTAATGCTGGTTAGATATTGTTCATATGTGCAGTACTAGTGTGGTAAGGATGAGGGTATGACATAGGAACCCTGAAGGTATCACTGGAGTTCTATCCAGGGGATCTCATCAGTGAGACCCCGTATGTTCGTCTGTAATTTGTGGACCCATCTCTGTTCTCTCTGGAACAGTGTTGTTGTGTTCCACTGGGGATTGGTTTCCAAAATGGTCCAATGAAGTTGTTCGGTCGTGTGTTTTTTGTCTATGTAGTGTATGCTCATTTTAGTAGTGCTGTGGCCGCAGCGTATATTGCTTCTATGTTCATTCATCCGAATCCTGACCTGTCTGGTGGTCATTCCCACATAGAAGAGATTGCAGGGGTGTAGTGTAGCTCCTATTTCCCTAATAGGCTCTGCGCATTGGAATAATATACCCTATAGGTTTGACATAGGACTGAGGTCGATATGCCCCTATCGAGTATATTAAACTTAATTACTTGTGCCAGCTAGCTCAGAGGCCACTAGAAACTCCTTGGATAACAAGAAGGGAGTAGTTTCTGGCAGCCGCAAAACATGACCACTTTGTTTCCCTTTAGAATCAGAACGTGTCCCAGAGTCATGGAAACAATAGATAACCGTTTCACTCAGCTCAATCGTGCATGCTTAGTTTTCCTCAAAGTTACACAGAAAGAATAGACGGGCGTTTCAATAAAAGGTTTATTGAACAGTCTTGTTTCTTGTGTAAGTAATATGTGCAGTTACAATCACAAGACAGTATGCAAGATAAATAATGTACAGTGTAAGCAGTAGAAATAAATAATACTGCGCTAGCATGATCTTTAGTAGATATTCATTTACATAAATAACACAGACTAAAAAATGCGAGTACTCATACGATGCGTTATTAAGCTAGTTCTACCCCAATGTACCTAACCTAACCTAGGTGTAGGGAGAGGTATGAAGTAGGTGAAGTATTCCTTACTATGGTATACTAAGAATGTGTTACGCCTAGTATGCCAAGAGTCCCTCTAGGTTCTAGTCAGCTCCATACCTTAAGAATGAGAGAGGTAGGAATCTCTTGCCAGACTCGAACTCCAACACCCCGCAAGGGAAGTCAGATCACTGGAAGCTGGACTCTCTGCTTGCAGGGATGACAGCGTCTTCTCAGTGCGTCAGGCCGGGAAACGGGCTCCTCTGAAGTCGAGGTCTCCTCTAGTTTACAAGGGCTAGGGAAGGTATATTTATACCTGAGAGGTACCTCAGAATGTTAGCATTGACGTGAATCGGACAGCGGAAGACGTCATGAATGAACCCCTAAGGTATAACGGTTCATGCATAATAGATGAGTCCTTGAAGAAAACAATAGTCCTGTGCTAGGGAAACTCCCGAAGCCTAAGGGTCTGTTCTTCAAGAACTCGTTGTGACGTTAGGGTGGACGGATGCCGGAGACCATGCCTGTATTTGGAGTGCACGGTTTAATGCCTAAATAAGGACTGGGATTTTATGCCTATATAAGGGCAGGGCGAATTGTGCCTATATAAGGACATGATACAGGAAAAACCTATATACGGACATCCTAAGAGGAATACAACACCCACTCCACTTTCGTGTGTACGATATAATATAAATGCTAAACACTTAAAATGCTAAACATAAAATGGAGTACCGCATATTGCTAAAATATTTCTTAAAACCATTTAAAAGGCATTTAAAAAACCTATTAGAATGCAAAAAGTACTGTACGTTTTAAGCATTGCTTCTCATTTCAGGCATATATTTGAAAATAAAATGCAATTTGAATGAAATAAGCAGAAATATTTACATGTGACAAAAAAATGATCGATAAGTTTCTTCAAATTCAAAGTCATTTCATGTCATGGAAATTAATGAACTTTTTAGACAAACAAGATGACTAAGTGTCTGTGGAAGTACCGCGAAGTCCGTACTATAAGAATAGTTCTACTTCAAGCAGATTGATGTGCCATTTAATTTGAAAAAACGGAAAAAAGTTCAATATGGGAAGAGTTCCAAGTTTTTGAAATATGAAGGCCAAATTGTTACTGCATCTCTGGAACACTGTGGGCTGAATCAGAGTCAGTGTACGGGTCTGGTGTAAACATGAGATCATCTATTTCTGTAGACAAAATATCGTCCACCGTAGTTGGTGACATTCGGAACACCTCGTGTAGTAGATTAATTGCACAGAGATGTGAAGCATGGCTTTTAGCATAGGATGCCGCAGCAATGTTCGCGTCCGTTGTTACCTGTGTGCCTGTAGATCCATCTCGTACTTCAGCAGCAGCCGGAAGCGTCTGTGAGATCTCAATGAATGCTGTCATCAGGATTGGTAGCCTCTGGGGACAACACAGAGCATGGGCCGTTATCGGGTCCAGCAGAGCATCGATATCCTTTGGCGTAGCTGATGGAAATGTTAGACAGGTGTCCAACACGCATTCTTCACCCCATAGCAGGCATCGTAGAACAGGTAAGATGCAATCTTGCCAGATTTGTCTGAACAACAGGAACCATGTGGTATTAAGGTCCCGTAGACGAGTCATGCCCAAAAGTTGTACTATTCGCTCACGGCACTTTCGTTCAAGGAGAGCTTTCTCCATTTCGCTCGGAGTGATGTCTGCGAATAGGCTGGCCATAGCGTAATAGCAGGAAGGGAAATAGAATTCCGGCAACAAGTGCTAGAATTAATGATATGCCAACAAACACCGAATGTGCAAAGTTTGGGATTATTCCGAGTATTGCCTGGAAAGGTGTTAACAGGCCGGAACAGATGCTCTTAAATACATGTACAATTCCGCTTGTATCAGACATGTTAAAGATACGTCCTATCATTTCCACGAAATGTATAGGGCAATTTGTACGTATTAAAGTCTGTATCTCAGCCGAAGTCCTTGCTACTTGTAGATCATAGGTTTCTTTGGCCGAGGTCAAAGGCACTGTTTGTTGTAAAAGCATGGCTTTCATTCTGCTTAAAGTATCAAATCTTATAAAAGAGTCGTTCAGCGAAGGCCACAAAGGCGACTCCCTGACTGTGTCTATTGGGGCAAACAATACCTGCATACAGCAAGTGGCCCTGGAGTTGACCGTTACTAGATATGGGATGCCTGGCAACATGCCGCAGCAACTCTGATCATTCAACATGAGGTAACTCCCATTAGAAAGTTGTCCAAACGTTGGATTAATCACAGCAGCTGGTGTACCCTGCTGATGGCAAGACAAATTTGCCACAGAACCATTGCAAGCCCCGTGTAAAGTAATGTCCTGATATATAAGTGAACCGCTCAGTGCACTTTTACAGTGTATACCGCTCAAAAACACTTCACGATCCCCACTCCAACATCTATATGTATACGGTAAATTCCAAGATGTCTTAATGTATTCCTTACCCAACCTTTCATATTTGCCTGCTTGCATTTGTTTTAGGCAATACTGAAACTGAAAAGTAGTCACAGGTAGTGTGATTTTGCCATGAATAAGCCATTCTGTGGCTGGTTTTTCTGCCACTGTGAATGGTAATTTGTCCAATTTCTCAATGCTCAGCACTGTATACTTTGCTCCCCTTTGTGCCAGTTCGATCTGTTTATCAGTTAGATTGTATTCTGCAAACAGAGCTGACATGTTGATAAAACGCCAAGGCACATAGCCCGCGCGCAAGGATTGCAGCGTCCAGCTTAATAACACAATAGAACGTAATTGAGATTGGCCTTGTGGTAACATCGCCAAATCCTGTTCCAGTATGTCGATAGCAGAGGATACAATGCCATCCAATGAATATATTCTGGAGGACAAAGTTGTTAACCCATTGTCGACCACAGAGAGGGTTTTCTCTAAATTAATACGATCAAGTTCACGTATTCGTTCTGCGGCCTCCATCTGTGACACTTTCCATGCTTCATTATAGGCAGCATAAATGCCGGCATATATGAAACGTTTTTGACGCGGTTTTCTTGGTCCAAGCAAGAATTCCCTAAGGTCTGCGTCTTCTTTAAGTAAGGATAAGTGTTGTTTCACATCCTGTAGTGTAGATTCCTGCAGCCAATCGAGGCATAATTTACCTACACTGTATGTTGTTACTGCCCCCGGATGCTGTCTTTGGATGTATCTTGGGTCTGGCCTATGAATAGTAAAGCCCTGAGTTTTATTCAGGAATCTTTCCTGACAGTTGTTCGTGTCTGTGGGCCAGATCAACCATTTTCTCCAATCAGGATTAGATCTGTTGAGTTGTAGTATTTTGTCAACTGTAACCGCTGCCTGTGTACTGTTATCACTTGCAGGTATTGGTACAGAAGGTGTTTTCATCTCTTTGATCTTGGCTAGACCAAGACAAGATGTTTGTTGGATAGTTTCATTCAAAAACATTATTTGCTCAGGGATGATGCAGGCTCTAAATAAAGCTTCTATCCCCTGTACTTGCCAATCTTTACTACCCCAGACAGTTTTTGTGTCTATTGTGTCTTTCCAAAAGTCGAAACCCTGTCTAGACAGTTGGGCAATAAATGCTGTAGAGTAAATCTGTTTTGTATTTGTTAACATAATTTTCAGTCCTGTTTTGTTTACATTTTTATAGTAAAACGTTTCTGGATCAGATGTATTGTAACCTGAAAAATATGGAAACTTATTAACAAATGTTTTTGAACTACCTTTTGGTGGTGTAGGACAATGCTCCCATTGGTTAAACATAAACACATTTCTAGGGTATGCAGATTTAT
The DNA here is from genome assembly GCA_963921515.1 of Calotriton arnoldi. NCBI lineage: Eukaryota > Metazoa > Chordata > Amphibia > Caudata > Salamandridae > Calotriton > Calotriton arnoldi. The sequence continues at coordinate 2,530,308 of CAWUFW010000866.1, forward strand.
GCAAATAATGATGACCATAGTGGTTATAGCAATACAGCTGTTCATAGTCTGATGAACCCTCTAAATATTCACTTTTAGAAAATGCAGCAGATTTTTCTAGGTCAAACATTATATTGTTAACAGTCTCAAAGTCCCAATCATCTGAATAGGTACTGGACGAAATGAGATCACTTAGTGAAATTTTAAACAAATGTGGAATGTTCAATTGTTCAGTCGGGCCAAAAATATCAAAATCTGTTTTGTCCCACACTATACCATCCTGTATAGGAACGGCTGTGATGTTCACTGTTGACAAGTCTCTTGCTTCACGATGGGAAGATTTATGAGGTTTCAAAAGTAAGTTCACATCTTTTCTTTCAGTGTTCACATGGATGTATCTGCCATTTATAAGCACGCTCATAGTCATAACCAAAGCTAGCCAAAGCAGGAAAAACAAATAATCCAGAGTTCAATCCATGGTGAAACCAGATAAGTCTTTTTCAGAAAGTGAAGAAAGTCTTGTACTTGCTGCTTGAATGTTAATGATGCTGGCGTCGTTTCAGGTTCACTCGGATCTTCTGAGAACGTATCAAAGTTAATGAAATAGCCAGAAGCAGTTCTGTCAATTGTTGAAATTGCATCAGGATTTGTAGAAATCGCTGGAACCAGTTGATCACTTGCTACGTTGGTGTAGACAGGTGTATTTGGACAAACTGTTACTTGATTTTCAAGAGGGATGAGTTCCATTGCATTGTTGCTCAGTCCTTCATCTGTTACTGCTGAAGTCTCAATTGTTATCAGTCTTTCAGTCTGAACCTCTTGGATAGTAGCGAGAGGAGTGTGTCTGCTACTAGGTCGGAGTCCACGAGGCCTACTATTTAGTATTGTCCACATACTGTGGTTTGATGAGGTCGATGGACACAAATCTTTTCTCCTTTCTTCCAGCAAGGGGCGGCAGAAGTACTGTTCTTGTTCCTTGAACTGCTAGGACAGGTACTGGTTGTCTGTAAGAAGGTCCAAATTCCTTCTTGTCCGCAATCTTTTCTCTGACTAGATCCCCAACTTTTGGAATCCAGACAGGCCTTGCTGGGACCGCCGGTTTTTCCCCAGTGGTGGTTGGCTGCAGGAATACGTTGCTTTGTTTCGATCTTAATTCATTGAGTTCCTGTAAAACAGCCAAACGATCTTTGATATCAAACGTCTTATTTTCCACCACTGTGCCTACGTGATTGAGGTCTGGTACCCACATTCTTGTCCCAAATAGGACCTCATATGGAGTGACCCCCCCTAGAGAACTTCTTGGCAAGTTATTTAATGAGCGTTGGACCCCATAAAGATGTTTGACCCACCCATCACCCGAACCTAATACCCTAGCTGTTATAGACTGCTTTATGTCCCGGTTTTTCCTTTCCACAACCGAATTTCCCTCAGGATGGAATGAAGAGGAGTACCGCAATGCAACGCCCAGACTGGCCATGGCTTCTTTGTAAGCCCGAGAGCTAAACGCAGGACCCTGGTCAGAATGTAGCGTGCCTATTGCGTATGTGCCGATAAAGACTCGCAAATCTTTTATAACAGTTCGAGCGCAAGCCGAGCGCTGAGGCCATATCCATAGGAACCTAGAGCAAGAATCCACTGCAACCATGATATATTTATAGTTACCGTCCCTTTGCAAGGGACCGCAGTGGTCCAGGTAAACACAAGCTAATGGTTTGTCTGAAATTAACAGGGGTGTCTGCGCAGGGCGTTTCACTGTGAGACTTTCATCTGTTGGCATATATCACATTCTAAAACATAGTTCTTTGTTTGTTTCCGAATGCCAGGCCACCAATATCTTTGCTTGAGTAAAGATACTGTTGCAGAAACACCTGCATGGGCAGAAGCTATCCCTTCGTGTGCTGCTAGGATTAGTCCTAATCTACGTTCCTTGTTTGGAATTACCCTATCCCCCACTCCAGGGATTCAAGCAAAAGGAACGTTGTTCGCATCAATTACATAAGAGTACTTGAGTGGAAACTTTTTTGGTAACGCTGCACCACTGCCTTTGCTTGTAGCATTGACAGCCAACATTATCTCACTGTCTATTTTTGTTTTTGAACGAGTGATCGCAGCTACGGAAGCCATCTGAACAGCCCCCTTTGCGGCTTTGTCAGCCAATGAATTCCCTGCAACGTGAATGCCATCACGTTGATGACTCAGTGTGTGGATCACGTGAGCCTTTGGTAGTTCGTTTTTCAACTGAACTACTTGTTCCCAAAGCGTTTTATGCTTTATTGTGCCACCTTTTGCATCTTTGAATCCATTTTCAAGCCAGTTTTGTATATATTCGTTATACGACTGAACACAGTAAGAGGAATCGCACACTATTAGTGTGGGGAATTCTCGATCTGTACTTTCAAGTGCCAGTTTGAATGCTTGTAATTCAGCTCGCTGAGCTGTACAATCTCCTAGAGATTGAGTTTTTGTGACCATAGGTCTGAAGATGCCATCTCGCATGCGACCTTTAACGATTGCACACGCTGCACTGTAAGCTTGCTTACCCCCTGTTGCGGGTTGTGCGGATCCGTCAGTGTAAATTATGAATTTGTACTGATCGAGAGGCAGAATTTCAGTGGGCAGAGGACATTCTTGTTCATATTGCAGGAATGCTTGTGTTTTTAAATCAGGATCAAAAACATATTCAACATCTGTTGCAGCAAGAGAATTAACCCATTGTATCCATCTTGGATGCAATGCTTTTGCATTCGGAATGCTTGCTTTTGTGACCGCTTCTAAAGCCGGTACTGGGGTTACGACAATAATGCGTTTCCCTTGGGCTAGGGCTCTTTCTTTTGCTACAGCGGTTTGAACTGCTGTCAGAATTTTTTCAGTTGAAGTGAAGCGCATTTCCGCTTGTGTGTACAAATGAGATTTGTATGCGATTGGTATTTTCTCACCCTCATTGAAGATTAAGTAGGTGAATCCGCATTGATCCGAAATTATTCGGATCACCAGGTTGCGTTGACTTACGCGTGTTTGTAAGTGTTTTGTTGCTAACATGTTAGCCTGTAGTGAACGCAAGATTTCTGTGTGTTCTTGTGTCCAATTCTTGATTGAGTAATCAGGTTTGATTAATGCGCAGAGAGGTTTAACCCTTTCTGCGTAATTTAGAATGTATGTTCTTCCAAAATTTAGGAAACCCAGGATGGATTGTAAGTTTTTTAGCGTTTTTGGAGGTTGGAGCAGCACACACTTTTCTAAAAAGTTAGCTGCCAAGCTCTTGCCTTCACTTGAAAGCTCATATCCTAGAAATAGGACATTGAGATGGGCAATTCGGGACTTTTTAAAGTTGAACTTGTAGCCCTCAGAGGCGAAGCCCAGTATAATGGTGCTTACTCTGTTCAAGTGTTTGTCCAGGTCATCGTCCGTCAGATATATGTCATCGACATAGGACAATGCCTCATTGTCATAAATTTGTAATAACTCGGTTACTCTCACTGAGAATAACCCCGGGCTGTTCTTGAACCCTTGTGGGAGTCGACAAAATTGACACTGGGTCCCCATTATGGAGAATGCTGTTAAGTACCTGCTTTCAGGTGCTATGTTTTGACAAAAGAAACCATTGGAGATGTCTAATGTGGGTTTGTATTTTTTACGCACAATGTTATTCATTAATGCTGTGCTATGTGTATTTTGCACTGCAAATGTTTTAGAACAAGTGTTTAAGTGTCTGTAATCCAAAACTAGACGATAGGTGTTGTCTGGTTTGGAGACAGGAAACAAAGGATTGTTCATTGAGGAGGTGCATGTTTCAATCACCCCTTGGTATTCAAGTTGATCTAAGATCTCCCTGACCTGTTTTTTAGCTTCTTGCTTTATTGGATACTGCCTTTGTGCAGTTGGTTCATGTTTCAGATGTATTTTATGGTGAGGTGAGTCCTCATCCCATCCTACATGATTTTTATATAATGCTGGGGCCTGGGCTACTGCCCATTTCCTGGCATAAGTATATTTTAGATGAATTGGAATATGGTTAGAGAAGGCAGGCATAATAATGTCCTCGCCATGTGGGCACTCCCTGACAAATTGTGGTGGCCAGTCTTTTTCTGCTAGAAGTATGTCATAGCCCTTTGAAAGTTTTCCCAAAAGAGTGCTTTCACCTGTCTAGGTATGTCTCCCTCCATTCGGAGTGCTATTTCATATAACCTTTGTGGAGTACTAACCCTGGTGTCTACAGACTCAACTGTAATGTACTCATTCAAGTCCACTATCTCCAGAAGTTCCTTCAGGTTCTGGCGAACTATTGTGACTTCTGCTGCACTGTCCAGCATTGTCTGAGCCCATTCTCTGTTCTTGAGTTGTGTTCTCAGTATTCTCGGCATGTCTGATCTTCAGACCTGCTACTTTCTTTTTGGAAAATTGAGGTTTTGTTTTATTTTTTGGAGCGTGTTTATCTTCTTTGGATTTCACGCGTTCTTCTCTATTTTCTGATCGTCCTCTTCTTTCCGAAGTCCTCGACGAGATCTGAAAGGTACGAGAGGAACGTGTATCAGTATCTTGATACCTGTCAGGTTTTCTCAAATTATCCCTATTCCTGAGGTTATACCTCCTTTCAGAGGGCTCCTTTTGAGGAGACCTACCTCGGGATTGAGAACGGTTCTCATTTGAGTTTTGTTTAGTAGTTTCCCACTTCTTTTTAGAAGATGTAGGAGTTTGTTTAATAGAGTCCTTCTCAGGACTTTCAGATAGTTTTGGTTTCACTGGTCTTCCACCCAAACTATCTCTGCCTAATTCTGCATATGATTGTTCAATTATTCTGGGTAGCTCAGTTTGATGTTCTGTAACATCGAATTCCCTTAATCGTTGGGGGATCGCCACTGCTGCTGCCTCCCCTTTAATATTAGATAATATTATTGTTGAGACCTGGTCGAAATTTTTCAGTAATTTCATACCTAAATTCAGAGCAGGCTCTGCCCCGTATTCATTTTGAATTTGTTTCAGGACATCAGGTATTACCGCAATTGATGGAATACCATGTGTTTTAGTACATATGGCAGCAAAGACTGAGCCCCAAGTGGTGCAGTCTTCCAGTTGTGGTGTGATCCCCATTGGTAAACTTATTGTTAGTATTCTGTGTTTCTCATACGGGCTAGTATTTGGAAATACTGCTTCGATTTGAGTAATTTTTTGAGCTATCCAGAATGGAATTTGCTCACATTTTGTGGGCATTTTACCCATGACTGCGTATAGAGTCTGTGGTGTAATTTTTAGTGTATTCCCCTGTTGGGGAGTTTGATTTGGAATGGTTAATGGTGGTTGGACTGTGAAAGTCCGCATGACATATTGGACCAATTGTCTGTAGATTTTTATTAACTCTGTAAGTTGAGTAAGTAATTCCTCGTCTGACATCTCTTCAATGTCAGGATGAGGTGTGTAGCCGGCTAGATTCGGCCATGTTGCTCCTGGTCTACCTAGTGAACCGAGCCTGGTAATGTTTTTGTGATGTTTTAGGGCGCCTTTAAACCAGAGCTGATGCTCCTGGTATGTTAGTGGAATTTCAATATCCTCGAAAGGAATATATTCCTCTGGTGGATGAATGAAATTCGTACGAAATTCGTACTTGTAAAGCGCACTTATACCCCCAAAGAGGTGTCCTGGCGCTGTACGCATACCGCTGTGGAACCCTTCCTGGCTTTTCCCTGTGAAATGTCCACTCCTGGGCACCCCCAGGGTGAAGCCAGGCATCCCAGCGCTGTTGGGGCCGTTGTGGAGATTAAGCAAGCTATTGCCCAGAGTTGCAGAGTGGGACCCATGATTAGAATAGGCACCGAGGCGAGAATTATCAGGTCCGAGGAAATTGAGGCCAAGACCCGCCGAGGCGGGAATTGAACCCTGGTCCCGGGCCAGATCTCTGCATCAGGGTCTGCCGCTCTAACCATTGAGCCACACTTCTCCATCATCTTCTTCTTTGTAGAAGTGAAACATGTGTGTTACTGGATTGGATTCAGGAAATATTACCCATGAATAGAATACCTCTGTCTGAAAGGATTTGTGTGCCTCTATCACGAAAACTGCTCTACCGCCTCTTGGTGGTAGGCCGTGTTTTATGAGTTTTAGAGTGATGGCTCTTCTTAAGTTTGGAGGGATGTTTATAACACCCTCCTCGGTTTCAATTAAACCTGTAATGTTAAAAACTGCTGCTAGGGCTGGATCAGCCGCAGCTCCACCGTTCCCGGTGGCATCGTCCCCATGTATGGACATTTGTTTTTTGAAAAATGTAGAACAAGTTTCAAGGAAACAAAGATAAGGTGCACAATATTTTGGAACACTGTATCCTTCAACGTTGAGCAAACCAGACAGCTAATATATAGGGTTTTTCCCTATGTAGCCGTGGTGGATACTTAACCCTGCCTACTCCAGACGTCTTTTGGAGTATATGGGTAGGGGTCTCTGAGAGAAAAAGCACGGCTGAGTTACTCAGTATCTAACGTTAAATTACCGCCTTACCAAACCGTTGGGCGCCATGTAGTGTAGCTCCTATTTCCCTAATAGACTCTGCGCATTGGAATAATATACCCTATAGGTTTGACATAGGACTGAGGTCGGTATGTCCCTATCGAGTATATTAAACTTAATTACTTGTGCCAGCTAGCTCAGAGGCCACTAGAAACTCCTTGGATAACAAGAAGGGAGTAGTTTCTGGCAGCCGCAAAACATGACCACTTTGTTTCCCTTTAGAATCAGAACGTGTCCCAGAGTCGTGGAAACAATAGATAACCGTTTCACTCAGCTCAATCGTGCATGCTTAGTTTTCCTCAAAGTTACACAGAAAGAATAGACGGGCGTTTCAATAAAAGGTTTATTGAACAGTCTTGTTTCTTGTGTAACTAATATGTGCAGTTACGATCACAAGACAGTATGCAAGATAAATAATGTACAGTGTAAGAAGTAGAAATAAATAATACTGCGCTAGCATGATCTTTAGTAGATATTCATTTACATAAATAACAGACTAAAAAATGCGAGTACTCATACGATGCGTTTCTAAGCTAGTTCTACCCCAATGTACCTAACCTAACCTAGGTGTAGGGAGAGGTATGAAGTAGGTGAAGTATTCCTTACTATGGTATACTAAGAGTGTGTTACGCCTAGTATGCATAGTATGCCAAGAGTCCTTCTAGGCTCTAGTCAGCTCCATACCTTAAGAATGAGAGAGGTAGGAATCTCTTGCCAGACTCGAACTCCAACACCCTGCAAGGGAAGTCAGATCACTGGAAGCTGGCCTCTCTGCGTGCAGGGATGACTGCGTCTTCTCAGTGCGTCAGGCCGGGAAACGGGCTCCTCTGAAGTCGAGGTCTCCTCTAGTTTACAAGGGCTAGGGAAGGTATATTTATACCTGAGAGGTACCTCAGAATGTTAGCATTGACGTGAATCGGACAGCGGAAGACGTCATGAATGAACCCCTAAGGTATAACGGTTCATGCATAATAGATGAGTCCTTGAAGAAATCAATAGTCCTGTGCAAGGGAAACTCCCGAAGCCTAAGGGTCTGTTCTTCACGAACTCGTTGTGACGTTAGGGTGGACGGATGTCGGAGACCATGCCTGTATTTGGAGTGCACGGTTTAATGCCTAAATAAGGACTAGGATTTTATGCCTATATAAGGGAAGGGCGAATTGTGCCTATATAAGGACATGATACAGGAAAAACCTATATACGGACATCCTAAGAGGAATACAACAGGGGCACTTAATGAGGTACACGCAGTTCTTGGTGTTGCAGTTTGTGTGTCTGCGTTGTATCCATTTTATGTCACCCAGCTGGAGTTCCTTGGTGTGGGTGGTCAGGGTGCATACGTTGCAATTACCACAAGGGTAGTGTCCTTTTACCATTGGGAGGCCCCAAAGAGTGCTTTGATCATTAGGCTGTTTTGTTTGAGGTCTACTGTGTACTAGCAGGTCTCTCAAATGCTGTGTGCGCTTAAAGGCAAACCTGGGGCGTTCCAGGTTGAGGTCACCTGTGTTGATAATGTGCCAATGTTTCAGCACTATGTTTTTCACTTTGTTGGACTTCGGTGTAAAGGTGGTTACACAGGTAACGATGTCCTCCTGTGGTATTGTGTGAGTTTCCCAAAGGGCATCGCGATGGTTATTGCCTGCTCTTTTTCTTGCATTTCTGACAATTTGTTTTGGGTAGTTCCTCTTCTCTAGGTTCACACTAAGTCTGTCAGCCTGTAGTTCATAATCCAGAATGGTACTGCAGTTTCTTCTTAACCTGAGAAATTGTCCATAAGTGAGATTTTCCCTCAGGGCCTAAGGGTGGTGACTGTTGAAAGGCAGGAGACTGTTGCGATCGGTGGGCTTCCTGTACGTCTTTGTGGTAAGGCTGCCATTATCCAGTGTGATCAGTAAGTCCAAGAAAGGGATTTCTTTAGGTGAAGTTGATAACGTGAAATTCAGAAAGGAGTCCCGGTGGTTGATGCAATCGTGGAATTCAGTACATTGTTGTTCCGTGCCCGTTCAGAACACCAGAATATCATTGATGTAGTGTTTCCATTCTTTTATCTCCTTGAAGAAGGGGTTGGCCTCAGTTAGTATATGTGCCATTTACAGACATGCCAGGCTAGGCGCAACAGTGCTTCCTATGCATGTTCCGTGGATCTGGTGATAGATCTGGTTCTGGAATTTGAAGAAATTGTTCTTTAATGCCAGTTCTGTGCACTCCATGATGAAATCAATAGGTAGCGGCGTCGTGGTTGTGGTAGTTCTGAGGATCTCTTCAATCACCCTGATGGTGGCTTCCTGCTGGATGTTCGTATATAGTGCCTCTACATCAAGAGTGACAATTAGGGTCATTTCTTGTGGCTCCGGGAGGTTCTCAATGAGGCAGATGGTGGCTTTCGTATCTTTCAGAAATGATGGTGTTTTTGGGACCAAATGTTGTAGAAAATTATCACAGTATTAGCTGAGCCGTTCAAGGATGGAATTGATCCCAGACACAATGGGTCTGTCAGGTGGTGGTATCACATTCTTATGTATCTTGGGTAAGATACATGGGGAGAGGAGTTGGCCTAATGGCTAGGGCGGTCGACCTCGAATCTGGGGAACACTGGGTTAGAGTCTCGGCAATGACGCTGAACATCCTGTGATTCTGGGCAAATCACATAATCTCCCCGTGCCTAACAAAAATGAATGTGTCCTCATGTAATGCAACTGGTGCTATGTAAAGCGCTCTGATACCCGATTCGGGTCAAGTTCGCGCTATATAAAAACTCAGTAAAAAAAAAAAAAGATGTAGAAGTATGGAGTGATTGGTGTGGTTTTCACCAAGAAGTCTGCATGAAAAGCCTGTGCTCCATTGCGGTCGGACTGAACTTTTGGATGTGTCCCAATCAGGCAAGACCAGATAGCCCCAGTTGGAGCTATTGACTTCTAAGCACTGCATTTTGATTTAATCTTGAAAAATTCATATCTTGACTTGTGTATGTTGGGATTTTGTCGTTTTGGTCTTGTTTTACTCAGAAAATGTTGGCTATTTTTCTAAACTGGTGTGGAGTACATTTGTGGTATTTTCACTGAGTTACTGTGTGTGCACAAATACTTTACACATTGCCTCTTTAGTTTAGCCTGACTGCTCTGTGCCACGCTACCAGAGGGTGCGCACACATGTGCACCAGAGAGATCAGCACTCACTATTCTTACTTTTCTCTGGCCATAAGTTTTGACCAAGGCAGTAATGAAAATTACCAAATTCAACTACAGGAGTTATTTGTTCAAAAATGGTTCGTATCAACATCACGCAGATTCCAATGAAATGTGTAGAAGCACGTTGTTAGTTGCAAAATTCTTTATTCATATTCGTATGAATTATTCAGCCAATGTAGCCAACGCGTTTCGTCCCTTTCTTGGGACTTCTTCAGGGCTTAGCCCTTGTCCGTTTGTTTCCTCTTATTATTTGTTTATATACGGATTCCCAAGGGAGATTTTAACCTTGGCAGTTTAGTTGTTAGTCGCAGTTCTTAAGGTGCAGTTGTGTTCCCTGCAGGTAAAGTGTTAGCCCATGTTGGCAGCCAAACCTGGCAGTAGGTTGGCAAATGTACACCGTCTCTCGGTTTGAAGTCAGCACAGGTGAACTTTGGTGTGTACTACACTTACCCTAACTAGAGTGGGGGTCCCTACTTGGACAGGGTCCATACCTCTGCCAACTAGACACCCCATTTCCAGCAGGGCCTAATAAGGTTCCTATAGCTGGCCTGCGCTCCATCGAGGTCGGCCTGAACTTGTGATTTTGTCTCAGTCCAGCACGACCAGATATCCACAGTTGGCACTTTACGCCTTTGGGCGCTATGTTTACTAAAATCTTTGCAATTAATATCTCCGGTTCTACTGATTGGATCTTTGTTATTTTGATCTTGTTTTATTCATGAAAAATTACTCTATGTTTCTAACTCTGTTATGGAATCCTTTTCTGGGTATCACTGTGTCACTGCTTGAAGTGTTGCACAAACACTTTACACATTGCCTCTGAGTTAAACCTGATGCTCTGTGCCAAGATACCTGAGGGTTGAGCACAAGCTAATTTAGGATTTGCTTGTGACTTCACCCTGAGAAGAATTGTGTTTGCGGCTTGAGAAGGGGTTTGCCCCCCTCAACCAGTAACCCAATTTCTTACACAACTTTTTACGAGACACATAGCACAAAGGAACAAGTGCTCTCTGATTCAGCCCCAGACAATCCAGCCAAATTTCTATCATATGGAAGTGTAGAGCCCCAGGTTTGTAGTATTAGGACTGTCTTTCCAAGTTGTTATGCAGACTTAACAGACATTTTTGATAAGCACACATCAAGTCACGTTCCCCCACATCGGTATTCCAACTGCTGTATAAATTTAGTCTCTGGAGCAGCAATACCGTGCAGTAGTATGTATGCATTAACTGAACCTGAGGCTCAGCATTTATGGGTTTTTGGATGAAAGTTTGCCCACAGGATTTATACATCCCTCTCCATCCCCAGCCTCCTCTCCACTCTTTTCCGTGCCCAAGAAAGGAGGGGAGCTACAAACCTGCAGACGCGCCATGGGCAAGGCCGTCTGCGCGCCAAAGGCAAGCCTGTCTGCATCTGTCCGTGCTCGGACTGCACTCAGTGCCAGCCCCCATTCCGGTTCTACTTCCCAAACTAAAGGACTTATTCACTACTCACGGGAAAAGCTACTTAATTTGAATACTGTAGGTGAGAAGTGCCCAGGTCCTATCTTGGATCCCACAGAAGCTATAATGGTAAAAATGTGCACAATCTGCCACCTGACATTGTTGGAGGATAAAATTAATGCGCTGAACTCCTCTAGCTCTTTGCATTTACACTCAACAAAAGCTATGACTCATTACAGTTGCACAGTTATTAACACATGTTCATTAGTAAAAAACACAGTTGAGTTTGCATATTTGATTGAGTCTCAGTCTGTAGATATTGCCTTTGTGACAGAGACATGGGAAGGTGCAAACTCAAGTCCTGATCTCATTACGACAACACCAGCTGGATTCCATTTGTTTAGATACGACCGTGTTGGTAAAAGGGGTGGAGGACTAGCGGTAATTTACTGAAACCACCTTAAGGTATCATTTGTCCCACTTCAGGGGATTCCTGATTGTGAAGCTGTTGCTTACAAAATAGAAGTAACAAATCACTACACCTTCAATGGGGTACTCATTTATCACTTCCCTGGCACGAGGTCTACTTTCACATGCAACATTAGCCAACTACTTGATATTAATGCCAATTCTCCTGACTTTACCATAATGAGTGATTTTAACTTTCATCTTGAGAATCTTTTAGATGAAGATTGGGTTAACCTCTGCGATACATTGGCCAATATTGGTCTTGCTCAACTGGTAAAAGTACCTTCTTACTTAGCGGGCCATCTTATAGATGCCATTTTCTCAGACAACCCACATGTATCTTTTTCCATGTCTATCCAGCTGGTATGGTCTGACCATTTTGCGGTCATGTTTCAGCTAAACCTGGCCACAAGGAATCCAACAAATGATGTCCAAACTGCCCGCAAGAGTTTCCGACCTTGGCACAAAATAAATTCTGTCACATTAAATCTCTCTCTAGCTCAATTGATGCTGGAAAAGAGTCTGGATCTCAGCAATGCTCCTCACATCTTTAATCAATGAATCAGAAACACAATTAATAAACTATGTAAAAATCATAGAGATTCTCCTTCAGAACCCTGGTTTGATGACATGCTGAGACTACAAAAACAAATCTGTCATCGACAGGAAAGGAAATGGCGCATCAACTATGATCCGCTAGATAGATTTATATAAAAAGGTCCTTTCAGTTTATAAAGACATGATCTTGAAAGCTAAATCAAGTTACTTAACAGCAAAAATTCAGTCTTCTGTAAATTCCTCTAAAGAACTTTTTACGGTAATAAAACAACTAACAACGGCTCCTGATCCCAAAAATAACGCTGATCAATCGTTTTGTAAGGATCTAGCCTAATTCTTCAGATCTAAAGTTGAGACCATCTATAACGCACTCTCATCTAGCCCATCTCGCTCCTCTTCTCTTGAAGAATAGGATATTAGGATTGAGCAGAAATTCACCACTGCTACTCCGACAAACAACCTGGCCCCTCAAGATACTAGTCCTGATGGCTCTCCTGCGGACAACAAAGTGTTAACGTCTTTCTCCTCCCTTTCTACCACATTTGTTCACAGTCTACTCAGTCAGGTCAAGTCTGGTAATCCACTGGACCCTTGCCCTCCTCGCACCAGAAACTTAGCACCTTTAACAGTATTTTCGAGACAAGAAAGTTCCCTAAAGAGTGGAAAAGAACATCCACACTCCCTCTTCTAAAAAAGACCACATTGTAGTCTTAAGATCCTCATAACTATCACCCCATCTCGCGCCTTCCTTTTCCAGTGAAGGTTGTAGAGAAGGCTATCAATACTGAACAGTCCGAGTTCATCAGGGCAATTGTCTTTTGGATAGTACCAAATTAGCCTTCATCACAGCCTCTGAACAACTTAGACAGACCCTAGATGCAGGTGGGAATGCTGCCTTGGTTATTCTGGACCTCTCAGTAGCATTCGATACTGTAAATCATTGCCTTCTTATTGACTGTCTGTCGTCTCTTGGCATCAGAGATAAGGCCCTTCAGCTTTTAAAGTCCTTTCTCTCAGACTGATAGCAGTTCATTGCCTTGTATGAGTTTTTCTACCCAACCTTTTCTTTACCTTGAGGGGTTCTGCAGGACTCATCCTTAAGCCCCACGCTTTTTAATCTGTATGTCAGCCCATTGGCGGATTTGATTAAAACATTTGGTTTCACATTGCTGTTATACGCAGATGACACACAAATTGTGGTGTCAGCGGACAGTAACCCTGACGACATTGCCTTCAAGTTCCAGGACTGCATGATACAGATCGGAAAATGCATGTCCCAAAACTACCTCAAACTGAACTCTAGCAAAACAGAGGTATTGCTGTTTGGCAGAAATGCATCTTTCTGGTCTCCTAGATGGCACACTTCCCATTCCTGTCCATAAAGCAAAAATATTAGTCTTTGATAGTGACCATTCCTTTGAGGGGGCACATCAACACTGTCACATTTGGGTCATTTTATATGATCAAAATGCTAAGGAAAGTTCTTCCGTTCGTTCTGAATGACCTATGGAAAGATGTAGTTTCGACTCTCATCATTTCAAGAATAGACTATTGTAAAACACTGTTCTCAACATCAAGAAAAGATGCCTACAAAAAAATGCAAATATTTCAGACTACTAAGGCATAACTTATTTTGGGAATTCCCAAGTTCCAATCTGTTTCCCAATGTTTTGTTCAGCCACATTGGCTGACTGTGCAGAAAGAAATTGACTTCAAGGCACTCTGTATCGCCTTTAAAGCACTTCATGGGGTAGGACCTAAATATCTCAGACAATGCTTTAAATGCAACTCGCCCAGCAGATCTCTTAGATCATCATCAGCTCGAAACCTAGTGCGTGAAGTCAGCCATGGCTCTCATCCCTCAGCAACTTAGTTGGTCTTTATTTTTCTCAGACTTTGATTTTGTCATTAAATATTGCCCTGGTCCTCAAAATGAATAGGCAGATGCCCTTTCCTGGTCCTAAGTCCTGGAGCAAGAAAAAAAGAAAGACCGAACTGGTGGCAATGCATTGATTCTGCCTCAAACTGCTACAAAAACAGTTGGCTTCTTCTTACTACTTCAAATAATTTTCTGGCCATCCTGAAAGAGCAAGTTCAAGGCATAGACAAAGAAGTCTGGGTACAAGTAGATCCAGACAATAGAAGCCAAAAAGGAAGTCTTTTATATCATCAACAGGCCTTGCATGTCCCACGTAATACTTTGCAGCAACAACTTTTAACCTGAGTACATGATTCAGAGTTGGGCGGTCACATAAGGATACAAAAAACTACAGCAGCAGTTCAACAACACTTCTGGTGACCCACCTAACAACAAAATGTAAGACAGTATGTAATTCATGCTCCACACATGCCCAGTGAAAAGCCAAACAAAAGAAACAAGCTGGCCTGTTACGACCTTTTCCAACTCCTCTGAGTCCATGGCACACTGTTTCAATGGATTTTATCATCGAGAAGCCACGTTGTGAGAGAAATATTGTAATCCTCATAATAGTAAACCATTTGACTAAAGTGGGGCACTTTATAACCCTAACAAAACTAACAAACAGCCGCAGAACTAGCACACATATTTTCCCTTCACATCATTAGGCTACATGGCAATCCTAGGGTGCTTAACACAGATCCAGAGTCTCACTTCTCATCACATTCCTGTCAGAAATTATGTGAATCTATGAAAATAGATGCTAGGATGTCAACCAGCTACAACCCGCAAACCAGTGGAAAAACAGAAGACCTCAATTAAGCGTTAGACCAGTATCTTAGGTGTTTGGTGATCCAACAAGGGGAAGATTGGAGCAAGCATTTATGGATGGCCGAGTTTGTGTACAACAATTCGGGCCACACTATGTTGGGCTATTCTCCATTCTATTGCTTAAACAGTTTCCATCTTAACGCTCTCCTTTGGAATGGCCAGTCACATTCTCACTTCCTTCACTTCAAGATTATCACGAAAACCTCTGTGCCATTTTGCGTACAGCTACACGACAATTGTAACAAACCCATTGCAAGAGCAAGGTCTATGCCCATAAAAAGTGCTTTACAAAGCCCCTTTACAAGGTCAGAAGCCCAGTGTGGTTATCCACCAAATATTTAGCACTGAAGGGAAATTAAAAGCTGAAACCTAATTTCAGAGGACCCTATCCTATAACAAAAATAGTAAACCCAGTAGCAATGCAATTGGAACTACCTTCATCTCTGTGAATACATCCAGTATTCCATACCTTGCTATTCAAGCCCTGCCAGCTAGAAATACATTTAGTTCAACCACCAGTTCCAGTAGAAATAGATGATGAACTGGAATATGAAGTCAAGCAAATATTGTATTCCAAACTATTACGAGGTCAAGTGTATCACCTCATAGATTGGAAGGAAGGGGTTCAGACCAGAAAATAGTCTTGGGAATCAGTTGCTAAAATTCAAGCCCCCACATTCTTGCAGAGAATTCATGACCAACATCTCTCTAAGGACCACAACAACGGGACATATGGTGGGACAAACCAACATGCAACAACCACCTTTTTTAGGGAGAGGCCAGAATACCCAGAGAGGAAAACGAAAAGGAGTCACTTGGAGCGAACAGGAGAGACAAGTGCTAACACGCAGCATGTCCCAGAGGCAACCCAGACCCAGCTCAGCGAATCGCTAATAGTCAACCTAACTGACATTATCTTAACTGAAGACCAGGAACGAGTACTTAACAAAGGACTGGGCTTCGTACCAACACCCAAACAGGACATCTTCAAATTGCAATGTGAAATGGCTGAATTTTGCAGGAAAATAAAATTGAAGGCTTTCTTTATGAACAAGGAGGACCACACTCCAAAAAGTGATACCAACTTAAGACCAAGATCGTCTTTTTGCCCTCCAAACCACTTGATACCTGTTGAAATTCAGGCATTCGAGCAAGCCATTATGAAGGAAGTGGAGAATATAAAAGATACCAACAAAAAATCCTTCATTAACCTCACTAGGCAAGAACAAAAAGCCCTTGATGATCTCCGACAAAAAGCTAACCTTATGATAAAACCGGCAGATAAAGGGGGAGGGATCGTCCTCCTTAGCAAGGACATCTACAAGAAACAATGCCTTGATATCCTCTCAGATGACAGATTCTACAAAAAGATACCCACGGATCCAACCAAGAGACTACAACGCACCATTGAACTAATGGTTGATGAAGCCGAAGTCAATTTGTGGATCTCAAAGCATGAAGCAGACTTTCTCGAGACAAAAACACAGAGAGTACCATACTTCTATTCACTTCCAAAAACCCATAAGAACAGAACACCACCTCCAGGACGCCCTATAGTTTCAGGGATAGGGTCTGTACTGGAGCCCCTCTCACAATTCGCGGATCATTTCCTCAAGCCATTAGTTCAAAGGACGCCAACGTACTTGAAAGATACACGCAATCTATTAAACCAACTGGAAGGACAATTATACAACGAGGACAACATGTACCTGGTAGGTCTCGACGTGGAGAGCCTCTACACGAGCCTCCCACAACAAAAGACCTTGGACACATTAGAGGAAATTCTTTTCTCTGAACAATGGGAGCACAGTACCCCCCCGACACTTCATCCTGGAATGCTGTATGCTTGCCCTAACTGAAAATTATTTTGAATATGAAGGCACATTGTTTGTACAATGCCACGGAACATCGATGGGCAGTACCTTCGCCCCAAGTGTGGCCGGGCTTTATGTGAGCAGTTTTGAAAAACAACACATTCAAAATGAGCAAAATCCTTACATTGGGAAGGTACGTTTCTGGAGACGATACATGGATGACGTCATCATGATTTCGGAAGACACATACGAAAATCTACAAAGATTTGTAGAATGGATAAATACAAGAGATGAGTGTCTCAAATTCACCTTTACAGCGGACAGGAGACAACTAGACTTCCTGGACATCACTATTTATGTGGAAAACAACACTCTCCAAACGAAAACATTCCAAAAACCCACAGCCAAAAATAGCTTGCTCTCCTACAACAGCTTTCACCCTCGCCCATTGAGAGACAATTTACCTTACAGTCAGTTTCTGCATCTTAAACGCAATTGCAGTAAAATAGAGGATTACAAAGAACAAGCAGAGGAACTGAGCCACAAACCCAAGAGTAGAAATTATCCAACTAAAACAATAAAAAGGTGCCAAAAGAGAGCACGAAACCAACCGAGAGAATGCCTGCTCGACATCACACCAAGAGAACCACCTGAGGATCGATTGACATGTGTCACAACCTATAGCACTGCCACAAATTCAGTAAAAAAGATCATCAATAAACACTGGAGAACACTTACCTCAGGCTCTTTACAATGGCCTAAGCCAAGATTTGCAAATAAGAGAACGCGTAACATAAAGGACATTCTTGTCCATACAAGACCGGCACCTACAGTGAAAAAAGAAACAATCACTACAGCATGGAATTTGAGCCCCATCACAGGACATTATCCATGCGGCTCATGTTCGGTCTGCAAACTGACCACAGTAACAAAGACCCTACAGTTGTCAACCAATCTTATTTGGACGATACGCTATCACACCAACTGTAACACAACACATGTGATCTACATGATCACCTGCCCCTGTGACCTTAAATATATAGGGATGACTTGCCGCAAAATAAAACAACGTATTTGCGAGCACAGGAGCAACGTGAACTGTAAAAGAGCTACTACAAAAATGAGCAAACACTACATTGATTTCGAACACTCTGTGGACGAACTCAGTTGGGTAGTCCTTGAGACCCTACCTGTGAAGGGTTACAATGCTGAGTGAATCTTATTTGAAAAAGAACAACGTTGGGTACACCGTCTCCAGACAAATATAAAGGGATTGAATGACAATATCCCCTGGCATGCTCTAACTTAAGGTCCACAGCACCAGTGTTATGCATAAAACAGAGAACACCAATCGGGTGTCCCACTGATTGCTCCTAGTAACTCCATGGACACAAAACAATGAGACATGCCCATTCTAAAACCATCAAATGACCTGCATGATCACTGTTTATTATCCCGATATATTCAAAGGTCTCAAAACATACCATTTGACAAATACAGCAAAATATTCTTCCAATAAGGACTTTGAAAATACAGACTTTAGACAGTCTGTCTACCCTTTTATAAGTGTAAAAACAAACTCCTCTCGGTTGAGTTTGAAAATCCCTTTTAATATTCACACCAAGGGTTAATAATGAATTTTAAGCACATTTGGTTTACTAACGATAATTCTGTATTAACAGGAGATAAGAGGCCAACCACCGCAGAAAGTCTATCTACTCTTTTTATCTTGTCAAAGATTAGATAATGCTGACTCACCACGGGCCCGCGTTACCCGAGGCGCCGTGTAATGAGCCGACATGAGTGAGGACTGAGCTGCTACCGGTGAGAGACACTGCCAGAACCGTGCTCATCCCTCTACAGAAAGTAAGATAAACTAACCTATTCTATCCCTTCAGAGCAGGTCCCGAGATCCGACCGGCACCTCCAGGAAGCCCTAAATGGGATCGTCGAGGTATTTATAAAAACAAAGAATGCTCACAGCGTCGATCGACAATATGTGCACAATAGCGCCAGTAAAGAGAACCTAGACTCTTGCTCTACTTTTTTGTAAAACGAAGCACGATACTGACAACGCGCAAACAATCCCGCTTTCATCAAATTACAGCACTATCGATGATTACATTTAAAAGTTCTTTTTATTTGTTTTTAACAAAGCGCCATGCTAAAGATAACACGCTCACTGTCCTGCAATTACAAATAAAGCGCCATGCTATTTATAACGCGCTCATTGTTCCGCTGTTACTAACAGCTTTTTGACCGGCGATAAAGTTAATAATAAAAAGATTCCGCTTATATTAACACACATCCGGCTGACAGAATGTTTACATTTATTAACATCTGAGTAAAGTGACGATATACCAAGCAAGACAATTTCACAATGCTGACACCATTAGTGCAAATCTTTTCGCTTATTTCTTCTACCAATAATCTATTCCAGTGTTCACTATGTGCAGACCTAACAAATTGTTAAATGGTTAAAAAACCATCTTTAAAGCATTATAAGTTTGGGTTTATTTCTAAATTGTGACAAAAAGTATACAATTGCGTTTTTCTTTCATCTTTATTTATTTTCAGCTACAGGTACTATTGACCTGACTACACACACGGAAAGTGGTAAGTGAACCACTTTAAGTAGTCGCCACAACGTGCTACTACATACTTACCGGTCCTGAAGAAAGCCTATAGATCCTCCTGGACAACAAGGCTGAAACATGTCGACCACAAGACCACAAGCAGTGCGGTAGATCAGTAACTCGATCTACGCACGCACCACTTTGTTTTTACCTTTCCACCCCACCAAATCCATTAAAGCACCTGCCTACATGGTGGCATATGGAATTTTAATTCACTTCACACAAGTACATCACTTATCACCTTTTTATCTCTGGACGCCACTGTAATACCAGTTGGTCAACCTCCAGGCGGAGGTCAGCATATTCACAAACTAAACCCTATGATGATGCTGTCACGTTACAGATAGGCGGAGAATCAAGATACACCGCCCAAGTCCTATGTACGTGTATGAGGGGTTTTTTAGACGGATTAGCAACAATTTTGACCCTGGTACACAGGACGAGTGGTCCATTCCCCCCCTCTTTTGATTATAAAAACAACATCCCTCTAAGCCAGGTCAACCGCCGAGACACGCGGTCTTTAAGGGAGGGGAACTGTCATGGGCATCCTAAATCCAAGCCACGTCTACCCTTCCAAACCCTCCAAAATCCATTTTCCCTACTAGGAACACATGGTGGGCATATAGGAGTCACAGCAGGTGGCTTTAGCTCCTAGGAGCTGGTTCCCAAGAGTTGGTATGACCATGTGGCATGAGTTGATAAAGCAGTGTACATATTTACAGCAGGCCTCACCTGTTACCAGGGGTTTTGCTAATATTAAATTGAAAATTGTCCTCTGGAATTTTCTGGAACTCTCTGGAACTTTCCGTAACTCTTTGGAACCTTCTGGAACTTTCTGAAACATTGGCAGCCATCTTAGGCACTGAAGCTTATAAACACTGCTCCCTTTGGACCACACTCCTGCTAGGGAATCTTGCCTCCTGGAGAAGATGGTCCTTCTTTCTGTGAACTTACCTGAGGAACTGTAGAGTGTTGCGGTTCTTCCATCCGGTCCCTCCTGGCTAGCGATAGCGGTAGCTGCTTCCTGCCTCTCTTGGAGTGGGGCATCTATTTGATGACGATGACCTAGGAAGAAAGAAAACTAAGATAAAGTTGAGTGCTTTAAAATCAAGCCTCGAATATATGCGCATGCAAAAGCAAATTAATAGTAGCTAAGACAAACCCAAAGCAACAGTTATTTTCTCACTGAAGTACGCATTCCAAACCTGTGACTAAAAACACTGATGAAATGTTACTAAAGAGACTAAGGACTAACTGGGTGACTCACTCTGTCATGCCAACATACATCTACAAGTAGCCAACGCAGAGATTTTATATTTTACAGCCGTCTGAATGCAAGTGAGAGTAACATGGGAAATGTGCAATTTCAAGGGCTAAATGCCCTTGAAGCACAGTGACTCTTACTGTTTATCTTTTACACAGATACAGATACAAAAAAACGGTATTCAAGAGACATCAAAGAAAGAACCTTGGTGGTGGCACCACAGACAATCATCAACCACACAGCAAACCAGTTGGCTGCCTTTTATTGTTTTATCCCATTCCCAATTCCCCTTGACCTACAAGGGTGAGTGGTCCACTCCCCCCCGATGCTCTCGGTCGCGCATCAGGGCGAGTGGACAGTCTTTCTTTGTCCATCTTTCCTGCTGGGGCAGAGTCACAAGTTAGTCATACCAGATCTTACTCTTATATAGAGGGTCTGACCCCTTGAGACAATAATCCTGATTACAAGTTCCTTCGATTTTCCAGATTTTAGATGAAATGATACACTGGCCGAAATTGATTATTCTGTTTGGTATCTCCACAACTGAACCTCCCTATTATGAGGGATAAACATGCAATTCTGAAATTACTGTGTCGTTAGCCACATGGTTCGGGGTTGGGAGGATCCCAGAGTCTGGTCAGGTTATGGTCTGAATAGAGGAATTTACTAAGGGACAGAGTAAGGACTGGGCAGTGTTTATGCCTGCAGCCCTGTCCCAAACCCACACTCAATTTTACCAGGTTCATTTTCCACCTTGTAAAATGGGGCCAGGTGTTCATGCAGTATGCCACCCATGGAGACTGCTATATTTGACTTGAAATTACACCCAGAGAGGGAGAATACCAGTTGTTTCCCATTCTAAAAGCCCACCATATGCATTCCTATGGAGCAGCAAATCTGCACTTTAAGGCAGTGCTTCCCAATCTTTTTAGACTTATGACCCAATTTTAAGAACAACAAACATTTGCGACTCACCTAGCTTTAATGATATGAGGTGGACTATTTATTATTGTAGCTAAAACATCATGTGGTAACACACTGTCATTTACAGACAGCACATTTTCCATTGGAATTACCTCAGCTTTACACAGACATATGGTTTTACTGATAAAACTATATTGCACACAAATGATTACGTGTGGGACTGGGTTTCAGTGAATATTTTTCAAGTGTGTATCACCACGTAATATGCCTTGATTTTTTGGATCCCATTAACATCTTTGTTTCCATCACATTTTAGAATTACAAAACAAGCGTGCCTAATTTTGGCTTTCCTAACTGTTGTATATATACAGTTCAGTTGTAGGTATTTACATTGTGTTGTGTTACACAAATTGACATCCTATAGCCTTTCCTTTCACACCCCCTGTACCACAGCAAGATTGTAACATAATACGCTTTACCTTACTTTCTCTGACTGTAAAGTGAGAGGAGTTTGTTACACCAATCCCCATGTTACAAAATAAGTAGCAATTTGTCCGAACAAAAACCCTGACATTTGACCTCTGGCTTTGAAGGGCAGAAAATGTGACCAGATAAATACAGATTTTAAAAGCATCTTTATTTATTGCTTGGACTTTGACAACTCGCCATAAAGCAACTCACAGCCCATCCACAGTTTGGGAAACGCTGCTTTAAGGAGTTCCTATGGATGATGGACCCCATAAGCTTTCCTAAAAACCAAACATCAAGGTGGACATCTAGGGATAAAGAACAAAATGCAAGGAATATCACAACTGTGGGGATGGCTATGGACTTCCATCAGTACAGGCACTCTTTCCTTGTGATTTTAAAGCCTAGTGTTCCATGCATCTGAGAAGCAGTGATTAGGTGAGACAAGTGCTGGCAAAAGTAGTACAGGTTCCAGGTCTGCGAAGAAGCTGATCACTCATCCGGGAGACCTGGTGTAAGCTGAGGCAAGTCTCAAGATTCCTACTGCCTGCTCTCATTGTTTGCCCCTTCAAATGGTCAGCCAATGAAAAGAGGAGGTGGGGTCTTTAAGGAGCGCAAAACAGCGCTTCCTGACTGTGTCAGTCCCTGGTCCTGTTTTTTTTAATTTATTTTATTTGGGTTTTATATAGCAAAAACCTGAGCAACTAGGGCAGCTCTGCACTTTACATAAGAATAAGAGGTGCAACACAATCACAGTACCCAGACAGTATAAAATACAGGGTAAGTTAAGCCTCTTTTAAAGGCTAATGGCCTTATTTAGAGATTTGCAGATGAGATACTGTCAGAAATGCAGCAGATGTCTCATAAGCTGTATTGGAAGTGTATTAAAGTCAATAGCACTTACAGTACAGCAGATGGGATTTCTGCTGTGTTCATGATGGATAATCCAATCTGCCAAAAAGTAAAGCCCTAACTAGTAAACAACCTCCACATGCATATCCTTGTGAACTATGTGGAACAACCTTAAAATTCTCCTTGCCTCAATGCCATTTTAGTGTGATCAGGACTGGGGTAATGTCCTTTAATCTTCTGGAGCTGGAAACTGGTTGCGCTGTCGAACATGCATGATACCACTGTGTGTGACATATCAGCTCCATTCACATGGTCACCTGGTGAGGAGCTGATATCACATGGTGGCAGGGAAGAGAAGCTGGAATCCACTCCACAGAGTCATTCTCAGCTGATCTTTGAAGGCTCTGAATAGCTGATGTCCATTGTGGGCTGTGAAAACACCACAGGACATGGTTGCCACCTTCAGGAAGCATTTTGTTTTCAGGGGGGTAGCGTTGGTGGGGGAAAGGGGCAGATTTGCCTCTTAGACAGTTCTCGGCACAAGGCAACGTCCCTTCCATGTTCTCATCGCCCAACTCACACAGTGCAATATTTTGTTTGAGTTGGTCGATCTACAAATTGAGGGCTGCCTTCAGATGAGTCAGGTGAACTCTGCAAATATCAGTCAATTGGGAGGTGTTCTAATCAAGTCTTGAAAGGGCTAGTGATTGAACCACTAAAAGAAACCATCTGCTTGGACAAGAAAATCTAATCTGCTGAGGAATTGAGTTTAGCATGCAAAATAATATTAAAATTTTGTTTTTTTAATCAAAAGTAAATCCCAAGGATGTAGTGTTTTCTACAATGAATGGCTTCCAGTGGAGCATACGTTAATGCATCAAGCCAGGCTTGGATCAACATGGTGAGGTAAATGGAGAAAGAAGATGGAGATACTTTACTGTGGGTTTGTTTGATTTGGGGGTCTCTAGTTGGCAGAGGTAGGTACCTTTAACCAAATAGGGACCCTTGCGTCTAGTCAGGGTAAGGGGGTACACTCCTAAAATAACCCCTGCTCACCCCCTTGGTAGCTTGGCACGAGCAGACAGGCTTATCTCAGAGGCAGTGTGTAAAGCATTTGTGAACACATACAGTAATCAAGTGACAACACTACAGATGGACACCACACCAGTTGTATATTAAAAATAAGTATTCTTTATATAGATTTAACACAAGACCACAAACGACAAAAATCCACAATATTGTACTTCAAAAATGGTAGACTTAGCTTAGTTCTCTGAAGATGTAAAATGCGACACTTTGAGTTCAATGTACCTTAGGATGCGTAATGCTATACAACGAAAGAGTTGCAGGGAAGGTGATGCGTCGGTTCCTTACACGCAAGAACGGTGATGCGTCGGGTCCCTACTGATGCGTAGGGGATGCGTCGGTTCTTCTCCGCGTGGGGAGGTGATGCGTCGGTTTCTTACTGCGCTTCCGTGGCGATGCGAGAAGCAGCGCCGTGATGCGATGAAGATCCGGTGCAATGAAACAAAGATGGCGTCGTCTTCTTGATGCGACACGATGCGTGCACGCCCGACGGCCGTGCGGTGACTCAACGATTCTTCTGAGCCGCGACAGGCCCTGCGACACGCTTCCCGGTGATGCGGCGGCGTCTGATGCGACGTCGATCCTCTTCTCCGGCGATGCGAGGCGCTTCGGCAACGATGCGACGGCCATGCGGTGACTCAACGATTCTCCTGAGCCGCGACAGGCCCTGCGACACGCTTCCCGGTGATGCGGCGGCGTCTGATGCGACGTCGATCCTCTTCTCTGGCGATGCGAGGCGCTTTAGCAATGATGCGACAGCTGCAGCGGCGGCGACACTCTTCTCCGTTGATGCGGCGGCGTCTGATGCAACGTCGATCCTTTTCTCCGGCGATGCGAGGCGCTTCGACTGCGACGCTTCTTCTTCGTGAGTCGCGCTTCCAGCTCCTTGCGACACGCAGTCCCTCAGAAAGTCCAGCACGGCAGCAGGCACTTTCCAGAAAGACTTTTGGGGAGCTGGTTGGGGAAGTCTGTTGTCCCTGAGACTTCAGCAGGAGGCTAGCTCTATCTCAAGCCCTTGGAGATCCTTCACAAGTTGAAAGTACATACAAAGTTCCTCTCTCATTTCTTTGGCAGTCAAGCAACCACTGCAGGCCAATCCCCCAAACAGCACTCAGCTTAGGGATAGTCTCTTCCTCAGTTTCTCTGGTTTCTCTCCTCAGCAAAGGTTTCTTCTTGTTTCCCAAAAGTGATCCAAAGTTCTGGGGTTTGGGTCCCCTCTTTTATACACCAAAATCCTTTGTCTCTGAAGGCAGAGAGGCCTTTGCCTAGTCCAAACCAGTTCTGGTCAGTCCTGGAGCACTCTGTTTACATGACTCCTTCTTTCCTTTCACAGTGTAGGCTAGGGACATCAGACGCACCACAGGAGGTGGAACCAGCATTGTGGAGGGAAGGCACAGCCCTATTCAGGTCCCAGGTGCAACTCCTCCCACCCATCTACATGCAGATCTCTCTATTCAGCCCTGGGCTGACTCACCCTGTCTCCTGGAATCCCCCAGCCCCTGTCACTCACAAACCAGACAAGGAATACACAACCTAGCAGAGGCAGGCTTGGCTAGTTAGGCAAGAAAATACCTACTTTCTAAAAGTGGTATTTTCAAACACAGAATGTTAAAACCAACTTCACTAAAATATGTATTTTATCATTCTGAGTTCAGGCATACTAAATTCGAATTTCTACCATGTTCCCTGGGTCAGTTAGGATTATAAGATGTTAAAATCAAACTGCCCATTCTGGCCTATGGGGAACAGGTAGCCTTGCAATAGTGAAAAACGAAAATGGCTGTAATTCACTATTAGGACATGCCACACACACCAGGGCATGTCCTACCTTATACTTACAATGCACCCTGCCCTTGGGCCTACCATAGGGGTGTCTGATATGAAGAAAAGGGAAGGTTTAGGGACTGGCAAGTGGGTGCACTTGCCTAGTCAACATGGCAGTACCAGACTGCACACAGGCTCTGCAATGACAGACCTGAGACACACTTTTAGAGGCTGCTTCTGTGGGCGGCACAACCAGTGCTGCAAGCCCACCAGCAGCATTGGATTTACAAGCCATGGGCACACTCAGTGCACTGTACTAGGGTCTGACAAGTAAACCAATCCAGCCAATCATGGAGTCACTAATCCATACATCAATTTACCATAGGGAGCACTTGCACTGTGGCACTGAATAGCAGTGGCACTGTGCCCAAAGCAACTATAACCAGCAAAAACACATGAGGCAACAGCAAAAAATGGAAGGGAGACCCACGCCAACAGTGCCAGGTCTAACACGTGTCCCCTCCAGCTGAAATGTTGGGAGAACTACCCTACCTCCTGGGAGTTCTCTTCACTAAGGCAGAAAAATCTGGACAGACTATCAGCATTGGCGTGCTCTGTACCAGGGCGGTGTTCCACCGTGAAGTCCATCCCCTGTAGGGAAATGGACCACCTCAACAGCTTTGGATTCTCACCCCTTATCTGCATCAACCATCTGAGGGGCCTGTGGTCTGTCTGAACCCGGAAGTGAGTCCCAAACAGGTATGGTCTCAGCTTCTTCAGTGCCCAGACCACAGCAAATGCCTCACGCTCAATCGCACTCCACCTCTGTTCCCGTGGAAGTAACCTCCTACTGATGAAGGCTACGGGTTGATCTAGGCCCTCCTCATTTATCTGGGATAAAACAGCCCCCACACCATGCTCTGAAGCGTCTGTTTGAACGATAAATTCTCTGGAGAAGTTGGGTGCCAGGAGCACGTGCGCCGTGCACATGGCAGTTTTCAGGGCCTCAAAAGCTTTCTGACAGGTGTCAGTCCAAATCACTTTCTTGGGCTGCTTCCTGGAAGTCAGCTCTGTCAAGGGTACAACGATAGTGCCATACCCCTTGACAAACCTCCTGTAATACCCAGTGAGTCCTAAAAAGGCTCCAACCTCTGTCTGAGTCTTGGGGGGCTCCCAAGCCAGGATGGTCTCAATCTTGGGCTGTAGGGGCGCCACCTGGTCGCTCCCAACCTGGTGTCCCAAGTACACCACGGAACCCTGCCCGATCTGGCACTTACTCGCCTTAATCGTGAGGCCTGCCCTCCGCAGCGCCATCAACACTTCCCAGAGGTGGTGCAGATGTTCTTCCCAACTGGCGCTGAACACTGCAATGTCATCCAGGTAGGCGGCACTGAACTCTTCCAGTCCAGCCAACACCTGGTTGACCAACCTCTGAAAGGTGGCAGGGGCATTCTTCATCTCAAAGGGCATAACCCGGAACTGGTAGTGCCCATCTGGTGTGGAGAATGCTGACCTCTCTCTTGCCCCATCAGTCAAGGCGATCTGCCAGTACCCAGACGTTAAGTCAAACGTGCTGAGGTACCGTGCAGCCCCTAACCGATCGATGAGCTCATCAGCTCTGGGGATGGGGTGCGACGTCAGTCCTCGTGACTGAATTGAGCCCTCGGTAGTCCACACAGAACCGGAGTTCTGGCGTGGCACCCGGTGCGGCAGCCTTTGGGACCAAGACCACTGGGCTGGCCCAAGGACTGTTAGAGGACTCAATCACCCCTAACGCAAGCATCTTGGAGACCTCCTCCTTGATGCAAGCTCTCACCCTGTCAGTTACCCTGTAAGTTTTGTGCTTAACAGGAGGACTGTCTCCAGTGTCCACATCATGGACGCACCAATCAGTGACACTGGGAATCAGGGAGAACAGATCAGAAAACTGTCCCAGCAACTGGTGACAGTCATTCTGTTGCTCAGGGGTCAGGGTGGAAGAGAGGTTCACACCATCCACTGACCCATCTCGCTCTGTTGCCGACAGGAGGTCAGGAAGAGGCTCGGTCTCCTCCTCCATTCCAGCATCTGTCGCTAAGAGCATGCCCACTTCGGACCTCTCCAAGTGGGGCTTCAGGCGGTTGACATGCAGGACCCGCAAGGGGTTCCTGGGAGACCGCAAGTCCACCAAGTAGGTAACAGGACTCTTGCGCTCCACCACCTCAAATGGTCCGGTCCACTTATCCTGGAGCGCACACGGCTCCACTGGGGCCATGACCCACACTTTCTGACCAGGCTGAAGCTCTACCAGAGTGGCATTCTGGTCATACCAATGCTTCATCTCCTCCTGGCTGGCTTCCAGATTCGCTTCAGCGAGTTGCCTGAAACGCCTAGTCTGGTTCCTGAAGGCCAGCATGTAGCTATATACATCCTGGGGAGGTTTCCTCGGAGATTGCTCCCAGCCTTCCTTGACCAAACTCAGAGGTCCTCTCACTGGGTGACCATAGAGAAGCTCAAAGGGACTGAACCCTAGAGATTTCTGTGGCACCTCACGGTATGCAAAGAGCAGGCATGGTAAGAGGATGTTCCACTTATGCCTCATAGGTTCCTCAAGACCCATAATCATGCCTTTCAGGGTTAGGTTGAATCTCTCAACCAACCCATTTCCTTGGGGGTGGTAAGGAGTGGTGAACTTATAAGCTACCCCACACTCCTGCCACAGAGACTTCATATACTTGGAAATGAAGTTTGTATCTCGGTCAGACACTACCACTCTAGGAAATCCCACTCGGGAGAAAATTCCCATCAGTGCCCGTCCCACCACGGGGGCCGTCACTGTCCTCAGAGATATGGCTTCCGGGTACCGGGTGGCATGGTCCACCAAGACCAGGATGAACCTGTTGCCCATGGCTGTCTTGGGGTCCAGTGGCCCCACAATGTCAATACCCACCCATTCAAAGGGGGTGCTGACCACAGGGAATGGCTGGAGAGGAGCCTTCTGCTTCCTCCCACTCTTTCCACTTGCCTGGCAAGTCTGACAGGTCCTGCAGCGAGTATCTGAACTCCTGCGCATTTGGGGCCAATAAAAGTGGGTGACAAGCCTCTCAAAGGTCTTGTCCTGCCTCAAATGTCCTGCTAACGGCACATTATGAGCCAGCCCCAGTAGGAAGGCTCTGAAGCGCTGGGGTACCACCAGCACACGGGCTGACCCAGGCTCAGCAACCTTAGGCTCAGTATACAGGAGACCATTCTCCCAGTAGATTCAATGTGATCCAGACTGATCATCTGCTGCCTGGTCTGCAGCCTGCTGCCGCAAACCCACGAGAGAAGGGAACTCCTTCTGCTCCGCGCAGAACTCTTCCCTGGAGGGTCCTCCTTCCTGCTGCCAATAGGTCAGCTCAGGCAGGTCCCCCAGTTCAGCTACCTGTTCCCATGTAGGCTCCAGGGCATCCCCCTCAGGGTCTACCTCCTCCTGGACCGTGGGAACTTCGGGGACTGGTTTCCCACGCCCCCTGCCTCTTCTCTTTAAGGCAGGCACCTGGGCCCCCCTCTCAGGCTCCAGGTCCTCTTGAACACCCTTACTGGCTGCCATGGACCGTGTGGTCACACACGCCCAGTCAGGCAGACCCAACATCTCCAAATGAGCACTTCGCTCCACCTTCGCCCAAGGTGAGCTCTCCAAATCATTCCCCAACAAACAGTCAACAGGCATGGCTGGCCTCACAGCTACTTGAAGAGTACCAGAGACCCCCCCCCCACTCAAAGGCAACCTGAGCCACCTTGCAGTGGCTCTCTGTGTTGTCAGCAGCAACAACTGGGTAAAATGCATTGGGGACAACCTGCTCTTCAGACACCAGGTGACACTTGACAGCTGTCACACTGGCTCCTGTGTCTCGAAGAGCCTCCACTCTATGGCCATTGATGGTCACCCACTGCCTATACTTTTTAGTGTTATCAGGCAGTTGGGTCCTGGGGACCACCTCACAGTCTCCTAAAGAGACAAGGGACATCTCTGCTGGCCCCCACCCACCTTGGACACCCATCTCTTCCCCCAGGGCTACACTCGCCATCTGCCTGGGTGGAGCACCAGTGGGTGCTGTCTTTCCAAACTATGGGCACCGGGGATCATTAGACTTATGGCCCACTTCACCACACTTGTAGCACCTCAGGGGTCCCCTGGGAACAGGCCTAGCTGTTGGGGCCCCGTGCTTCTTCTCAGGGGGAGGCTGGGAACCCTTCCCTTGGGGATTACTTTGGGGCCCTTTCTGGAACTCCCTCTGTTTACCCTTGCCCCCCCCCACTCTTCTGCTGGGGACCCTGCCCACTCTTGGCGGAGTCTCCCACGTGACCCTTGTGGACCCGGGTGCTCACCCAGGAGTCCGCCTCCTCAGCAAGCGTCCTAGGGTTAGTCAGCCTGCTATCAATAAGGTGCTGGCGTAGCTCTGGAAAATAATTACTTGACAAGTGCTCCCATGCAATTAAATCAAAGAGCCCCTCAAAATCATTAACTTTGCTACCCTTCACCCAACCATCCAGTGCTCTGCAAAAGAAAGTTACATACTCTACCCATGTACCTGACTCCACCTTCTTGCAATTTCTAAACCTCTGTCTATACAATTCAGGAGTCATCCCATACCTGGACATCAATGCATCTTTCATGTGGCTATAAGAATTATGGACTTCAGAAGGCAAGTCCAACAGTATGTCCCACCTCTCACTAAGGAACCGCCCCCACAACCCCGCTCCCCAATCCTTCGCAAGGACCCGGTGGGAAGACATGGCTACTTCATGGGCTTTGAACCACTGCCCAATATCATCATTCTTATAAAACTCTCTCACCACATCTTTAGGAATATACACCCTAGCTTCCACAGGCACGGACGGTGTGCTGCCACCAGAGGGAGTCATTTCTAAGCTCCTTGCTTTCAACTCCAACTCCCTCAAACTTTTCTCATGCTCCAACTGCATTCTCTTTTCCTCCAGGGCCAATCTTCTATTCTCTAACTCCAGTTGCCCACCCAACTTGAGCTTGGCAAGCTCCAATTCGTGCATCCTGTTTTCCTTCCTGTCCGCCAACTCCTCTGGGGACAGGCCTTTGGCAGAAACACTGCTACCTGCTGGGGAGGTGGCTCTCCTCCCCTCTGGACCCAATGGCCCCTCCAGCTGCTCATCTGCATTCTCAGCCCCTTCCTCATTCTCAGGGGTATTCCTTGCTTCGACCCAGGCCCTCAGCGCCTTTTGGAACTCATCCTTCTTGGTGAGACCGGTCATTGCAACTTTAAATTTTCTGCAGAAGTGCTTCAGCTGCTTCACATTGTAGCATTATAGTTTCTCCTCTTCCCACTCATAATCAACAGATGCTACGGATGCTGCTTTATCCATGGTGGTTAAACTTGGCAGTTCTTTGCAAAAATAGAAAATCCCACGAAAAGCAATCTACCAAAAGTATGTGGTCGCGTTTTGGTCTGTACTCACTAGTAGTGTTCACCAATCACTGTACATGAGTCACAAATGCAAGTCCAGAATCCTCACCGCTGACCACCAATGTTAGATTTGGGGGTCTCTAGTTGGCAGAGGTAGGTACCTTTGACCAAATAGGGACCCTTGCGTCTAGTCAGGGTAAGGTGGTACACTCCTAAAATAACCCCTGCTCACCCCATTGGTAGCTTGGCACGAGCAGACAGGCTTAGTTCAGAGGCAGTGTGTAAAGCATTTGTGAACACATACAGTAATAAAGTGACAACACTACAGATGGACACCACACCAGTTGTATATTAAAAAATAAGTATTCTTTATATAGATTTAACACAAGACCACAAACGACAAAAATCCACAATACTGTACTTCAAAAATGGTAGACTTAACTTAGTTCTCTTAAGATGTAAAATGCGACACTTTGAGTTCAATGTACCTTAGAATGCGTAACACTATACAACGAAAGTGCGCAAATTGCACATAACAGTGCAAAAACTATGCTAATTGACATAGCATAGCATGAAAATCATCAACGCCCACAAATACTTTTGATAAAGCAATTTTACATGCTAAAAAGCATATAACCAATTCACAAAAATGAACTATGAGAATGAAAATATCAGGCAATGAGAGAGGTGATGATTTTGGGGTCCCCCCTAACCTAGGGGGAGGACCAAGCAGATGCCTCGAACACAAAGAGCATATCATGATGAACGATTCAGTGGTGGATGGTCCCTTCCACCTAGGACCACCCCAAGCACAGTTATTGGCAAAAATACAATCCCAACCAAAGGCCCTGCAAAGCATTATGGGACGAGATTAGCAGTGGGCAGTGAATATTATAGTATCCAATATCAAAATAATTCTACAAAGAGCTGCAGTTCAACTAATCGTTACTAGATGTCCCTCACGAGTCAAATGCAAAAGCATTGAAATTATTATTACATCAAGCTGCAGTTCCACTAGTCGTTACTAGATGTCCCTCACAAGTCAAATGCAAAAGCATTGAAATTATTATTACATCAAGCTGCAGTTCCACTAGTCGTTACTAGATGTCCCTCACGAGTCAAATGCAAAAGCATTGAAATTATTATTACATCAAGCTGCAGTTCCACTAGTCGTTACTAGATGTCCCTCACGAGTCAAATGCAAAAGCATTGAAATTATTAATACATCAAGCTGCAGTTCCACTAGTCGTTACTAGATGTCCCTCACGAGTCAAATGCAAAAGCATTGAAACCCTTTCATGAAGCTTTTGCATTTGACTCGTGAGGGACATCTAGTAACGACTAGTGGAACTGCAGCTTGATGTAATAATAATTTCAATGCTTTTGCATTTGACTCGTGAGGGACATCTAGTAACGATTAGTTGAACTGCAGCTCTTTGTAGAATTATTTTGATATTGGATACTATAATATTCACTGCCCACTGCTAATCTCGTCCCATAATGCTTTGCAGGGCCTTTGGTTGGGATTGTATTTTTGCCAATAACTGTGCTTGGGGTGGTCCTAAGAGGATGGGACCACCACCGAATCGTTCAAAAGATGTGCTTTTTGTTTTCAAGGCATCTGCTTGGTTCTCTCTCTAGGTTAGGGAGGATCCCAAAATCATCACCTCTCTCACTGCTTGTTAATTTATTGTTTTTACTTTTGTGAAATGACTATGTGTATTTTAGCATATAAAGACAGAGATACTTATTTTATTTTAACTTGCACTGTGCAAGATGCCTTTGGCAATTATTGCACAGTGTAGTCAAGCACACAGCTACATACTAGCGTAGCTACATGTAGTGCTACTACGCAAACTACGCCCAGGGTTATTCCTTAGACACAAGAATGGTGATGCGTTGGGTCCCTACTGATGCGTAGGGGATGCGTTGGTTCTTCTCCGCGTGGGGAGGTGATGCATCGGTTTCTTACTGCGCTTCTGTGGCGATGCGACAAGCAGCGCCGTGATGCGATGAAGATCCGGTGCAATGAAACAAAGATGGCATCGTCTTCTTGATGCGACACGATGCGTGCACGCCCGACGGCCGTGCGGTGACTCAACGATTCTTCTGAGCCGCGACAGGCCCTGCGACACGCTTCCCGGTGATGCGGCGGCGTCTGGTGCGACGTCGATCCTTTTCTCCGGCGATGCGAGGCGCTTCGGCTGCGGCGCTTCTTCTTCGTGAGTCGCGCTTCCAGCTCCTTGCGACACGCAGTCCCTCAGAAAGTCCAGCACAGCAGCAGGCACTTTCCAGAAAGACTTTTGGGGAGCTGGTTGGTGAAGTCTGTTGTCCCTGAGACTTCAGCAGGAGTCAAGCTCTATCTCAAGCCCTTGGAGATCCTTCACAAGTTGATGAAAGTACACACAAAGTTCCTCTCTCATTTCTTTGGCAGTCAGGCAACCACTGCAGGCCAATCCCCCAAACAGCACTCAGCTTAGGGATAGTCTCTTCCTCAGTTTCTCTGGTTCCTCTCCTCAGCAAAGGTTTCTTCTTGTTTCCCAAAAGTGATCCAAAGTTCTGGGGTTTGGGTCCCCTCTTTTATACACCAAAATCCTTTGTCTCTGAAGGCAGAGAGGCCTTTGCCTAGTCCAAACCAGTTCTGGTCAGTCCTGGAGCACTCTATTTACATGACTCCTTCTTTCCTTTCACAGTGTAAGCTAGGGACATCAGATGCACCACAGGAGGTGGAGCCAGCATTGTGGAGGGAAGGCACAGCCCTATTCAGGTCCCAGGTGCAACTCCTCCCACCAATCTACATGCAGATCTCTCTAATCAGCCCTGGGCTGACTCACCCTGTCTCCTGGAATCCCCCAGCCCCTGTCACTCACAAACCAGACAAGGAATACACAACCTAGCAGAGGCAGGCTTGGATAGTTAGGCAAGAAAATACCTACTTTCTAAAAGTGGTATTTTCAAACACAGAATGTTAAAACCAACTTCACTAAAAGATGTATTTTATCATTCTAAGTTCAGGCATACTAAATTCGAATTTCTACCATGTTCCCTGGGTCAGTTAGGATTATAAGATGTTATAATCAAACTGCCCATTCTGGCCTATGGGGAACAGGTAGCCTTGCAATAGTGAAAAACGAAAATGGCTGTAATTCACTATTAGGACATGCCACACACACCAGGGCATGTCCTACCTTATACTTACAATGCACCCTGCCCTTGGGCCTACCATAGGGGTGTCTGATATGAAGAAAAGGGAAGGTTTAGGGACTGGCAAGTGGGTGCACTTGCCTAGTCAACATGGCAGTACCAGACTGCACACAGGCTCTGCAATGGCAGACCTGAGGCACACTTTTACAGGCTGCTTCTGTGGGTGGCACAACCAGTGCTGCAAGCCCACCAGCAGCATTGGATTTACAAGCCCTGGGCACACTCAGTGCACTGTACTAGGGTTTGACAAGTAAACCAATCCAGCCAATCATGGAGTCACTAATCCATACATCAATTTACCATAGGGAGCACTTGCACTGTGGCACTGAATAGCTGTGGCACAGTGCCCAAAGCATCTATAACCAGCAAAAACACATGAGGCAACAGCAAAAAATGGAAGGGAGACCCACGCCAACGGTGCCAGGTCTAACAGGGTTCAATTATGCTCAAGCTCTAAGTACTCCCTGACCCAAGCCTGCTGTGGTGCTCAGCTTCCTCAGAGTCAAAAGCAGAGAGTTGCAGCTGGCAGCTACATATCTTCTGAGCCCTGGCAAGCTAGAAACCGACCCAAAAAACTATTTGAGGTCCTTAAACTTCAATCAAATGGCCTACCCTTTCCTTCTTCAGCTTGATCTAGTCAGCTGTCAAACTGCAAAGAATTTGCCTCCTTCTTCCTTAAAAAGACGGAAAATATTAGAACTGAATAAAGATGGCCTTGGATCACCGCCCTCTCTCACCACACTCTAAACCTCCCCCTTCCTGATGCTCCGTACCATCATGCCATCCGGAGCACATCCTCAAAAACAATGCCTCATAGAACTTTTTCAAAACCATTGAAAAAAACGCCATTCTCAAAATTCTAGCAAATCTGAAACCCTCAAACCACTTCAGTGACCCGTTACCCCCCAACTTCTTTAATGAGACCAAACGATTGTTACTCCCTCTTTGTTTCAAGATCGTTAATGCCTCTCTACTTCAAGGCCCAATTCCTGAGTGCCTAAAGTCTGGGCAGGTCACCCCTATCCTAAAACAACCTGCGGCTGATTACATGGACCTAAATAACTTCTGCTCCATCTCCAACATTCCAACACTGGCAAAGCTCCTTGAAAAATGTGTACATGTACAACTATGCAACCATATTGATCAATTCCGTCTGCTTGACCAATTCCAATCCGGCTTCCGCCAGGGGCACAGCACTGAATGAGTACTTACACGTATAGTGGATGATGCGCTGAAATTGTTGGATCAAAACGAATCATGCCTTCTTATCCTCCTTAACCTATCTTCAGCATTCGATACGGTTAAGCACAACTACCTACTTGACCTACTGGGACATAGGATGGGACTTTCAGGGACAGTCCTGAGCTGGTTCACCTTGTTTCTCCAAAACAGAACTCAAAAAAATCAAGGTTAGCCAGTCTCTGATTAAATCCACGCCTGCCACCTTAGGAGTCCTACAGGGTTCCTCCTTCTCACCCACTCTCTTCAACCCGTTCATGGAGCCACTAACAGTAATTCTGAGCTCTTCTAACATCCACTATCACATGTATGCTGATGACACCCAATTATACCTGAAAGTCTCCTTCCCTGAAGACATCAGAGCCCTCAACTTAACCCAACAAAAACCCCAAAATTGGCTGACATGCAACCACCTCAAACTAAACACTCTCAAAACTGAATTCCTTCTAATCGCCCTACCCAAACAGTCACCTATCATTAACATATGGATGAAGCAACTAACAGCTTCCAACTGCCTGCCTCAGGTCATTGACTCAGAGAGATCCCTGGGAATAACTCTTGACAAGAACATTAACATGCAGAAGCACATTGGTGCTGCCACCGAAGGAGCAACCCTCCAAATGAGCATCTTAAGAAAATTAAAACCCTTCCTACTGCCCAAGGACTTTAACTCTGCTGTCCAAGCAACTCCCAGGTTGGACTACGAAAGTGCTATCCTAGGCGACTTGCCCAAATCCAAAACGGCTCCCTTAAGGGCCTCACTCAACTCCGCTGCAAAGCTCATCACTGGATCGGAAAGAAACAACCACATCACCCCTGACTTAAAAGCCCCCAACTGGCTTTCAACTGAAAATTGCATGCATGACCCACAAAGCCCTA
Source organism: Calotriton arnoldi (assembly GCA_963921515.1). NCBI lineage: Eukaryota > Metazoa > Chordata > Amphibia > Caudata > Salamandridae > Calotriton > Calotriton arnoldi. Next base: position 2,566,719 of record CAWUFW010000866.1, read on the forward strand.
AACTTTAATAGCCCAAGCTACCTTGCTCAGAAGCTTGGCTCTCAGGCGGCTCCAGATCCTCTAGAAGCGTCAGCACTTTACTGCTAAAACCACAGAGATTCGCTAAAAAGAAAACCTACAATAGGGCCTTCTCTGGCATTGCGCCGAGAATTTGGAACTCCCTCCCCCCCCGGAAACCAGACTGAATCCCTCAACGAAAAATAAAGCATGGAAGGACATAAATAGAGAGGCCAAGCTCCAGGAAAGGGACAAACACAAAAAGAGGAAGGAAAGCCCACACATCCTAACAAATAGAATGCAAACAAATGAGAGTGACAATAACGTCAACGAATTCTAAGCAATGAGCAGGATCTAAGCCCAATGTAAGCTAACAAGAAGTCTCTTCACAGGCAACACCTGAGTAGCTGTATAGGCAGTGGTTTAAATGGAAATATAGAATTGCAGGTATTCAACATTTAGAGTACTTGTTTGCTCCTGAGAAGCACCAGTACTCTGCCATTAATTGTATGGCAGCAGTTCTGAGAAGTGCAGGTACTCTCCCTTTCAAATTAAAGATGTGCAGTTATTCAGTAACAGACAGTACCCAGAGCACAAGTCGGGGGTACATGCGGGTAGATGGGGTCCACCCACTTTTTTCACAGATTGGACGCTGTCCAACTTGCAAAGAAGTTGGGCCTCACTAAAATATGTTAAGGTCATTCCAGTGTAGTATTTCTGACACCAGAACATTTTCAACAGTGCCTGCACATTGTCTGCTTTCCTTCCATGCAGCAACATGACGGCAGGTAGTGGGCTTTCTTATTTTCAATTCCTGCAGGCCCAACACAAAGACCAAAGTTAAGGTTTCACCCCTTGCCCCTCATCAGCCAGGTATCACCCCATATCTGGCAGGCTAACTTGAATTCAGTGGCACAGTGAACATGGGACCCATCCTTCTAGGCATGCCCTTCCCACTTAGGGAGACAAAAGCCAAAAGAACAGATAATGGATGGAATGCTGAACAAATCAAACATTCACCCCTAGTCACAGATCTGGGTTAATCCATAGTTTTTTTGCTCACCATGCCACGCCAGTTTGGACCCAGCCATATGCAAATCAGTCTCGACCCTGCTCCCCATGGGAACAGGCCAGCGCCAACTGCCAGGCCAGGTCCTCCCTTCCTTGTTTCCAGTCCAGGGACTGGGGGGTGAATGGCTAAAAGGTTTCAGCAGTCCGTCTATCGTCTTGTTGTGTTTGCTATGTTTGCCCTAAGTGGGAAGAGTATGCCCAGAAGTGGGTCCGTTGCTTACTGTGCCACTTGATTCAAGCTAGCCTGGTTGATGAGGGGTGATACGCTAAAACAGGTCCCAGGATGCTTGTTTGCAGTCCAGGGAGGACCTGGCCTGGTAGTTCCGGCTGGACTGTTCCCATGGGGAGCAGGGTCAAGACTGATTTGCATATGGCTGGGTCCAAACTAGGGTGGCATGGTGAGCAAAAGAACATTGGATTTAACCCAGATCTCTTGACTGGGGGTGAGTGGTTGAAAAGTTTCAGCACTCCGTTCAGCGTCTTGTTGTGTTTGCTATGTTCGCCTCAAGTGGCCAAGGGTATGCCCAGATGTGGGTCCTTTGCTCGTTGTGCCACTGGATTCAAGCTAGCCTGGCCGATGATGGGTGTTACAGTGAGACTGGTCACAGGATGCATGTTTCCGGCTCATGGAGGACATGGCTTGGCAGTTCAAACGGAACTGTTCCCATGGGGAGCAGGGACAAGACTAATTTGCATCTGTCTAGATCGACACTGGGTGGCATGGTGAGTAAAAGAACAATGGATTTAACCTAGATATCTTGACTGGGGGTGAGTGGTTGAAAAGCTTCAGCACTCCGTTAATCATCTTGTTGTGTTTTGTTATGTTCACCCTAAATGGCCAAGGGTATGCACATACGTGGGTCCCTTGCTCGCTTTGCCACTGGATTCAAGCTAGCCTGGCTGATGAGGGGTGATGTGCCAAAACCAGTCCCAGGATGCTTGTTTCTGGTCCTGGTCTTTCAGATCCGGCTGGAGTGTTCCCATGAGGAGCAGGGTCAAGACTGGTTTGCATATGGCTGGGTTCAACCTGGGATGGCATGATAAGCAGAGGAACGATGGATTTAACCTTGCCCTCACACAGATACCACGCTACTGCTACTGCCGCACCGGAGGACGCTCCTTCTCCTACCTAGCCGCCAACTCCTGGAACACCCTTCCCCTCCACCTCCATATGTCACCGTCGCTGACGGACTTCAGGAAGGGACTCAAGGCCTGGCTCTTCGACTAACACCTGCAACAGAGCACCTGGATACCCTCATGGGTGATAAGCCGCGCTTTTACAAGTACTGCTTGATTGAATGGACCCAGATCTCTTGACTGGGGGTTAGTGGCTGCAAATTCTTTGTAGCAGAGTTTTAAAAAAATAAGAGCCATATTTATTAGAAAATGTCAGAGCGCAGAGCTGTGCCAAATTTGGCAGCGCCATGGTCCTACATGTTCAAAATGCAGGGATGTGCCCTATTTACTACAATACGGCGCACCCCTGTGTTTTCCCTAGCACTGGCTGGCACTAAAATTAGCAGCCTAGTGCCAGCACAGACACTATGGTGCAAGGGTGCCTGCGTTGCAGGGAATGATTGTTTATGTGCAGGAAGGAGTCTCTTCCTGCACATAAACAATCCATAATGGTTATTTGTTAAATATATGTATGCACATTCTGCAGCACACATAGAAGTAGCAAATCGTCATTATTTAATGATTATTTATGTGCAGGAAAGGACACCTTCCTGCACATAAACAATCATTAATGGCTTTTTGCTCTTTCTATGAGTGCTGCAAAATGCAGCACACATAGAAAAAGTGAAAACGAGGAGAAATAAATGCATTTCTCCTCGTGCGCCATTTTAATGCCTGCTCTTGCATGCAGGACCGGCTCTAGGGCGGTGCGACCGGTGCCACCGCACCGTTTGCTGACTTCGAATGGAGGCGCCTGTTTGCTAGTTTATATTGTGCTTAAAGGCACCTGCTGCCGCGTTGCGTTCCTGGCCTCCAGCAATTTTCAGGCAACAATTAATATGTCAAGAAAACTCCGGTGATTAATGTTCTTCCAAGTGAGATCGGAGTTTTGACTCGTGGAAGTTTTGATTCATGGTAAGGTAGCGCAGAGGGTTAATATGCCTGCTGCAAAGAACATGTACCATGCAGATCACAAAGTGAATGTAATGTAAACAGGTCAGTGGGTTACTGCCTTTGTCAGAGACTTCCTTTTGTTAGTTGCAGTTTACAGTGAGCTATTAACTATCAAAGAACTGCGTGCAGACTTCAAGGTATAGATTAGAGCGTATGTCTTTTTTCCCCAGACTTTCATTATTCTAATGTTGCAAAAAGGGTACATTTGGGTACAAATCAGTTCTTATTATTAAATAGAGCCCCAATCCATTGTGTTACATTTTAAATTCAGAGTTTGTGCTTCTCCAGACCAAGTACTCTTCAACTATACTGCCTACCTGTATGGATAATATGTGAATCCACCCCTTGTTGTCCTCTGTCTTATGTAACATTTCATATACACTGATTTACACACCTATGATTGATAGTCTCTGTGTAATGTGTGTGTTATTTAAAGTGCTCTGACACCCTTCACTTTTATGAGTGATGCTATAAAATTAATTAAATGCATCTGAGAGAGAGTGGTTATGGAGACTGTTAAAGGGTGGTGGGGAGGGAATCCGTGGTGGAGGTGATCATTGGGGGTGCCAAAAACATTGTTGCACTGGGCGCCACCAGTGCTAAAGCCGGCCCTGCTTGCATGGCATTCGTTTTTGGCGCTGTCACAGATTTATACCTACTTGTAAATCTTGGGCAGTGTCAAAAAGCAATGGGTGTTGCAGTGGAATGCCCACAGTAACACCCATTGCACGCCCCTTTCACGCAGATACCTGCGTGAAAGGGTAGCTTATTTACAAAGCAGCATTAAGCCACAAAAAGTGGTTTAACTCCACTTTGTAAATATAGTGTAGGGCATACCGCCACCGGAGCGTCAAAGAAGTGCCGCTCCGGTGGCGCAAGGGCTTTCACATATGCCTCTCAATGTGTAAGTTGAGGCCCAAAGTTTGTGTAAGGGTTCACACCATTTTTTTGGCACAACCCCAATGCAAAATCTCACTTGTTAAATCTCGTAATGTGCTCAAATGTACTCGTTACAGAACTGCTAGACATATGTCTGAGGTGTTAGGATCTGATGTCACTTCTTGTGATGTCCCTTCCTGTGAAGTCATTGGTTGAGATGCCACTTCCTGTAGTGTCACTTCCTATAATGCCAGGTGCGATGTCACGCACCGCGATGTCATGCGCCATGATGTCACTTGCACACTGCCTAACTTGGTTAGTCCCCCCCACTTCTTTTTTTAGGACTTGTGCCCTGACAGTACCTGCCCATTTAAAGCACTTGCAGTACCAAAGCTAAGCATTACTGCAAAGTCACACACGTTTGTACCTGGGGAGCATCTTTTCAAACATTTTTATATATTTTAAGTATTCATCTATAATAGTAAATAAAATATTGCAATTTCTAAGAGCTAGTAACACTATCTTCAGAGAAAAGCTCGTCCATATGTTGTGGGTCTCCGAAGGACAGTTAACAGGGAGAGGTGGTGGACTCCACCCAGCACGTCAGACGATTTAATTCCGGCAGCAGCATTCCTCGCTGACTGTTGTATTCAGACAGCGCGACAGAGACACGTCTCACCATGGTCGCTGAAAACCTCCGAGAGCTCCTGCCGGAGTTTGCGTCGGATCGCACCTTTCTCTCGGCTTTGGTCGTCTGCTCGGGGGCGTCCCTCGTAGCCCTGAGATGGCTGAAGCAGAGAAACATCCGCACGAAGACGGAGGAGGCGAAGAAAAGGAGCGAACTAGGACTTCAGGAAATGCAGAGGGCAGTTCAGCGGTTTAAAAAAGAGGTATTTTCACAAAGGCAAAGAAGGCATCGGAGCAATTCTTAAGTGGCATTAGGGCTGCAGAATTCTGAAATATCCCAAGTCCACGCTTCATTATTTTATACAAATCTTTTTTGTATTCTTGTGCTTGCAGTACTGGGTTTATAATTAGATTAACGGGACTACAAGTACCAGAATGCCACGAAAAACGACTCGGAGACCAATTTATCAATACATGCGAAAAACTCTGAAATCGGAGTAGAGGGTGGAAAGCAGAGTTCGAATTGAGGGGGATCGGAGGTGCACGACGTGCCCATGTTTTTTTAATTTAAGAAAAACAGTTCCCCTACTTTTGTGAAAAGTCAACCATCCCGACTTTAAATGCTTCGGCTGAAGTGTCTGGCAGGGAGTCTCCTGTGCTGTGAACCCAGGGCGAGCGGACAGCTAAACAAGAAACAAACCTTCTTGCCAGGGTGCCTGCTACCTGAAAGAAATGTAAATGTGCGCAATGGTTAATATGAAAATATAAAGGGTGCTTGGAAAGGTATTGGCTTTTACTGATGGAATCACTTGCAGCTTCCCTATGACACGAATGTATTCTTTTTGAGTGGTATGCAACGGAGTTACCAGCTGAGCTGTGAAGTGTGTGTTTTTAAGGGACAGTTATATAAAAAAAACAAATTGCACTACGTACAGTCTGGTTACTACTAAAATCTATGTTTTGGAGGCACTATTTTATCTTAAACCTTTTTGCACATTTTGCTGCACTTTATTTTATACTGTGTGTAATGCAAGTTTAAAATGACTTGCTTATTTCCAGTGCTTTGTGTCACAGTCTGGAACCTCGTAGCACTAAAAATATACACGTCACTATTCTCAACTGCACCAACCAAGATTCAATTTCTGTGGCTCTCTGGTTACAAACACACAGACCTCTGCAGTGCATTAACTAATAGATGTTTCATAAAGTGCTTTAGTGCATTTCCTACTGATTAACTTGTATTTTCTTTTTTCATTTAGGCCGCAAGTTAGTTTATATGTAGTTAACTGCAGATGAAAGACCAAAAAACATACAGAATATTTTGTTTTTTTTAGCCACATCTTTGACCCCCACGCTCATTGACCACGCCTTCCATACTTTTTTTAATGCACTTCGGCCGCTGGCGGGAAGAGAGTTCTTTGGGCAGTTCATTCACCTCTCAGAAACAATACTATACCTCTTTCCCTTAAGCAAACTGCAATCCGATTCCAGAAACAGCATTTGAGCCTGGGTTGAGCTGTACGTCTGGTATTTGGTATTACCCCTTGTAAATGTGTCCATTGCTAAGTATTGGCCAAAATATGTCAAGGTGGTAAACGTGAGATACATTTATTATTAAATAGGATTGTCGACAATAAGTTTCAGAGTCCGGTTGATCGTGCCTATTTTGTGTCTTTTTACGTCCTACAATGCAACTTTTTCATAGTGCTTTATGAAGTGTCCATTTGTATGTAAACGTACTATTTATAGAGTATATATAACAATTTCCTGTGTAATATGTTGCAGTATTGCACTTAAGGTGTTCTGGTGACATTATCTAAACCACAAGGAGGAGCCAGAGTTGTTTGTGAAGATCACCAGAGCTCCTCTATGACAATATAGTGCCATATTTACCAGTGCCTCAATGAGTACAGTGTAAGACACTCTGCACAGTTTTTAGGTCGAGCCTAGAGGCAGCCTGCATGTGTTGCTCTGCAAGGCATGCTGTATTCCATCTGTGGGCTTTGAACACGCCCACTGCTTTTTCATTGGTTGCTTGTTCTGCCTTTACAAATTGCATTCTTTTCATTGGTGAATAGTGTACATTTGATTCGCCTTGTGGCTGTTTTGTTCCCACCCTGGTGACTGCCCCTGCTACGTGGATCCTTTCACTATGGGCCATATGTTTTATTTGAGTGCACAACGTTTTCTTTACGCCCTCCCCTCGCTGCTCGCTGATGCACAGCGCTGCTTCTAGTTTATCTGATCTTCCTGTGCCTTCCCCCAACAAACCTCCCACCCCTTGCAGCTTGTTATTTTTTGCAGTCATTGCTCTGTCAGCGCACCTCTAAGAGGAAGTGTGCACACTGCTCTCACTCCACGTCTTGGTCCTCCACTCTCTACCACGGACCGCCGCTTCTTATCCTGACTTGTGCCGTCCAAAGCACTGGTCTCTGCTCTCTGCCCTGATTAACAACTTATCAAATCCAGCAAAAATGCTCTCCCTCCTGTCCCACCACCTGCGTTGTTCTACCCATCCTGCTCTCTCTTTCACTCACTGGGCAGCTAGGGAGAAAGTGTACTTCTCCGTCTCGCAACTGCTGGCAGACCCATTCCCTCGTTATCTAGCCCATCTCTTCCCTGGTGAAGTTCAATTCTGTCCAACGGCTCCAACCCAGCCCCTAATTGGCTCTCCACCATCCTCCTCTTCCTGTCTTTCTTCTAGTTCCCTCCACCCCCACACTCCTTGACACCCCAGCTAATTTGCACGTTCTATTCCAATGTGCCTTATTAGCCATGTTATCTGCACTTTGCAGCAATTTTCCTTGCTACATGCTGCCGAGGCTGGGAAGCTGACGGGCTACCCGGACATGCTAGGTTATTCGCAGTGCTCGTAGTTCTGATTCCGTGATGTCACACGTCTACATTGGCAGATTAGATGCCAGGTTCAGGAGAAGGACATCAAGCGCTTCTTTGATGGCTGTGGCAGGCTCCTAGAGATAGACATGAAGAACGGGTAAGTTGAGGGTAATAAAAGAAGACGCATTTACGTATTGGGGCCACAATTAGGCCGGGGCAGCCAAAACAAAATTGGCCCACAATCGCAGATCGCAACCTTTCGCAATACACCGCTTGGTTAGGATCATGGAGCTAAATGAAGGCAAACATTTGCGGTAATAAAAGTAAGACATTAACATTCCAATGAGAAAAATATACTCTGGAAGCACACAATTATCAAAAATACTAGGAAGCTTTTTTATCCATACATTTGCTGTGGATGTTTTGATTAATGTTCGCTGGGAAACATGACATGGCACAGACCTAGACTGCCTTTTTACACTTATCCGGGTTTTTTTTTATATTCATTTTATTTTTTGCAGTACTTAAGAGAGACACTCCAGTGCTTGGAGACTGGTAAAAAGTGCTTCTGGGTTTTTTGTTTTAGTTGGTGCTAGCATCACGTGTACATTCTGAGAAAGGGAATAATGCTAGTGATCACAAGGTGAAGTTGTAAGCAGTTTACCTTACACACGCATGCCATGAGCTATGCCGGTTAACTCTTGAAATGCAGGTGACTGTCGGAAAAGCTTTTTGTTTTTATCATTCGCGGGTTTTGGTATTGTAAAAATGTGCATGTGGTGTCTTAATCGGCGTGTGCCGATGGTAAAAAGTGGATTATTTTGACAGGTTGTGTTCTTGTTGCATCCATTTTGTTAATCGTGGTCTGTTGTGTAACCATGTCTTGTGAGGGAGTGAATGGCATGTGATTTGACATTACTACCATGCAGCATGTGTTTAATGAAGCCAGTTGGGTTGCTTATACGTGTCCTGTGCAGATTCCATCCCAGGTGCCGAGCTCAGGCAGGCAGTGTGTGGGTTTAGTGTGTGCTGTCCTGTCGGTTGTTAAAACTTGAAGGTGTCTGTCTAGTCTAGATAAAAATGTGAGAAAACCTGTTTCTATTTTGTTTTGTGAAGTTCTTGGGTTGAAGCATAGTTCTGGAAAAGCGGGTTTAGCTAAGACACTCACAAACTGCTGATGGGGCTTTTTGCATGTAGCCACCTCCTGGCCTCCACCTGAAGCAGGCAGTTTATTTCTTCCATCCATAGTCCAGTTACACTCCTGCTGCCCTGGGCATATGAAATGAGGCACTGGGCATTGCTGTCAAATTTCTTGGAAATAATGAAATGTGGCAGTGAATGTTCAGCGACTGGTCTTCACCTGATGGCAAGTCACTTCCACAGGAAGGTGGTAACACTTTGTGTATTTTCCCCACAAATTAGACTATGTACATTAACAACGTAATCCAAAATTAAGTCAGACTTGAGCCTTCCTCGTCCTCTTTTATTGATATGTTGCTACCTACTTCTTGTGCCAAAAAAGATAAACTGTGTCGGGACTCAAAATGGCTGTGGTTTCCAAACTCTATTTGGAAGAGTATGTATGGCAGAAGCCCTCGCTACTGGGCAGTGTTTATAAGGCTACTGGGGGGATGCCACTGTCCAGATGACCCAGAGATCCACTGTAAGCTGGTAAAAAGCTAAATAGGACTACATACCTGGTGCAGAAATCTGTGTTGACCATTAAGTTCAAAGACTCCATTCTCATCAAGATACCACGGCCTTAAAAGGCCACCTGTTCGCCCACGTATTTGTGCAGTTATGTTGTTCAGGTTATCACCTCAAAGTGCCAAGAAAACTTTGGCCAACATGCGCTGCATAAAACCCTGTATCATTGCTTATAAAAAACGTTGGCTGTTATGTATTGTTGATATTACATTGGCTACTGGTGGATTTGGTTTAAAAAAATACTGTTTTCTTCGCAGTTAAGATAACAATGGGCGCTAATTGGAATTTATACACTACAAGCACTAAAGCATATTTTTTTCTTACTCTGTTTTTTTCTCTCTCTCTTTTCTCTGAGTGCCAGTGCAGTTAGAGTTAGGTCTGAGCTTCCATGGGAAAAACATTTGTGTTTGATGAAAAACTTTGGCGGCATTTGCTAAGTCTGCAAATAAATGCCCAAGAGTTATGTTCATCCACTTTGTTTCCATCATTGAAAGTTTGTGTTTCCTATCTTATAATTTTAAAGGGAAGAGTTGGTTCAAGCAGGTGAAAATTTGGTACTGCGAAAGAAATGGCCAGAAATTCTACTAGCTTGGACTCCAACCATTTCACCCTAAATGTCACCTCAGCAATGATGTGTGCACTTACACCTTGCTTTATCTGGAACTTTCCTTTTGAGGGGTGGACAAAGGATCAAATACCATGTTCCATTTTAATGGTCAGTCATTCAAGTGCAGGTCTTCCAGGAGCAGCGCCTTTCCTTGTTCCTTGCCCAGGGTAGACCCCCTCTGTTCTCCAAACACCATAGCTCAAATTGTATACATAACCCAAAGGTTCCTGGATATTTGTATATTTCTAAGTACTGAAATTCAGAAAGGAACCCAATGTCTATTCAAACTTGCATGGTTCCTGGTGCATGAGGAGACGGTGCCTTCAACTGTCCTATTTGTTGCCTTCTTGTACCACATCCAGCAAGGCTGTGCTAAGGAGGTTTAGGGTGTAAACTCGAGGTTGTGGATCTATTAAAAAAAATGTAGTGATGGGGTGGCATAGTCTGTTTTAAGTTTATTTGCATTTATTCAGGATATTTTTGTAATTTGAGCTCAAAGTGATGAAGTGGTTATATTCAGTCTTTGTAATCATTCCATAATATGCCTTTGGATCGGAGTGAAAAACGTTTTAGTGAATGTTGGCATGTTCCGAGTTCGTACGCCTAGTGCTTAATTTAATAATTAGTTAAATGTTTTAGCAGAGCAATGCTTGCAATAGTCTTCTAAAAAAGATGTCGTTTGTCTTCTTCATCACATCTCATTGACACACTTCTACCCACTTCTCTATTTCCTTGGACAGCCTTCCAGTGCTAAGGACAAATTCAAGTTTTTTTCCCCTGATATGTAAATTTGCAGAACAGGGTTCGATTAGGAGGTCCCTTTTCATTCTGATGGGGCCAGTAACTATCCCTATATGTTTTCTTCCGCTAAAATCTCTGGGTGAAATGCCAGGGATAAATGAGGATTTACCTGCGTAATCAAATCCTGAATTACGGATTTCCCCATTTTTTTGTTGTTGTCTTTTCTGATGAGATTCTCACAATTTATGATGGAAACCTTGTGTTAACGTGACACTTGATGACAATAAATCCAGCGCACAGAATTAAGACCTACTCATACTGGCCCCTAGTAATGAGCTCCATAATGTAGTCTAGAAACGTGTACATAACTTCACTAATGTTTTCTAACTGACCTTGGACAAGTTCTGGTACACTGGTATAAAGCATTACCATGCTGACACCAGCAGACAGTACCATAGCGCTCCAGTAAGCAGCAAACTTAGTTGGATGACCAACAACCAAAGTGACTTTTGTAGCCCAGGAATAAGGGCTACAAATGTCACTTTGTTTAAAATAAAAAGAAAGTTGTACCATCCTTCTGTTTGATTTATGAACCTAGATAGTAAAGACAATTTTACTTTCCAGTTTATCCTAACCACAACGTTTAATATTTACTTGGCAGTCTAAAAAGAATTATTTAAGGAACCCTGTTCCTTTGAATGCTTAAAAGCTTGACAAATCTTGCCAAATCATTAAAATTTAATCCATTCTCTGATCTATTTATCCTTTTCAGAATTGTAGACTGCGGCCATATTCCTTCTCAAATAACGCTACTCGCAAAAGATAAAGTGGCTTTTGTGAAGAATCATTGTATAGTATACCCTGTGCTAGCTTAGCACAAGCAGGAAACCTTTTCATCCGAGAATGTGAAACAACATTGTAAATGAAGAACTAAAAGGATCCCAACACATTAAGCATGCAAAAAATGATGTAGTAATTGATGGCTAAAGCAACAAGCCTCCTAGTTTGAGTTCTGCTCTGGACTTGGAAACTTCTGGAGGGTGAAGATCTTTAGTAGAGCAAGGCTGGAAGATTTAGCCAAGGATGGCAGTAAGAGGTCAGAGAGTCTATTAAGTGGCACTACTTAATTTTCAAACGTCTCCCCGAAAACCTCTGGATAAGAAAAACTGCCACTATGAAACTGCAGAAATCCTGTTTGTTTGGCGGGGGGAGTCTTGGCAGCTTGTGGTGGTCCTCAGATATGAATATTTTCTAATACCCTATTTCCCTACTTGTTCTCTAGGGAAGCTACCTAGATGTAAGTGTCCAGGTCAAAGGGATTGGATCTGCAAACCCTATTTCAGGGCTTCCAGTTGCCAAGGTATCCACAGCTCCATTACAGGCCCATAACAGAATACCCAGTTCCAACTGGTCTTCAGGAGTTTTTTGCAACAGCGGTTTACAGCATCGTCTGCAATTGTCAGCCACAGGAGGGATGCTCCACAAGGGCAAACGCACTTCAGTGGCAGGAAATGGGCCACTGATGTCATGGGAGGTGGGCAGGTACCAATTCTACAGTACAGTAAGCATGGAAGAATTACTATCTTAATCTGTTCTAGGCAGGAGCAATCCCACGGATTTACTTCCTGACAACAAGCTACCCACAGTCACTTGCACCACAATATACAAGATAGTGCCTTCTTTTTTCAGTTATGCTAATCTCTCCCTGTCTCCTAATTTAACATTGGCCATCCCAATCTATCTCGAGAAACTGAAAAGGAACTATCTACGCCACAATGACCATCTGCTCCAGGCCTTCTGTTGGTCCTGGTTTCAATCTCTACCATAAAACAGAGACATTTTGATATCATTTGAGAGTGGGGCTAATCTTTCTTCCCCATCCTGGCTTTTGTGTGTCTTATTTCTGTTGTACAAGGTATTGGCTCAAGCTGTGCAGAGGTGTGAATGATGTGCTAAATGACAGAAATTCCAGGTGAAGATGCAGTTGCCTTTTGCTAGGCACTGTGAAAGTATTATAACTATTACAATTCCAACCATATTTTTTCTGGCACTGCAAATTTGGTTTGATAGCACTTTCTTAACAAAAGTTATCTAAGTAAGCTTTTAATACACAGCACATCGGGGTTAAAGCTTGCAGCTTGTCTGCAGAAATCATGCTTTTTTAAAAGCATGTTTTAGTTCAAGCTCCGAATGGAAGAAGTAATTCCTTTACTCCTACAACCCATAGCTGCACTATGAACTGCTACGCAAGAACTCGGCTCATGAACTATTGATTTACCAGCGCAATAGTTAAATCAATTTGTTGTAATCACTATTGTCCATTTAAACAGGGCACATTTAACAATGTGCATCATTAGGGTGTGCTAACAAGTGTTAGAAATATATATGTTCCTACTGATAATGCTGTAGCAAAGCAAACACAATTTGCCTAACTTTTGTATCTGTAAATTAACCAAGCTACACTTGCACTATTGCATTTAATTTTTGGATAATACTCACAAGAAAAATAAAAGAAAATAAACATCACAGTAACTTTCCAAAGCCAAACCTGTTTGCTATTCCCAATGCTTGCTAAATTATGGAGGTGCGGGATGTTGCAAATGGGGCCTCTGATGGCAACTGGGTAGTGCCAATAGTAATGTCACCAGGCTCATTTTCATTGTGACCTCAGAAGACACTTTGCACCCTATGGGGTCTCCTAGTCTTATAAATATGGTTGTTCTGGATGTTGAAGATAGATTATCTGGCTGACTAGTTAGGTAATGGAGAGGGTCAAGAGACTAAGTTCCCTCACCTACTGACTTAGGGGAAAGTCTGTGCAGCTTGGTTGGTGCTGAGGAAGATCCTGTTAAAATCATTCATTGGGGTAGAAGTGCCAACATTTCCGAGTCTGAAGCACTCATTCACTGTTGGACATAGTGCAATCCTGAACTATCTTATGTCAGGAGTTTGATGCATTTGTATCACAGTGGTTAAGACTACATGCATACATCATTTGTGTACTGCATTATTTGTTCACCATTCTAACCTGCACTGTCATCACCAAAAGAACCTTATTTGAACTGTCTTTGTAATACTTTTATGATATGTCTACAGTATAATTCACATACAATGACTACTTTCTAGGTCACATTTATTGACATCATACTATAGGTATGCACTTTTCAGGCACCCTATGGAATGTTGAATGATTATTGAATGGTTCTTAGTAGAACCTTATATTTTTATATACATATGTATTAACCAATGTTCCTTGGAATCCTTAGTTCTTCTAACCGCTTCCAGCAAGGTGATGCAACCTCATCTGCCAAAAGCTGAATCCTGCCTAACCTTGTGATCTGCCTTTGAGGCCCTGCAGGGGCATAGGGAAGCCCCCTGGGACCTTGAGAGGGTTCCTTCATCTGGTGAGGAAGAACTTCTATGATGGCGGCCAACCACTGAGGCAAGGACTGCCTGTGATGGTGGTCAGTCACTGAGGCAAAGACTGCCACGCAGAAGTGAGCAGGCATTGTGGTGCCCCCAAACTCTGGGGTCTTCCATGAACCCTCCAGAGCAGAGGAACAAGAGGCAGTACAGCAGAGATGCACAGGTACCCCATGCTACTTACAGTGATAGAGCCCTTGTGCTGTGGGGTCATTGCTGTCTTGGTGGAGCCCACTAGCAAGGAGCAAACTGGTGATTGATTTTGTGTGGGGAGTTGGCTTTGAACACTGGAGCCCCTGACGGGGTTGGGGGGATCCCAAACCAAAAGTGGCGATCTTCTGAGGAGACTGATTGGGACAGCGTGCCTCCAAATGAGATCCGCTTGGACCCAGGTAGGTGCACCATTTCACCGGCCGAGTGATGCTTGAATCTACTTTGCATGTTATGGCCAGTGCACTTGTTCCCGCTGGTGAGGCCAGTCAATGAAGAGGGAAGGATACAGATAAACCTCTCCTCTATCTATTGCTATTAGGTACCTCTGCTGTGATACTGCCAAGTCTAGGTCTGTAATTGTACAGTTTTAGGGTTGTGGATGGCCCTGTTGGAATGTGCTGGCCTGGAGGTTCATTGCACTAGGTGCTTGCAAACTCACAGCTGGATCATTTCTGGAGAGTAATTCACCGGAAACCAAAGGAGGCATCTAACTCTCATTGTTGCTCCCAAAGTGGAGATGGGGTTGGCCACGAGAAAAGTACAAGTGCATTTATGCCTGTTGTGCCCAGAGCAGTAGCCTGATAATCACACTGGGGCAACTGTCAGGTTTAGGCTATTACAACTCTTGGCGCTAACTGGGACATGAGGTGGTGTAGAAGGTTCACAGAGTACTCTCAGGCCCACCGTAATTCACTGAAGCATATTGAAGTGGATTAGGTCCACCTTTAGTGCCTGAGTGCACATTTGAATGCAGTAGACACAGCAGTACCAGGGCAGGAGACAAGAGGATGAAGGAGTTTGATATCAAGGCGCTTCTACAGTAAGGATTCAGTCACAGACCCACCACTGCCAAATAAATCACCAAAACTCGGGATCTGGAAAGACAAAGGGCCCCCACGACGACAGTCATCAGACTGTCCCTAATGAATTTCTCTTTGAAGCCTTCCTGGAGCTCCAAGAGGAAAACAGAGGCACCAAAGTTGACCTACAGACCGCCCTAAAATGTATCTGCAAGATGTCATTGCCCTGGGCAACAGGGTGACCGATCTAGGAAATACACTTGACTGCCAGGTAGAAGATGGCAAACAATTCTAATGTGAATATTGGTTCTGGAAGAACAGCACAGGATTATCTAGGGAAACTGTGAGGACCTGGAGAATACTTAACAATGAAACAATATTGGTTTCTGTGGGGTTCCTCAAGAAATCCCTCAGACTTGCCGACCTATGTACCAAATCTGTTTGAGGTGATCCTGAAAGACCGAAGGCAACAACCCAATAAGACTTGACCGCACTAACCAGGTTGCTTCTCTGTCAAAGCCACTACCCTCAGACGTCCTAACATGAGTTCACTTTTTCATAGACAAGAAAGCTCTTTTGATTAAAGCAAGGCTACAGGGGGCGTTTCTCATTTATCAGAGCTCAGATACACCTATAACAAGAGTTATCTCCTACTATGCTTCTCAAGAGAAAGTCCTTCAAACAAGTCACTGACTTTTGTAAATCAAGAGGTCAACTACCAATGGGGGAGACACTTTACAATTGCTCTTCTAATGGGATAGGCGGCAGCAATCCATAGCCTCCTTGAGCGAAGATCGAGCACTGCAGGGCATTGACAAAAAGGAAGGCGACTCGGAGGACCAGCCAGATTACAGGAGCTCCAGGCAAGTGTGAGGGATTAAAGCAACAATGAAGGGCCCTAATGTCTGACATTTTTGTGAAGCACTGAGTGGCTGAAGGAAGAACACTAAGAAAGCCTTCCACCTTATAGACCGGGCAAGAAAGTGGGAGAGAGATATTGTGCTTCACTCCGTTGATGCATAAAATGCCTCACAATGTTTGGCCAATGTGATCGATTTTTAAGATTGGGTAATTACAATTTACCACTCCCCGGGCTAAAATTAGCCTTAATATCAGAATTTCCACATAAATCACTATTGGGCAGGGTTGCCTTCTGTCTCCCTTACTTTTCACTATCTTCTTAGAACTTTTACTAAGTTCCATTAGGGACTGCCCACATTTAAGAAATTAACTTCCCAATGGGTGCGTACAAATATTAGCTTTTGCAGATTATATTTTGTTGTCCCTTCCTGCACAAAAACAATCCTGCCTGCAATGCAGACACCCTTACATGATGGTGCAAGGGTGCCTGAGTTTGCGCTAGGCAGCAGATTGTGTGCCAGGGCAGGCATAGAGCAGGGATGCTCTATTTACTAGTATATATGACTCATTCCTGCCCTCCCCCTTTCACGCTGCGCACCAAGTTGTTTTGTTGCATTACTTGTGTGATATACAATTTTGAATGTACATCACCACCAGCAGAAAGCGCGGAGGCCCGGCATGCTCAGCATGTCCTCAAGAGGCTGGGGCCAAAACCTGACGAAAGGACTAAAGACAGTAAAAGGGGGAGGGAGGCAGGCAAGATGGCGCCTGCACCAGTAGCGGTCGGTGGTGGGAGTGCCGCCGGGCGCTGAAGTGGGGCGGGGAGGGGCAGGGTGGGGGGTAGTAAACTATGGATTACGGCGAATTACAGGTAAGTAAACATATAAATAAATAAAACGAATTTCGTTTCTCGCGCTGCATCGCATGGCCATGCGATGCAGCGCGAGAAACGAAATTCGTTTTATTTATTTATGTGTTTACTTACCTGTAATCCGCCGTAATCCATAGTTTACTACCCCCCACCCTGCCCCTCCCCCGCCCCACGTCAGCGCCCGGCGGCACTCCCACCACCGACCGCTACTGGCCTGCACCTACCTTCATCACCCCTCACACCAAGGCACAAAGGCAAGGTTAAGCCCACATACATGAGAAGAAGCCAGTTGAGAAGCTTATTTTGAAGGCTAGGGGAAGGGCATAAAGCCCCGCCGCGAACCGTGCAGGTAAGAGCGGTGGGGCCCGGTGGGGGGGGAGGAGTATTTCGACAGATGAAGAGGGAAAATTATTTATTTATTTAATTTTTCCCTCATCATCGTCCATCAAAATCCACCCCCACCCGGCCCACCGCTCTTAGCTGTACGGGCCACAGCTGATAAAGGAGCAAAAGGACAGCAAACCACTGGGGTGGAGCAGGAAACGGGCAGCATTTAAAGGGTCCAATGTCAGGGTAGCAAGAGCAAATAAAGAGGGCCATACAAAAGCAGGTAAAACTACCTGCTGGGGGGAGAGTCTGCCTGGTCTCAAGATTGCCACCTAACCGGTGTGCTCCTTCAGCCGATTACAAAATCCGGCATAATCCTGTCTCATCATCAACATTAAAGCATTGCAGGGTGTTGCGTCATGCTCAGTGAGTGAAGGGGTGCTGGCAGAGCTCACGGCCCCTGCAGAGAAGCGGATATTTCAGGTGCAATTCCTGGAAGCAGAGGCCGTGCCGGGTGGTGACGTTTGAGGCCTGCGGCTGCCACAGAGTTGCCTGCAGCCTCTTGATTGTGTGGGGGGGACCTGGGTGATACCAAACGGTGGACGAGTAAGTGCAAGGCACCCCCCCTAGAAACCTGGGGTGTCTGGTTTCCCCGGGGCCTGCGTCCGCCTGCTGCGGGGCTGCGAAGCCTGTGGTGGACCTTGCCTGCCTATGTCTCCCCGAGGCCGCACAGCATAGATGGGTGTATCAGGGCCTGCAGCCTGGGGTGGTGGGATGTGACCGCTATTCTTGGCCGTGGAGGCTGCTTGACCTGATGCGTATCTTACGGGCTTAGAGCCACTCCTCTGCTTCGGAGACCTGATCGATATATCTGCGTCTTGATGGCCGTGTAGCTTACTCAGCCTAGTCTGAGCTATATTAAAGAAGTGGTGAGTTATCCAAACGTCATTGCATTTATTGTGGTCCCAAGAGCTTACTTTCGGAGTTATTGTAAACTTGCTGCGCTACCACAATATATTATCTACTATAGCGCTTATTGGATTTGTCATTGTGGAATACCCTTCACACGAACTACGTGGCACACCTTCACTGATTTCGCTCTGAGTTGCAACAAGCATAGTGCAGGCCACAATTCGAAAGACTGATAAAATCCGATCCAAATTACAGTTTGAACAGTGTAAAATGCCCAGAGTGTGACACAGCAGCGCAACCATGACTGAGGCAGGTTCTGATACTCTTGGTCTAGAACTGGAAGGTGATCTGAGTTAAATTCTGGCAACTATGCATCCCCGGCACAATAAGATTGATGGGAACATTCACGCACTTTCATACAAAATGGGCAGGATGTCGGAGCTTATAGATAAACACACTGAGCTTTGAACACATTGGAAAGGTGTGTAATTGTGTGTCTGATGCTGAGGAGGAACAGGCAGTAGTACAAGACACTATTAAACAGATAGAGAAAACACTGGTGACACTACAGGCCAAGGCAGAGCATTTGGAGGCTCGCTTAAGGCGGAACAATTTGCGCATAGTGGGTTTGGCAGAATCCACAGAGACCGGAAACATGGAATCTTTTGTCGAACATTTGTTTATTGAATTATGGGGCCGTCAGTCATTTTCGGACATGTTTGTGGTTGAGCGGGCCCACCAATCTCTGGCGCCACGTCCTGTGCCTGGGGCGTGACTATGTCCCATTATTCCAAGGCTGCTCAACTACAGGGACCGCAATGCGGTGTTGCGCCATACTCTCCATTATGAAGGCACTGAACTTTCTATTTTTTTGGATTTCACGCCACAAGTACAAGGACGCCATGCTTTATCCTGCACATCAGAAATTCACGGTGAATGGTAAGACTAAGGTTTTTAATGATCCTAAAAATGTACAACAATTTCTCAAGAGACATGAATTCTCTGCATCTGGTCCGGGGGCAATGAGGCAGGAGCCTCTGCTCATGAGCCAGATGAAAAAGAATGAGTGCCATACATATTGTGCTTGGTTTGGAATGATACTGTGTCATTGCATATTAAGTTGCAACAATGTGCTCTGGAACTACCTTGGATTATCGATGTTATTACATAATGGTCATGATACTGTTGTACTATGCACTTACTATTTTAGATATTACACCTGTGACGATTCCATTGGGTGGATGTAGGGCCCTGGCGGTGGATCGTGCGATCTTGGTTGGATGTTGGGTTGCCACATGATATGTACAATTTATGGATGGGCTATGCTGGCCAGGGATGACTGTGTTGCCCTGCTGTTTAATCTGTTCATGTTTGTAAGCATCAGATGAGAAGGTAATATTATAAGGGCCCTCCTGGGACATATTGTCGCAGGAGAGTATGACAGGCGCTGTCTGCCTCTATGTGTACCGCATTGTTCTGTTCAGGGCACACGTTGTGGGCTCAGGGAGGGTTACTGGTGGAGAATGATATGCCCTATCAAAAGTTAGGGGACAGGGCGTGGGGTGGTGTTGGCAGTATTCAAGTATTCAATTCATACAGGCGAAGGCAGATAATATTACATGATGTGGGTCATTTATGTTTGCTACGTATGATATGGACTCCTATTGCTGGATCGTATGGTGGATATTGCTACTTTGTTTGATAGTTTCCAAAGTTAAATGTTCTAACTTAAAATGATAAAAGGTTGAACCGCTGTCGCAAGATCCGAAAGGTAGTGTCATATTTACAGAGACATCAGATAGAAATAGCTATTCTACAAGAGACACACCTGGCCTCAAATACCAGGCTCCTCTCATCGAGACATTTGCGCGGGGAGTGTTTGGCTGCAGGGTTTACTAATCATGGGCATGCGGTACTGATATGGGCCCGCCGGGCGCAGGTATTAAATTGCAAGAGATACTCAGTCACCCTAGAGGCCGCTATGTGGTAGGGCGTTGCCATAAATACTCTTTGGATGTCCTCCTTTTGGGGTTGTATGGTCCTAACTATGATGATCCCCAATTCTATTACTCATTGCATGCTAAACTTGCAACATATAAAGGTCTACCACAGATATGGGGCGGTGATATTAATTGTGTACAGGTCCCCGATTTGGACCAGTCCCGAGGCCCACCATGACAGCCTTCCACGGCTGCTCGTGCAATAGCTGTGGTGGCACAGGAAAGTGGCCTGGTGGATGCATGGTGCTATCTATATCCACAATGCATGAAATATACACATTATTCCACTGTGCATGATATACATACACGTATTGATTATTGGCTTGCTTCCCGCAGTCTGTTGTCTTAAATACAACTTTGTGACCATTTCCCACGCACATACTCAGATCACTCTCCTGTACGTTTGGTTCTGGGTAACCCTGGGCGTAGTACTACGCTACACACACGGAGCATGCATAGTTTGTGCTACTACACACTACACAAATTGCACGTAGCGTAGCAGCAAAATCATCAACACCTACAAATGCTTTGATAAAGCAATTTTACATGCTAAAAAGCATATAAACAATTCACAAAAGTGAACTTTGACAATGAAAATATTAGGCAATGAGAGAGGTGATGATTTTGGGGTCCGCCCTAACTTAGGGGGAGGACCAAGCAGATGCCTTGAACACAAAGAGCATATCATGCTGAACGATTCAGTGGTGGTCCCTTCCTCCTAGGACCACCCCAAGCACAGTTATGGGCAAAAATACAATCCCAGCCAAAGGCCCTGCAAAGCATTATGGGATGAGATTAGCAGTGGGCAGTGAATATTATAGCGTCCAATATCAAAATAATTCTACAAAGAGCTGCAGTTCAACTAGTCGTTACTAGATGTCCCTCACGAGTCAAATGCAAAAGCATTGAAATTATTATTACATCAAGCTGCAGTTCCACTAGTCGTTACTAGATGTCCCTCACAAGTCAAATGCAAAAGCATTGAAACCCTTTCATGAAGCTTTTGCATTTGCCTCGTGAGGCACATCTAGTAACGACTAGTGGAACTGCAGCTTGATGTAATGATAATTTCAATGCTTTTGCATTTGACTCGTGAGGGACATCTAGTAACGACTAGTTGAACTGCAGCTCTTTGTAGAATTATTTTGATATTGGATAATATAATATTCACTGCCCACTGCTAATCTTGTCCCATAATGCTTTGCAGAGCCTTTGGTTGGGATTGTATTTTGCCAATAACTAGCTTGAGGTGGTCCTAAGAGGATGGGACCACCACCGAATCGTTCAACAAGATGTGCTTTTTGTTTTCAAGGCATCTGCTTGGTTCTCTCCCTAGGTTAGGGAGGATCCCAAAATCATCACCTCTCTCACTGCTTGTTAATTTGTCGTTTTCACTTTTGTGAAATGATTATATGCATTTTAGCATACAAAGCTTCTCGCCCTTTTGGCTAAGGTCAAGTGTCAGCTTGGTTGGTGCTGAAGGGCAAGAGGTGACTCCTGATCCCCGACGGGCTGGGCCTGCATCTCTCTGGCGTGTCCGGAGCCAGGCTGCGTCTTTAGGGGTGAAGAGTGCTTTGAGGAGTGTTTCCTGCCGTTTTGCTTATTCTAAGGGGCTGGGCCTTCGTACCCTGGCTTGCCCGGGGCAAGGCTGATTCCTCTGGTTGTGGTAGATGGGTGGGGGCCTTCTCGCCTGGAGATTTCTGCGTTTCCCTACAGCTGAAGGGACGGGCCTGCGACTCCTGGCCTGCCCGGGAACTGGCTGCACTCCTGGCCCTGCATTTGTCCAGCCTTGGCAGAGAACAGACTGCTTCGGTTCCAGCCTGCCTTCCAGACATCTTTGCTACACTGTTGTAGGATCGGCAGTCTTCTGCCGCATTGACATTTTTTCCTCGCGCCTTCACGTGGGTGTCTCTGCGAGCGGAGCTGCCACTTGTCCAGAAGGGGGGAGGCCCTTGTGGCTGCTCCTGGCCTCCCCTGGCTGTTGTGCTTCGTGTTGCCACGGACGCTGTGGTAGCGCGCTGAGGGCTCACTTGCCTGCAGCTTTCTTGCGCAACAGTGCCATCTACTGCCCTTTACACTTCCCTCGGGAGGTAAGCTTTGCATACAACTTGCGTGTCGTCTCTTTTCTCACTTCCCAGCGCTATGCATTTGAGTGGCGGCGGCCGTCTTTTCTTCCATTTCACGCCTACCACCTTGTGCCTTTCCATTTTGACTCTTCTGAGGGTGTGGTGACTCTCTCCACGAGACTTTCCTCATGGCCTCATCTTCCCGCATGGCGGGTGCCTCCCGCATTCATGATTTTGTCCCTAATACAGTACGTGTAGAAGTGAATGAGATGCACCGTAAGGAGAAGAATGTGCTATTTCTTGTTGAGCAAATTATCAAAAAGGAATGCAATATTTCTGACCGTGCTATTGAATGTATTCAGGACTTTTCCAGCAGAGGTATTTTTGATGTCACATTTTCCAGTGATTCCATTTGTCAGAGTTTGTTGCAACATGTTGCGGCCCATACAGATAGCCCGCCCTTACGTGGCCTCACTGTTACTTCCATCTCTGCCCCGAAGGAAGTCATTCTAGTAGTTCACATGTATAATCCTTACACTGATCCTCGGTTGATTGAGGTATCTTTGGCTCGTTATTGCAGCACCATCAGGGGTGGGCAGAAGATAAAAAATATCTGTGGTATCTGGAATGGTAAACGGAAATATACTGTTACGTTTAAAGAAGACCGCACAGGTGTCAGGGGCCTGGCGCACCCTCCGCAGACTTTTTCCCTGGGGGCTAATAAAGGTTTTTTGGTATATTCAGGCCAGCCCCTCTTCTGCAGACTTTGTCAGCAATTCGGCCATGCTAAAGAACAGTGCTCTGGCATGGTCTGCAGGAATTGTGGGGGTGCTGACCATAAAGCGCAAAATTGTGTGGTTCCCAAAAAATGCAATTTATGTGGTGGTACTGACCATTTGTTTAAGACCTGTCCTAAGGGAAAGTTCTCCTATGCCTCTGCTGCCAGTGCGCAGGGACCTCCAGCTCCTCCATCTGCCCCGCGCACTATAGCAGGCCCATCTGATGCACGCCAGGATGTCACGGACTCTGAGATTTTGGGGTTTATTGATGGTCTTGAGATCCAGCGATGTGGGGTGTCTCAGGGGACTGATGAGGACAATGCTGAGGCATATGGTGCAGACCCCTCGGACCCAGAGTTTGACCCTGCTCTGCAGTCTCCACAGGTGGAAGAGGTGGATGAGGCAGAACGTGTGGAAACCCTGCGCCTTAAACAAGAGGCCTTAGCTAGAAAGGCGCAGCACGCAAACGATGCTTCACAGTCTGTCTCGGGTGTGGTTCCCACTCCAGGTGTAAGCCAGGCCCCCTCCACTCCTGAGGCTTCACTTACAGTTGTGCCTGAGACAATCCCTTCGGTCATTTCTCCCACAGTGCAGTCTGCTCCGAAGCCACAACGTTCGGTGAAAGTGGTAAAATCAGCAGGCAAAACCTCAGTGTTAAAAAAGCCCAGCCTGCGGTAGTCCAGCAAAAGGAGAAAGAAATGGACCATAGTGGCTGGTCTACATATACGTCAAATAAGCGGAAAACCCGTACATCTCAAAATGTAGTGGATTCCTCCTGTTCTACAGGTGCTAAGCGTCGTACCTCCTCTCTGGATCGCTTTTCTGGAGGGGGACGGTTTGACGCTCTTCTACACCTCTCTGACTCAGAGGAGGTTATTCAGGACATAGCCCAGGTTCTAGAAATTTCTGATAGTCCAGAGCTGGATCTGGAGTGCACGCCGAACTTGGAGGCCCTTTTTTCGGCGTCCACTCTCCAGAGTTCAGCAGAAGTTGCCAGGGTAGAAGATGATGATTCTGGGGCCCATGTTCCACTTTAAACAGTATGTCTGGTTGTTCTCTCCTAATCATAATGGCCATATCCCTAGCCTCTTGTAATGTGAGAGGTTTGGGGACAGCTTTGCGTAGGAACACAGTCCTTGATTATTTTGCACACACACGTTTTGATGTCATTTGCTTGCAAGAATGTTTTCTTCCTTATCAACCGAAATATTTTTCCTTGCAGCAACATTGGCCCTATGGACCCTCGGCGTGGTCTGGAGGTGCCAACAAGAATGATGGGGTCGTTGTTCTTTTCCGGCATAAGCATTGGCAAATCACGGAGGAAAAAATCTTATGGCCCGGACGGGTTATATTATTGTCTGTTTTGATGGATGGTTTGCCGCTCAAAATATGTGCTGTATATGCTCCTGCCCTTAAACCAGAAAGGGAGCAGTTGTTTCATCTTATTAAACCATTTCTTGCAGGTGCCACGCCAACCCTTCTGGTGGGGGATTTTAATTGTATTCTGCATTCCAAGGACCGACAGGGTGCACAGGCAACCTATACTTTGGATGTGAATTCAAAACTGCTGTTATCCCTTGTTCATGATTTAGACTTTTATGATACTTGTAGGAAGCACCATCCTCCTGGTTCTGGCTTCACGTGGGAGGCGGATCGTGGGAATGCCCGCTCCCGTCTAGACTTTGTATTTGCATCCAAAACTTTAAGCGCTGACAAATGCAGTCTCACACCAGTCCCCTTCTCGGATCACCAGGTTCTGGCTGTCTGGCTCACACCCCCAGGCCGGCCTCAAAGGGGCCCTGGCTTTTGGAGACTTAATAATGACCTGCTCCAAGACGAACTCATTTGTGCTCGGTATGTCAAGCGATACCATACATGGGCTGCACAGCAAAATCGTTTCTCAACTAAAAATAAATGGTGGTGTTGGGTCAAACATAAAACAAAACTGTTTTTTCAGGAACAAGGCCGGCTTAAACGCCGCATTGAATGGGATGCCTACCAGAAGCTACATCGCCGCCTCATCCTTCTCCAGCAATTGGGTGCGGCGGGGAAAGATGTGAAAGAGGAAACTCGTTTAGTTACGCTGGACATGAATACTTGGTTGGCAAAAAGAAATAAAGCCACAATATTTCATTCTAGGGTCCAATACTACCAGGAGAATGAAAAATGTACATCTTTCTTTTTTAAGCAGGCAAAATCTTCCCATAAATTACTCACAACACTCCGTGATCAACATGGTACCATTTTGCACGGCACTGAGCATTGTAAACAGATCGCTTTTGATTTTTATTCTTGTATGTATGCTGCACCCTCTAATACTTCTTCTTTTCAGGATATGGAAGAATATTGTTCTGGACTGGAAGGAGGTCTCACTACAGATCAAATCACTCTCTTGGGGCAACCCTTTGATGGGGAAGAATTTCTGGCAGCCTTGCAGTCTTCCCCCAGAGGTTCTATCCCTGGCATTGAGCGGCTTACATGGGAATTTTATCGTAAATTTTGGGCCTTGTTGTGTCTTGACTATATGTCAGTTGTGCATGAAGGCTTTACTAATAATACCTTTTCTGCCGGCTTCTCAGCCGGTATCATCACTCTGTTGTATAAAAAGGGGGACGAGACCTCATTGCAAAATTGGAGGCCTACATCTCTCCTGAACGTTGATTACAAGCTTATAGCTAAGGTGCTGGCACGCCGCCTTCGAGGAGTTATGCATTCTTGCATTCACAAAGACTAAGCTTGCGCCATCAGCAGGCGCACTATTGTAGACAGCCTGGTGACCTTGCGTGATGCTTTATGGTACAATCAGGAGAGGGGCCTTCCTCTGGGTCTTTTGAGCCTGGATTTCCATAAGGCGTTTGATAAAGTATGGCATGATTTTTTGTTTTTGATCTTAACAAAAATGAATGTTCCCCCTGCTTTTGTTCACATGATCCGCACCTTGTATCATGGTGCTTACAGCCAAGTGAGTATCAATGGATTCCATACCACTGCATTTCCTATACACACTGGAGTCCGTCAAGGATGCCCCATATCTCCCATTCTGTTTGTTTGTGTGCTCGAGCCTTTTTTGTGTAAACTCAGAAAGGACAAACTGATCAAAGGTGTTTTTGTTCCTGGCAGCTCTGGAGTCCCCACCAAGGTTACCGCCTACATGGATGATGTCACTGTATTATGTCCTGCCACCGCCTCTGTGTGCAGGACCCTTTTACAGGCCTCTCTCTTTCAGGAGGTATCAGGGTTGAGTCTGAACATGGGAAAGAGTGTTTGTCTGACACCTGGTCCTTGGGATCGGCTGGCGCACCTTCCACTCACTGTTACCACCGAACCTACTAAGATTTTGGGGGTCTATTTTGGGGCGCAAGGGCATGTGGAGAGGAATTGGGACGAAGTCCACGCTAAGATTTTAAAAAAGCTCTCTCTCTGGTCCTTGCGTAAACTTACACTGGAAGGAAAAGTTTTAGTTATTAAAGCAGTTTTGTTTCCTCTGTTGTTGTATCTTGCTATGGTTTTCCCTCCACACCACCGTACCTTGCAGAAAATTCAAAAAATGATTTTTACTTTCCTCTGGAGTTCTAAGATGGAAAAGCTCAGTCGTGCTAAAGTTTGTAAAACATGGAAGAATGGGGGAAAAAGTTTACCTGATCTTAAAACCTTTTTGTTATTATGTTATGTAGTATCCCGTACTGATGAAGATCTTGTTTCAGTGCCTGCTTTATTCACCCGTTATTTTTTAGGAGCCATGTTGCAACGTTTTGGACTCTTTGCACCTTCTAACCTGTACCCCTTGGCAACCATTGTCCCACCTTACTACAAGGGGTTTCGCTCCTTTTTGCAGACATTGGACACTGAACTTTTTGACAGGGATGTATGTATTCACCCCACTAGACTGAAGCAGGAACTCCGGAAGCAAGAGCAACCTGTTGTGTTGAATACCCTGTCCGAACCGCAATCCTTGCGAGTGTGGAAAATGGTAGGACACAAGGACATTACTCACAGTCAGCGTGATCTGGCCTGGATGGCTGTGCATGGCTGTCTTCCGGTGAAAACCTTTCCGCATCGGCGAGGATTGGCCCCCACAGCATGTTGCCCACGTATCAGATGTGGCAATGAAGAGACTGTTTATCATTTGCTGTGGGGTTGCCTCTATGCCAAGGAGTTTTGGACCTTATTACAGCCTTTCCTGTTGCATATTGCAGGTATTTCTGCTTTATCTTTCCATGCCCTGCTCTATGGACAAGGTCTTTCTGTTCAGCGTCCTCCCACGGGTTGGCGGCTTTTAAACTCTGCTAAAGAGGCTCTCTGGGATGCACGTAATTTACTTCTCTATCTCCACAAAGATATGGACACCAAAGCCTGTCGCAATCGTTTTCTAGATAAACTTATGACTTATGTTCATATAGACCGTGCCACCTTGGGCCTAGAGACGCTAATACGTTGTGGCAGATTACAAATTGGAAAGGTTGGGTCACTTAAAAACTGTTTTGTTGTTTTTTTGTTTTTTTCTGCCTTTGCCACCAGGCTACCAGGATTGGCATTTATATAGGCCATCAATAAAACTTCTTAGTACATTTTTTGGGAGGGTTGGATAATGCACCATGATGATTACGACCATGCTTTTTCACATGCTTTTTTGTATCCTTGTACTTCTTATGACCATTGTTGCATTGTAACTATGTAAGTGTGCCTTTATCAAACTAATAAAGGTTTTTTAAACAATATAAAGACAGAGATACTTATTTAATCTTAACTTGCACTGTGCAAGATGCACTACT
This sequence comes from Calotriton arnoldi, assembly GCA_963921515.1. Classification (NCBI taxonomy): domain Eukaryota; kingdom Metazoa; phylum Chordata; class Amphibia; order Caudata; family Salamandridae; genus Calotriton; species Calotriton arnoldi. Next base: position 2,594,340 of record CAWUFW010000866.1, read on the forward strand.
AATTGCGTAGCTGAGTGTAGTTCAAAGTGTACTTCGCGTAGCTACACGTAGTGCTACTACGCAAACTACGCCCAGGGTTAGTTCTGGGTCTGGTGGGACCGCGCTTACGTGCTTTTTCCTGGCATTTCCCACAGTATTCCTTACTCGATTCAGTGTTTCGTGAGGAGCTTGCACAAGCGATAGAGGAATATTTTCAAACTAATTTGGGTTCTGTTACAGAATTTGCTACTGTTTGGGAGGCCTTTAAGGTTTACATACAAGGTGTTACTATATTGAAACATGCAGGGGTACTACGTTCTATCCACGACCGGCTGCACAGGCTGGAGACCAATATTGTGGATCTAGAGCACGCTCACAGGGAGACTGCCTCTCAAGAATTATTAGCACAAATCAGGGCCAAAATAGACGAGTTTAATGAGTTATCGCATAATGAGATAACACATCTGGGCACATGCTACTGCCAGAGTCTATGTGGAGGGTGAACGGCCAAGTGCCACACTAGCACCCTCGTACGGCCCAATTGCAGAGATTTCGAAATACTATCTGTTCTCAATGAAGATGAGCTATCTATACATGGCTCTGCTCATGTGGCAGAAAGGATCCACAATTATTATACTAAGCTATATACATCTTGCATTAATTATGATGAACAGGCAACTACTGATTATTTGGTGCATATTTCAATGAAGTGGCTTTCGAACACAGAGAGAGTGGCTAATGGTGCCTCTTCGTCCTACTGAAATTGCAGCTGTGTTAAAGGACATACCCAGTGGCAAGGCACTGGGCTCTGATAGCCTCACAGTCACTTTTTTACAAGGCATATCAAGATAAACTCATACCCCATATGGTCAATATTTTTGAGGAGATGGTGCGCGGTGGCACCATGGCTCCATCAATGCGTGAGGTGCTACTAGTTATGTTGCTTAAACCTGGCAAGCCGGCCGATCTTTGTTCTTTGTATCGGCCGTTGTCACTGTTAAATACAGGCAAGAAATTGTTTGCAAAATTATTAGCTAATAGACTGGTGCCCCTGAGGGCACCAGTTCATTGAGGGCCCTGAACAAGCCAGTTTTATACCTGGTAGGTCTCTTATATATAACCTTCGCACCCTCTTTGGTACAATTTCACGTATTGATCTTAATGTGCGTGCCGTGGCTGTTTTTTTAGATGCTGAAAAAGCATTTGACTTTGAGTGGGAATTTATGCTTTCTGTGTTGTGGCGAGTGGGTGTCGGCGATGTCGTTTTGAAACAAATACAGGTCCTATATAAGAGCCCAACAGCCCGGGTGAGAGTCAATGGTTTGGTATCTGACCCAATACATATTAGTGGGGCACAAGTCAAGGGTGCCCCCTGTCCCCGCTGCTATGCGCTTTGGTGGCGGAGCCTTTGGCCTGTGTGCTGTGGGAGTAACATGCCCACCGAGGTATACAATTCTTGGAATACAACTTAATACTTTCTGCATATGCAGATGATACACTATTGTATGTCTGTGACCCTAACCGGAACCAAGCTCCGGCTCTCAGAGAGGTGGTGCAGTTTGGTGGCCACTCTGGGTTACAGATAAATTGGGACAAATCTCTTATGTTTCCTCTTACTGATAATACAGTGCCAGTAACAGCGGAATTCCCCCTGAAATGGACTACAGATCCAATACGTTACCGGTGCATAATGATACATACCGATCCAGAGGTGGTACTGAGCGAAAAGTATGGTAAGGCAATTCAGCATCTCACCAAGGTGGTGGACCTTATTGGCCGTATAGCATCATGAAAATGGTAGTCCTCCCAAGTTTTTTATTTTTATTCGTCAATATACCGATTTTGCTAATGGGTGCGCTATTTTGTACTTTGCGCACTTTGATGCTTGGGCCGGCAAACTGCTTCGTGTCCACCCTTAACCTTCTTTACTCTGCAGGTGGCCTGGGTGCTCCTGATTTTGAAATATATTGGGGGATGAAGTCCACTTTAATCCTGAAGCCCTCAGGACACAAGGGGACCTCATTGCCCCATCAGCAGTGCGCCAAGAGGCGCGTTTGCAGAGTGTTGTAAAAATGGGTGTGGCCTCGAACCACCTCTCAGCAATCCCACTGTGTGGGGCTTACTGGAGGTACCTGGTGGGCTAGTTGGCCGCTAAGGACCCTCGGTAGCGACGTGGACTTCATCCCCTAACCAAGAGCGCACCAGGAGGCGCGTTTGCAGAGTAGTGGTAAAAGGGGGCGGGGCTTCCGGCGAGTTGCCTGTTTGTCTATTTTTTTTTAATTTAGGAAAGGGGGATGTGTGGCCCCCCTTCCCTTGGTGCTTTTTGGCCCCGGGGAACCAATCCACAGCGGCCCCCCGCATCATAATCTGGCATTTCCCCCGGGACCTGGCCAACCTGGGGGCTTAAAAGAAACAAAGCGTTTTTTTTTTAAAAATCGTCAGGATACTTGCACCCAGTGAGAATCCCACCGAAAAGTTTTTCAAAAAATGCTTTTTTGGGCCCTGGGGGTCCCTGTGGGACCCCTCCTGAGCAGGCCTAGGGGGTCAGGGTGTTTCTACCCTGCCCCCTTTTCTTGTTTTTTATCGTTTTCAACCTTTTTTCTTGTGACTCGGTTCAGCCAAGTCACAAGATGGCTGCAAACACTTCTTGGTTTGATGTGTTGGCAGCCAATCGGATCTCAGGCACGAGATCGGGAGTGTTCGCGGATCCTCCGCGGCCATATTTGTATATCTGATAAATGTTTACATTTCTCAGAATCTACGGCACGGATTTACACCATTTAACAAACAAAGTGCACTCTGGTCCCAGAGCAACCTTTCTACCAAATTTGGTGTAATTCCGTTCAGTAGTTCGGGCTGTAGCCGTGTCTAAAGTTTCCTATGGAAATTAACATTGAGAAAACACGTTTTGGGACCCCCCCTTTTTCTTGGCCCCCGCTTGGCCAATCACCCTGAAACTTTCAACACAGGAGCTGACCTGACTGCCCCATTAGTTTTAAATATTTCCCAAAGATTTGTCAAATGGCGCAAAGATATTGGCAAAAGGAAAAAACGCTTTTTCAATAGAAACAAGGTCCTAAGTATATCTACCTACTGGCGACTGCCAGTAGAATATATATATATATATATATATATATATATATATATATATATATATATATATATATATATATTACACACACACATACATATATGTATATGTTACCTTAACCCCGAAACCCATACCCACCCCCCTAAAAATACACATGCCACCCATAAACACTTACCCACCCCCCTAAAAATACGATGCACCCAAAAACCCACACCCACCCTAACCCTAGATAGAACCTTTCCACCCAAAACCCATACCCATCCTAAACCCTAAAATACCCTTGCCACCCAAAACCCATACCCACCCTAAAGTTTAAAAATACCCTTGCCACCCTAAAAATCTTTAACCCACCCTAATAACGCATATGTACATACATCTATAGAACTAAATAGATATACAGTACACTTAACTTGTGAAATACTTATATTTTCATTCTAAAGGCATGTGTAGTAAAGACATAGCCGTGGTAAAGACATGTGTGGTAAAGGCATATGTGTTTTAATGGATGCATGGTAAAGGTAATGTGTAGTAACTGCCAAGTTGTAAAGGCTTTTTCTGAATTTTAGGGATCACGGATGGGCAGAGTTTAGGGCTGGTGAGGGTTTTCAATATTCAGTGAGGGGTAGAGTTGGGTGGAGTTTAGTGGTGTGAGGGGTTTAGTGCTCAGCGATAGGTGGAGTTTAGTAATAGAAAGAGATTTTAGGGTTTAAGAATGAGTGGACTTAAGGGGTAGAGGTGGATTTTAGAGTTCAGGGATTGGTGTAGTTTAGGGGTAGAAAGGGCTATCAGTGCTTAGTGATGGGTGCATTGTAGGAGTCAGGGATGGGTGTAGCCTACGCATGGTGGGGGTTTTGTAGGGTGCAGCAGTGGGTGTAGTTTAGGGGTGGTGAGGGATGTAGAGCCAGAGATGGGTAGAGTTTACGTATTGAAAGCGTTGCTAAGTTCAGGAATTTGAGAGATTTATGGTGGCGGGGGATTTTAGGGAACAAGGATAGGTGGTGTTTAGCAGTGATTCAGAGAGGAGTAAGTTTGGGTTAGATAGGGCTTTTAGGTTTCAGTTATGGGTGGAGTTTAAGCATGCTGAGCTGTTTTAGGGGGAAGGGATGGATGGTGCTTGGGGGTTGTGAAGAGGTATCATGGATGTATGGTATTTAAGAGTGATGGTAGGTCAACAAATTAAAACCATCCAAAGTATTTATTTGACAGTGTAAAAGATATAAATCCAAAACAATGTCCCCTGAAGTAAAGAATTGAAATAAAGCTTTCTGAAAGTAAGACCTACAACCATTGCAACACCATAAAAAATAAGCATGCTCAAGCCAATTTGGAAAAAAGACATTCTATAAATTGGTTTCTATGAAATGGTAAATACCATTCATCTTTCAAATTTCCATTCAACAGTTTTAGGGGAAATGGTTTCTCAGTAAAGGTATTCGCGAAATTGTTATTGTTATTGTAATGCAAATGTTGGTAGCAAGTTGAAGCCAGGAATCTGCAAGGCCCACCCAGAAGTGGGTGAGAGAGGTTCCCCCCTTGACATGAATAAGGATGTCATGATATGTAATGATATATTAGTGTTGTAGTTTTGAGGAAATGTGTGAAAATGAATCCCCGTCTGCATGCAGTAGTTGACTTAATGTATGCATCAATAAACTGTGGCCAGATTATACCACTCTTGAAGACTCAGCGTGAGGTAGTGGTTAGTAATAAGATGGCCGGATGGCCTGACTGCACAGGGTGTACCCATATCAGAAACAACAGAAGAAGGAGCTAACATTACTCTGGATCATAAACAGCAGGCTGGGAGATTTTTTTTTCCTGTGCAATAAATGTACACACCATGCACAGAAAAAGGAAGCCATGTACAAAATATATTTATAGGGTCTCTCAGGTAGACTCCATAAATTTGACAATATCAAATCACAAACTTGCTGGAAGCCTGGTGAGAATGGGCATTAACCCTTATCTTTATAGCCCTGTCCAAAACTGAAACGGTTTTGGGCATGGCTGTGAATCGCTCAGACCTTGCAAAGGTCCCTGAAACAATTCTGCTTGGCAGGCCTGCTGATGTGTAATATAAGCAGGTGATTCTTTTACCGCCCGGCCAACCGGAACCCCCAACATATAAACCCTGGCTACAGACGCTCTGGGCCCTGTTAGGAAAAGGAAGCTGGCCTCTGATATTCTGGACAAACAGACACTATTTAATAAGCTATGGAAACCAGTGTTGGCATAGCTTCATAGAGATTGTAGGAGCCTCAAGTGCCTGCAGATGCTTAGAGTTCTGGGCCTTATAGATGATGCTCCATACCCTAGATTTGGTAAAGTAATAGGGGTGTTCAGAATACACGTATTTTGCTTTTGTGTAATTATATGAAATGGCTACCTTCATGTAGGGCTATAGTGTAGTACAAAATGCATCACTGCATCAATTGTTGACACCAGGATGCATTTCGCACTAAACAATTTCGTGAAAAGCACAATTGTCACAAACAGCAGCCACTCATGTTCTGGTGGTTCTTGTTTCTGTGTTATGGTTTTGCTGTGAATAGTGGTGCAACTACATAATGTAGCGTAATCGTATAATTTCAGGAATTTCTCTAAACAAGCGTAATGCAAACCCCCCCCACCCCTCTGAAATTACGCCGGCATAATTTAAATTACGCCTAGACCATAAGCAGTGTTATGCAGGAGGAAGAGTCTCAAGCAACTGAGTAATGCATCGGGTGGGCAAGGGGGTCCAGAGGGGAATTAAGGTTTTTACGTATGCCCACAGCTTGGTTGTATGAAACTGGAAATAAAAAAAGTTCCTGGTTGGTATCTACATGTAGTATCATTGTTTTTCTGATCTATGAGATTAAAATTAGACCGAGATCAGAGGAGGAGCCAAGGCAGACCAATGTTGGCACCAGCTCCAAAGATGATTTTTGGGGACATGAGCACCGGCTCGAGAACTAGCAAGGGCTGAGTGTTTTTTTTTATTATGTAGAAAAGAAAAACAGAATGCTTACCAGTTTGTACTATTAAAAAATATCCAGCAAAATGCCAGGAGGCATATCCCATTATAACCGTTCCTTCTTACACGTAAAGGCTGTCGATCTGTATAAGATGGTTCTGAAACTGAATACAGTATTAAAGAGTCTGTAACTTTGGTTCATCGTGTGCTGTCCAGTGGCAGCTTCGGGCATTTGTAAGTGGTGAGGCAGAGGGGAGGGAATACAAACAAAATGGAACATAATTAAAATAAATAAAATTGCACTTACCTGCCCCTCTGACGGACGCTGCCTCGCTCCTCTCTGACAATCACCGACTCCAGCTGCATACTGCGCAGGCTCCCAGATGCCAATCCCAGTGCTTCTTTCATGCTGGAAATATTATTCGCCAGCATGAGAGAAGCACTGGGATTGGTCTGAGCGGACTGGTTTGCTGCTCAGACAGTAACTGGGAATCTGTGGCATTTCTCCGATCCGGCTGTGCAACGCAGCCGGGCTGGAGCAACCTAAGTGGGCATGACCATCATGTGCACTAAAAAGTACCCACCACCACTCCCCCTGCCATGCCTGTGACAGGGAATTGCCTGGCCCACCCCGCTAAAGACTCGCTTTGGCGGCGATAAGGCAGGCAAAAATGAAATGATGATAATAACATGCTTTTATTATCATTTTACTTTAAATTTTTAGCAGGGGGTGGCACCCTTGTTGCTGTCATAAAGTGACGTGAAACTACAGTCCCCACGTCATCAAGTGTTGTGACAATTTCTCACCCTTAGGTCATCAGTTCAACATGGACGTGCTTTTACCACCACCTCTGTTTTGGCTTCTAAGGTTAACTTCGTTACCCTAAGCAAATGGTTCATGGCGACGGGGATGGAACCACAGAGATGCACAGCTCTCATAGTCAGTCCAGCAGGTTTACTGCATATGCAGGCACTGCGCCCTAGAACACAGTGTGCAGAAGGAAACATATATTGCATGCAAACAGCATGGCCACTAAGGGCCATTTTATGTTGTGCTTTTCTAGCGCAGAGCCCTGCGACAGTTTGTGTAAGCCTGCAGTACGTAATGTAAATTCATTTCATCCAATATTTATCTAAGTTAATACTTTATTTTCAGACAGCACAGCTCAGAAACAGAAACAGTTAAACATTGCTCACTGTTTCCAAGCTGTATTCCCCTAACTTTGACTTCATATAAGTGGTAAGCTTGACCACAGCAAAATGTAGGTACATACCCAACTTTGTTCTATCTCTGGATGGTCACTGATGGAACACAGGACATTCCTTTGGGTCCTAGGTACCCAATACATATATTTTCTTTCATTTTGTATGGACGTGTTTTGTTATTTTTATAACTCCATATCCTTACATCTTATTTTAACCCCTTCGCTGCTAGGCCTTTTCCCCCCCTGTGCTAAGCCTTTTTTTTGGCTATTTGGGGTAGTTCGCGCTTAGGCCCCTGTAACTTTTTGACCACATAAGGTATCCACGCCAAATTTGCTTCCTTTTCTTCCAACATCATGAGAATTCTAAAGGTACCCAGGGTTTGTGGATTCCCCTGGAGGGGACCCAGAAATTAGCCAAAATACAGCAAAAAACATTTTTTTGGGGGGGAAATGGGAAAAAAGGGCTACAGATGAAAGCGTCTGGTTTTTTCCCTGCAAATGGTATAAACAAAGGGGTTGTGGTGCTGAAATCACCATCTTCCCAGCTTTCAGGGACAAGCAGACTTTTGTCAGAAAACCAAAAATCTTTACACAGTTTTGGTATTTTTCTGGGACATAGCCTATTTTTGCTATTTTTTGTGCTTTCAACCTCCTTCCAGTTAATGGTAGAAATGGGTATAAAAGCAATAATGGATCCTGGAAAGCTATACATTTTAGAAAAGTAGACAAAATTCTGAATTCAGCAAGGGGTCATTTGTGTACATCCGTCAAGGTTTCTTTATAGAAACTAACAGTTGAATATAGGAAGAATTGAAAATTAGTTGGAAAAAAAACAGCCATTTGTGTCAACGTTTTCCCCTGTAACTTCTTCTAATTATGACAGCTGTTTGAAAGCAATATACCGTTACATCCGCTGGACCTTTCTGGTTGTGGGGATATATAGGACTTGTAGGTTCACCAAGAACCCGACGAACCCAGAGCCAATAACTGAGCAGCGTCTTGCAATGGTTTTTTATTATGTACCGGGTATATAGCAATTAATTTGGGAAAATATATACATGGAAAAATCGGTATGAAAGACACCTATGTATTTCTGAAATTGGAACAAAATATAGAGTTTAGAAACAGTAGATATTTGCACATTTCCGAAATTGGGAGTACCCATACTAGCATGAGAATTATAGGTCATTTTTCAAAATGACTTCTTTTTTACACATTGTCTTTCATTTGGAAGGCAGAAATGCATCAAAAGTCAATAGGTAATAACAGTTGCTCTACAATTCTGTCTCACCCTAAGTCTCCTAAAACCTATACAGGCAAGGGCCCAAAACGTATTGAGGAGACATCAAAATGACCTACACACAAAACAACCTGGTTTTGCAAAGGGGGTCACCTGGGTTTTTGGCCCCGGGCTCGGTGGCCATCTTGGAAAACTACCAAACCCACACATTTCTGAAAATTAGACACCCGGGGGAGTCCAGCGAGGTATGGCTTGCGTGGATCCCCCAAAGTTTTCCTATCCAGAATGCCCTGCAAACCTCACATTTAGCTGGAAAAAACACATTTTCCACATATTTTTGGGTGGAATCACCGTGCCGGCACAAATGTCCTACCCCACAGTGTTCCCCTCAGTCTCCTGAGTAAAATGATACCTCACTTGTGTGTGTGGGCAAGGGCATGTGACTGGGAAGAGCCCAAAACATAGGGAATAAGGGTATAGCACCGAGAATTCTAAGCGCTACATTTTAAAAAAAAATACATTTTTAGCCAATTCTGCATTGGACACCCACACAAGTGAGGTATCATTTTACTCGGGACACTAAGGAGAACGCTGTGGGGTAGGACATTTGTGCCGCATGGTGATTCCACACAAAAATAAGTGGAAAATGTGGTTTCCTCAGCTAAATTTGAGGTTTGCAGGGGATTCTGGGTAGGGAAACCTTGGGGGATCCACGCAAGCCATACCTCATTGGACTCCCCAGGGTGTCTAGTTTTCATAAATGTGTGGGTTTGGTAGGATTCCCTAGATGGCGGTGAGCCCGGGGCCAAAACCCCAGGTTCCCCCCCCCCCCAAAACCAGGTAGTAACCAGGTAGTTTTGTTATAGGTAATTTTGAAGTCTCCACAGTACGATTTGGGCCATTTCCTGTTGCAGCCACTATGCCTACCCACACAAGTGAGGTACCATTTTTATCGGGAGACCTGGGGGAACGCTGGGTGGTAGGAATTTTTATCAGCCCGGTGATCCTACAACTTTCCCACACAGAAATGTGAGAAAAAATAGATTTTTTCAACACAATTTGAGGTTTGCAGGGGATTCTGGGTAGGGAAATGTTGGGGGACCCACGCAAGCCATACGTTCCTGGACTCCCCCGGGTGTCTAGTTTTCAGAAATGTGTGGGTTTGGTAGGTTTCCCTAGGTGGCCGCCGAGCCCGGGGCCAAAAACTCATGGGACCCCCCTTGCAAAACCAGGTTTTTTTTGTGATAGGTAATTTTGATGTCGCCTCAAAGGGTTTTGGGCCCTTGCCTGTCGCGGGTACTTGACCCACCCATGCGAGTGAGGTACCATTTTTATCAGGAGACCTGGGGGAATGCTGTGTAGAAGGAAATTTGTGGATCCACGCAGATTCCAGAACTTTCCCACACAGAATTTGAGAAAAAGTGATTTTTTTTCAGCTAAATTTGAGGTTTGCAGGGGATTCTGGGTAGGGAAATGTTGGGGGACCCACGCAAGCCATACCTTGCTGGACTCCCCAGGGTGTCTAGTTTTCAGAAATGTGTGGGTTTGGTAGGTTTCCCTAGATGGCCGCCGAGCCCGGGACCAAAAACACATGGGACCCTCCTTGCAAAACCAGGTTGTTTTGTGATAGGTAATTTTGAAGTCGCCTCAATAGGTTTTGGGCCCTTGCCTGTCGCGGGTAATTGACCCACCCACACAAGTGAGGTACCATTTTTCTCGGAAGGCTTTGGGGAATGCGGGGTGGGTGGAATTTTGTGGATCCACACAGATTCCAGAACTTTCCACCACAGAAATGTGAGGAAAATGTGGGTTTTTTTTGACAAATTTTGAGGTTTGCAAGGGATTCTGGGTAACAATCTGGTGAGAGCCAGTCAAGTCACCACATCCTGGATTCCCCTGGGTGTCTAGCTTTCAAAAATGTATAGGTATGTTAGGTTTCCCTAGGTGCCGGCAGAGCTAGGGTTCAAAATCTACAGCTAGGCACTTTGCAAAAAAAGGGTCAGTTTTCACAGAGAAAATGTGGTGTGTCCACGTTGCGTTTTGGGCCGTTTCCTGTCGGGGTCACAAGGCCTACCCACACAAGTGAGGTACCATTTTTCTCAGAAGACTTTGGGGGATGCGGGGTGGGTGGAATTTTGTGGATCCACGCAGATCCCAGAACTTTCCATCACAGAAATGTGAGGAAAATGTGTTTTTTTAATTAAGTTTGAGGTTTGCAAGGGATTTTGGGTAACAGAACCTGGTGAGAGGCACACAAGTCACCCCATCCTGGATACCCCTTGGTGTCTAGTTTTAAAAAATGTACAGGTTTGCTAGGTTTCCCTATGTGCCGGCTGCGCTAGGGCCCAAAATCCACAGGTAGGCACATTGCTAAAAACAAGTCTGTGCCTAGTGGGCTTTCTGCCGCCCTGGCGGGAAATCGGGGCGGGGGGGTTGCCCCGATATGCCCCCAAAGGAGGCAGAAAGACTGTGGCTATTTTTTGGGGGGTGGGGGCATTGGTAGGCCCATTCTGGGCAGCCCCCACCCCCACGAATAAAAAGAGCCAGCGTAATCGCTGGCGCCTAGTGGGCTTTCTGCCCCCCCGGGGGCAGATCAGGGGCCACTGCCCCCATCCACCCCCCGGGGGGCAGAAAGACTGTGGCATTTTTTGGGGAGATGTGGGCATTGGTATGCCCATTCTGGGCTAACCTCACCCCTGAATTAAAAAATAAATAAATCCTGAGGCCTAGTGGGCTTTCTGCCCCCCGGGGGGGGGGCAGATAAGGGGCTATTGCCCCAATATGCCTCCGGGGAGGGGCAGAAAGACTGTTGTAATTGTTTTTGGGGTGGGGGCATTATCATGCCCATTCAGGGCAGCCCCCACCCCTACATTATAAAAAAAAAATCCCTGGTTCCTAGCGGGCTTTCTGCCCCCTCCCCGGGGGCAGATCAGGGGCTATTGCCCCCATCTGCCCCTGGGGGGAGCAGAAAGACTGTTGCATTTTTTGGGGGGTGGGAGCATTGGCCTGCCCATCTTGGACAGCCCCCACCCCAACATCAATAAAAAAAAAATCCCTGGTTTCTAGTGGGCTTTCTGCCCCCCCGGGAGCAGATTGGGGGCCCCCATCTGCCCCTTGGGGGGGCAGAAAGACTCACATTTCTCTGGGGGGGTGGGGGCATTGCCATGCCCTTTTTGGGCAGCCCCCACCCCAACGTCAATAAAAAAAACCTAAAAAAAACCTTGTTTCTAGTGGGCTTTCTGCCCCCACGTGGGACAGAAAGACTGACATTTCTCTGGGGGGGTGGGGGAGGACATTGCCCTTTTTGGGCAGCCCCCACCCCAACGTCAATAAAAAAAAATGCCTGGTTTCTAGTGGGCAGAAAGACTGTTGTGCCCAAAACAATATTGGGGGAGCAAAGGCCCTTGCCCAAGGTGCCGCTCCCCCCTCCCTCGTGCTAGTGGGTGGATCCCTGCTTGGGATCGCCCTCCTGGGGTGATCCCCAAGCAGAGATCCACTAGGGAAGGCTACCATTGGAAAGGGGAGATTCTCCCCTTTCCAGCGATACCTCTCCCAAGTGTTTCGGTGCTCGGGGGGCTGAGATAGCCGCACGAGCACTAAGAGACTAAAACTGAAACTAAGTTTCAGTTTCGTTTTCAATCTAATGACGACAGCGCGCCATGCGCGCGATCATCATTACATTGAAAACCAGGGAAGGGCCTCGGGAGGTTGGGTAAGCTCTTCCCCACCTCCCGAGGCCCCAAAAAAAAAAATGGAAATCCCTCTGCTGTTTACAGCAGAGGTATTTCGTGCCCCTGTCCTCATGACGGAATGGTTCCGTCATGAGCACAGAAGCACTGGTGCTCATGATGGAACCATTCCGTCATGAGCACTGAAGGGGTTAATCATGTTGGTATTATTTTAGTCCTGAAATTTTATTCCTTGTAATTGTAACGGTATGGGAATTTTATCCAATTTCCTTCTAAGGTGTAATGATTTGTTTCGGTGTTCATGTTGCGTACTATTTTATCCTCAGGAACACTTTCCTGCTTGTGCCAAGATATCAAATGTAAGATCAGGCTTTCTCACAGAAACCGGTTTGCTTCTAGGAGCTAGATTGTTTTGATTTTGTGGAGGTTAGCCATTGCTCAAGACTTAGAATAATTTGATATTCCTATAACTTGATATTCAATTTCAATATTTCATCTAGTTAGGACACATAATAAACTGTCAGCCATTAGTAAACTTCTTCACCATATGGCGAAATAGTGAAAAAGAAGCCACCAAGCAATACTTGCAGCAAATCTTTCTACATAATATACCAGAAGATTAATTATTCCTCTTACTCCAATTTAGAGCCACAAGCGACAATAGTTATAGCCACTATCACATTGTCCAGTGAGTAAAAGGAGTTTGAAGTACATTCTCCCCCCCCCCAATGAAAAAATCTTACAGAATAATAAGCACAGCATATCTCTTCAAAGAAGAGCATCAGATGGCGGAATTTTTTCATTGGTCCCCCAACACAATATCATTTAGTTGCAAAGAACTAATAATGGGAATACGAGTTCCCAAATCCTAAAAGTAGACTGCTGTCTTGGACCTGCATGCAAGGTAAAATGAGGTCTGTCATATATCATCAAAGAAAGTCCTCAAGATCCAACTGGAGGAAAACCCCCTTAATTTTATGGGTAAGATATATGAGGTTACAAAGAAATTCCTTTAGCTTCTTGAATAGATGAGAGAGTGGGCTGAAGCCAAGTGGCACGAGACCCCTCGGAGAAGTTATTTAGAAGGCATATTTTCTTTTGTATTTTGATTAACAGAAATAAAAATAAAGATGACGGTGCAAGGTCAGTTGGTGTGCACTTGAAAGCAACAGACATTAATTTGATGCCCTTTTAATGCATGAAGGCAAAGAGGGACTTGCCCCAGTCGTGGTGGTGTGAAGAGGGGCATTATATGAATATGTGACTGGCTACCACATTAGCAGTTGACCTTGTAGCTGGTGTAATGTTCTTGATACCTGTTAAATGTCCAGAGCAATCACATGTCTCCCATACTACAGTGCAACAGTTGACCTAACAGATGTGGAGAGAATTTGGCACCTCCCTGGACTGGAATGAAGGCACAAACCCTTTGTGATGACGAATATGTGGGCTAAGTACATATCAGATAACTGCCACCACTTACTGTTTTCACTTCAAATTATTCGTTGCATGTGTAAGTAAATGCAGGAATTATATAAGCTCTGCCATTGTAAGCATTACTAGAGAACATTCTGAACAACATTACATCGAGGAGACATCACACATTTAACACATTTGGTAAGTGAATCAATGGCAACTTTGCAGAGACATGCTGTTAGAAATGGGATTTCTGGTTGGCTAAGGCTTGCGCCAAAGCCAGGCAGAAACCACCACTCTAGTCAGGGCAAGGGAGTTACACACCCAAGATAACCCCTGCTCACCCCCTTGGTAGCTTGGCACAAGCAGTCAGGCCTATCCCGGAGGCAATGTGTAAAGCGTTTGCGCAACACACACACACAGCAGCAACACACTAGGCACACTACAAAAGGAACTCCACACAAGGTTATATAAAAAAATAGCCTTTGTATTATCATAAACACATTAGAAACAGAATCACACATTTACACTGTGCCAACTGGCACGGGCAATATTCACAGGGGAATTATATACAGGACCAGGCCAATCGGGCCATGGTCAGAACCGTCAGAACAGGTAAGTAAATGCAAATATAAAACACAACCAGTAACTGCTGGTACCATAATGACCTAAGCATTATCCTATTAGCATTAGACATAAACCCACATTAGGCCCAAACCTCATTAGCATAAACACATTACGCAATGGGCCTCACCTGCATAAACACATTATGCAATAACCTCATGAGCATAAACATCATTAGAGGCATAAACCAGGGTGCACAATCACATTTCCTAACATCACATAAGGCACTGACCCCCCTGGCCAACTGGCCTTCTCTAGGGCTCAAATGCCCTCTGTCCAGAATGTCAGGGCGCTATGCTGCCACTGCAGCCAAAGCAAAAAGCGCGCAATGCGCGGGCACCAATGTGCCTCCTGGGTCCCCTCCTGGGACTCCTCAATGCGCCCTGGCCTAAACGTAGCAGCTGCCCACTAATTGCTGGGCAGCTGTGAACACCACTTGTAGGCACTGGCACCACTGTGCCCCTGACTTCCAAAAAGAAATGCCCCCAGACGTTGCAGCTGCCCGCTAACTGTGGTGCAGCTGGGAAGTAAACTAATTTCTGATACAAGTGCCCCACTCAGGTTAGGCACTCACGGTGCCCCTTGAGCCCCCTTCACGATCCGCGAGTGCGCGCCAGTCACCAAAGAGGACACGGCCTCTATCTATGGCCCTCGCTGTCTGGGCACTCACTGTGCCCTCTGGGGCCCCGCTCTAGGGCCCTTAGCACAAATTGCCCCCTCAGTGCAGCTGCCCTCTGCCAGGCGAGGCAGCTGTAAAACGAACAAAGCAGAAATTAGGCATGGGCACCTCTGGCCCTCGGGACCCCCACGGGGCCCAGGAAGTAATACGCCCCACGTTGGAGCGGCCCGCAACGGCGGGTCCGCTCAGGAAATACCGTCACTGCCCTGGTGCCTGTGAGCCCCCCTGGCAAAGAGAACAGCCTCAGCCCCACTCACCGGGACTTGGATTGGGTTCCTCTCTGCACCTCGGGGACTCTGCTCCTCTTCTGGGCCGGTCTCTTCTCGGGACGCGGGGGAAACTCTTCCCGCCTGGATTCTCCCTCCGGTTCGGCGGGACGCGGGGCTCTCTCCAGCCATGGGAGCCCCGCCGATGGTCCAGGCCTCTCCTCCCTTCACCCGGGCCCCCTCCTGGGACCCGGGACTTCCAGGTGGAACCAGCGAGGCTCCGGACGGCACTTTCGTGGGCGCGGGGCTTCCCTCGAGGAAACGGAAATCCCGCCCCACGTCAGGCATCACGCTGCCTGACTTCCTGCGAGGCCGATCGGGCCACGGCGGTGAATTCGTTTCTTCTGGTGGCAAATGAGGGGTAGGCTCCCTCTCAATTCAAAATATAAAGCGGGGTGGGCTCCCGCTCAAAGTGGCAAAATGCGGGGTAGGCACCCGCGACAAATGCAGCATAAGCGGGGCGGGCACCCACAATTCCGGCATCACGGGGGAATCCCTACGATGGGGATTCCCTCAGCAGCAACGTGCTGCCCATTTCGGCGATGCTCCAGCGCTCCTCTCTTAATGGGAAATTAAAGCACAGCGCTCCCCTTTCAGCATAATTAAAAATAAAAGCGCTCACAGGGCGCAAAAGGCCCCAGCAATTCCTTCAGGTCCATGGGGCATAGCTGGGCCCAGGGAGGCCAGCACACAGGGCCCTCCAGCAGGGAGGTAAGTCCCCATGGCGGTTCCTCCTGGGCCCCAGCAGCAGCAAGCCCCTCAGCAAGTCAGGAACAGCACAAGGACAGAACTGAACATTTTCATGGGGTCACAGCCCCTTTACTTATACCACAGATTCCTTTGTCTGCAGTGCAGGGCTTAGGGAACCAGATGCAACTGGTTCAGGGGGGATTTGGAGCACTTTGTTTTCGAAGCTCCTCTTCCCCTTTGTCAGGTGGGGGCTCAGTGATCAGACACACCACAGGGTGTGGAGCCAGCATTCACTAGGACAGGCACCATTCTATTCAGAGTCAGGGGATTACCCCTCCCACTACTCCTAGCCCAGGTGTCCCATTCAGCCTAGCGCTGACTCACCCTGCCCCTCCTGGAGCCACACACACCTCCCAGCCCCTGTCACTCACAAGCCAGACATGCAATTCACATCAGGCAGGCAGACACATAGCACACAGAAATGCCAACTTCTAAAAGTGGCATTTCTAAAATGGTTATAATAAATCTGCGCACACCATTGCGCAGCATTTATTATCACTATTCCAAATATACCAAACTTGACCACGCTGCGCCTCTCATATCAGGAATTACCACTGAAACACTTATCAGGGAATCCCCAATGCATTCCTATGGGAGGGCAGCTCCACAGTAGTGAGAAACCAAAATGGCTGTTTGTCACTACCAGGACATGTCACACACTTAAGGTACATGTCCTATCTTTTACCTACAATGCACCCTGCCCATAGCGCTAGCTAGGGCCTACCCTAGGGGTGACTGACATGTAGTAAAAGGGGGGTCATGGACATGGCACACACTTTAGGTGCCACGTCACAGCGGCAGTAACACTGCACGCACAGGCCCTGCAATGGCAGAGGCCTGAGTTAGGTTTGAAAGGCTACTTTGGTGGGTGGCGCAATTAGCGCTGCAAGCCCACAAGTAGCATTTAATTTACCAGCCCTGGGTATATGAGATACCACTTTACAAGGGACTCACAGGTAAATTAAATAGGCCAAACAGGTGTAGACCAATCTTACCACATTTATCACAGAGAGCACACGCACTTTACACTGGACAGCAGTGCTAAAGTGCCCAGAGTCCTAAAACCACCAACGCCATGTCAGAAAAATGGCTAGGAGAAAGGCAAAAAGTTTAGGGATGACCCTGTAAAAAGGCCAAGTCCAACACAACCCCCTTCCAGCCAAAACGCAGGGTAGACCAATCACCACCTTGATGGGCTTCCCTGCCTTGGGCGATAGAACACGGACGTGGGCCCGCAACTGCAGGGACACCCTCCAGTTCTACGCCACTCTGAACACACGTGGTTCCCTCTGTCAAAAGCTCTCAGGACCAACTAGGTTACCCCACTGGTACTCCCTAGCTGTCCACGGCCAGGACCAGGCCCTAGGCCACCCAGATGTCACTGGTCCTTGCCAATCCACAGAGTGCTGGGCGGTAGCCCCTGGCACGTAGTAGCCATTCTCCACTCTTCCTCCCATCAGGGCAGTTCCAAACTGCCACTGATCCTCCAACCTAGGGTCCGCACCCTCAGGCTGACCAGAAGTCACGGGTGAGGCTCTCCTCCCCCTACCTCTTCTTCTTGGGTTCCGTACCCTCCTCCTTGGAGAGGTACCCTCAGAACACAACTCTCCTTCCAGCTGAACTTCCAACAGGAGGACAGCTCACTCAGGCCCATGGAAACTATTTCACTTCGGAGGTACACAGCACACAGCAAAGTCCCTCTTAAAGCAGGTGGGGGGACACAGCACACAGCAAAGTCCCCTTTCCTCTTCCTCAGTGGAAACAACAAACTGCAGGTGAGCCCCAGAACACACAGCAAGGGAAGTCTCCTCAGTCTCTTCAGCTGATCCACTTTGGCAGAAATTCCTTCTTGACCTGGAAGTTTCCTAATCTCCCAACCTAGGGTCTAAACCCTCAGGTTGCACCAGGGTCAGAGGCGAGGACTCCCTCCCTCTGCACCCCTCTCCTGAGTTCGCACCCTCCCAACTGGAGTGGTACCTCTGGAAACCAAACCGGTCAGGACACTGTTTACAGTCATCCTTCCCTCCAGGTCAGGCCGAACCTGAACCTGGCCTCCCCAACATTGGAGCTAAACCCCGCAGCTGAGCACTTGCCTGGCACGCCAGGACTTCTGGGGGCGCACACAGCACCCCCCGAGGGTAACACGACTCACGTGTTGCGTGATAGTTTGCCTGGCGCAGATCTCCTGACCCATGTCCATCTGACAGTGCGCGAAGATCCCCCAGGACAGAAGTGGTGTCACCATGGTCACTTCTAGGAGACTCAGCCCTTATGGCTGGCCCCTGACCCACTGGCTCTCCCACTGGGGAACACATCCCCCTCTCACCCCTCACTCTGGACTTCTGCACCCTCCCAACTGGAGCGGTACCGCCAGACACCAGGACCGCTGGAGCTCTAGTTACAGACACTCCACATCCTCTAGACACTGGTAGATCCTCCTCAAATGGCCTACAAGTACAGCCTAGGCCCCCGACCTGGTGCTCCCCTAGGGAACCCTCCAGGCCCTGAGACTGGGTTTCGGGCCACCGTGGGACACACCGTCCCACACTCACTCCGTCTCCACTGAGACAGGACGTGAGCCCCTACACCCCTCCCATTCCACTGGGACCTAGCTGGGCTACACTGAACCTCTTCCACCACACAGGACCGGAAGATACCCAAGCCACTACTTTGGGAATCACTCCCCAATGCCTCTTCAGACCCTCTAGCACACAGCCAGAGGTCTGCCTCCCGTGCAAGCTCCCTGGGATCAGAGAACTTACACCCCAACAGGTGTTGGCGCAACCCCGGAAAACAATTACTGAACAAGTGCTCTCTGGCACACAGATTGAACAGCCCTTCAAAATCATTTGCCGTGCTAACCAGCACCCATTCGTCCAGTGCAACACAACATTCATCCACAAACCCCCCCCAAGACTGGTGAGACAGTTCCTTACTGCCCCTGAATCTGAACCCGTACCCCTCTTACTGGGAACCAGGTACCATACTCTGGGAACGGGGAATGGGACTTCCTGCACTGGACACCATATTGCTGCCACCACTGGATCCCACCCTTACTGGTGAACCCAGACAACTCAAACTACACTCAGGGGATAACCTTAACTTCTGCCACTAAACATAAAAGCGCAGAAAACACCATTTAAAAATGACACTTGAGGAGAAAACAAAATCAGAAACAATAATCCCCAACATGTGACTATCTAAAATGCAGAGTTTTGTAGTGCAACCAGTTGTCGCTGTGGTACTGCGCAAACGCAAGTCGTATCCTCACCGCTGACAACCAATGTTAGAAATGGGATTTCTGGTTGGCTAAGGCTTGCGCCAAAGCCAGGCAGAAACCACCACTCTAGTCAGGGCAAGGGAGTTACACACCCAAGATAACCCCTGCTCACCCCCTTGGTAGCTTGGCACGAGCAGTCAGGCCTATCCCGGAGGCAATGTGTAAAGCGTTTGCGCAACACACACACATAGCAGCAACACACTAGGCACACTACAAAAGGAACTCCACACAAGGTTATATAAAAAATAGCCTTTGTATTGTCATAAACACATTAGAAGCAGGATCACACATTTACACTGTGCCAACTGGCACGGGCAATATTCACAGGGGAATTATATACAGGACCAGGCCAATCGGGCCACGGTCAGAACCATCAGAACAGGTAAGTAAATGTAAAACACAACCAGTAACTACTGGTACAATAATGACCTAAGCATTATCACATTAGCATTAGACATGAACCCACATTAGGCCCAAACCTCACCAGCATAAACACATTATGCAATAAGCTCATAAGCATAAACACATTATGCAAATAGGCACTACCCCAAGACATCATAACATGACATTAGGCAATAAATCACATTAGGCCCAAACCTCATTAGCATAAACACATTACGCAATGGGCCTAAATCATTCTTGGCAACATTCAGAGTAGGCATAAGTACATTACGCAATCCTGTAGAGCCTGGCGCTCTACCAATGTCACCAACCTGCCCCCCAGGCCAACTGGCCTTCTCAGAGGGCTGGAATGCCCTATGTCCAGCAAAGTCAGGGCGGCTGCCAAGGCAGCAATCTCCAAAGTGCGCATTGGCACCAGCCTAAACGTAGCAGCTCAGTGGGCAGAGGTTCACTTGAAGTAGCGGTACACCACCCAAGAGTTGAATTGTTTTGAATTGAGGACCAGGCATGAACCTCCACTCTTCTTTTGCACCAGGAAAATTGTGCTAGGAACCCCCTGGGAAAGGAGTTGTCTGCACGATTGCTCCTTTGCGCAACTACTCTGAAATCTCTAGATTAATAAAAGTTTTCTCTTGTTGGGAAAAAGATAGGGCAGGGGCCTTGACGTTTTGGAACTGGGTTCCATGGAATTCTGTTCTGAACCCTTTCACTGACTCCAGAACCTATGGGTCATTTGAGAAGCGCTGCCAATTGGATAGAAAGTGTCAGACCCTGCCTCCTGGAACCACCCCTAAAGAAGAATAAATGGTACCTGAATGGGCAGAATCTCCTGTGCCTGACAAGCCTCCATGGTAGCCGAACCTATGCGAGCGTCCGCGACCTTGTCTCTGGCTGGTAGGTTAGAAGTTTCCTTGCCTCCCCCTCTGTCTCTAGGTTGATATCCTTAGAAAGAGGTCTGGGCAAATCTTCGGCCTGACGCTCGACCCCTGTAGCTCCCGGCCCTGGTAAAAATTGGGGTGTGAAACACCCTTTTAAGTGAAGTTTGGGCTTTATCCAAGGTGGAAGAAGTGGCCACATAGTTGCCCATATTTTTTACGAATCTGTCACCAAAGAGCTGCCCATTAGCCAATGGATTTGCCTCAGAGGTTGCCAGCTCCGCAAATTGAGGATCTATGCGCATGAGCAGAGAGTGGCGTCTTTCGGAAGATATTGCGCAATTGACATTTCCCAGTATGCAAATGGCCTGTTGGGCCCATTCCACCAGGATATCAGGATCAACTGGGGAACTCGACTCTTTTAGACTGCACCACCAGTTCCTCCATTTTGGCCCAATAATTTATCCTGTGATGAAAATATGTGTACCCCCACATACCATAAATCCTGATTTACTATGTAACCAGATACGCCTCTTGTTCGTATCTGTGATTGTCAGTTAAGACTTCCTATTCTTTTCTAGACTTTTTTTTGCCACTACACTCACACACATCTCTTTTTAGTGTGGATCTATGCACAGTCACATTGCATGAGATAAAAAAGGAGAGAACATAGCATGTGTAAAGAAGAGCTGCTTATTCTCTTGG
This sequence comes from Calotriton arnoldi, assembly GCA_963921515.1. NCBI lineage: Eukaryota > Metazoa > Chordata > Amphibia > Caudata > Salamandridae > Calotriton > Calotriton arnoldi. The sequence continues at coordinate 2,615,497 of CAWUFW010000866.1, forward strand.
TTATATAGTTTTACTTCAGGCACCATCTGTAATACATTCAGTGTTGTGCAATAAACATATATAACACATTTATAAAACTTATTAGATAGCATCACATTCAACAACACATATACACAACACAGGTTATTGTTAAATGGAAAAACGTGGTGACATTACATTTAAAAGTTTCCAACACATATTCACACTAGTGCTTATTGTGAGAAAGTGTCCAGCATTGTAAACCAAGGTTGCATGTTTCCATGTTGGAACCCTCAGAAAAATGGTCCAAAAGGTACCAGTTGGCCCTTAGTGGTCAGAGGTCATCCTAGCGGTCACAGAGGTATCAATACTCTCTCTGCCTTCGCGTATATATTACTTCTCTACTTGTTAAGGAATGACTTTCTCCTGGCCACTTTATTGTATACGCTGATATTTTTCGACCTTGTGGGGCCTAGGTGTTTTTGAGCGAAGGACTTCCTCTGGGCAGGAACCATATGTATGAGGGACACATTCCGGGGTGTGTCACATCGATGAATTCCACCTACGAGAGGTGTGAACTGGGTTTGGCGTGAAACCTATTGTGCCTGTACATTTCTTGAATGTTGACTGTTTCTTTAACTTGAAATCCGTCCTCACTGGACTTCCTTGAACTAAGAAACTACACTTCCTGGGTGACTAACAAACCCACCGGAGACTGACTCTAGATTGCTTTACTGTGAGGACGGATTTCAAGTTAAGGAAACGGTCAATGTGCAAGAACCCACGCCCAGTAAAGGAAAATAAATCCCTCTGAAAACAAGCAGTCATTGAACGCTTTAAACGTGCAGGCACAATAGGTTTTGCACCAGACCCAATTTACACCTCCCCTGGCAGGTGAGAACTTGAGGCAATAAAAGGAATTGCTGTAAAATTTAATACAGAGTTAGGGTCTGGAGGGAACAGCCTGCTGACCCCTAGAGTAGCGCTCTTGTGTGATTCTGGCAGTCCCAGGAGGGCGCAGGGGAGCGTGTGTAGAGTAGACGCGTTGCACTCAAACGTTTTCACCCGAGGACGCGTTAGAATGCACAGGCGCCTCGCGCATGCACGATTGGGTGCCCGTAGTAGAAATAGAAAGGGGACTACATGCATGAGTGAGCAGCGCTGCTGCGTCCACGGCTCCCGCTCCAGTTGGATAGAAGCGCTGAAATGTAAACTGCCTATCCTCAAAAGTGAGCACATGACTTATCATACAAAGTGATTCTAACACACATAATACTTTAACAAATGAAGGCAGCATGCAGGCGCGGCCTGAGAGAAACTCCAGGGTTGGCCGCCAACAATAAACGCACACAGTGTCACATGCTGTCTGCCCATAAGCAAGTGATAAGCAGTGGGCATGGCAAAAATTGAAATCACAAACAGTTTTAATCATGACTAACAACTACCTACAACATAATCACTTTAGAAGAAAAAAACAAGCAGTTATCTCATGGCTGCTGAGCAGCAAAGAAAAAGGAAGGACTATCACGTCAACACATCTTATAGGGCTCTGTTGGGCCTGATTGTTATATATTATTGTGATGTCATAAGAAGTGTTCATAGGAAATTAAGTTCTTTCATTGCAAGATAATTGTTTTTATTGGCTGCTGTGCTTTTGCAGTAAAGCAAGAGAAAGCATAACCCGAAGCCTCCGGTCCTGATACAGAATCTCGATGGCACAAAATATTGTGGACATCATATCAAAGGAAAAAATCCACTGTTAAGTAATTATAGAATTTCTATACCTAAGTTTATGCTCCTTGATGGTATATATATTTGCATAGAATAATAAATGTATACTTTCTCTATATGCACTTACTTTTTGATATTTTGTCTCTCTATATTCTTTCCAGTGTAGTGTATCTTTTTCTTTCTAGCCTCGATATTCAATTGTGCAATCAATGTTACCAGTGTCCGCTCCGTAAACACCTACTTAAAGTAAAATCTTGAGACATATTAACAAACTACTGTCCTCATCCTCCTAGACCTCTCAATCGCCTTCAACATAGTCTCCCACCACACCCTCTGTGCAAGACTCCATGGCGCCGGCATCAGCGACAAAGCCCTATAATGCATCCGCTCCCTCCTCACCGGCCGAACACAGAGAGTCAGACTTCCACCGTTTAAGTCAGAACCCATAGGAATCAGCTGCGGAGTGCCTCAGGGATCCTCCCTAAGCCCCACCCTCTTTAACATTTACATGGCCCGCATGCAGCCACCGTCGGAAGCTACGGACTCAACATCGTCTCCTATGCCGACGACACCCAGTTGATTCTCTCCCTCACAGACGAACCCACAGCCGCAAAGAGCAACTTCCACAACGGGATGAAGGCAGTCGCCACCTAAATGAAGGACAGCTGCCTCAAGCCTAACTCAGACAAGACCGAAGTCCTCATCCTGGGCTCCACCCCCTCCGCCTGGGATGACTCCTGGTGGCCCACAGTACTTGGAACCCCCCCACACCCATGGACCATGCACAAAACCTCTGCATCATCCTGAACTCCTTGCTCTCAATGAACTGCCAAATCAACGCAGTTTCATCCTCCTGCTTCCACACGCTCCACCTGCTTCGTAAGATCTTCAAGTGGATCCCCACCAAGTCCAGGAAAACAGTCATCCATGTGCTCGTCAGCAGCAGACTTGACTACGGCAACGCACTCTATGCCTGCACCACCCAGAAACTCGAAAAGAAACTGCAGAACATCCAGAATGCCTCCGCCTGACTTATCCTGAACATCCCACGCCACAGCCACATCACTGGCCACCTGAGAGACCTACACTGGCTACCTATCAACAAAATAATTGCCTACAATCTCGTCACGCACAACTACAAAGCCCTCCTTAATGCCGGACCTGCATACCTCAACCACCGCCTCTCCTTCTACACTCCCACCAGATTTCTCCACTCTGCTCCACTGGCTTTGGTCACCATCCCATGGATCCACAAGACCATGGCTGTAGGAAGATCCTTCTCCTACCTCACTGCGAAGACCTGGAACTCCCTACTTCTGCACCTCAGGCAATCGCCATCGCTGCCACAATTCAGGAAGGACCTCGAGACCTGGCTCTTCAACTGAACCGCAGATCCTCCCCCCCACCCCCAACACTCAGTGCCTTGAGACTCTCACGGGTGAGTAGTCACACTTTATACAAAACCTGATTGATTGAGACAGAAGTATTACTCAGTGACAACACAGTGCTTTGACTTGAATTGACAAACCTGCATGATGACCTATGGCTAACTCTGCAGTTATGATACAGGAATAAGCTATAGTGGCCATTACTAGTCCATGCACGTATGGACAGTCTCGGTTGCCCACTAACCAGTGTCTAGTAAAAACAGGACTTTATTGCAGCTTGGTCCAATTACTTAGCTTGTGTCTTGTCAAAGTAGGTCTTCAGTGCAATTTAGTTTACTGATCCAGTTTGCAAGTTATCTTTTGAGTTTGCCCGCTCAGCTATGGGCAACACATTGGACTCCAGCAAAAGTGACTAGTCAAGCAAAGATATCAAGAAATACACGGATAGAAATACAGTTGAAGGAAAAATCGAATGTTACCTCAAAATTACAAATGTTATGAAACAAACACCCCATATTCACAGAATGTAATGACTGAGCAATCAAACTGTAGAGAAAAACGCCTCTCAGATCTCTATTCTCTACACTGCACTTCTGATCTTTGAGCCTGATTCACTCACTTCACTTTGTAGTAAGTTTTGTAGTACAAAGGTAGTACTGCAAAAATGTACTACAAAGCAATATTCACAAACTGCACTTTTGTAGTAACTTAGTTTTTCCTAGTACATTACACTTTTGGAGTAAAACTCTATCGCCATTATTTTTTATGGGAGGGTGTTGCAATACCATAGTTGGCCATGTGTTTTGCTGGACTTATTCCAAAAGTGTAAACTTACTCAAAAGTGTAGGTTACCTTTTGTGAATCAGGCCCTCAGTGTTCGGGGAGATTTTTGAGTGGAGTCCTTTCAGTTCAGCCATACTAAAAGAAATCTGTGCGACAGAAGTATCAAACAAGCATTGCAATGCAATAGGTTTCACCTTTGTGGCAAAACAAATTTCTTGTTGTTATCCGATTGAGCTTGGTGAGCAGCTGTACAATATAAGTTACTGAAACTCCATAAAAGTTTTATGCTTGTTTATTGAGAAAGCCAATCTTTGTGCAGTAACTGGTGGTAATATAATGCGGGAGATTAGGTAAAGAGCGTAGGACAGAGCTAAAAAAACATGCAGGGTCCAAGCACATTTGAAATGCGTGCAGCCACTTCCTTTTACTCCCTCCTTCAAAAGATGGAAAAAACATTTAACACATTATTATGGAGTGGTAAACATCCCAAGATAATATTATAGAAACAAGAGCGAAGAAACCTGACATGACCACGCTTAATGTTTGGAATAATTACCAATGGTAACTAAAAGTTTTCTAAACTATTGCCCAAACACCAACTGCCAAAAAATCGAAAAAGCAGCCCCATATATCGTTCCAGAAAGCAATAAGTGAGCATGTGGCAAAAAAACCCTAGTGCATTGCTTTCTTAACTGTAGGCAGGAGGCAATCTTTTAATGGCTACACAAGAGGCCAGGAGTGCAATGGAAAATTATTTCATAGTACTTTAGGATATGACTAGGAAATGAGTACTTCAAATTGTTGCTGCTCAAAGTTTGCAGTTTTGTGATGCATATTTATTTACATGTGATGTGTGTAATGTTTTACAATAAACTAAGATTGAGTAATACGATTTGATAAACAGTTAAAAAGGAGGACGAATTGAATGCGCTATTTACAGTGTTTGATCTAAGAACTACTGGCAGGCACACCCACCATATTTCTACCGTTTCTACGTATAAATCACTAATGATTAAAGTGAATTTCACAGTACTTGCAGGGAGCATTAAATTCAACACCAGGAGTAACAAACCAGATAGATTTTTTTCATCATCATTTTGAAGGCCATGTGGTTTCAGTCTTAGAGCTAAGATTTTGATATGGGTGACACATTTCCTCAAATGTGTTGGCCATTTTGAAGTGTAGAAGCTTTATAACAGTTAAACACATTCTACAAAGGGGCATTTTGCAGTAGTAAAAATATACATTGCTCCATAAGCAAATCCAATTATATTTTAGATATTTTTACGAAAATAATTTAGAAGGAAGTTTGAGAAATATAATTTGTTTTACTGCTGTTAAACACAATTTTTACACTTTTACAAAAGTAACTTTAGAAAATGGCTCTTTTATATATGCTTTCGTTCTTATTTTGTTTTTCAATTGTCATTCTTTAGATGATACGTCCTATCCAAGATGGTTAATGTTTTTACGAATGGCTGAAGGTGGAGCCTATGTATGTAGATAACAATAAAGAATGTACAAATATTTTGTGGTTATGATCCCCCATGATGCAATTTGTAACACAGAAGACTAAAATGCTAACAAATACATATCCCTATCCCCCACACACTCTGACATTCAGTGCTGAAGCCATTCATCGCAAACCCAAATTTACTGTATTTTACATTGTTTTGGATTTGTGTGGATCACAGTGTAGTGAGCCACCTGGCCGCTACTATAGTTTGTATCACAGTCAACTCCCTGGGCCGGGCTCGGGCCGGGGAGTATTTAATAAAGGGTGATGTCGGCGCACGTGGCCGACGGCACGAACTGAGTATCTGTGTGGACGTCCCTTACTGCTGCGCTGCCGTCTGTAGTTATGCCTCCCCTTACATTCCCTAGAAGACGGTTGTAGCCCCGACCGCAATTCCCCAGGGAAATCCCTCGGTGACCCACCCCATCTGGCCACCGGGCAGTCCGGTACCTGGAGCACAACATTGGCGACGAGGGCGCGATCGAGCCCCGTGGGCAGCCACGTGTCTAGTGCGTAGGTTGGCCTTGCCTTCAGTTGGGCTGGTGAGTGTCGGCAGGAGGCCGGAGTCGGTGGTGGACGCCTGGCTGGAGGCGGAGGAAATGGTGCACGCCGAGGAGCACCGAGTGGTGAGCGTTGTGTGGGGCCTACACCGTGAGGGGGAGCGTGGCCTGGTGAAGCCGGAGTGCCGTCGAGACATCAGCTCCTGCCTACCCCGGCGGCGCGGTGTGTAGCGCCCAGCGGGGATGCCTGATTCACCAGGGAGGGAGGCTGCCCCGAGTGTGGGGGCGGCGGAAGGACGGCCGAGTCGTGCGGCTGCAAAGTCCCTCCCGGAGTTCAGTCAGCTTGCGGACCCCGCGACGGCGGCTCCGCGCTGGAAGAAGTGGCTGGGGCAGCTGGAAAACTACTTTGTCGCCACCCGAGAGACTGACAATGCAGTGAAGAGATCGTTAATGCTGCTGATGGGGGGCGATGAGCTTTATGACCTGTTTCAGGACCTGCCGGACACGGGTGAAAGTGACGACTATGAGAAGGCGGTCCGGGGCCTCAACCGCCATTTTGATCCGCAGGTAAATCCCGACTTTGAACATTTCAAGCTGAGACAGGCGAAACAGCGAGCGGATGAGTAGATCGACATGTTCTTTGCGAGACTGCGGAAGTTGGCCAGCACGTGCGTGGGGGTCGATCGAGCCTTTGAGACACGGGCCCAGCTGATTGTGGGGTGCAAGTCAATAGAGCTGCGCAAGCTGATCTTACGCCAACCAGGGATTACGTTGGACGACATACTCATATTAGGAAGATCACATGAGCTGGCGGATGTGCGCGCTGGCGAGATGGAGGTGGCATTGGCGAGGAAGTCGGCGGGTGCTCAGCTGGTGTTCCCGACGCCCATTAAGGAAGAGAGGGTCGAGGCCCTCAAGAAAGCATATGGACGAGGGGCTGGAGCCGGCGCTAAACAGGATGAGAGGCGCCAAAGGCGTGAATGTAGGAACTGTGGCATGGGGGCACATGATCCCAGAGTGTGTCCGGCCCAAGGGAGACAGTGCCTCAAATGCAACAAGTATGGACATTTTGCAAAAGTGTGTCAGAGGGGAACACAGCAGGGGGGAAGCAAGCCCCCAGGACAGAGACTATCGAAGTCGGCCAAGACCGTGCAGGAGGTGGCGGATGGGAACAACCGCGAGCAGCCATTGTCGGCCACTGAGGATGAGGAGGACAATGTGTTTGTCATCTCACATATAAGGGGGGTGAATACCCCCAAGAGACCACCGCCTACATGCCAAGTGTGGATAGGGGAGTCGTGTGTGAGGGCGCTGATTGACACTGGGGCGTCTGTGAATATACTGGACGCTGCACAATACAGGAGGCTTAACCCGAGGCCGCGGCTAATGCCGACTACCGCCAAAATTCTCACGTATGGGGGAAGCACGCCGATTCCACTCCAGGGCGTCATGGATGCAGAAGTGAAATACAAGGACAGAGTCACTGTTACGTGGTTCTATGTCACCTGCGATCAGGCCGGCTCGCTACTAAGCTGCCACACGGCTGAGGATTTGGGGCTGGTGATGTTTGCGAAGCACATACACCAATCACAGGCGGACAGGATTCTTGAAGAATTCCCAGAATTGTTCCGGGGGCTGGGTTGCCTGAAAGGAGTAGAGGTCCAACTTCACATTGATGAGTCTGTCAAGCCGGTAGCGCTTCGCCACCGTAGGGTGCCATTCCATCTGAGACCACTGGTGGAAGCAGAGCTGGACCGTCTGGAGCGTGATGGGGTGATTGAGAAGGTGTCCGGTCCCACGCCGTGGGTGTCGCCGTTGGTGATAGCACCCAAGCCGAAACAGCCTGGGGCCATCAGGCTGTGCGTGGATATGAGGCTGCCGAACAAGGCTATCCGCCGAGAGAGACACATAACCCCAACCATTGACGAGATTGTGACCGACTTAAATGGGGCACAGTGGTTCTCGAAAGTGGATTTGAACTCTGGATACCACCAGTTGGTGCTGGCAGAAGAAAGCCGATATATCACAACTTTCTCCACACATGTGGGACTCCGTCGATTCAAAAGACTGAGCTTTGGGGTGTCATTGGCGGCAGAGGTGTTCCAGGAGGCAGTTCGAGAAGCGCTATCGGGCCTAGTGGGAGTCATCAAAGTCAGCGATGACATTCTGATTTTCTCGAAATCACTGGAGGAACACCATGGGAGGTTGAGGGCCACTCTGAAACGATTGGCGGAGCAAGGACTGACTCTTCACCAAAATAAGTGCGAGTTCTATACTAAGGAGGTCGAGTTCTTTGGATATCGGTTCTCGGCCCAGGGGTTACAGGTAGATCCGGCCAAAGTGGAAGCTATCAGGACGGCTGCAATCCCTCAGACGTCATCGGAGGTGAGGAGTTTCTTAGGGATGGCCAACTACTGTGGCCGATTCATTCCTCGCTTGGCCACTATCTCAGAACCTTTAAGACAACTCACGAAAAAAGACATAGTGTGGCAGTGGACCGATAAGGAGGCACAGGCGTTTGCTGACGTGAAGGAGGCCCTGTTGAAGGGGGCAACGGTGTCCGATTTTCAGCCGGGAGCGGCCACGGAGTTGATCGTGGATGCGAGCCCCGTTGGGCTTGGGGCCGTGCTCTTACAGAGGACCGATCAGGATGAATGGGTGACCATCGCGTATGCCAGTCGGGCGCTCACCACCGTGGAGACACGCTATGCACAGATTGAGAGGGAAGCATTGGCCATCCGGTGGGCGTGTCAACACTTTCACATCTATTTGTGTGGACACGCGTTTACGGTGGTGACGGATCACAAGCCGCTGGTGCCCCTTTTTGCAAGAACGGCGAGGAATGGACCTCCGTGAATTGAGAGATGGGCAGTGCAAATTCAACAATACCGGTTCGAGGTGGTGTACCGCCCGGGGGCAAGCAACCCGGCTGATTATCTATCGCGACACCCCCAGGTGCCGAATGGAGTCCAGGGGCCGGAGGTGGATGAAGGCGCCGAGATATTTGTGAGGCAACTGTTGGAAGAGGCCCGCCCCCAAGCTCTGCTGCTAGAAGATATCCGGAAGGCGTCGCTGCAGGATGAGTGTTTACAGGCGGTGGCCCGAACACTACGTGACCACCAGTGGAAGTGGTTCCTCTGTGGAAATGACCGAAGATCGGCCGATGACAAAGAGTACTGGGAGAGCCTGTGGAAGTGTCGAGAAGAGCTGAGTGCCACAGGGGATGGCATAATCCTGAGGGGCCCGTGCATTGTAATACCTGCCGCACTACGAGGCAGGATAGTGGATCTGGCGCACCAAGGACACCAGGGGTTAGAGAAAACTAAAGCCCATCTGCGAACAAAGGTGTGGTTCCCCGAGGTGGATCGGCTTGTGGAGGACAAAGTACGGAAGTGCCATGCGTGTCTAATAACGGGGGCGGACCCGCCAGAACTGCCAATCCTGACGGAGGGTCCGAGCCGGTCACCCTGGGCGAGGGTGAGTTTGGACTTTGGGAGTTTCCCCGATGGGAGGCAAATGATGGTGTTGGTGGACAGTCATTCCAAGTTCCCCGTGGTGGAAGTAGTTGCATCCACAGCTTTCGAATGTCTACAGCCGGCGCTGGAAAAGACTTTTGCCCTGTTGGGACTGCCAGAAGAGATTCGAACAGACAATGGGCCGCCGTTCCAGGGACAGGAGTTCCGTGAGTTCCTTAACCAGCATGGCATACGGCATCGGAAAATAACACCTCAGTGGCCCCAAGCCAACGGGGACGTAGAGCGCTTCATGAGAACACTGAATAAAGCACTGCGGATTGGGGTGGCTCAAGGTAACCATCTGGAGACCTGCCTGCATCAGTTTTGAGGGCGTACCGTCAAACGCCTCACTGCACAACCAAATGTGCACCCCATGATCTTCTGCTGAGAAGGGCTGTGCGTGATGGGATACCCAGCAGTGCAGCATGGACTCCGGCGGTTTTGGATGTCGAGCAATCTCAGGCCCGCCGCCAAAACAACAATGAACGAGCCAGCAAGAAAAGAAAGGCTCGGCCGGCCGACATCCAGGTGGGAGACTACGTGGTGGGCAAAGATCGCCATCCAGGGTCCAAGTTCCGCACCCCGTTCGAGTGTGACCTGTGGAAGGTGGTGCAGATCAAAGGGACTCTGGTGGTTGCGGAGAAGGGACATCAACGCATAGCCCGGAACATGTCGTGGTTCAAGAAAGCTCCGGGTCTGAGTGAGGCGGGTGCGGAGTCCGAAATGGAAGAGTGGGAGGAAGGAGATGCCGAAGTACCAAGGGCAAGAAGCCCGCCAGTCACTACAAATCCCGAAAGACCTAGGGAGGGGGTCAAACGAAGTGAGGACACCCCGAGTCATGACAGCAACCCGAAGGGTGCCGAGCAGGAAGAAGATCGGAGTAGGCATCATCGCAATGGGCTGCGCAGCAATCCAGCACCAAGCACCAGGTTGCAAGACTTTGTGTGTTAGGGGCTCCGGGAGGAATGCCGCCCAAGTTCGGTGCTGATGGGACTGGTTCCGGGAGTGGTTCCTGTCAGCTGACCGAGTGACAGTGCTTTTACAAGTTTAGTTCAAATTGGGAGGTTGGATGGGATGTAGTGAGCCACCGGGCCGCTACTATAGTTTGTATCACAGTCAACTCCCTGGGCCGGGCTCGGGCCGGGGAGTATTTAATAAAGGGTGACGTCGGCGCACGTGGCCGACGGCACGAACTGAGTATCTGTGTGGACGTCCCTTACTGCTGCGCTGCCGTCTGTAGTTAGGCCTCCCCTTACATTCCCTAGAAGACGGTTGTAGCCCGACCGCAATTCCCCAGGGAAATCCCTCGGTGACCCACCCCATCTGGCCACCGGGCAGTCCGGTACCTGGAGCACAACACACAGGACAAGCTACATTCTTTTCAGTTTTCAAACCCTGCCTGGAATGGTGGTTTTTGTGTGGCATTAAGATTGGGTTGACATGCACGTAGACGACCTGCAGCTAGCTACATACTGAGGGGCAGATTAAATCATTCTATTACGCAACACAGCAAGCCACTTTGCTGTGGTGCGCGGAAGGGAAAGGCAGGAATTCACAATAATTACTATAATGTGGCACATTCCTCTCCTTTCATAGCGCTGGTGCACTTTTGGCTATCTAGTGCCAGCGCAGGCACCCTTGCATCATGTTGCAAGGGTACCTGCGTTGTAGACAGTTTTGCTTTTGTGCAGGAAAGGACACCTTCCTGCACAAAAACAATGCTCTGGGGCATTTTCCAGAGGAGAAATAAAGATATTTCTCCTTGTTGCGCCTCTGATGGGGAGGCATACAATTCTGACGCAATCTCATTTCTACCAATATTGGTAAATCCAGGAATGTGTCAGTAATTCATGAGTGGATGCACAGGTACATCCATGCTTCACCCATGGAATGCCTCCCTGCCGTAGAGTAACACAAGGCAGCGACTTGCGCTGCCTTACGTTACTCTAGATTTATGAAGCCACTCAGGGAGACACAAGGTGGCCTTGTGTGGCTTGATAAATCACATTTAGCTCTTGAGTCCCCTTCGTGGCGCAAGGGCGATGCAAAACCGTGATAAATATGCCCCATAATATATACCTGACTGAAATATTTATGCAATGTTCTCCGCTGGAATGAGATAGCACAAAAGTTTGTGCATTCGAGCCTAGGCAGCACTTGCACTGTGTCTTCAAGACATGTTGTATACACTTTGTGAGCTTACAGCCCGCCCATTGCTCTTTTATTTCTTACTTTGGTTGTCCTTTAAAAAGCCTTGCTTGCTAGTGGTTAATCTTTTCTCTTTGTCCATCCTTGTTGTCATTTGTTTTCTCCCATGGAGCAGCGCCTAACTACTGGTATCTTTTGGCTTTGATGCTAAGCTGTTTGTTTCGGGGCACTATTTTTTTCTTAGTTTCCTGCTCGTGTTTGGTGAAGATTCCCCTTTCATTTATTGTAAACAGGCCTGCACTCCATCTGCCTGCTGTCCGTCTTCTTTCCTCACCGGTGCTATTTTTTTTTCTTGGCGCTTTTGTAAAGTGCTGCGTGGCAGCCTGCTTCCTGTTATTAATTTTCTTTGGTTTTCGTGCTTAAGTGACCGCTTAATTGTTTATAACTTTGGCCAATGTTTAAAGTATATGGTTCTTCAGCCGCTCTGACTCCTGTTGCCTCTTTCCCCCTGCCAACCACCCCATCCAAACCCAGCTACATGGCCCTCACATCTGAACGCACTGCTTTATCTTCCAGGAAATCGATCTTAGAGCAATAAACAAGACCCCTATCTTTTTTCCCTTGTGGCTTCTGGTACAGCCTGACCGCTGCTCGCCCAGACAATTCACTTTGACGTGTAATAGGCTGACATATTCTGCACCAGCCCTTTAGCAATTGACAATAATCTGTTGAAAAATATATATTTTATTTGGATAGGCCATCTCGAGTCATACAGTCACTACTGGGCTCATCCTTTCTACAGAATCACGGCATGCACAGGTCACAGTTGGTATTTGCGCTTCTGGAGAGAAAGATTTCCAGAGATGATCACATGCTGTGCTTAGTGTATTAATTGCTACATGCCATGTGTGCAGGGCTCAAGCCTTGTTTTGTCTTGGCATTGGTTGGAAAACTTCTGTTGTGTTTCTAAAAAATTCACTTTTCATGGTAATTGCATTTAAAGTAACCATGCAAGACTCCATTTAGTTGGATGCCCCACCAACCATTCTGCTTCTGCCCTGATTTGGTCTGACATCCTGTTGTGAGGGCTGGTAGGCATCACAAAGACCAATGATCATGAGATGGAAAATGCATATTGTTTTCTTTTTTTTCTTCATGGTGTCTATTGTTTGTTGGTGGGAAACGGGGGGCAAAACAGGGGTGGGGTTCCTGCTGCTGGACACCTAATACTGCACTACCCTTCCTTGCCATACCCAACCACTTTGGCATAGTGTCACATCTGGTTATGGCTCCGTCTAAACGTACTGCCAAAGAAGTTCAAAGGTATGCTTTCACCTGATGCAAGGGTGTGTACCGGCATGCTGTAATTGTGTGCTCTGACGGTCTCTGGGAGCAATGCAACGTAATCTCAGTATGTATTTTAGGCTCTGTCAAGCAACAAAAGTATCGCTGTCCTGTGGTATCTGCTGCAAAGCCTAAAGGTACAGTCTGGGTATACTGTGCTTCATAAATATAATTCAAAACGTTTCCAGAGAGGCCCCAAGTATGCTGTGCATGCTGCCTTGCAGCTCTTTGCTGAGTTCGGCAGAAGTTGTTCTAGTATTAGTGCACTGGACTCCCTTCGAAGGGGCCCTTGGGTAGCCTCACCCCTCTACTTCTAAAGTGGCTACAAAAAACGCTTGCGAAGGGTATACTACACAGACATCAAGTTTTTGTTTTCATCGAGAGGGTTTTGTACAGTTCACAGTGCTTTCATGAATAAAACATTTTGCACGCGGATTTGCTGATAAATCTGTGGGTTATTTGCTTCTTCTTGGATTACTGCACAGTTTTCTCTTGCATTCAATAGGTTTCCTGTGAGCTTTGTGGTGCGGTGACATGGAAATAGATGCCAATGCAGTGCACCAGAATTGTGGCTTCTGGAGGCTTCCAAATGCACTCTTCATATTTGTTGACCCCATCTTTACCCCTCCACTATTTCTCTCTCCTCCCCGTCTCTTTCAACCATACACCTCTCACTGTCCCTCTCCTTGCTCTTTTTCCACTTGTGCATTCCCCCTCATACTCGTTTGATTCCCACTCACCCTTCTCTTCTCTTGTTCATTCTCTTACTCTCTCCCTCTTGACTTATCATTCCTTTGCCCACCCACTCTCTGCAACTCATACCTACCTCTTCTCTTTTTAGGTCTCGCCTGAGACAGAGCATGCATTGTCTGTAGCAAGGCATGTTGTTATCTTACAGTGGGCCATGAACCCGCCCATTGCTTACCACAGGTTTGCTTCATCGTCCCTCTTGTTTGCTTGATTCTTATTTGTTAACTTTAGGGGCTTTCCTCCCTCTTCTTGTGTTTGTCCCACACCTGGAGCATCAACGCATTACTATGTCCTAAGACTGCTCACTTTTTTAGGTCCTATTTTTCTTTTTGTTTAAGCAATGTGAGAGTACATGTGTTTTCTAGTTGCCTCCCTTCTCTCCTTCCCGTTTCTGGGCTCAATATTTGTCTCTTCCCCATGTTTCTTCCTACTATCCCATGTTGACTTCTCACATGTGTGCTTTCTCCCTGCCAGCGCCACATTGCAGTTCTTTGCTCTTTTGATCCGCCTGCACCCCTGTATTGCTTCTGCCCCCTCCAGAGCCCTTGTTTTTACCACCTCACCTGCTCTAAAAACGCACACCCCATATTGCTTCCACCCACCATCCCCTATGTTGCTTCCAACCCCTCCCAGGCCCCGTAATACTTCACCCCACACGTTCTTTAACAAAAAAAGTGCTTCATAAGGCTTTTAATGTTTCTAGTCTTTAGCCATGCTGCACAGCATTGGGAATGCTCTGCAGCATGGTTAAACCATTAGCAAAGCCATTAAGGTCACAAAGGCGAGACCTATTGGCTTTGCCAATGCATTTCTTTAAAGTCACGTTGCACTGTGGAGAGCTGTTCTGCCCCGATGTGCTTTTAAAGTTGAAAAAATTCAAAACACCAAAATATTGTGGGCTTCTGAATGCATGTGCGAGATTTATGAGGAGATTTAGGAGCCCAAATTGATTCACAAATATTACAAAGGCCTTTTTCTGAAGCTAATTTAAAAACGCGGTTTAAACTAAGTCTGGGGGGTGAACTCCGCTCCACTTGCGGAGTTTGTGGGGATTTCCGCACTCCGCGTTACGCGGAGCTTGCAGAGGTCTGAAAAACTGCTCGCGAAACTGTCAGCTCGCGTTGAGAAAGCTGCTGCTCAAGTAAAAATCTACTCGAGCGGCAGAAAGGAAACAGCGCCCGCTTGCGCTGTGCATGGTGCCGTTTGCGATGATTGCACAGTGCAGACAAGCACCTGGCACTGAAAAATCACACGAACAGCATTTATCCAACGCACTCGCCGCTTGCTGAGCTCCGCGTAGCGCGGCGGAGGTTGTTTTGCACTTCGCGGAGTTCCGTGTAGCAGAACTCCGCAAACTCTGCCCAGGCTTAGTTTAAACTGTACTTTGTATTAAAACCTAATTTTCCCTTCATTATTTTCTCCACTCTGAGATTTCTGGCTGAAATTTTTCTTATAAACTAAATGAAACAGAAAATATATGTAGAAATGTTGTACTTTGCTACTTAAATATCGACCCATTTTGTGATGTGAATAACTAAAACATATTACAAAAATAACGAATTGTTTGTTACTTTCACATTTAACATGAAATCAAAAACAGTGTCTTTGGTTGGAAGCAGAATTTGTCATCATAGGTTTTTAAACTAAAGGCTGTTTCTGATACCTTTCTTCTGTTGGCCAATTGCATTTTGAATGTTTGCTGCTTTCTTTTTGCTTATCAGCCATTTTCAGATATTTTAAAAATAGGTTTTAGTGTTAGTTTTATTATTACTTGTTCTGAACCATTGTGAACACCACCTTTACACATTTTTTTGGACCATTTGCTTAGTCATGGCTGACATGATCATTCTAAGACCTTGCTGTCAAACTCAATTTAGCAATGAATGCACATGATAGTCCATGAAGTGGTGATGACGGCTGTGGGATTTTGTCAAATTAACTTCGAAGTAGGACCTAAAGGCAGGAGACTAGCTTTGGTTATGTGTATTGTGAAGATGAACGCTTTCGAACTATGATGAATGAGTACATGACTGAACTTCCATTAGAGAGTAGACATTCTTGTTTTTAGCTGAGTTTGTGACGAGTAAAGAAGAAATAATTAAACTGCACAGCACAGATATCCGATAGTCAGGTGCACACACACACTTAATAAATGCATGCAAAAGAAAAGTCTACAGGTGAATAACCAAGACCACACCAGTTTTGTTTGGAGAAAGTTATGTTGCAGGTTTATTTGATAAGGTAATGGGTTAACTTATGAGCGATCCAATGATGGCCAGTAACAATGACCTAAGCTGGCTGCCCACCTGATAAGCCAATGAGGACCAAGAATACACAACATCTGGTGCTGAACCTTTGGAGGTTCATCCCACATCTGGACCCCATAGTACAGGAAAAGAACTCACGCAGAGGTAGAGAGTTACCAAGCAAGTCCCCAGTGTCTCAGGCTTACAACTGCCCTTGAGAATAACGGGGCGTCATCACTTTTTAACACTGTTGTACTCAAATTCTTCAGGGTCGGCTTGATGCTCAATATGTCCACCTCCTGATCGCCTTAATTCTGATTGGTGTTACAGCACAGAAGGTTAAGGTGATCAAGTGAGGGAAGGCAAAGGAGGGAACAGCTGGGAAGGAGACTTGTAAAGTACAAACACATATATATTCACTCTGACCTTGATAAATGACACAAAATAATCTATGTCCTATTATCCTTCATTACCTGGAATATAAAATACTCTTTAACGTTTGTTTCAAAGAGAGGATATAGATGCCATGTCAGTTCAAGGGTTTTCTCTTCCTCTTCAAATAATACTGTAATATTAAACAGGTGTTACTCATGTACCATCGGTTCTTTAAGCACCCAGGTTTCACCTTACTCGATATTGTATATAAACCTACTGAAATAAATAATGCGCCTTGCCTCAGAGGAGGAGACCCACGTCCAAGAACTCTAAAGCACCCTGTTAAGATTGGCAAAAAAGAATAAACATAATGAGCGCAAACTTGAGCCTGATTCCTTAATAAGCGCTTTCTTAATCACTTTAGAAGACACAGCCGTTATTATCACCATAACCAGCTGCCATAACATGTCATGAAATTGACTTGACAATAATAGATTGCAAACCTTTGCCAAGATTTTTATAATGAATATAAACTCAAAAATTGTCTTGTTTCTTCTTCATTGAAACGTACTTGATGTACATGTATGTCATCTACAAATATTTAATTCCTGCTCCTTCCAAGGAGCACATGAAATTCTGAGATCCCCCCGAGAACATGTAAGTGCCCAGCTTGCAGGCAAGTTCCCCAAATGGCATCCAAACACGGTGAAGACGCTGTATCACACACACACAAGTTCGTGGCTGATAGCAATCGTGCAAGAATTGTAGAACAACTTCCAAATAATTCAGACGGGAGCAACAAAAGAAAACACAGAGCTGGTGCAAAGCACTCTTACCACCCCGAGGAGCGGGACGGGTCGGCTTCAGCAAGATGGACAGGTTATACGGGAAGAGTCTGCGAGCTGATGCCGGCGGAAGCACTATTAGTACTTCCAGTTTGACGCCACTGCTCCCAATCATATCACAGATGGTGCCTTCTTGGTAATTGTAGTGTCTTTTCTCGCTACAAACCTAACGTCTCTAATTAATTAATGTTTACTTTCCCCACCACCTTGAAAGAGTTGCAAACATTTGCACCATTCTTTTTACTCCCATCTGAGAAGTTGGACTGTGGAGGATAGGCTCGTTCTTAACTGTACTGACAACGTTCAACCTTCTTCGTTCAGGTATATGTGTAACAGTATATCCCTTCCCCTGAGCCCGCTGACAGGGGGCCGGTTTCTCAGGACATTTCACATGCAATGCCTTTAACAGTCGTGGCGCATGAATGCCTGTGACAGTTCCCATGAATTTTCCTCAGCACCATACCCTTTCCATGCAACCAGATACCACAGTTTTGACCCTTTTTTCTTAGAATCCAGTATTTTACTAACTTCATATTCTGGTTTGTTGTCTACCCCAATGGGAGGGGGTGATTTCTATATCTTGTTACTAGATGATTTTAGCAGCGAGATTTGAAAAACTGGGTGTATTCTGAGAGACTTGGGTAGCTCTAATTGTACAGTAACTTGATTTATAAATGTTTTAAATTCTGTAGTGTCCAATAAACCTGGGGTTGAAAATACTATATCTCCTAAAACTGAGATTTCGAGTGGACAACCATACTGCATCACTTTTGTGATATCTAGGCCCAGTTTTACGATGTTTTTTGTATCGAACCTTGACCTCTTGAAGGTTTACTCGTGTTTGATTCAGTGTTTGTTGTAGGTGTCTCACTCTGTTATGAGTTTGAGGTAGATTAATGATTTTTGATGGATGAATCAGAGTTATGAATCGTGAATAAAATCCATATGTGCAATTAAACGTAGTGATTTTTGTGGAGCTGTG
Source organism: Calotriton arnoldi (assembly GCA_963921515.1). Lineage (NCBI taxonomy): Eukaryota > Metazoa > Chordata > Amphibia > Caudata > Salamandridae > Calotriton > Calotriton arnoldi. The sequence continues at coordinate 2,633,578 of CAWUFW010000866.1, forward strand.
TTTAGCACTATTATATGATACTTCTGCCACCCAGAACAATTCTGCCACTGAATCAGTATTTTCTTCCACATTGCATCGTAAGTACTGTTTTAAGGTTTCATTCAACCTTTCAGTTTGAAGGTATAAACTGGTAGACTTTGCGGATTTAATGTGTAAAGCCTCACACCAAGGCTCCCAAAACTGTGCTGTGAAATGTATTCCCCTATCGGACACAATAATTCTGGGTAAGCCATAAAGGTGGATGATATAAGCCAACAACTGTTTTGCTAGTAGGCCAGCGGTAGGCAACTGACTACAGGCAATGAAGTGTCCTATCTTAGTAAGGCTATCAACAACCAACAATCTCCCATGGTACTTCTGGTGCAGAGGCCTTAACAAACCTTTAGGTTTTTGAAGATCAGCCTTTGCTTGTGCAGATACCACAAATTCCTAAACAAACTGCTGGACATCTTTCCGTACTGAAGGCCACCAAAATTGTCTTAACACTCCATCAAGTGTTTTCTCAACTCCGTTGTGACCCGCACTGGGCACATTGTGACAACAATTAAGTACTTCTTTTTGTTGTTGTTTTGATGGTATCAACAATCTTTTCTCGCATATGGGAAGACCTTTATGTAACTTCCATGTAGGATGTTTTTAAGCAATTGCTTCCAGGGAGAAGTTTGTATATTTTGTGCGATCCTTTGAAAGAATTGGTCGGTTTGAATCGTGCATATGACCTGAGCATGACTCAATATAGACTGAGCTTTTTGTTCAAAGGGCAAATGGATTGTTTCTTGTCGAGTAAGTGTGTCTGCCTTGCGATTCTCAATCCCTGGCCTGTAGGTAACAGTGAAATTGTATTTTAGAAAAAAACAGCATCTACCTTAGTTATCTGGGAGATAATATTCTAATAGACCTCATAAACTGTAAATTACAGGGATCCATATACAATGTTATCATATGTTTGGACCCCCATTAGATGGTGTCTCCATTCACTGAAGGCGTCTTCAAGGGCCAGCAGCTCCTTCTCGGCAATAGTGTAGTGTGATTCTGCTTTATTCAATTTTTGTGACATGTAAGCCACTGGATGAAGTTGTCCAGACACCTCATTCTGTTGTGACAAAATGACTTCTACTGCTACCTCAGATTCATCAGCTTCTACAATAAAAAGTATCTCTGGATCAGGATGAGCTAAAATGGGAGCAGTGGTGAAAGCATGTTTCAACTGTTTGAACGATTGTTCTGCCTCTTCTGACCACACAAAGGGGGTATTTTTTCCAAAAGTAGAGTAATGGGGGCTATGGTCCTAGAAAACTGACTGATGAACCTCCTGTAAAAGTTAGCAAAGCCCAGAAAGCATTGAATGTCTCTCACATTCACATGTTGGGGCCACTCTTTGACTACCTGGATTTTTTCTTTGACATTTCCTGACCCTTGAAAGACATTACCCCCAAGAACTCTACTTTATGCATGTGAAACTCACTTTTGCTGAGTTTACAAAACAATCCATTATCTCTCAGTGCTTGCTATACGAGACACACATGTGGCCCATGATCAGCTGTATTCCATGAGTATATTAAAATATCATCAATGTAGACGACTACGAACATATCCAAGTACTCTCTCAACACATCATTCAAAAAGTATTGAAAAGCCGCTCATGCATCACAGAGCCCAAAAGGCATTACGGCATACTCAAAAAGACCAATACGTCTACAGAAGGCCGTCTACCAGTCATTTCCTTTCCTCATGCGTACCTAATTATAAGCCCCTTTTACATCCAGTTTCGTATAAAGTATAGCCTTTTTCATCTGATCCAAAAGGACTGGAATTAGAGGTAATGGATAGCTATTTTTTTATGGTTATGTTGTTATGGGGCTCTGAAGTCTATACACGTTCTCCTCTCACCATTAGCTTTGGGTATAAAAGACAGAGGTGAAGAGGCTGGTGACTTGGAGGGGTGTTTTAAACCCATTTTCTATGTATTTGTCAATATACTGCAATGATCATTTTCTGGCTCTGTGAGTGCATAGATCCTCTTGCATTAAACCACTTCTCCAAGAATTAAATCAATTTGGCACTCGTATGGTCTATGTGGGGGCAAGACATCTGCTTGTTTTTCTGTGAATACGTCTTAGTATTTGAGATATTGTTTGGGAAGAATCGTGCCCTTCTCCACTGCTGTGGGTATTCTATGACACACTTTCTTCCAGGGGTCCTGTGGTAAGGCCTCCCCAGGTATTAGCATGAAGCCCCTATGGGCCCTTTCTTGTGGCTGCTTTTCGCACCAAACAACTTTGGATCACCCTGTAACTCCGCCAAGCCTCAGGGATGGCAACCGTCGGCACTGAGGCCCTCCACCATTGTCGTTACCCTTATATTACCTGCATTTATTTCTTGCTGCATTTGCCAAGCACCTCCTTGCTCAATCACTCTTCTGCAGCCAATACCCCTGATTTATATGGTTGTCCAAGGCCAGCTATTCCCCTTTTTTGGGGAATTCAGCTTGGCATGCTTCCCAAATGACTCCTGAGCCACTGGGCACTCATATACCTGCAGAGGTTCTCAGTGAAAAGTGGAACTGGGAGAGTGCCACTTTTATTTTAATTCTGTTTAATTCTGATCCTCTAAATGGCCCCAGGGACCTCAAAATCTGTAACATACCGAGGGGCATTGCTGCATGATCTTACTAAGAGGAAATATCCACCAACACAAAGTGGGTCATTACAATTTGCTGTACGTATACATAACCCGTAATTGGGTGAGCCCCATTAGTATTGAAACAATGTACGGTCCATGCGTGACATTTAAACTCAAATCTTTGCAATCAAAAAGGCCAAATGGGAAAACAAATCTGGGGGCTATTATGACCCTGAATAAGGTCCATACCACCTTTGCTTTTGGTTTGTGATTAATGAAAACCTTTATTTATTTTAAGGAATGGCGATGCCCCCTCATCTGCAAAGAACTATTGTTACGAGTTCTTTAAAATATACATCTATTGACTTTTGACTCTGTCCAGCTTAGCCTTATTTCCCCTTATGCTGATGGATCTTTGCTGTGTCCTTCCGCCTCTTCTAACATTCCTTTATTGTGTTCTAAGAGGACTATTTTAGATCTTTACCAGACACTGAACGTCATGCTAAATTCTCTCTTGTATATTTATTACTTAAAGAAAGCAAGAGGTTAAATCTTTTAGTTGGAATCCAAATGCACGATAGCCTGCTGTATTTCCCAATATCTGTTTATGTTTTCTTGTCATACCAGCTTGTTAAACCTGGGTGAGGCAGCACAAGCAGTCCGTTAATGCAGCCTCGGGGCCGCAAAGGGAGGTCGGGGTGGCATGATACCTTGTTTGATTCACTTACTGATATATTGAATGCATTGGTATTCGTGCAACACTTCCCATGCTCTTATCAAGGTCAAAGTGCCTGTGGGACCCATGAACTAACACCTGTGAGTGTTAGCCACTTGATCCCCTGTGATATTTCATCAAATGGGAAAGTGACCCTGCTCTTTTATTTTGCACTTCTTAAAAACATTTCATACACTTGCTCCCAAAATTGACTTCTCCACTACCTCTCCTCCCCCAAGCAAATGTCCAGGCTCAATTAAGGCCATCGAGCACATAGTTTTTGATGTACTAATGCAGAAATCCTAAGGGTAGCTCACATTGTTATATACTCACCCCAGAGTGTAAATCTGTATTACGAGTAGCAGTGCTCCGAGGCATCTTGTCTAAAATGTTGCTACTTAGTGTGGAAACTGTAAGGGTGGCTCAAATGGTTCTATGCTCCTCCCTAATTGGCAGTCTGTTATAAGCAGGGCCACTGGAATTATGAGGCAGAGTAGGACTAAATTATGTGAAAATAAGAGGCAAATTATGCAGCCTAGTGTAGCATATTTTGTGTTGGTATTAACTAATTATTCTGACATTTTTGCACATGTCTGCACCTTCTGGGCAAAGGTTTCACAACCATAGAAGCATTTTGTCACTCAAATACAGAATTAAGGAACAGAGGTGTGCACAGTCAATCTTTATGAAGGGCCTACCACTGTGCGGCAACATGTGTTGTCATGTTTTTTGTAACGTTTAGTAACTAATTATGCAGAAGACTCCACAACTTCAAATTTGCATGATTTCCTTAGACCTGGTTGAAAGTAGCAATGTTCTGAGACAGCTTGGCTGTTCTTCCAAGTGCCCTGCCAAGAACATATTGGGTGATGATACCATTAATGCGAAGGTTTAACAGAAGTACTTTTTGGCAACCAAAGGATTACACCTCTGGGCTTTACTGCTACCAGTGACTGACATATGAGTATGGGTCTAACATCCTAATCCATATGGCCAAGAGGCTTAGATAATGCCCAGAGCTCTTATGCTTCCATACAATTAGTTTATTATTGAGTGGATTACCAAACTTTACCTAGCCTTTGTGAGCTTACCTTCATCAAATAGCCACTAAAATCTGTTGGTGTAATTGCCTATGAGAGCAATGGATGTGGTGTAGACGTGAGGGGCACTGTTAGGAATTGGGTTTCTGGTTTGAAGAGGTATGCACCCTGTCCAAGCCAGTCCTATTCAGAGTAAGTGTAGTGCGCACTAAAAATTTATCTGTGCTCACCCTCTAGTAGCTTGGCACAGAGCAGTCAGGCTAAACTAAAGGGACAATGTGTAAAGTATTTGTGCACAGACACAAACACACACAGTAACACAGTAAAAACACCACAAAAGTACTCCACATCAGTTTAGAAAATAACCAATATTTATGTGAGTAAAACAAAACCAAAATGATAAACATCCAGCATACACAAGTCAAGTTATTAATTTTGCAAGATTAAATCAAAATGTGGTGCTTAGAAATCAATTGCTATAACTGGAGCTATCTGGTCGCGCTTGACCGGGAAAAATCCAAACGTTCAGTCTGACTGAAATGGAGCACTGCCCAGATTCAGGCATCACGCAGACCCACTGCTAGTACCTTGGTTGCACCGATGCTCGGGAAGGATGCATTGAGCAAAGGAGGGGATGCGTCGCTGTGAAAGGTGATGCATTGTTTCCAAAGGTGCAAAAGAAACAAAATGGCATCTTCTTGAGGTTGCGACAACGAAGAGGTGATGCGTGCACGCCCGACGGCTGTGCGGCGATTTTGATGAGTCTTTGGAGCCGCGACAGGCCCTGCGATACGCTTCCCTGGCGATGCGACGGCGTCTGATGCGAGGTCGACGATCTTCTCCTGGGATGCGGGGCGCGCCTCGTGTTGCGATGCATCGGCGTCTGATGCGAGGTCGATGCTCTGCCCCGGGGATGCGACGCATCTGATGCGACGGCGACACTCTTCTCCGGTGCTGCGAGGCACTTCGAAGGATGCGGCGCGCTTCTTCGGGGATGCGCCGGCGTCTGATGCGACGTCGACACTCTTCTCCGGCGATGCGAGACTCAGCGGCTGCGGCGACACGCTTCTTCGTGTTGAGTCGCGCTTCCAGCTCCCAGAGACACGCAAGTGTGTCAGAAGGTCCAAATTCCCAGCAAGTGAATACAGGGGGAGCTGGTGGGTGAAGTCTGTTGTCCCTGAGACTTCAGCAGGAGGCAAGCTCTAAAATCAAGCCCTTGGAGATCCTTCACAAGTTGATGAAAGTACACACAAAGTTCCCTTCTCCTTTCTTTGGCAGTCAGGCAACCACTGCAGGCAGATCCCTCTCAACTAGGGATAGTCTTCTCCTCAGTTTCTTCTTGGTTCCGGCTCCTCAGCAAAGGTTTCTTCTTGTTTCCCAAAAGTGATCTAATTTCCTAGGGGTCTGGGTCCCCTTTTTATACACCTTTTCTCTTTGTTCTCTGAAGACAGAGAGGCCTTTGACTAGTCCAAAACCAGTTCTGGTCAGTCCTGGAGCACTTTGTTTACAGGACTCCTTCTGTCCTTTCAGAATGTGGGGCAGAGTGCTCAGCCGCCCGGCAGGAGGTGGAGCCAGCATTGTGGCAGGCAGGCACAGCCCTATTCAGACCCAGGTGCAACTCCTCCCTCCACTCTGGATGGAGATCTCTCTATTCAGCCCTGTGCTGACTCACCCTGTCTCCTGTAGCCACCCCCAGCCCCTGTCACTCAAACTTCAGACAAGGAATACACAACCTAGCAGAGGCAGGCTTGGATAGTTAGGCAAGAAAATACCTACTTTCTAAAAGTGGTATTTTCAAACACAGAATGTTAAAACCAACTTCACTAAAAGATGTATTTTATCACCCTGAGTTCAGGCATACTAAATTCGTTTTTCTACCATGTTCCCTGGGTCAGTTAGGATTATAAGGTGTAATAATCAAACTGCCCATTCTGGCCTATGGGGAGCAGGTAGCCTTGCAATAGTGAAAAACAAAAATGGCTGTAATTCACTATTAGGACATGCCACACACACCAGGGCATGTCCTACCTTATACTTACAATGCACCCTGACCTAGGTCCTACTTTAGGGGTGACCAACATGCAGTAAAGGGAAGGTTTAGGGCCTGGTAAGTGGGTGTACTCACCAAGTCGACATGGCAGCCCTAGGCTGCACACAGGCTCTGCAATGGCAGGCCTGAGACACATTTACAAGCTGCTTCTGTGGGTGGCACAACCAGTGCTGCAAGCCCACCAGCAGCATTGGAGTTACAAGCCCTGGGCACACTCAGTGCACTGTACTAGGGACTGACAAGTAAACCAATCATCCAATCATGGAGTCACTAATACATACATCAATTTACAATAGGGAGCACTTGCACTGTGGCACTGAATAGCAGTGGTACAGTGCCCAAAGCATCTAAACCAGCAAAAACAGATCAATAACATTGGAGGCCTCATCAAAAAATGGAAGGGAGACCCACGCCAAGGATGCCAGGTCTAACACATGTCCCCTCCAGCTGAAATGTGGGGAGAACTATCCTACCTCTAGGGAGTTCTCTTCACTAAGGCGGAAAAATCTGGACAGACCATCAGCGTTGGCGTGTTCTGTACCAGGCGGTGTTCCACCGTGAAGTCCATCCCCTGTAGGAAATGGACCACCTTAATGGCTTTGGATTCTCACCCTCATCTGCATCAACCATCTGAGGGGCCTGTGGTCTGTCTGAACCCGGAAGTGAGTCCCAAACAGGTATGGTCTCAGCTTCTTCAGCGCCCAGACGACAGCAAATGCCTCACGCTCAATAGCACTCCACCTCTGTTCCCGTGGAAGTAACCTCCTGCTAAGGAAGGCTACAGGTTGGTCTAGGCCCTCCTCATTCATCTGTGACAAAACAGCCCCCACACCATGCTCTGAAGCGTCTGTCTGAATGATAAACTCTTTGGAGAAGGTGGGGGCCAGGAGCACGGGCGCCGTGCACATGGCTGTCTTCAACGTGTCAAAAGCTTGTTGACAGGTGTCAGTCCAAATCACTCTCTTGGGCTGCTTCCTGGAAGTCAGCTCTGTCAAGGGTGCAGCAATGCTGCCATACCCCTTGACAAATCTCCTGTAATACCCGGTGAGTCCTAGGAAGGCTCTCACCGCTGTCTGGGTCTTGGGGGGCTCCCAAGCCAGAATGGTATCTATCTTGGGCTGTAGGGGCGCCACCTGGCTGCTCCCAACCTGGTGTCCCAAGTACACCACGGAACCCTGCCCGATCTGGCACTTACTCGCCTTGATCATGAGGCCTGCCCTCCGCAGCGCCATCAACACTTCCCAGAGGTGGCGCAGATGATCTTCCCAACTGGCGCTGAACACTGTGATGTCATCCAGGTAGGCGGCACTGAACTCTCTCCAGTCCAACCAACACCTGGTTGACCAACCTCTGAAAGGTGGCAGGGGCATTCTTCATCCCAAGGGCATCACCCGGAATTGGTAGTGCCCATCTGGTGTGGAGAATGCTGACCTCTCCTTTGCCCCATCAGTCAAGGCGATCTGCCAGTACCCAGGCGTTAGGTCAAACGTGCTGAGGTACCGGGCAGCCTAACCGATCTATGAGCTCATCAGCTCTGGGGATAGAGGTATGCGTCAGTCCTGGTGACGGAATTGAGTCCTCGGTAGTCCACACAGAACCGGAGTTCGGGTGTGGCACCAGGCGCTAGCAGCCTTTGGGACCAAGACCACTGGGCTGGCCCAAGGGCAGTGAGAGGACTCAATTACCCCCAATGCAAACATCTTGGAGACCTCCTCCTTGATGCATAGCTCTCACCCTCGTCAGTCACCCTGTAAGCCTTGTGCTTGACAGGAAGACTGTCCCCAGTGTCCACATCATGGACGCACCAGTCAGTGACACTGGGAACCAGGGAGAACAGGTCAGGAAACTGCCCCAACAGTTGGCGACAGTCACCTTGCTGCTCAGGTGTCAGGGAGGGAGAGAGGTTCACACCCTCCACTGATCCATCTTGCTCTTGGGCTGACAGGAGGTCAGGAAGAGGCTCGGTCTCCTCCTCCATCCCAGCATCTGTAGCTAAGAGCATGCCCGCCTGGGACCTCTCCAAGTGGGGCTTCAGGCGGTTGACGTACCAGGACCATGCAGGAGTTCCTGGGAGACTGCAGGTCCACCAAGTAGGTAACAGGACTCTTGCGCTCCACCACCTCAAAGGGTCCGGTCCACTTGTCCCTGGAGCGCACAGGGCTCCACTGGGGCCATGACCCACACTTCCTGACCAGGTTGAAGCTCAGCCAGAGTGGCATTCTGGTCGTACCACCCGCTTCATTTCCTCCTGGGTGGCTTCCAGATTTGCCTCAGCAAGTTGCCTGAAACGCCTAGTTTGGTTCCTGAAGGCCAGCATGTAGCTATATACATCCTGGGGAGGTTTCCTGGGAGGTTGCTCCCAGCCTTCCTTGACCAAACTCAGAGGTCCTCTCACTGGGTGACCATACAGAAGCTCAAAGGGGCTGAACCCTAGCGACTTCTGTGGCACCTCACGGTATGCAAACAGAAGGCATGGCAAGAGGACGTCCACTTACGCCTCATGGGTTCTTCCAGACCCATAATCATGCCCTTCAGGGTCCGGTTGAATCTCTCAACCAACCATTTCCTTAGGGGTGGTAAGGAGTGGTGAACTTGTACGTTACACCGCACTCCTGCCACAGGGACTTCATATACTTGGATATAAAGTTAGTACCTCTGTCAGACACCACCTCTTGAGGGAACCCCACACGGGGGAAAATTCCCATCAGTGCCCGTACCACCACGGAGGCCATCACTGTCCTTAGAGGGATGGCTTCAGGGTACCAGGTGGCATGGTCCACCAAGACCAGGATGAACCTGTTGCCCATGGCTGTCTTGGGGTCCAGTGGCCCCACAATGTCAATACCCACCCGTTCAAAGGGGGTGCTGACTACAGGGAATGGCTGGAGAGGAGCCTTCTGCTTCCTCCCACTCTTTCCACTTGCCTGGCAAGTCTGACAGGTCCTGCAGTGAGTGGCGGCACTCCTGCGCATCTGGGGCCAAAAGAAATGGGTGACAAGCCTTTCAAAGGTCTTTTCCTGCCCCAGATGTCCTGCTAAAGGTACATCATGAGCCAAACCCAGTAGGAAGGCTCTGAAGCGCTGGGGTACCACCAGCACACGGGCTGACCCAGGCTCAGCAACCTTAGGCTCGCTATACAGGAGACCATTCTCCCAGTAGATCCAATGTGATCCAGACTGATCACCTGCTGCCTGGTCTGTGGCCCGTTGCCTCAGACCCACAAGAGAAGGGCACTTGTTCTGCTCCTCGCAGAACTCCTCCCTGGAGGGTCCTCCATCTTGCTGCCAATGGGTCAGCTCAGGCAGGTCCCCCAGTTCAGCTACCTGTTCCCCTGTAGGCTCCAGGGCATCCCCCTCAGGGTCTGCCTCCTCCTGGACCGTGGGAAATTCGGGGGCCGGTTTCCTGCGCCCCCTGCCTCTTCTCTCTCCGGCAGGCACCTGGGCCTCCCTCTCAGGCTCCAGGTCCTCTTGAACACCTCTGGCTGCCATGGACCGGGTGGTCACACACGCCCAATCAGGCAAGCCCAACATCTCCAAATGAGCACTCCGCTCCACCTTAGCTCAAGGGAGCTCTCCAAATCGTTCCCTAACAAACAGTCAACAGGCATGGCTGGCCTCACAGCTACTTGAAGAGTGCCAGAGACCCCCCACTCAAAGGGAACCTGAGCCACCTTGCAGTGGCTCTCTGTGTTAATCAGCGGCAACAACTGGGTAGAATGCATCAGGGACCACCTGCTCTTTAGACACCAGGTGACACTTGACAGCTGTCACACTGGCTCCTGTGTCTCTCAGAGCCTCCACCCTATGGCCATTGATGGTCACCCACTGCCTGTACTTCTTAGTGTTCTCAGGCAGTTGGATCCTAGGGACCATCTCAGAGTCCCCTAATGAGACAAGGGACAATACTACGGGATCCCGCCCACCTTGGGCACCCATCTCCTCCCCCAGGGCTACACTAGCCAACTGCCGGGGGACTGCACCAGGTGGTGCTGGCTTTCCAAACAAAGGGCAACGGGGATCATTGGCCTTGTGGCCTAGGGCGCCACGCTTGTAGCACACCAGGGGTCCCCTATGAACAGGTGGACCTGTCGGGGCCCCGTGCTTATTCTCAGGGGGAGGCTGGGAACCTTTCCCTTGGTTCCCTTGGGGTTTACTTTAGGGCCCTCTCTGGAACTCCCTCTGTTTACCCTTGTCCCCCCCACTCTTCTGCTGGGGACCCTGCCCACCCTTGGCGGAGTCTCCCACGTGACCCTTATGGACCCGGGTGCTCACCCAGCGGTCCGCCTCCTCAGCAAGCTGCCTAGGGTTAGTCAGTCTACTGTCAATCAGGTGCTGGCGTAGCTCAGGAAAACAATTACTGGACAAGTGCTCCCATGCAATCAAATCAAAGAGCGCCTGAAAATCATTTGCTTTGCTACCCTTTACCCAACCATCCAAGGCTCTGCAAAAAAAGGTCACATATTCAACCCAGGTACTGCCTTCAATCTTCTTACAGTTCCTGAACCTTTGCCTATAGAGTTCAGGAGTTAACCCCATACCTGGTCATCAATGCATTCTTCATGTGGCTGTAGGAATTATATACTTCAGAGGGCAAGTCCAACAAAGTATCCCGCCCCTCACTAAGGAACCGACCCCACAACCCCGCTCCCCAATCCTTCTCAGGGACCCGGTGGGAAGTCCTGGCTACCTCATAGGCCTTGAACCATTGCCCAATATCATCATTTGTTTAAAACTCCTTAACCACATCCTTAGGAATATACACCCTAGCCTCAACAGGCACTGACGGTGTGCTGTCACCAGAGGGAGTAATCTCTAACTTCTTGGCTCTAAACTCCATCTCCCTCAAACTTTTTTCATGCTCATGATCCATTCTTTTCTCTTCTAAGGCCAACTTTCTAGATTGCAATTCAAATTCCAACTGCCCCTTGAACTTGAGCTTGGTCAGCTCCATCTCATGCATCCTACTCTTTTCTCTGTCCTCCAGCTCTTCTGGGGACAGACCTCGGGCAGAAACACTGCTACCTATAGGGGACGATGCTCTCCTCTCCCCTGGACCCACTGGCCCCTCCAGCTGCTCATCTGCATTCTCAGCCCCCTCCTCATTCTCAGGGGTATTCCTTGCTTCAACCCAGGCCCTCAGCGCCTTTTGGAAATCATCCTTCTTGGTTATTCCGGTCATAGAAACTTTGAACTTCCTGCAGAAGTGCTTGAGCTGGTTAACGGTGTAGCATTCCAGTTTCTCCTCCTCCCAATCATTATCAACAGATACTATGGATGCTGCTGTATCCATGGTGATTAAACTTGGCAGTTTTTAGCAAAATAGAAAGTCCCAGAAAAGAATATCTACCAAAAGTATGTGGTTGCGTTATGGTCTGCACTCACTAGGTAGTGTTCACCAATCACTGTACATGAGTCACAAATGCAAGTCCAGAATCCCACCGCTGCCACCAATGTTAGAACTGGGGGTCTCTAGTTGGCAGAGGTAGGTACCTTTGTCCAAATAGAGACCCTTGCTTCTAGTCAGGGTAAGGGGGTACACTCCTGAAATAACCCCTGCTCACCCTCTTGGTTGCTTGGCACGAGCAGACAGGCTTAGTTCAGAGGCAGTGTGTAAAGCATTTGTGAACACATACAGTAATCCAGTGACAACACTACAAATGGACACCACACAGGTTGTATTATAAAAATAAGTATCTTTTATATAGATTTACCACAAGACCATAAACGACAAAAATAATCCACAATACTGTACTTTAAAGATGGTAGAATTAGCTTGAGTCTCTTTAAATGAAAATGCGACACTTTGAGTTCAATGTACCTTAAGATGCGTAACGCAGGGCAACGAAAGTGTTGCAGGGAAGGTGATACGTTAGTCCCTTACACGCAAGGACGGTGATGCGTTGAAGATCTGGTGCAAAAGAAACAAAGTGGCGTCTTCTTGAGGTTGCGACAACGAAGAGGTGATGCGTGCACGCCCGACGGCCGTGCGGCGATTTCGATGAGTCTTTGGAGCCGCGACAGGCCCTGCGATACGCTTCCCTGGCGACACGACGGCATCTGATGCGAGGTCGACGATCTTCTCCTGGGATGTGGGGCGCGCCTCGTGTTGCGATGCGTCGGCGTCTGATGTGAGGTCGATTCTCTGCCCCGGGGATGCGACGGCGTCTGATGCGACGGCGACACTCTTCTCCGGTGCTGCGAGGAGCTTCGAAGGATGCAGCGCGCTTCTTCGGGAATGCGCCGGCGTCTGATGCGACGTCGACACTCTTCTCCGGCGATGCGAGACTCAGCGGCTGCGGCGACACGCTTCTTCGTGTTGAGTCGCGCTTCCAGCTCCCAGAGACACGCAAGTGTGTCAGAAGGTCCAAATTCCCAGCAAGGGAATACAGGGGGAGCTGGTGGGTGAAGTCTGTTGTCCCTGAGACTTCAGGGACAACAGAGGCAAGCTCTAAAATCAAGCCCTTGGAGATCCTTCACAAGTTGATGAAAGTACACACAAAGTTCCCTTCTCCTTTCTTTAGCAGTCAGGCAACCACTGCAGGCAGATCCCTCTCAACTTAGGGATAGTCTTCTCCTCACTTTCTTCTTGGTTCCGCTCCTCAGCAAAGGTTTCTTCTTGTTTCCCAAAAGTGATCTAATTTCCTAGGGGTCTGGGTCCCCTTTTTATACACCTTTTCTCTTTGTTCTCTGAAGGCAGAGAGGCCTTTGCCTAGTCCAAAACCAGTTCTGGTCAGTCCTGGAACACTTTGTTTACAGGACTACTTCTGTCCTTTCAGAATGTGGGGCAGAGTGCTCAGCCGCCTGGCAGGAGGTGGAGCCAGCATTGTGGAAGGCAGGCACAGCCCTATTCAGACCCAGGTGCAACTCCTCCCTCCACTCTGGATGCAGATCTCTCTATTCAGCCCTGTGCTGACTCACCCTGTCTCCTGTAGCCACCCCCAGCCCCTGACTCAAACTCCAGACAAGGAATACACAACCTAGCAGAGGCAGGCTTGGATAGTTAGGCAAGAAAATACCTACTTTCTAAAAGTGGTATTTTCAAACACAGAATGTTAAAACCAACTTCACTAAAAGATGTATTTTATCACCCTGAGTTCAGGCATACTAAATTCGTTTTTCTACCATGTTCCCTGGGTCAGTTAGGATTATAAGGTGTAATAATCAAACTGCCCATTCTGGCCTATGGGGAGCAGGTAGCCTTGCAATAGTGAAAAACAAAAATGGCTGTAATTCACTATTAGGACATGCCACACACACCAGGGTATGTCCTACCTTATACTTACAATGCACCCTGCCCTAGGGCCTACTTTAGGGGTGACCAACATGCAGTAAAGGGAAGGTTTAGGGCCTGGTAAGTGGGTGTACTCACCAAGTCGACATGGCAGCCCTAGGCTGCACACAGGCTCTGCAATGGCAGGCCTGAGACACATTTTACAAGCTGCTTCTGTGGGTGGCACAACCAGTGCTGCAAGCCCACCAGCAGCATTGGAGTTACAAGCCCTGGGCACACTCAGTGCACTGTACTAGGGACTGACAAGTAAACCAATCATCCAATCATGGAGTCACTAATACATACATCAATTTACAATAGGGAGCACTTGCACTGTGGCACTGAATAGCAGTGGTACAGTGCCCAAAGCATCTAAACCAGCAAAAACAGATCAATAACATTGGAGGCCTCATCTAAAAATGGAAGGGAGACCCACGGCAAGGATGCCAGGTCTAACAGGCACTGTTAGAAGTGGGTCTCTAGTTGGCAGAGGTATGCACCCATTCCAAGTAGGAACCACAATCCTAGTCAGGGTAAGCTAGCTATACACTAAAATACAACCTGTGTTCACCCTCTGGTAGCTTGCCACAGAGAAGTCCGGCTTATCTAAAGAGGCAATATGTAAAGTATTTGCACAACACACACAGTAACACAATTAAAACACCACAAAAAGACTTCATACAGGTTTAGAAAAATAGAGATTATTTATCTGAGTAACACAAGACCATAATAACAAAAAATCAAATTAGTAGAACCGGAGTTACGAATTTTTAAAGAATAAACTAAAAATAGTGCTTAGAAGTCAAAAGTGCTGAAAGGTTTCTTGAAATCGGGCTAGACCAGGGTAAATCCAAAGTTCGGGCTGACCGCGATGGAGGCAGGCTGGTTACAGGACTCAAAGTGGTCCCGCTGACAAAGTACCTTGGATGGAGCCAAGAGTCGACGTCGAGAGTAACATGCGCCAGTTCCGATTCACAGAGTCGGGTCGAAGTTGAGCCTCGCAATTGGGTCTCTTGTCTTCGTTCAACCCCTTTTGATTCAGGCCCTGCGTTGTTGTCGGGTCTCGCAGTTTGGACCTTGGATTGGAGCAGCATCGGCGTTGAAGGGCACTGCATCGGTTCAGATCGGCGCAAGGCTGATGATGCATCGGTTTTGGAGCTAAACCGCTGCAAAACCTACTTCTGAGGCCCAGGACTGGAGGGGCACCTCAGGTAAGGGAGGAATCACAGATGGCAGAGTCCAGGAGCAGCAGGGTTAGCAGGAAGTATTGATGGTCATGAGACTTCAGAAGCAGGAGGCAAGCCTGCAAGCTCTTGGAGTCACTCTTGGTTCAATTTATATGGGTCCAGTCCTTGTCCTCAGCGGGGCAGAGTTCAGCAGGCAGCAGGGCAGCTCAGCACAGCAGTGAAGCAGTTCCTTAAGAATAGTCAGTCAAGCAGAGTGGCAATCCTTGTAGCACAGCAGTGCTTAATCTTGGAAGATTTCTTCACAGGTCCAGTAGTGTACTGTCTTGGTAGGGTCAGAGCCCCAGTACTTATACCCAGTTGTTCCTTTGAAGTAGGGGAGACTTAAAAACAAGCCCCTGAAGTGCACAGGTCCCTTTTCATCCCAGCCCTGTCTGACAGGCTATCTGTGGGGGGTAATCAGCCCTTTGTGTGGGACACATTACACTGCATATTCAGATAAGTGTCAGCTCCCTCTCCTTGCCCAGGAAGAGGTATGCGAATGCTGATAAATGCAGATGAGTCCTCTGTCACACCCACCCTTCCTGTGTTTGTGACTGTGTAGAGAGAATGCAGAAAGTGTAGCTGTCACCCATCCCAGACGTGTATTGGAGACAGGCTGCAAGGCACACAGAGCAGAGAAATGTCCACTTTATAAAAGTCAAAAAACTTGCAATGTTCCCCGACTGAAATTATTCAATCAACCCTTTTTCATAAGATCAAGACATTTAATTGGCTTAATCTTTATATGATTTTTGTTAACTTCATGTTATTCAAGACATTTCAAAAACCCCTCTTGATATTTATCGGACCACATATGTGTATTAGGCATATTTCAGCAGCACTCTGTGACTGCATGGTACATTCTAAAACAAAATGGTTTTTATAAAATAATTTCTAACCAAAATATGTGTGAAAAACATTCCACATCTTTAAATAAACATTCAATATAAGGATTCACATATTCATGTTACATTTACACCAGTAAAATTATTTCATTGGTAATGAGGTCTCTTATTAATCTCCTTTATGACCTTTTTTTTCAAGTCCAGCTTTAGGGGTTATCTAGCTCACTTTGTTAAGGTAGGCTACCATTTTCTTTGTCCAGGATGAGCTACATGCTGTTCTCTCAATGATTACAAATAACTCCCCATAATTGGTCGGTGATGCATTGCGTTTCGAACCTCACATTTCTTTTAGGGTTCTCATCAGTACCCGACTGGTTAATTCTGTAAAGTAATTAATCGAATGAATGTTGGAATCCTGTCACTATATATAAATAGATTGTTGTGTCAGTTCATATGAATTGAAAAATACTTTTTACCTTAAGCTTCCAGTCAAACTTTTCATTGGCCGTTTATTGGGCAAATACTCTGATGGGTCTCGCTAAATCCCCTTTCCTTATGAGATTTATTTGTTATTCTTATTATGTGGCTTCTCCTTTACATCTGTAGAAATAGTGGAGAATATTTTCATTAAAAGCTGCCCTGTGTATTCTAACTGCACGTTTTAACAAAGCTTATGAAATCAGGCTTCACTTCTGTATCTAGTGCATAAAATACTGCTGTCTCGTTCCTCCCACTTTTTATTTTGTCTGCACGTATTACTTCTGAAGCTGCCTGCATTTGAAGTACTCTGCCATGTGTTCAGTTTGTAACTTTGTAACAATTCACTTGAACACATTCCATGAATTCCTTCAGCTCCATGCCTCAATGCATCTTAACTCGTCTGTCTAGCCTTCAACATTATTCTGTGTCCACACTTGTATGTTATGCAGCTGGCTCATTGTGACTTTTTACTAAACGTGGGATAGAACTTACTGCAAAGGTTTTCTGCTTCCCGGGTAGTTCTCTGATGTCCTCTGGCATGTTGGACCGTTTGAAAATGCTGTGTTTATTTGTCAGGCCTAAATAAAAGAGAGCCTATTTTTTGGTCAATGAAATACTGGTTATCAAAGTTTAAATTGTGACATTACTCCGTTTAATGTTTCTTCTTATTTTCAAAACCAGAGTTTTGTTTTTAAATGTTGAGTATTATAAACCCTGTAAAAATAGCTACTTCTTGCTGCTTGGTATGGATTTTTTTAAAACAAAAAGGCAGCCTGAAAAAACACAAATTACTAAAGCATTTGCTAAGGAGAGCCTGGTATACACCGAGAGAATGCCTACTATTCAAAAAATAAAAAACACAGCCGAAAATATCTGATCTATCCACATACTGCCCACAGACAAACAATTTTAAGAAAGTTATATGGAGCAATTGGCATTTAATAAAAAATTCTGAATGTGGCTTTAATGCCCAATAATTGCCATGAAGAAAAATGCGAGCTTTGGGAAACAACTTGTAAGGGCCTGTAGCACTCAAAAAGTGTTGAAAAGCAACTTATGAACCCATTGGATTATGAGGCCCTTAGAAGGCCACCACAATGCAGAAATTGTGTCACATGAAGCCAAACGATAGAGGGCACAACATTTGAGAATGCCAACATAAAATTGAAATATACTACTTTCTCCAATTGCTGCACCAAAAATGTGGTATACAAAATCGTATGCCCTTGCCAAATAATGTACATAGGCAAAACTAATTAAGATATAAGGCAAAGAATCGTCCAGCATAAGTCCCGCATAATGACAATGACAGCCACAGCCCCAATGGTAAACCATTTCATCACAAATGGACACACTGAAAGAGACTTTCAATAGACGGTATTACGGGTCACCCAACCAAATCCACCTTGAAGCCTCTTTAATGCAGAAAGAAGCACATCTGATACTGCGTTTTAATACAGTGACTAAAGGACTCAACGAAATGACAGAATTGCATAGACTATAAACATACCAAGTTCAAACGCTGACGACAGCATACCATCAATAAGATGCAGTCTGCTTTACCTGGAATGTAAAAAGATTTTTTTCCAACCTGCCTGGTGCAAATTCACCCTGTGCCCTGGGCGCCCCATTTTGTGCTTACTGGTACTGGTGGTACCTGACTCTGACTGTCCCTGGGCTCTGTCTAACCAGGCCCAGGGACAGTGCTATGCTAAAACACACTTATAATACAGTGAAAACACCTACATACACTAGGGTACACTATGGGTTAGGGTACCTGATGATTGGCATGACCTCCCCTATAAGGCCCTAGTACATAATAGGGCAGGGGGATTAAAACTACCTTTAAGTCCCTATGATATAATAGGGCATTGCAGTTTAAAGGTCAGCAGCCCTTTTTACAATTGCATGTGTGCACTGCTTAGCCTGAAATCAGTTTAAAAGTAGCTCTGTGTTGCAGGACTGCTTTTAAAAAGTAAATTGTGCCAAATCTCATCTTTGGTGTTTGGGGCACTTGCAAATTACAAAACCACAATATGTTGCCATATTAGGTACCGCCAGGGTCTCCCCTAGGTGTCCCAGGGGTGGGGGGCAGGTACTCCTAAGGAGGACCCTTATAAAATAGGTTTTGTATGCCCTGGGGATAGTTAAATTGCACATTTCACTTCCCTCATTGTAGTAAAGTGCCTCCCAAAATCGACTTTTGTGCTAGGAGCACAATGGAGTGAGGATCTGCAATATGTTTTCATATTCAGAACCCCAAAAGTCTCCCCTAGGAGTTCCAGGGGTGGTGGGTCCTGTAGATATAGGCAGGGTCCTTATAAATGATGTTTTGTAGGCCCTGGTGTTGGAGAAATAACCCAGTTCATTTTCCCCATTGCAGATCCACAGCCACACAGGTTAACATGGCAATCAGTTATTAATTAATAACTAATGCTAGGCTTTGCAGAAAATATAATTCAAGGACATATGAGAATGGTATTGATAAATCCAATAACATGCTGTTGCTGAATTTATCCTAAAATGTACAGAAAACAAGTTAGAAGACTTTCTTGTCTGTAAGCCAAAAATCAGCCTTCTAGTGGTCTACTCTGAATGGTCAGAGTTAAGTGGATTAGCTAAGGCTGCTTTGATGTAGTGATAAGTGGCAGCTGGGGTGAGGAGCCATCCTGGGAGGAGAGGGTTCTGCTGCACAGGAATGCCAGAGAAAGGGGGAAGAATCTTAAACCATGATCTTGAAAGTAAGGAGGAGTCAGGCAGAAGAAGCCAGATCCAGTTTCACCCACCCCCTATGAACCCAGTCAGATGGTAGGCTTAAGGAAAGAATGTGCAGTTGCCAGGGGGAGAGAGAATATGGAGATGGGCCATCCTGGAGGTTGGTTTAGCTAGCTCTTGTCTCTATGTTGAGACTTTAGCCATATTGAATTTTGGAAGAATAGTGCTTTCTGGGAGATCATAGTGCCACACTCTGGAGGAGATGGTCATGCTCTGGGGTGTTGCCCTTCACCTCAATGGACAGGAGGGCCCTCCTGCTTGACCCAGAGAACACTGAATAAGTATCTGAGAGGGGCAGAGCCTCTTAGATCTGCTGCTTGAGACTCAATAACTATCAATGAGGATTTTAACTTTCATTTGGAAGCATTCACTGACCCTGATGCAATCGCTCTTGTCGATGTGATGAATAGCGGAGAATTAAGGCAACACGTAGAAGGTCCCTCTCATTTCGCAGGGCACACCTTGGATGGGATTTTTTCCAACCACCCACAACTAACTTGCACTGGGTTGCTGCCACTTGCTTGGACAGATCACGTTGCAATTCAGTTCGAGTTGCCCCCCCCCCAACCTTCATTATAGCTTGGGAGCCTCCAAGAAGCAGATGGAAACAAGAGCCTTGAATAAAATTAAGGACACAGAGCTAGAAGATCTTCTTACGGCAACGGCCTGTTCTCTTCCCACAGAGGTGGAAGAAGCCACAACCTGCTATACAGAGTGGATAGAGACAGCTTGTAAAAAATTTGCCCCGGTGAAAACATGGTTTCCTAAACGTTCTCAACCAACAGCCCCCTGGTACTCCGAAGAACTTAGGAAACAAAAACTTGCCTGTAAGCGCTTAGAACGCAACTGGAGAAGAGATTACAATGAGGCAGAATAATAACTTTACAAACAGAGTCTCACTTTCTACAAAAGGCTCTTATTTAATACAAAAAGAGCATTCTTCACAGACCAAAATGCACTGGCCAAATCCTCAACTAAAGAACTCTTTAGGACGGTAACCAGACTGGCCGCCCCGGGCCCTCTGAAAATTCAGAGTAGCCAAGAACTATGAAAGGAAATCGCTGCCTTCTTTTTACAGAAGGTGGAGGCTATTTTCTCGTCCTTTAGACTCTCTCCGTTAGGAGGAACGGATGGGCTTTCTGTGAGGGCCAAAATTGCAACTGACCCATGGCCTACTCTGAACAAGTTCTTCCCTCTGGATGCGCGAGATACTATAAATCTCCTTGCCTCCACCAGATCAGGCTCCCCCTACAACCCCTGCTCAGCTTTTGTGATTAAACAAGCTCCAGAACCTATTGGCATTTCACTCACTCCCTTATTTAATGCCATGTCTGAATCTGGGCATTTTCCGAAAATATCGAAGACAGCATCGATTCTTCCTTTGTTAAAAAAACTAAATCTTGACCCTAAGGATCCTAATAATTACCGGCCATTCTCTCGCCTTCCCCTGCCAGCGAAACTGGTAGAAAAAACCATGAATACTAAGCTCTGTGCGTTCCTCCAGGCAAAAAACATTTTAGATCCCACTCAGTATGAATTTAGGGGTGGACACAGTACAGAGTCCGCCCTTATAAAATCCACAGAAGAAATAAGAGAAGCCCTGGACCAGGGAAGAAACGCAGCACTAATCATGTTGGACCTCTCTGCGGCCTTCTATACGGTCCACCATGAAGTCCTGATGGACCGTTTGTCGGCCTGCGGGGTTCAGGGCAAAGCCTGGAAGCTACTGAAATCTTTCCTTACGGAAAGAATTGAAACTGTGGATTTGGACAAAGTCCGCTCCAAACCTTTTTTCTTACCATGTGGAGTACCAAAGGGTTCCTCCCTTAGTCCCACTCTTTTTAATGTTTATGTGTCGCCCCTGGCGGATCTGATTAGATGGTTCGGATTTCAGCTCACATCTTATGCAGATGATATGCAAATCGTGGTGTCTTTGTGACCGGGGCAGGAGTCAGAGAAAGGGAAAAGGTTCCATGACTGTATGAATTCATTCAAGACGTGGATGACCCTGAACTTCCTGAAGTTAAACTCCGGCATAACTGAGGTCCTCATTTTTGGAAATAATGCCAATTTCTGGACCCCAGATTGGTGGCCAGAAGAACTAGGCATACTCCCTAAACCAACTAGGAAAGCTACAAATCTGGGGGTCATAGTCGACAATAAACTCACCTTTGGGGACCAAATAAATGCGGTTGCATCCGCTAGCTTCCACCTCCTCAGAATGATTAAGAAAATAATGCCATTTCTGCCGGAAGACAGTCAAGGTGTAGTTATAACATCTCTCATTCTCTCATGGGTGGACTAGTGTAACAGCCTCTACCTAAACATTCAAAAGCGATATTTAAACAAACTTTAACTCCTGCAAAATGCGGCAGCTAGACTGCTTACCGGCACACCAAAGTTTGTATCTGTTACTAAGGAAATAAAAAGGCTGCACTGGCTTCCAGTCAAACAACGGATACAATTTAAATCCTTGTGTACCGTTTTTAAAGCCCTTCAAGGAACAGGGCCGGAATATCTGAAATAGCGTTTTCAATGATATGTCCCTAGAAGAGCCCTTTGCTCTTTAGCAGCCAAAAGTGTGCTAATACCCTCCTTCAAAAGAGTCAACTGGGGAGGAAGAGGTTTCACCACTTGTGCCGCAAGGGTTTAGAATGAACTTCCATTCCATATTGGAAATGCTACCAATCTACTGGCATTTAGGAAAGGATTGAAAACCTGGCTTTTCAGTGCATAGATTCCCATGTATTTCTCTGTTCGGAGGGCAGCAGCCAGCGCGAGGACACCTTCGGGTAACCGTTGCGCTTAAGAAATATAATTAACATAACATAACAAGATGAGGAAGAAGGTCCATGCTGAGAAGTTTGATTTGCATCAACCAGGCCCTGCACTCTGACTGACTGTGCCTGCTGCACAGTCTCGAACTACAGCCCTGTGGACATAACTTGCTTCCAAAGGACTAAAGAGTGGACTCCCAGCAAGCTACAGGGTCACAGAGCTCACCTGCACCATCACCACCAAGAATCCCCAGCCTGGAGTGACTCCAGTGAATCTGTAAGGAGTTTGTCCAAGTGGATTGTGGGAATTGAAGTCCCAAACTTTCAAGGATCATCTCGGAGCTTCCAGACCCATGGAGTACGTGTTGGGCTCATTGTGACCCTCAAATGAACTTCAGGAAAAAGTTCCACATGTTTGGAGAAGTTTGGAGCAACTTTAGAAAAAAGCTCCATAAGTGGACCAACTCGACCTGGCCAGCTATGCCGACGACCCTCAACTGCAAGCCAGCCTGCCCTCCAGGTTCGTCCCTCTGAAAAGCTCCGGAGGTTCGACTTCTAGAGTTTGACCGGGAGCTGGTCGAAATCCAGGCTGGTGAACCCTCACCGAATCCAGCCTGGTGAAGAGCATTGAGAGACCCCACGAGAAAAAGCTCCAGAAACGTTTCTAAGTTTGAAGGTAAAAACTTTGACCAAGGCCTACCACGAGGGGTCGCCGTGCAGGGCTCCGTCGTTGTCAGCCTGAAACTTTGACTTTGTCCAGGTCTAGCGCGACCAGATGTCACAATTGGCACTATAGGTTTCTACGTGCTATAAAGTACTAAATCTTTAAAAAGTCATATCTCCGGTTCCCTACATTGGATTTTTTTTCATTTTGGTGTCATTTTAATGATCAACATATTTCCTATTTTTATAAATTGGTGTTCGATCTTTATTATGTGTGGTGTCTTAATTATTTACTGTATTGGTGTTCTAAATGCTTTGCATACCTGTCTCTGAAGTTAAGCCTGCCTGCTCGCAGCCAAGCTATAAAGGGTTTGAGCATGGGAATCATTTTCTAAGACATATTCTGAGTACTAGACTGTGTTAGTGGCCTTATTGCCAGTGGTAGATATATATTTACCTCTACTAATAATCCACTTTCCAACACTGCCCTTTTTTTTCTTTGAAGCCATACCAAGCAGCAAGTAGTAGCTGTTTTTACTAAGTAGATAATACACACCATTTAAAAACAAAACTTTAGTTTTGAAAACAGGAAGAAACATTAAATGGAGCAATATCACAATTTAAACTACTATGAACATCATTCAATTGACCGGAAAATAGGCTCTCAATTATTTAGACCTGACAAATAAACACTGCATTTTCTAACAGTCAGACATGGCAAAAGACCTCAAAATACCCTGGAAGTAAAAACCCTTGCAATAAGTTCTATCCCACGTTTAGTAAAACGTCACAAAGCACATTTGTATTAAAATAACGAGCCAGCTGCATAACATACAAGTGTGGACACAGAATAATATTGAAGGTTAGGCAGACAAGTGTAACTGCATTGAGGCCTGTAGCTGAAAGAATTCATGGAATGTGTTCAAGTGAATTGTTACAAAGTTACGAACTGAACACATGGCAGAGTACTTCAAACTCAGCCAGCTTCAGAAGCAATACGTGCAGATAAAATAGAAATCAGGAGAAATGAGACAGCAGTATTTTATGCACTAGATACAGGAGTGAAGCCTTATTTTATAAGCTTTGTTAAAACGGGGAGTTACAATACACATGGCAACTTTTAATGAAAATATACTCCACCATTTCTACAGACATAAAGGAAAAGCCACACAATAAGAATAACTAAAAATCTCACAAGGAAAGGGAATTAAGCGAGAACCATCAGAGAATTTGCCAAATAAATGGCCAATAAAAAGCTTGACGGGAAACTAAAGGTAAAATGCATTTTTCAATTCATGTGAACAGACACAACACAAAGAGCTGATTACCCCGCTCAGATAGCCTGTCAGACAGGGTTGGGATGAAAAGGGACCTGTGCACTTCAGGGGCTTGCTTTTAAGTCTCCCCTACTTCAAAGGAACAACTGGGTATAAGTACTGGTGCTCTGATCCTACCAAGACAGTACACTACTGGACCTGTGAAGAAATCTGCCAGGAGTAAGCACTGCTGTGCTACAAGGATTGCCACTCTGCTTGACTGACTATTCTTAAGGAACTGCTTCACTGCTGTGCTGGGCTGCCCTGCTGCCTGCTGAACTTTGCCCCGCTGAGGACAAGGACTGGACCCATATTAATTGAACCAAGAGAGACTCCAAGAGCTTGCAGGCTTGCCTCCTGCTTCTGAAGTCTCATGACCATCAAATACTTCCTGCTAATCCTGCTGCTCCTGGACTCTGCCATCTGTGATTCCTCCCTTACCTAAGGTGCCCCTCCAGTCCTGGGCCTCAGAAGTAGGTTTTGCAGCTGTCTTGTTCCAAAATCAACGCAACGTCAACCATGCGCCGATCTGAACCGATGCAGTACCATTCGACGCCGATGCAGCTCCGATCCAAGGTCCCAACTGCGAGACCCAACAACAACACAGGGCCTGCATCAAAAGGGGTTTGACGATGTCAAGAGAACCAACTGCGAGGCTCGACTTCAACTTGACTCTGTGAATCGGGACCGGCGCATCTTACTCTTGACATCGATGCTTGGCTCCATTGAAGGTACTTAGTCAGCGGGACCAGTCTGAGTCCTGTAGCCGGCCTGCCCTTCATCGCGGTCAGCTCGAACTTTAGATTTACCCCGGTCTAGTCCGACCTCAAGTAACCTTTTAGCACTATTGACTTCTAAGCACTATTTTTGGTTCATTCTTTAAAGATTCGTAACCCTGGTTTTACTAATTGGACTTTTGTTATTATGGTCTTGTGTTACTCAGATAAATCTCTATTTTTCTACACTTGTATGGAGTCTTTTTGTGGTGTTTTAATTTTGTTACTGTGTGTGTTGCACAAATATACACATTGCCTCTTTGGATAAGCCTGACTGCTCTGTGCCAAGCTACTAGAGGGTGAGCACAGGTTGTCTTTTAGTGTATATCTAGCTTACCCTGACTAGGATTGTGGTCCCTACTTGGAGTTTTTTTTACTTTATAGTGGCCAATCCTAGCTGACTCAAAAGGCATACCCACTTTCTAAAAGTGGCATTTATAACACAGCAATGTTAAATCCAACTTCACCAGTAAAGAACATTTATCATCGCCATTCCAAATGATGCCACTCCTTTCTAATCAGGAATTACAGCTTTAAAGTGTTTTAAGGAATTCCCAATTCTAGCCTATGAGAATAGTAGGCCTCACAGTAGTAAAAAAACAAATTTAGCTGTTTGTTACTACCAGGACATGTCAAACTTAAAAGTACATGACCTACCTTTTAGTTACACAGCACCCTGCCCTGAGGGCTACATAAGGCCTACCTTAGGGTTGACTTATATGTAATAAGTGGGGAGTTTAAGGCTTGGCAAGTGGTTTTAAATGACAAATCAAAGTGGCAGTAAACTGCACAGACAGGCCTTGCAATGGCAGGCTGGAGACAGGTTTGAAAGGCTACTAGTGTGGGTGGCAAAATCAGGACTGCAGGCCCACTAGTTGCATTTAGATTGCAGGCCCTGGGTGTATGTTATACCACTTTACAAAGATTTCAAAGTAAGCTAAATATGCTGATCAGGTATACTGCAATGTCACCATGTTTAGGGAAGAAGCACATGCACTTTAGCACTGGTCAGCAGTGGTAAAGTGCGTAGAGTCCCAAGGCCTACAAAAAGCTACAGCAAAAAGTGGAGGTAAGCAGGCAAAAGGTTTGGGGAAAGACCACCCTTAAGGATGACTAGTCTAACACACACGCTCTTTGAAATCCTGTCACCAGCGGAGTATTCCCAAGGCATGGTTTTAGACAGAACTTGACATGAAAGTGCCTTTATATATCCAAACATCTGTTACCTCGGTTGGGTTGAATATATTTTGTAGTTTTGGGGGGGTATTTTGGAAATGGGAAGTTGTTGATCTTACTAACAGGCTGTCATTCTCACAATTCATAGTATCCCCTTTTAGCTCTTGCAAGGGTGCGGAGGGCAGAGGGAGCCAGTCTGGACCAAACTTGTGCCTATGACATCACTACATGCTGAATTCAGTGAAGTAGTCCTCTTGCGCTCATCTTACTTATGAATGTTGCAGCAATGGGAGCATGGAGAGGTTATATCGGGATTGAGATTAACTGTGTGATATTCAACTGTCAGTCGGTCATGGGCAGTTGCCTGGGGAAGTCAACTGGGGTTATTTGCGACCTCTGATGAGGAGGCAGTTTCTCTGGGAAGTCAACTAGGTTTCTTTGCCACCTCTGAGGGGCCCTGTCATTTAATTACAACCTGCATTTATGGAATGCCAAGCATCCTGAACTGTTCCTTTAGATGCATCTAAACGTTTACCTTTTTTTACCAGCATCCCCAGCACCCTAATTATGAGTTGCTTTTGGGTTTCCAAATAAATGGGTGACATGCATTTTTTTTCTCTTCCCGGACCGTCACGAGCTTTAGACAAACCCGAAACAATCCTCCGAAAAATACTCTTACCACATATAGGGTTCAACCTGGCTGTAATACCACTGTTTAAGTTAGTGAGGTAGGGAAGAAACTCTTTCTGCATTCTGGGTCCAAGTTTGTGGGATACACTCCCGATAAGCCTGCGTAGTACTCCCTATTACTCTACTTTCAGGAAACAGCTTAAGACCTGGCTGTTTTGAGCCTGAGAACATGTGTCTCTTAGTTGCTGCCTGCTGGAGGCGCGCTGGGAAGCCATTTCCAGGGCAGCCAGGTGCATTATAAATTTGTGTAAGATAAAATTTAGCCAAAGCACTCTGAGGTAATCAAAAAAACTTAATGGTATGTGTTGCTGAGGAAACGTACTGGGTGCTCAAATCCTGAAAAAAATCTTTCTTTGGAAACACTTCTACTGAGAAATATGCCAATATTTCCCTTAGGATTTGCGGAGATATATTTGATGGATAACTTTTTTGACAAAGCCAATAATTTGAGGAGAAAATTTATGTTAGGAATACCTGTTCTGCAATTCCTAAGTAAAGCCCCGACTATTACAAGTTTCACTATGAACAAAATGGATTTCTCACTGCTGTTCTTCTCTTAGACTGCTGTAGGCAATACTGAAAAGGCTTCTCCTGCTAAACGGTAGGCTAGGAGGTGGGATACGTGCTAACAATGCCGAAAGGTTTGTGGTTTTGACTAGCGTTCGTGATGTCTCTGTACGACATGTGGCAGCCTACGTCAACAAAAAATTCCACTGTCTTTCTGCAAGCTCCAGGATCACGTAGAACTGCCTTGCCTCATGCCTAGTAGTCTTACAGAGACAGCCTACCACTGAATACATTACTAGGCAAGGCCATCCATTTTTGCCATGCCCTCTCCACACATGCACTTTGTCCTGAATACCTCAGCTCGCCATCATATCTGCAAGCTGGCTGATTCTGGTCCCTCAGCATAAAATGCCTTAGTCAGGTCAAGCTTCTATGGCAAGCGTAATCAATGGCAAAACTCAATCTAATACTAGTCTGGCTAAACTGTGAGATTTAAGTCAACATAATGCCAAAGGCTGACTGAAAAACTGCAATCTTTTACGCCGAGCAGTCGCTCCTTCTAGAACATTAAGCTACCCAACCAGATTATGGTGGAGCGTTGACGTGAAGTTAAGAAACTGGCATAATTCTGTTCTAAAAGGCAAACTTGCATGTCATTCGTAACTCAATGAAAATGCGCACAGGTTAATAATCCAATGTTAGCATTCCTCAGCTTGTAACATTTCCACACAGAATAAACTAGGCTGATGCCCTTATAATAATAAAGGGCTGGCCTAACCCAAAGGGGCTCGGGCGCTACCAAGGTCTGGAATAGGTTCCATAGTAGGCCAGTAAAGGAATAAATGGTGAGATGCAGTGCTTCTGAAGTGCTTAATAGACCCAGTAGAGGCTAGGCCCCTCGGCAAGACCCAAATAAGGTGCCCAAAATAACCAACTGCAAACAAACCTACTGCTCCGGTGAAACACACTTTGCTCCAGTGACGGTGAAAAACAGGGCAAAGTGCCCAATTATGTGTGGCACTTGCATCGTGCAATCCCAAGAAAGACAAAATCGTGTTGCACAAGATAACAAGCATGTACTGTCAATGTGTGGTGAAAAACTGGGGGAGAAAGTTCAGCCCGTTCTAAAGGCAAAAGTGGATTGTTACTGTATTATGATGTTAGGAACTGGAAAAAGGAATACCCAAGTGGCTGTGATATAATAGCTCCTCTCAAAACATTTGCTAGTGAGTCTCAAGCTCCTCGCTCACACCTACAATGCCCTGCACAACGAAGGACCAGCGTACCTGAACCGCCGCCTCACATTCAACATACCCATCAGGCAACACCGATCCTCCCAACTCGCCCCGCCACCATCCCCAGGATCCACAAGACCAGAACCAGAGGAAGATTGTTCTCCTAACTCGCCGCCAAGACATTAAACTCCCTGCCCCTGCACCTCAGGCAATCCGCGTCGCTGACCCAATTCAGGAAGGACATCAAGACCTCACTCTTCGAATGATCCTCCAAACAATCCGACCAGCAGTCCCCCGCCCCACCCCCAACGGCAGGAGACCCTCACAGGTGAGTAGCCGCGCTTTACAAGCTCCTGATTGATTGAAGTGTGAAAACTGATAAAGCCATGCCCGGAGCAACAGTGTGACTAAGTATAGACTAAAAAGGAATCGGCTCATGACATAAATCTGATCTGAAAAAAATACTGTTTCACAAGCGCCCGCCATATAACATATTGGTCAATGGCAACCTCAAATCAGCAATAAAATCTTAAAATATGCAGTTTGGAAATAGATCCTGGCTCGCTATAAAGTTACAAGGTTGGATTGTGAAAACAGCCATGAAGCTTAAGCCTGGCCATCTTGTGCAGCAAGTTAGAGCTTGAAAAGATAGACTTCAGTCCAGTAAACTGGTAGGAGGTACCTACCCAGGGTGCATGCCTGGAAAACTGAAAGGTCAAACATTATCAGCGTTTATAATATAAAGCAATGAAACTGGGTGTTGCACAAGGCTATGCACAAGGAAACCTAGGGCCCTTAAATGAAAGCTACTCAAATGATGAAAGGTGTGGCCTCATAAGTTTACATAAGTACAGTAATGTGTACAAACCCTTGGTTCAGTCTTATAATAGTGCAGCATGCTTATTATTTGTGATAATAGGAGGATGAACATCTCGGCTATCAATCGGAGCGTTCTGTTCAGAAATAAAACGGTAGATCCTGTCAATTAATTCTGGCAATCGTAGGATAAAATCCGGATTTTTAAACCATCCAGCTCCTTAGAGTAAATTTAGAAACCAAGATGGAACAATGTGCATTCCATCAAACCTATAGAACATCAAACCATCAACACCAGAGTCAGTAAAAGGTGCTATTGAGAGGCTGTTTGCAATGGGGGGGAAATATACCAGTTTATAATCTGGATTACATCAAGAGTGATGAGGGGGGCCTGAAATCTCCTCTACGTCACATATATTTACTGGCCTTGGGGTGCATGGGACCCCTGCGCCTTTAGGGACTTTGCTACACTCCTGGATCAAACACTTTAGAGAAGGCCAAAAGGACAACCCTGCAGTTACGAAAAACATCAAACACATTTTCACGATGTTTCAGCAGAAGAAACGGACTATTTATAAATATGTGCGTATATATTCAAGGCATGAGGAGACCTGGCGATTTGCCCCACACTGGATCCAAATTGGGTTTCTAAGTTGCAAAAAGCAGCGGCTGTGCCCAATTTCCACCTCTCCTTCCACTGCCCACCAGGGGCGTAGCTTCAGGGGGTCTGGGGTGTTACACCCATCCCCCTCCCCCAATAAATGTCTTTTGTAGTAAATAGTTGGGTACAGGTGCTTTCAGTCGGGTGAGGTGTCTGTCGGATTTCATCTGGAATGTTTACGCACACAGTCAAAAACGCACACACTCTCTATAGGATACACTTAAAAAATTATTGTTATTTCACAAAAGAATGTTCTTTCTCTCACTTCGTGCCCCTACCAATGCGCATTCCTCTCACCTTCCGCTGCCCCATAAGCCCCTATTGTGAGTCCTGCTCATCGTATAATGTATTTAACATTATGCCCCAGGACCCAGCGTGATTGCTGGGAAATCTTGAAGCTCAACCCCCTCTACACCCCCCCACACCCCCTCTTTTTAGTGACCAAGCTACGCCCCTGGCCCCCACACGTCAAAGGTGTAGTCCACAAAAACAACCCAGCTCACCAACGAGGGTACGAGTCGGTGGGGTACACATGGGTGGACGGTGTCCACCCACTATTTTCACAGGGTGAACGCCGTCCACCCTACCAAGAATTTGGGCCCCAATGAATAATGTGCTGAACTTGTCCTGGTGTAATTTCCAAACACCGGGACACTTTCAACAGCGCCTTCACGTTGTCTGCTTTCCATCTGCAACAAGCAACAAGGTGCAGGCAGGGAGGGGGCTTTCTTGTTTCAGACTCCTGCTGGGCCCATAACGAAGGCCGAATTTGATGGGTCCTCAGGCCTCCTTTTGTTCCATTCTCCTGGTTGGGAGCAGTCAGGAGCAGGGGAAACAAAGGCTCACACTTTGTTAGCACTTCACACATACTTGAGAGGCAGCTTTTCACTTTGTTCACTGCCTGTTTAGGAGATATTCATGCAGTGTAAGAATGCCAGATGTGTTGGTCTTTACCAGTATTTACACAAAGCAAATTGCATTTATCTAGAGCTTACTTCCCCTGAGGAGGTGTTGAAATAATTTAAGTACCACTATTTTTTCTTGTATAGCCCTACTCATCCCAATGCAGGGTGCTTACATCAACACGTGCATATTACATGTACAATAAATTATATAAGTTTTTAAATGAATGTACAGGATGTGTTACATAAAACGAGGGGATTGCAAGGTGTAGAAGTCACATATCATCTTCCATAGCTCACTGTGCTATTATCCTCGCAATGCGCTCAAACGTATACATGAAAGACCTATATGTGAGGGCTTTAGATCTGATGTCACTTCTTGTGATGCCACTTCCTGTAAAGTCGTGGCTTGTGATGCCACTTTCTATGATGTCAATTCCTGTGATGCCATGTGTGATGTCATGCGCCGTGATGTCGCGCGTGCTGTGATGTCACTTGCATACTGCCTAAAAAGGTTAGTCCCCCCCACTTCTTTTTAGGACTTGTGCCCTGTCACCAACCATGGTGAAGGACAGGCGAACTGGCGAAGCAAAATAAAACGAGCTGACCTGGAATGACCGCCTTTGGCCGAGGCAGAATAGCAAAGCTAAACTTTCCCAAGCCAGCTAAGAAACAGTAAATGCGGGACACCAGCATTGAAGTTTCAGCATCGTGGTGCGCAATCAGGAGGCTGAGTTAAAGTGCACTTGCGAAATTAAAACAGTGTTGCATAATTCCCTCTGTCGGCACCGCGGGGGCACACCGCGGGACACCACGGGACGCCACGGGACACCACGGGACGCCACGGGACACCGCGGGGGGCACACCACGGGACGCCACGGGACACCACGGGACACCACAGGACGTGTCGGAACACTCGGCTAAATATCACATTAAAGCACCAAATCCTGTGACTGCTGAGGACAGTTTGAATAGCAGAAATGTAGCAGCAGGCCTCGACCTGCCACGCCTCCCTGAAAATCGAACGTTGCCCAGATCCGAACTCAGCATTTTGTATTTGTTAAAACAGGTTCTTCTTTCACCAACGAAGCTACGGCGCCAACTAAATTCAAGGACAGTGTGAGCAAGTTAAACAAAACCCAAAGAATGAACCATGAGTGACAGTAGCATTTTTGACCCTGACGGAGTTACGTCACCGGGCGACAGACTAATACCAAAAGCAGCCGCTCCCCGTGCAATGGGTGCCACCACCTGCGAAAGAAAGAATGTGTGCAGACGTAGAGCAGCGTACTTGCAGAGAGAAGTTGAAAATAGCTAGCGCAATCACAAGGTTATGTACGGGGCCGGGGCGCCCTGTGCGACAATGTTTGTTGGCGCCCCCCCAATGACCACCTCTGCCACGGATTCCCTCAATAGCACCCTTTAACAGTGCCCCTCAAGTTTCCATAACCACTGTCTCTCAAATTCATTTAGCTTTATAGCACCACTCATACCAGTGTAAGGTGTCAGAGCACTTTACATCACACACACACGTTGCACAGAGATAATCATAGGTGTGTAAATCAGTGTATAGGAAATGTTACATCAGACTGGACTACAAGGTGTAGTGTAAGAGTGACATGTCCACGATACTGGTAGGCATTATAGTTTGAGTCCTTATTCTGGAAAAGCACAATTCAGGATATAAAACATAACACCATTGTCAGGGGTGCTTTCTTCAATAATAAGAATTGTTTTCTACCCAAATGAACCCTTTTGGCGAGACTAGGATATTGAAAGACTGGGAAAAAAACATGTAGCTCTAACATATGCAGATTGCATGCAGCTCTTTGATGACGGTTAATAAATAGCTCAATGTTCTATATAAGGATTTGGACCTATAAACTGTAGTAACAAAAGGATCTCTCTTGCAGAAGCAGTAACTCACTGACCTATTTACATTATGTGCACTTTGTGATCTGCATGGTACACGTTCTTAGCAGCAGGCATTTTAACCCTGTGCGCTACCTTAAAATGAGTCAAACCTTCCACTAGACAAACCTCCGGTCTCTTTCAAGGACGACTTTAATCACCGGAGTTATCTTGACATTTTAATTGATGCCAAGAACGCGGCAGCAAGAACGCGGCAGCAGGTGTTTTAAAAATGATAATATACTCGCAAAAAATGGCGCCCCCACGCCCTGGTTATGTATGTCCTTCACAATGTTTACCACTGTTCCCTTTACCGAGATGTCTGCCCTGTTACCTTGCCTGGTACTAACATTTGCAAAATCTAAGGCCAGGGCTTTAAGTGGGCCAGGGTCCTGCCGCTGATGAGCACCGGCAGTTCTAAAAAGCAGGTGCTGAGACGGGTGCCTATTGGGCTATCCATGTTTGCCCTCGGGGTGAAAAAAAAAATCTTAGCTCTGCAGCAGTACCACTTCATTGCCTTTGAGGTAACTCCCCAAAAACTCGTTATAGTTCTTGCACAGTCTCATCAGTTCAGAAGGGAAGCAAACCCCCCCTCCCCAGCTGTGCGAGCGTCTCAGGGGCCCTCCTGCCGTTCCTTCTTTTCCAACAATTATGTACACCAAGACCTTTGTGGTGTTAGAACAGCCGCAGTTTATTCACAACCATAAGTTGGTACACACTTGCCATGATGGCTTGGTTCATAACAATGCTCATCTTGAGATACAACATAAGCCATTTCATAACAGGTTATATCGTGTACATACTATACTTTATTGCATATCAATAACCATAACTTAACTAATCCTTCAATGCATCATCCTTACAGTCATGATGTCTCTTTAAGTTTGTCATAAATTGCTTCCAAGTGCTGTGACAACTCTACTTCTGTTACTTGTTACAGCAGGTTGTGGCTTCGAGGCTTCAACTTGCTACCGACTGTTTGGCGTTCATGGCCCCATGGCCATGCTGGGCTGCAAGTGCCGTGTCCACCCAGCGCTGACCATTTTACCTTTTGTCTGCTCTCAAGTGTCCGTGCCGTGAGGCATCCCAAGGACCTTCTTCAGGCAATTGCACTTGTCTCAAGAGTCCCTGTCGTTAAGGCATCCCAAGGACCTTGTTTGGGCCATTGGTCTTTTACGTCCTTATGTGAAGATATTTATTGTCAAACCTCGTGACTCTCCGCCCCTCGTCTCATTGCGGCTGCGATGCCCGCATTCTCTGGTGTGGGTGGGTGGGATCAATTTCCTCAGGCGACAAAGCTGGGGACAGATTGTCCTGGTCACCCTTTTAGGCTGTGCTTCTGTCCACGTCCTTCTTTCCTAATTGGGCCCTTTTAACCCAAACTCCCCATGTCATTTGCTGACCTTTTCTTTGGCGCGCTCTCGCGCCCTGCTGCTGCCGTGCCTTTTGTCTGTTGCCCACGGGGGGTTAGCCTCCCTCCCTCTAGGGTCGGTTGCGACTCCCGGTCAGCGGTAAAACTACCCCCCAGCTGTGCGAGCGTCTCACGGGGCCTCCTGCCGTTCCTTCTTTCCCATCAATTATGTACACCAAGACCTTTGTGGTGTTAGAACAGCCGCAGTTTATTCAAAACCATAAGTTGGTACACACTTGCCATGACCGCATTGGTCATAAACATGATCATCTTGAGTTACAATGTAAGCCATTTCATAACAGGTTATATCGTGTACATCCTATACTTTATTGCATATTAATAACCATAACATATCTAATCCTGCAATGTATTATCTTTACAGTCATGATGTCTCTTTACGTTTGTCATAAATTGCTTCCAAGTGCTGTGACAGCTCTACTTCTATCACTTGTTACAGCAGGTCGTGGCTTCGAGGCTTCAACTTGCTACCGACTGTTTGGCGTTCATGGCCCCATGGCCATGCTGGGCTGCAAGTGCCGTGTCCGCCCAGCGCTGACCATTTTACCTTTTGTCTGCTCTCAATTGTCCGTGCCGTGAGGCATCCCAAGGACCTAATCCAGGCACTTGTCTCAAGAGTCCCTGCCGAATGGCATCCCAAGGACCTTCTTCAGGCAATTGCACTTTTACGTCCTTATGTGAAGATATTTATTGTTAAATCTCGTGACTCTCTGCCACGCTGGAGGTGGTTTACTGACCACTGACAGCTCCCTCTAAGACCGCAAGACAATCAGCTCTAGTGTCTGTACGCTTGTTCCGGAGGAACCTATCAGTCCCTCTGCTAGGCAGATGAACCTGGTCATCTTTGTACCTCCGGAGACACACCCAGGGGGCGTACTTCGACTTCTGTGATCTCCCAACCCACCTTATCTATCCGTGATAGTGAGGTTTGTATCACTGCCCATCACGACGCCCCAATCTGAAACTCTGATTTCTTAAAGTATGAGCTTGTGCCAAAGTAAATGTTATGCTCTGATTTGCGCCCTGATGCACCCCTCCGGTAATACTGTTATCCTACTGTGGTCCAGACCAGGGGTTGCTGTCCGAGGTTGCCCCGCTTTGCCTCCACTCCCTCAACATTGTTTGTGACCTACATCACCATCTGGATCCATCTCTCTATCCATTCTTTGATGAAAGAGCCCTTTCATTGCATTCAGACTGAACTCCTGGTCCTCTAACTGCGTTGTGCACTGCAACTTGGTGCCAACGTGCATCTAGTACTTAACCACTGCCTACTGGCCCTCCCTTGATGAGTTTCTAATTAATAACCCAACTCCTATGGTTCGTTGACTCCCTGACACACCTTTGGGAATATTGTGTTCCCCCTTCCTTAATGGATTATACATCTTGCGACTTACTCGCTGGTGATTTGCAATCCATGATTGTCCTGGTCGACCTTTTAGGCTGTGCTTGTGTCCACGCCCTTGTTTTCTAATTGGGCCCTTTGAACCCAAACTTCCCTGGTCATTTTCTGACTCTTTCTTTGGCACGCTCTCGTGCCCTGCTGCTGCCGTGCCCTTTGTCCGCCGCCCACGGGGAGGGTTAGCCCCCCGCCCTCTAGGGTCGACTGCACCTCCCGGTCAGCAGTAATTCTCAATATTATATACAACGATGCCATAGTTGTTGCCTATTTATCTTATGCAATTAACAAGCATTGGCAAACCAATAGTCCTGGCTTGTTGTAGGTGTAATGTTACTTGTTGTATTATATATCTGGATGCAATGACAGAAGCAGCAAAATACCAGACGGGTGACACACCATTATGCTAAGCACAGATTTTTTGCTTTGGTGCTTTTAAACCACGCCCTTAATTACATCGGCCACGCCCCTTTGAGGGACCCCCTAGTTTTTTCATCTCACTGAAAGCCCTATCTAAGGCCGCCATCTGGCACAATTCAACTGCTTTTTACTTCCACATCAAAAGGATTGATGGTGGTGGATGTCCTACGAGCTTCTGGACCTACGGAATGAATTTGTTACAGAAAGCTTTAGTGGCAGTGGCGGCCGCTCCAATAGGGCATTGGAGCACCGCCCCACTGCTTTCTCGCAGTGCGAGAAGCAGAAAATAAAATGGTATTTTAAATACCATTTTATTTTCTGCTTCTCGCACTGCGAGAAAGCAGACGGCAGGGGTATGTCTGGTTGGGGGCGGGCGGGAGCGTATGCCTGGTTGGGGGCGGGCGGATGGGCGGGTCGGGAAGGAGTGGCTTGCACCACTTTGAGTGCCCTGACTGCTTGCTCGGCCCTGGGGCTGACCAAAGCAGTCATGCGCACTCTACATTTTCTCTATGTAGGCTGCATGCAGCCTACATAGAGAAAATGGCCTCCCTACAGGCGCCCGGCTGGGCGCCGTCCGGGACTCCGCACCAATCACAACGCTGCCATTGCAGCGTTGTGATTGGCTTACAGGAGGGGAGGGAGCATGCCTGTTCCTATCCAGGCAGAGGCGGCGTGGGACCCGGCCCAGGAGCAGAGGCGGCGCTGCCGGCGCGGGACCCGGTCAGGTAAGTTTTATTTTTGATTTTTGTTTTACCCCCCGGCTTTCGTTACCTGACGTCTCCTTACTATGTTGTTCGGACAATATAAATGAACACGTAGCTCCACGAATAAGGTTGTCTGCTGGGCATGAGTCATATCTGTGATACTATTAATATAGGGTTAAACAATAAACCTATATGCCGATTTGCAACGCTATTTCCCTGTGGCTGTTTGTGCATCACCCTCTGTGTGGAAAAATGTGCGGCTCGTCAGCAGGTGCGCATCAAGCATTCAGAGCGCGAGGGCTCACCTTGATCTGTCAGCTCTTGCCTCGAGACTGTGAGCACAGAGTTAGGGCGCATACTGTGAGCAGCAGGACTGCAGATGCATCTCAATAAATAATCATGGGACGAATCCTAGCCACGCTTGCTCGTGCTCGAGTCTGCCCACTGCAAGGCTGCAACGAGAGCAACTCTGGTGCAATGGAACACAGGTCCAGCGAAACCCTTTTGTTAGGCCACATTTTCGATTGCTGGTCCCTTCTTGCCGTTATACCGAATCGTGTCAACAAAGAGAGAGCACAGCGGCAGCAATGTGTAGTGTGTTTAGGAAATTAAAAGCGCCCAAAAGCCATCACTAAATTGCACATGTTCAATACACGTAAAACACATTTCGTGCTGTTTTACAAGAAATTAAAAGTGTTTAGTTGTTATTCATCCACATTAAATTCGCAGTACCTCAGATTCACACCCCCTAAGAAACGAGCAAATGTTTAAAATTTTATCACGCTGCTCAAGTTTTAAACATGGATGAAAAATGAAACCCATAACGGCATAAAGTTGGTGCCTTCGCTGTGCATAACATTTTTTCAAAATACAGGCACAGATCAAAATTGACGTGCCTCTGAGAGCTCGCTGCCTTCCTTGCTTGTCCCAGAATGCAAATTATGTGGCTTAATGTGGCACATTGTCTGATAGTATTACTTCATACTGTTGTCATTTTTTGCACATGTTAACACTGGGCAGAGGTTTGACCACATTAGTATCAGATTACACACAAATAGAGCAATAACCAGCTGAAGGGTGACCAGTCAACCTTTGTGTGAATGGCTTTCAAGTGTGACGAGCTGTTTCGCTACATTTTTAGTAGTGTGGAAGCATTCCAAATATATACTTTCGTGCACTAAATAATAACGAAAAATAATATTTTTATGTTACTATTGATTCTGAATTTTGCTTAGCTTTACCTTGGCATGCTGATTTACTAGTGAGTTTTGTTGTACAGTACTTACTATGATTGTGATTCTTATAAAAACAGAATGGAGCCTGAAACAGTACATCCTGATACTGTGACGAGCTGCTCTGTGGTGGTGTGATGTGTCTTATGATGTTACAAGTTGCCTTGAGCTCTGATGTTGTGATGGGTTGCAGTGAGCTATGATGCGATGCAGTGGTGTGCCTTGAGTTGTGATATTGTATTGAGCTGTGATGTGTTCATATGCTTTGCTGGGTGCTATGTTCTGTCTTGTTGTGCTACATGGTGTCTAGTGATTTTTTATATAGATTTGAGAATTGCCAAACATTTCTTCTTGCAACCTCAATTTCTCGCAGAAAACTATAACTAGTGTGAAGCTTAAGAAGCTGTAAAGCTGAGCTTTCACATGTAAATCAGGACTTTGTGACTCTGTTGTTTATAAGTGTATGTCTGATATGTAAACTCACTGATCACAGATGTCACTGCCTTATTGATGTCCCTGCATTGGCCACCAGCCAGACACAGGATCCAGTTTAAGACCTGCTGTATCCACATTAAGGTCCTGAATGGCATGGCTCCTTGCTTTGTGGACAGGAGAGTCAAGAAATATATCCCTAATCAGATTGGTAAAGAAAAGTAAAGGAGGCTGTAGCTTCTCAGTACAAGTTCCTGTCCTATGGAACTCTCTCCCAGATCACTTACGCCACGTAGGTAATTTTATTCGGTTTAGGAAACACTTAAAAACAGTGCTCTTCAAACAAGCGTTTCACTGTTTACCATCTTCTTTAGCTTCAAAATGCTATATTTGGATCCCCCTTTTTTCAACAATTTGCAGTACATATGTGGTGTAAAATCCACCATTTGAATCCATTTTTTCCAAAGTTTTCTTGCGGGGGAGAACCCCCCTCCCCCGCACCCTCCTTTTGAAGTTCGGGCTCGCTCGCTTCGCTCGCTTATTACATTAGGGTACAACATTTTTCGCCACACCACTTTCAAAATCCACCAGCAGCCACTGATTAGTGGCACAAAGCCTCCTGGTGTCCCTGGAGCTCTCAACTAAGTGTGATCGGACAGAGCACGCGGCATGCATTGAAGTGCGATGGAGGTTGACCACATGAGACATGGCCCGCAGCTCAAAGCCGACAAGGTATAGTACCAAGCTATCCGGCACACCTGATGTTAGACACTGCACCCACGTCATTGAGGAGCAGATTCATGGCCTGGCTGGAATAAACGTCTAGCTGGCTGTCGGGTCTGCCTTACTCTCGATAGGAATCAAGACATTGCATTTGAGGGATGCTCCTGTCAGCCCCTCATATTTCAACGCCTCGGGCTACCAACATGTGAAAATAATTACACTGTGCTCACCTCGCACCAAAGCGAATACTGAGTCGCTAAAAGAGGACGACTCCTAGGGCTGGCCTCCATATAAAGGAGAACCCCCACCCGGAAGTGATCTCACTGAAGGGGTTTTGGCCTTCCTCTCCCAATATAACAACTCCCCCCAGCAGCCCGACCATCCAACTATAAGGGTAAAGTAGATGTAAGGGTGTACAGCCTGGAAGGGGAATGCTGCATTAAGCTGCTGCCTGCCCAAATTGTCACCCGTTGTACAACGCAGGCAGCCACTATTATAGGGATTCTGCACATACACAGAGCTATGCACAGGATAATAGGACCTCGGAATATATTGGTGAGCCAATCATAAGCCTTAGCACCTAAAACCCCAACCCGACTAGCTGTAGCGTCTCAATAGCAACAATACTACCAATGATTAGACAACCCAGAACACGGTATCTCTCTCTCAGGACTAGCAGGAGCAAGAACACCCTTTCATAACTCACTCATACCTGTCCACAACGCGCATAAGAAGAGACACTGTATAGTTTAAAATGTTTATTTCAACTAACGTGCTCTAAGATACAGTACACGTGTCAGTACTATCAGCATAATGCATAAAGATAATATAATCAGCATAGTTACAATTCCATAGAATACAAACGGGGAAAGCATTTCATAAAGCAGTGGATATAGAGCTAAATGACTATACCACCCTCCCCGTGCTATTAGCTAGTTTATTATATAAACAGAAAACCTCTGGGCTGTGTTAGGCGGACCCTCATACCTTAATCTCTAGATGCAGGTTTTACATCAGTAGACAAAAACAGCTCTTCTCTCTGGAAAGGTTTTTCTCCAAGTGCCTCTAACAGTGTAATCACCATATTAAAAGCACATAATTTCTCCAGTGCAGCTGCACATAGTGTTATGTCTAGGTGCGAGGGACAGGCCAGATCAGCAAGAACAAGGGACGTTGTTTTTCGACCTTGCAGAAGCAACCCACAGGGGACAAGAGAAAAGGTGAAAGACAGAAATGCAGACAGTCCTAATATAGCCGGGCACAAGCAGAGGCTTGAAAAACAAAGTCACAAAGTAACGTGTGCAGAAAAGGCATCATGGCAGCCAGGCCGCAGCCAACTTAGCAGGGCAGGCCATGAGGCCACAAACCACATGACACCCTCCCCTGGACAGTCCATAGACCTAGACGGACTTCAAAGCGAATGAGCAGAACAGAAACGTCTGTGTGTGAAAAAGTCTCCATGAAGGACAACGAATGGGAGAGAAAGAGAAATAAAAATCCGCAGAAAAAATGCAGGGTGTAGCCGAAAGCGGAGGCCCTGTTCAATCCATCAAGGTGTAGGTGCAGAAAAACGCCACACTTTCCAAGAGGACATCGTTGGAACCATCATAAAAAAGAGACGCCATCCAGTCCAATAAATCAAAACTGCAGTCATGTTCCTCATAAGAGGGAGCAGTGAAGAGCATTGCGGGACAACTTGCGTGATACTCAATATAACTTTGTTGTAGGAGAGTCTGAGCAGCCGCACAAACATCCCATTGCGCCAAAATTCCAAGTGCAGCCGCACGCGCCATATAGCCATCCCCAGAACAGTCCCGCTCATGTGCCTCTAAGGGACCCATCAAGGGGACAAAATCCGGGCGAGACAGAGATGCATTGGAAAGGCAATAATCCAAGGACCAGGAAAAAGGACAGCGGATGCAAGTCATCACAGGTTGCACGCAAGTGAAATACGCAAAGCAAAATGAAAGACTGTAGGACACACTGAGGGTCGCCAATGGCAGGACGCCGAAGCCGGCGAGCATGCGTTCATGGAGCATCTGAAGTCGACAGTGGTCGAGAAGGGCCCAATGATGAGCAGCCATTGCGCAGTAAACAGATCAAAAGCAAAATACCAGCCACCAAAGCGAGGATCAACGGAATGCCGCCGAAGACGCTGGAAAAAATGGAATGAATAAAAGCCGGTATTACACCAAAGATAGTTTAAAAGGAGGTCACAAGGCCAGAGCCCATAACTTTAAAAAAGTGCACCAGACCCTCGGTGCGTGATGCATTAAAAACGCGGTGAATCCGTTCACCGAAATGCTGTGGGAGGTTAGTGTTCAAAAGGGCCTGTATTTCACTGTGGGTACTTGCCACCTGGAGAATGAATGTCTCCCGGGCGGATGTGAGCATAACCTCCTGATTCAATAATAGCGCCTTTATTCTGCTCAATTTATTGAAATCCGCCTTCAAGGTAGGAATGGAAGGCCAAATGGAACTATCTATGATGTCGTGCGGGGAGGAAAAAGCACATTTTTGCAGCAGACAACTCTGTGGGAAACTGTTACGATATAGGGTATACCGGCCAGCATGCCACAGCAGTCCTGATTATTCAGAAGCAGATAGCTACCATTTGCAAGCACAGTGAAAGTAGGAGAAATAGCAGGAGCAGGAATACCCTTCAAAACACAAGCAAGATTCGGAGCTGAAACGTTACAAGCGCCGTGCAATTTAATGTGTTTGCAAATAAGGGAATGACCCACAGTAGAATCACAAGTCTCGCCTGTGAGAAACACCTCCTTCCCGTCCCGAAGACATTTAAACATGAAAGGTAGGGACCACAGTTCATACAAGAAGGCACTGCCCAAAGGCTGAAAACGCCCAACGGGATAATGTTTCATGCAGGAACTGAATTCAAACAAAGAGAAAGGTAAAGCGATAACCCCGTGTACTAGCCACACCGCAGAATCTAATTCTGCAACACAGAACGGTAATGGCTCTATTTTCTCCATATGTAACAGAGTGTATGTGGCATCCTTCATGGACATGAACTGCTGCTTGTCAGTCAGATTAAAAGGTAAAAATAAGGCAGTGGTGTTCAGAAAATGCCAAGGAACTTTACCCAACTTAAGTGTCTGCAAAGTCTATGCAAACTGCATAACTGAACGCAATTGATTCTGACCATGATATAATACAGAAACATCATCTTGTACAATATCAACAACAGAGGACACAATATTCTCTAACGTGTAAATGCGGGAAGACAGGGTATTAATACTATTGTAAACAACATCAAGCACCTTTTCTAAATTTGCCTGATTAATCTCCCGAAGGCGGGAGGCAGCTTCAATTTGTGAAAGCTTCCAGAGTTCATTGTAAGTTTCATAAATGAATCTCTTAGGTCGAGGGCCACGAGGCCCCAGAACAAAATCGGACAGATCAATGTTGCCTGAAAGGAGGGATAAATGCTGTTTCACAGAATCTAAGGAGGAGTGTTGCAACCACTGTTTACATAATTTTCCAACAGAATACGTTGTAACTGTACGAGAGCCAGAAAACCTCGGGTCTGGC
The DNA here is from genome assembly GCA_963921515.1 of Calotriton arnoldi. Lineage (NCBI taxonomy): Eukaryota > Metazoa > Chordata > Amphibia > Caudata > Salamandridae > Calotriton > Calotriton arnoldi. The sequence goes on from CAWUFW010000866.1 coordinate 2,675,921, forward strand.
CTATCCTGTTTATAACCAGGAGCTGAGTCATGAAAACGCAGTTGGCAGGCGTTCGCCGCTGTTGGCCAAGCCAACCAGGGTGACTGAACAAACGTGGAAACATTAAAGGAATTGTTCTGAAACAAAGCTTGCAAATCAGTAAGTGAAATATTAAAATGCAAGCTTACATTAGTGGTGGAAGACAACACAGGAATGGAAGGAGCATTTAATTGTTTGGAAGTAGCCAAACCCCAACACGTTGTTTGATAGATGGAATGATTTAAAAACAGAATTTGGGTAGGGATGAGGCAAGCACGGTGCAAGGCTTCTGTGCCTTGCACCTGCCATGATTTGGAACCCCAAATAGATTTCAGGTCAATGGTGTCCCGCCAGTACTCATAACCACCCACAGCCAAAGCGGCCAAAAAGGAACCAGAGTACAATAATTTGGTGTGGGTCAACATGATCTTCTGCGTAGAAGAGGCGTTTAATTTAAAATAATAGGACCCAGGGTTCGATCTATCAAAGTTGGTAAAATAAGTAAACTTGTTTCTAAGAGTGTGGGAGCTGCCTGGCAAAGGGGTAGGACAATGTTCCCATTGGGTGTGATTAACAGGACCCCTAAGGGTACTTGGTTTATGGAGGAAATGGTTGCCCCAATGCTGATAACAATATAAATCGGCATAACTTGCGGAATTCATGTACAAATCTTCAGCATTAAAAGCAGCATAATATTTCAAATCAGTAAATAACGATTCAACGGCATGCACATCCCAATCGTCAGAATGAATATTACTTTTAACGACATCACCCATTGAGACACGGAGGACATTTGGAACATTAATAATTTCAGTAGGTCCATGAATTTGGAAATTTACCCCATCCCATACGATGCCATCAGCGACTGGGAAAGCTGAAATGTTCACAAATGTGTGGTCACGCTTCATGATGTGAGATGAAGAATGCGGAGCCAATGTTCCAGCGACACTGTTCACTGCAGAGCGTTCTGGTAAATAGTGACCATTGATTAGTAGAAAAAAGACTGTGACAAAGCCAATGGACATGAACAAAAAAATCAGGAAAAAGACCAACCAAATATATGTCCAGGGAGGAACCAAAAAATAGTCTCTGAACCAGGATACAAACAAGCTGAATTTGGACGGGATTAGTGATGAGGTGGAATCCGAGTCAAAGGAATAACGTGTTGGGCTAAGTGGCGTAGTTGGTGCGTGAGCCACCGACTCGTTGGCTGGGTATGTATACTCAGTCTCTTCTTCGCAGGGGGAAGCCGGGAAGTCGAGTAAGCGATCAGGCAACTCTACCATCTTGATAGCAACATCAGTGACTGTTCGGGCAAGAGGGCCACGAACATATGTCCGGGAAATGACTGGACAAGAGACCGCTGGTGTTACACTATTCAGGATCTGCCAGATGTTGTAGCTTGACATTGTCCACTGAGATGAATCTGTTGTCCTTTCGACCAGGAAGCGGTGGTAAGATGACTGTACGAGTACCCTTCAAGCCAAGGACTAGAACTGGTGCACGATAAGATCGGCCAAATTCTTTTTTGTTCTCCACTTTCTCTCGAACCAGATCTCCAATTTTCGGAAGCCAGCCGGCAACCGGAATCTGCAACGCAGCGTCTGTGGCTGAAGGTAAATGTTCATTTGCAAGTTTGTCTCGGTCTTCTTGTAAGCCCTGTAACATAGTAGAATGGTTATCTACATCAAAGATGGCGGACTGCGCCACCATGTCTAGACCATCAAGGTCGGGCACAAACATTCGTATGCCAAAGAGCATTTCATATGGGGCCCGCCCACCCAGAGGTTTTCTAGGGAGGTTATTAAGTGCACGTTGTACGGTATACAAGTGGGCCAGCCAGTTCCTGCCAGTACCTAAGACTCTAGCTGTCAAGGATTGCTTTAAGTCACGGTTCATTCGTTCAACGATCTAGTTGCCCTCAGGCCGATACGGAGACGAAAATTTCACCCGCACCCCCAGGGAACCCATTGCGTCCTTGTATGCCTTAGAGGCAAACGCTAGACCTTGGTCCGAATGGAAGGTGCCACATGCGAAAACTCCCACAAAGACACGCAAATCCCTTATGACATTTCGAGCGTCAGCACTCCGTTGTGGCCAGACCCAGAGGAACCGTGTGCACGAGTCCACTGCAACCAAAATGTATTTATATGCAGTGTCTGAAGAGAATGGACCGCAGTGATCCAGGTAAACACACGCAAAAGGCCTGTTTGAAATGCAGAGCGGTGTTTGCGGTGGACGTGTAACCGTGGAAGGCTTAATCTGCTGACAAACGTCACAAGAAAGCACATAAGTACGGGTTTGTTTGTATAAACCACGCCACCAGTAACGCTGCTCAAGATGGAAACAGTCGCAGACACGCCTGCATGAGCCGAAGCCATGCCCTCGTGTGCGGCCGTGATCAAGGAAAGCCTGCGGTCCACGTTGGGAATCAGCCGATCACCAACGTCTGGAATACTTACGAAAGGAGCCTGTTCGGGACCTAAATGATAAGTATATTTGGAAGGGAAACCCCAGGGATATTTGGTACCTTCCTTCGTTGCAGCAATAGCTGCCAAGATATCAGTATCTATTTTAGTCATGGATCTTGTAACTGCTGCTACTGAACACGTGGCTACTGCTGATTTGGCAGCTTCGTCTGCCAAACCGTTACCAACAGCGTGTGCGCCCACACGCTGGTGGCCAAGGGTGTGAACCACCTGTGTGAGAGGCAGACGTTGTTTCAAATCTGCCACTCGAACCCAAAGCATTTTATGCTTAATTGTGCTACCTTTGGCGTCTCTTTAGTCGTTTTGCGACCAAAAGAACAGATTGTCATTGAAAGACTGAACACAGTAGTAAGAATCGCATACAATTAGAGTGGTCACATCCGGAGTAGCGAACTCAAGTGCGAGCACCAATGCACGTAGCTCGGCCAATTGTGCAGTACTGTCCCCGAGTGCCTGAGTATGCACTACAGTAGTCTTGAACTTACCGTTCACAAAAGTGCCTGCAAGAATAGCACATGCGGCTGAATAGGCATGCTTGGAACCCGTGGCCGGTTGTGCCGAACCATCGGTATAGATAACACAGTCGTAATCCTCAAGCGGTAGCAAGGACAGAGGAGGAGGATGAACGAATTCATACTGCAAAAACTCCTCAGTCTGAAGAGAAGAATCAAATATAAAAGTGACATCCGGAGACGTCAAAGAGGTCGCCCATTGAATCCAACGGGGGTGCAAAGCTTTAGAGTTCGGAACACTTGCCTTTGTCACTGCCTCTAGGGCAGGATATGGTGTTACCACCAGAATGCGTTTTCCCTGTGCCAGTGCGCGTTCCTTCAGAATCGCCATCTGCACCGCAGTCAGAACTTTCTCCACAGAAGAAAAGCGCATTTCCGCGGAAGTGTAAAGATGTGACTTGTATGCGATGGGTACTGTGTCACCTTCGTTAAAAGTTAAATACGTGAAACCCACTGCCCCTGGAATTATTCTAATCACCAGGTTGGTGCAGTTATCACGAGTCAACAAGTATTTAGACTCAAGAAGGTCTGTCTGCAAAGACTGCAGAATGGAGGAATGCTCCGGAAGCCAGCATGGCTTCGAAAAGTTAGGTTGTATCAAGGCATACAGTGGCTTGATACGCTGGGCATATTCGGGAATGTAAGTACGCCCGAAGTTCAGAAAACCCAGTAAAGACTGAAGTTTCTTCAGAGTAGTAGGAGGGCACAAAAGTGCACATTTCTCTATGAAATGGGGGGCCAAGCCCGTACCTTCATTGTTGAGCTCATTGCCCAAAAACAAAATGGTAAATTCAGCAATGTGAGATTTGGCAAAGTTAAACTTATAACCTAAAACCGCAAACTCTAAAATAATGCGGTCCACTCGGGAAAGATGCTGAAATAATTTGTCGTCTGTCAGATAGATATCATCGACGTATGAACATGCATCTGGGTCTATGCCGTCTAACAAAGAGACAACACGGGCAGCGAATACACCTGGACTGTTCTTGTAGCCCATAGGTAAACGCCGGAATTTGAATAATTTACCACCGGAGGTAAAAGCGCTCCATTGGCTACTCTCCGGGGCTAAGTTGTGCGTGTAGAATCCATTGGATAGGTCAAGTGTCGTTTTATATTTTTTACGAACGAGACTGTCTACAAGCGCAGAACTGTGTGTGTTTTGCACCGCAAAGGTCCGACAATGAGAGTTCAAATGTCGGTAATCCAAAACTAAGCGGTACGATCCATCGGGTTTAGAAACCGCGAAAAGGGGATTGTTCATAGGTGACACGCAGGTTTCAATCACTCCCTGATATTCTAACTGAGTCAGAATTTTGGAAACGGGACCTTTAGCTTCCCGTTTGATAGGATATTGGGGTTGTGGCTGTGGCAGCGACCGCAAAGTATTTCATGGGGGGGAGAATCCTCATCCCATCCCACGTGGTTGCGGTATAACGCTGGAGCCAGGGACACAGCCCACTCAGCTGCTAGAGCCTCCGCTTTGTCCTTTGGGACATGACGAGAAAAGCTCGGAAGGATTACCTCCTCCCCTTTACGCGCAGCAAGTACGAATGGGGGCGGCCAATCCGCCTCTGCTAACAAAATGTCATACGAAGAGGTCAGATTTTCCCCAAAAATTCCTTTTATAACAAGCTGTATATCACCTTCGATCTGAATTACAATATTATATAATCTGTCAGGGGGTGCCACTCGGGTGTCTGCCGTCTCAACAGTAATGAATGTATCAGTTGCTGTCGCCTCCACATGAGGACGTAGCGCCTCCCGCACTATGGTAACTTCCGCTGCGCTGTCTAGGAGTGTCACTGCCCACGTCCAATTCAGGAGTCTCGTTCTCACCGTCTGTGGCATATCTCGCTGTAACAGCGGCAACTTTCTTCTTCTGAAATTGTGGGCGAGAACGCGGAAATTCTTCGGCTTTCCCTCTGACTTGTTGTCGAGGTTGGTCTCGTCCCTGGGGAGCCTCTCAACCCCTTCCTCTATCCTGGCGATCTCCTCCACTGGCCTGTGAATTTGTCGGTGCCTGTGAAGAACGAGGAGAATGCGTATCAGGGACCTGAAACCTATCTGGTGATTTAATTCTCGCCCTATCTCGCAAATCATAAGTGCGTTCAGAAGAGACTGAAACCGGGGATGCGCCTCGCGACCCAGGCTTCTTCTGTTGCTTACCCTGCTTCTTCAACCTCCAGCTCTTTTTTAGTAAAGACTGGTTTCTCATCTTTCTCAGATTGAGTTTTTGGTTGTTGTTGTTGCGATTGTGTCTGCGATTTAGCAAAAGGCTTAACTCCCAGGCTATTTCGGCCAATTGTTTTGTAAGCCTGGGCAATAATTTTCGGTAATTAGCGCGGCTTGTCCGGATCTGGGACCAAAGCCAAAGCATTAGCTACTTGAAAGTTCACTGCATCGCCCTTGACATTCGCAAGGATCAAATCAGCTACTACGTCGAACACTCCCACCAGTCTCATCCCTAATTCCACAGCCGCTTCAGGGCCATGTTCATCCTGTACACGTTTAACTACAGAGGGGAGAACCGTCATGGAAGGAGTGCCGAAACACTTCGCATATACTGCTGCAAATACCCTACCCCAGTTGTTGCATTCTGCCAACTCGGGGACTAAGTCTTTTGGCAAACTAATCGTTAAAATCCTGTGTTTATCCACGGGAGAGGTGTTAGGAAAAACTGCCTCCAGCTGGTCAAATTTTTCTGCAAGCCAATAAGGAAAATCATCCTTATTTTGTGGGCGCTTGCCCATCACCGAATTAACCATGACAGGACTTATGGTCACACCGCCTGCACCAGCTGGATGGGCCGCAACTCCAGGAGGGGCTCCCTGGATGTTGCCTGTAACATACTGTACTAAAGCTCGATGCACTCGTATTGAAGACGAATGCATATCACGCAATTCAGCGACTGCTACCATCATATATCGCGGATATGGGGTATACCCGGCCAAAACAGGCCAAGTGGCCCCGTCAATAGATAAGGGGCCTAGACGAACCATGGTAGTCGGTTGGGGGAGGGCGCCATCAAACCAAACACGGTGTTGCCAAGCCGTGAGCGGTACTTCAAGGTTCCTATACGGCCTACAGTGATTAGGAACTACGGTGGCTTCATATTCATGGAACAAATTATCGTTCGCATCCACCGCCGGAAAGGTGACCCAAGAGTAAAACACCTCAAAGTGGTAAGCCGGATCTGCTTGTACCACAAAGATCAAATCGACACCCGCGTCAGGCACTCCATACACTGTCAAGTGAGCCCGGAGCGCTGCACGGCTATGTGCCGCTATTTGAATAGCCATTCTAGGCTAAAAGTTTTCGACAACCTAATGTAAGGCAGCACAATATAGGGTATTATCTAAAAAACCTTTTAACAACTTCAAGCTTGAAAGAACCTATAAAAACGTCAATATAGGAGGTATCACCGTCACACACGCTTCCGGAAGCGTCTGCGAGGGGAGTTGTGGACAAGCATAAAATACTACTCAAGCGTCTCGCAGATAAGCAGCCCACTCGTTGGTTGCGCCATGTTATAGGGATTCTGCACATACACAGAGCTATGCACAGGATAATAGGACCTCGGAATATATTGGTGAGCCAATCATAAGCCTTAGCACCTAAAACCCCAACCCGACTAGCTGTAGCGTCTCATTAGCAACAATACTACCAATGATTAGACAACCCAGAACACGGTATCTCTCTCTCAGGACTAGCAGGAGCAAGAACACCCTTTCATAACTCACTCATGCCTGTCCACAACGCGCGTAAGAAGAGACACTGTATAGTTTAAAATGTTTATTTCAACTAACGTGCTCTAAGATACAGTACACGTGTCAGTACTATCAGCATAATGCATAAAGATAATATAATCAGCATAGTTACAATTCCATAGAATACAAACGGGGAAAGCATTTCAAAAACAGTGGATATAGAGCTAAATGACTATACCACCCTCCCCGTGCTATTAGCTAGTTTATTATATAAACAGAAAACCTCTGGGCTGTGTTAGGCGGACCCTCATACCTTAATCTCTAGATGCAGGTTTTACATCAGTAGACAAAAACAGCTCTTCTCTCTGGAAAGGTTTTTCTCCAAGTGCCTCTAACAGTGTAATCACCATATTAAAAGCACACAAATGTCTCCAGTGCAGCTGCACATAGTGTTATGTCTAGGTGCGAGGGACAGGCCAGATCAGCAAGAACAAGGGACGTTGTTTTTCGACCTTGCAGAAGCAACCCACAGGGGACAAGAGAAAAGGTGAAAGACAGAAATGCAGACAGTCCTAATATAGCCGGGCACAAGCAGAGGCTTGAAAAACAAAGTCACAAAGTAACGTGTGCAGAAAAGGCATCATGGCAGCCAGGCCGCAGCCAACTTAGCAGGGCAGGCCATGAGGCCACAAACCACATGACACCACATTCCTCAAATTGTGGGAAACTGTCTTTAGGAGTTGTAAAGAAATATGAAGAATTCATTCACTAGCGGTGTGTCAACGGTCTCACATAAAGACACCTCACACAACGTATGCAGTATTCTCACTAGAGTTTTCCAGTCTCATTTGCTAGTTGCAGTTCAGTTTTCACTCCATTTACTTTTAATTTGTTTACGGTCACTGTTAGTATTTGTCTTGGATTGTCTCTTGATACCAGTGTTCACAGCTCACCAGAAAAGCTCATTTCGTTACCTTTTTGTGGTGGTGGCTGTCGTTCATGAATCCAACCGTGGCATGGGGCCAGATCGATAACCACCTTTTTGATCCTTGTACATATAATGTTGTAGATTAGCAGAGTAGATGTGACATTAGACTTCAGTATCTTTAGAAACAAGGTGAGGGTGATCCACCACCTAGCAGAAACTGAGTGCACATGTGGGATATGACAATGTTTAAGGTTGGCTATGCATGCTCACATGCATTAATTACCTCAACCTTGTAGTACAAGAGACAGAGACATATGCAGAGTGGCAGTATGATACCCAAACACAAAGATGAGTGTGTGCAAGGATGATAAAATTGGTGAGTGACTGGGTGGATTGATGAATAAGTTAGTGAGTGCACCAAAAAGTAAGTGAATAAATGAATTGGTGAATATCAACAGGTGGCTGGATGAAGAGAATCAACCTATGGCTCTGCTGTTGAGTGAATGGATGAATAGATAAGATGATGAGTGAGTGCATGATGGCCAAAGTCTAGGCGGGTTAAATTGGCATAAATTGCTTTCACCTAATTAAGCAAAAGTTTGAGAAATGTATGCAGAATTACACATAATTATGCAAAATGTGAATCCTTCATTCAGTACTATGTTTAATTCAATGATTACACAAGGACGCATTTTGTAGTTTTTTACTAAATTGCACAAAAACAGGAAATGGCACGAGCAGCAGCTACTCGAATTGTCCCTGTTTGCATTATTTCTGAATGCTTGCAGTAACATTTTAATACAAATGACATGTAATTATACAATATGGTATAAAGGCATAATTGTCGGAATTGTAATGCGAAATTCCCAAAAGTATGGGAGCTACGCCAACATAATCTAAAATGTGCCTGGCCCTAACATTTACCCACTCACGTAACCGCTGCAATATGTGGCTCAGCTATCTGTACAACCCTAAAGAAACACACTCAAAAAGTGCCCATCAATAATGGAGCACATTTATTGATTAAAAAATAACATCTTTTTGGCTTTGCCATTGCTTGTTAGTATCTGACTCAGTCTGCAAACCATCCTTAAATGATGATTTACTCACGTACAACATGTCTGGCATTATACTTATGTACTCTTTGCCTACTAGTTGTCTTTGTTTTTTATTTACCAACATGTTATTGAATTTTACGTTTCGGTCTGTGATGATATGTAAATAGAGTGTCAAATTTTCGGTTAAAAAAACCAATCTTCCCTCCACACCAGCTACACAAGGGTCTGATGCGGCCCCTCCGGACCCGCGCTGGTAATGAGGCCCAACCACGGGACCAGTCCTCCTCAGCGGCTGGGCGGGCCCGGGACAAACAGGCCCTCGCGGGCATCAGCAGGGCCTGGAGGCACTGCGACAGTATCGCTCTCAACCACTAAGGGAAGAAGTGGCCCCAGCCCTCACCCCTGAGCATAACAACCAGCAATGCCCTCACTGCCTCATTGGGGCATGCACACCCGGGACCTTTGAGTTTGGGGGGAGACCGGCAGCCGCAAAAGCGCCCTGCTGGACACCCTTGGCCCACGATGCTAGGGAGAGCACCGCACGCACAAGAAGGTGAGGAGTGGGACCGGGGAGGGGCATTGCGGCCAGCAGACTCCCGCCCCCCCCCCTCTAATTGGTACTCCAGCCCCACAGGACCAAGGCAGGTGGGAGCCAGCTCTGGAGCTCTCCCTGACCCCGCAATTCACCCCCCCTTTGAGCTCGCCTAGTCAGGCGAGAACACACCTGTTGTCCTTTCTTGGTTGCCCTGCGTTTTAGATCGCAGGCCATCACTGGTGATGCGTGGACCCTCATGCCGGTCCTGACAGCCCCATCATTTCACCTGGGGTGAAATTGCGGCTGGTGAACCCTTGTGCCATTGCCTACATCAGGACCCTGGGAAGAGCAGAGTGACTTGCACCTCCCCCTACATACCTCTAGGCCATATACCGCACAAGTGCCGGCGCTCTATACTGCAAGGCCCCAGCGGGGCGTCGGAACTGCAGTGATAGGATGGCGTACAGGACGGTTCAGATGGGGAGACCCTACGCCCAAAGCCTCCAGGAGCCACAAAGAGAATACAGCTCTCTTCTTCTAGAGCAACCTGAGACCCAGCGGCAATCCAGGCCCTGAAGCCATCCTCTGGCCCCCCCAACACGGAGATCCGGGGAACCCTTCACAGTATGGTCACAGCTCAGCAGGCCGAGTACACACCCCATCCTGTCCACTGGGTGGTACACCGGGGCAATCATCTCGGACTCAAAGAGCGCTGCTCCATCGCTGTTGCCTCGTCGGCCCCCTCCCTTTGTGAACACCAAGTGCATTGGAGCGTTAGAGCGGAATATTATACTACGACAGGGGGCAAATGTCTGCTGATAAGCCCACAAGCAAGTCCTCCAGACAGCTCCTATTTACGGAAGCACTTAAGCAACCACACAATATGGCTGCGAAGGGTGCTGCCACCCCCTCGAGCGGCTCATCCCAGCCCCTACCAGCCTCCTCACAGGGTGAAACCATAGATCGCATATTGCAGTACATTTCAGCAGTAAGTAGACGTCTAGAAGGGATGGACACTAACATCTCTGCGCTAACAGAGGAGGCGAAATCGATCAGAGCAGACACCGCAGGATTTCACTCACGTGTGGAGGGACTGGACCAATGGTTAACAGTGGTAGAGGGCCCCCTTGACACGGTACAGGACAGGGATCGAGAGCTTCTCTTTCTCCGCAGTAAATTGATCGACCTGGAAGACCGCAGTAGGAGAGACAATGTCTGTTTTTTTGGTTTCCCAGAAGCATTTGAAGGGACAAATGTCAAAGCATTCCTCAGGGACACTCTCCCGGGTCTTGTAGGTGTCACCTTTGATCCACCACTGGAGATACAATGCGCCCACCGCATCGGCCCTCCACGCACGGACTCTGCTACGCGCCTGACCACTCATTGCTTGTTTCTTATGCCACGAACAAACACGGCAACTGCTGTCCGCGGCGCGCACTCAAGGTTCATTCACATATGAAGGGCATGAAGTTCGTATGGCAGCAGATTTCTCCAGGGAGACCAACGATAGTCGGAAGGCCTTCCTTTCCTTACGACCCAGACTACGCCAAATGAATATAAAATATGGTCTCTTTGAGCCCGCCCGCTTTCGTATCACCAAAGAGGGCGCTTCCAAGGACTTCTATGACCTGGAGGACATACACCAGTTCCTGGATAACATGGGACCGCAGGACATGGACACCCATTGCATCGCATCTACTCAAGGGCGTCATAACTCCCCTCCTCCTACAACTGACAGCAGACGGCGAATTGCAAGCAGAACACGGAACCGTGGCAGGGACCAGGAGAGGTTAACTCGTACCCAAGAGGACAAGGCCTCGGCTCTTCAAACTGTGGCTGGCTTTGTCCACAGAAACAGAGACAAATCCCGCTCCCCTTTAAAGCCCGCCTCAGAAACAGAATGAGGGGACAAGGACCTATGCGACCCCTATACCAGAGAAAATCCGGAGAGCAGACGCTACATTGGGAAACTGAGTGGCTACCAGACGTCGGACAGCTGAGTATTATTTCCACTGTATCGGCAGCTTGTATCATTGTCTAAATTGTTTAATGATGACACTGTTGTGGTTCTTGTTACTCTCACTACAATTGAAATTGCTGTTTGCTCTCAGTTTGCTGTATGCCATATGTCTCACGATCTATTTCCACCCTTGCATGCTCCCACCCCACCCTCCTGGGGCAACGATGACGCTCTAGTAATAATAATAATAATAATAATACCAGCATTTGTAAAGCACACAGCTACCTCAGGCGAGGTGTCCCGGCGCTGGGGGTGAGCTATTGCCCAGAGTCACAAGGGCTAACCTGTCGCCGGTGCCAGGGATCGAACCGTGAGCCCCTGTGTTCCGGAGTCAGCCGCCCTGGCCTCTGCACTACACCTCTTCAACAAGAGGTCACCACTTGCCTACTACCAACTACCTACTACTAACAACCGATCACGAATTCTGCCCGCTGCTTCTTGGGCCTACCACCCACCCCCCCTTCCTTCCCCCCTCTCCTCTTATTTTTCACTCCGACTGCAAGCCCAGAGTCTCCCTTCCATACTAACTTGGATTCCTTAGTGGAGGCCTCTCCACCCGAGCAAGTACAGGGGCGGAGGGATAACAGCAGAGGGTGCTCTGGGCCTCTCCCCTCATCTGCACTACTCAAGGAGCACAGCAGCACATGCCTCCCCCCAACCCCTCCCCTCCTATGTCCTCCCCCTCCCCTACCTACAAATCCGACACTGGCTTTGCGGCTGCTCCACATTGCATGGCCCGATGCCACTCTGTTGTCACTGGATGTTCTTTGAGCTCCCCTCCTTGCTAGCATTGTCCCCCGGCTCACCTCGCACTGCGGTATTATAGTCTTGCCTTAGACAGTGCTCTGTCCTCCTGACGGGCCCTCCTCTTGGAGCGGTGCGCCAGCCAGTCTAGACCCATGGTATAAAGCCCAGTGTCCTCAGTGCTGCATAGAAGATAGCAGCTACTCTTCTCCTACCCATCCCCTCTCCTATTTTGCCCTCTCTCATCTTACCTCATGTCTTATCCTCCTAACTTGATTCTCACACGCCCCTTACCCCTCTCCCATCCCACCTGCCATCGTCCTCACTGTTTACTATAACATCAGGGTCACAACTCATCTATCACAGCTGCCGGCCGTTGCCCGGAACATATTACATCCTCTGCGTGCCAGGGGGTATCTCGTTACCCATACCCCACTTTTTTCACCCGCTCTCCCCCCAGGACCTGCGCTTCCCCACTCCATCCTCCCATCCCAGCTCCACCTCCATTACCTGGCACCTGCCTCTCTGTCCTTTCCTTCCTTCTTTATTGTGTATACCTTAGCGCCCCCATCCTCTATCCTTCGGCCTCATACCCCCCTCTTGCATACAGAGCCGTCTTCCTTTCCACGCCCACACTACGTGTGCACCTGGTCTCTGCCGCATTTCAACACGTGCTCTTCCCTATAGAGAACCTAACAGGCTTATGTAGGAACTCACAACTCTTCGATCACCATAACCTCTATCATGTGTGCCACACACCCTCTACGTGCCAACACCTGGAACGTCAATGGACTCACGCATTATATTAAAAGAAAAAAGATTCTTTCTTACCTCCAATCTAACCGAGTGGACATGGCACTATTACAAGAAACACACTTAAACTCTGACAAACTACACAGAGAATGGGTGGGGAAAGTAATCCATAGCAGTGTACATTGTGGACCCGCGTCAGACGAGGGACCCCCCCCCCCAAATGCAGCATAGCGATTCTCCTCCGCAAATCCCTCCCGGTTACAGTGATAAAGATGTGGTCGCTAAACAACGCCTAGGGGACAACCATATTTGTGTGGGTTCTGTTTATGCTCCGACAGGTGCGAAAAAGTAATTCCTCCTTCCTTCAGTTGAACTGCCTCCTAGTGGAAATAGATGCCTCACAATACCTTCTAGGCAGAGACTGGAATCTGGTGAGGAACCCAATTTTGGCTAGAACTGGACCCCTTTATAGGGGCAGTGCTGCAGACAGGGCTCTGATGGACGACATACTGGCAGACAATGGTCTGGACCCACTGGTGCCATAGCCACCCGACAGACACAGACTTTACTTTTACCTCTCCAGTACATGGCACACTCTCCCGGTTGGACTACTTCCTTGTCTCCCAAAGAACGGTACAGCTAATCCAGGACTCTCAAATACTGGAAGCAACGCTTTCTGACCACTCCCCGGTTCTCATATCACTGGAGGTAGGGCTGGCTCGACCGGGCTGTAAGCCTTGGTGCGTGAATATTTAGCACCATCGGACCCCCAAAGGTAAATCTCAACTGAAGGCGCACCTTACTGAATACCTCTCTAACAACTGAGAGTCTGTGGACTCCAGCAGAACTCTCTGGGCCGCCGCGAAGGCCACCATCAGAGGTCAATTTATGAGGGATGCAGCACAGGCCAACAGACAAGCAGCTACCCAACAGAAAGAACTGGAAAGGGACATCATGTCCTTTACCCGCCTCTACACGGCCCATCCTACCTTGCAGCACCATAGGTCTCTTCACCTCCAAAGCAGAATAAGCCCTGCAGAGGATGAAAGGGAGGGATTATGAAAGGGGAAAAAGTGGGGAGATTGCTGGCGGCACAGCTTCGCCAGCGAGAGGCGACCATGGCAATCCCTGCCATACGATCAGCAGGAGGCGCGACCCTTATCCAGTTCCTCAAGATATCGCGAACAAATTTGCTTCGTTCTATACATTTCTTTACACCCCGGGGGAACAGACTGAGGAAGATAAATTGACCTTCCTAAGAGATGCGGACATCCCCCGTCTATCGGACAAAGGCAGGGAGCTACTGGACGGGGAATTCAGCAGAGAGAAGATTGTGCTGGCAATATCTAAACTACCCTACCATAAAGCCCCCGGAGAAGACGGTTTCCCAGCAGAGTTTTATAGATGGGCAGGGGAGGAGGTAGTTGACATGCTACAGATGCATTCCAGGAGGCGGAACGAATGTCCTCCCTGGGCCCACTCTCTAATAGGGCGGTGATCCCCATCCTGCCCAAACCCGGGAAGGACCCCAGGCTGTGTGGTAGCTACCACCCTATCTCCTTACTGAACTGTGACAGCAAAATCCTGGCCAGTGACCTGGCTTCCTGTCTACGTAAAGTTCTCCCCTCCCTGGTGTATCATGCGCAAGTCGGCTTCGTACGCGGCCGCTCCTCCAGGAGCCACCTACGCACCTTAGCCCACATGCTCTGATCAGCTAAAGATCTGCGGGCCGACGCGTTGGCGCTTTCACTTGATGCAGAAAAGGCGTTCGATCGCATCGAATTGAATTATCTTCTTAGGGTAATGGATCTGTTGGACTTGGCCCTTTTCCCCTGAATTTTTCACTTTTTCCCCTAGCCTTTTTACTGACATGGTGTGTCTGAACTGAAAATAATAAATGCTGTGCAATGGTGTACGCACCTTTATTTCCACCGTTGTAGAAATGCACCTTTGTAAAATGTTACTTTTAAAATGGACGCCATGGCTGTGTGCTTGTGCCTGCCTGCCAGAGGTGGGTTACCAGTCTAGTCGTTTGTTTCCCAGCACCCCCAGCTTTTGGAGGGAAGTCTGGCAGACAGGGTGCTCTACACCTCCCCCTAAACCAGTTGGGACCGGTTCCCCAGGGAACCTTCCAGAAGCTTCCAGCCCTTTCTGGTAGGTGGGGTGAGGGGGGCTGTGCCTCCATGTGCTCAGACGGAGCGTGGACTAGATTGAGAGGGGACACTCTACCAGGAGGTACCACCACATTGGGCCTGTGTGCTGGCCCCTGTGCCCATCTGCACCCCTCCGCTGTCCACAGGGCCAGTGAGAGCCCTTTATTGGAGTGAAGACTGCTGTGTCAGGAGGAGTGCCACTTTATGGGAGATGACTGCTTCTAGGAGCTGCTGTCCTGTTCTGATGAGTACCCACTGCCTGCTGATCTTGCCCAGTATTGCCTGCCTGCTCTCCTGCCGTCCTAAGCCCAGCACCTGGTGAGCACTATGTCTTACTGCCAGCTGCCTGCTGCCTAGCACCCTGTGAGCACGTGGTCTGCCCAGGAGAAGAGAGGAGCTGATGCCTGCAGCGCTGTGCTGCTAAAGCGCTATAACTGTGCCACAGGGGAAGAGGAGCGCTGCAACTTTATTTTGTGGGACTTAGCGCTACAACCTTATTCCTGTACCAGGAGAGCGCTGCCTCCAGCCCTGCCCAGGAGAAGAAGGTGCGTGGATCCTGCAGCGCTGGGCTGCCGGAGTGCCATATTTGCATTGACTGTGCTCTGCTTGCTGCGAGAGCGCTATAACTGTGCCCAGCAGAAGAGGAGCGCTACATTTGAAGTGACTGACCATCCCTGCCTGCTGGCTAGCGCCTGGAGAAGAAGAGCGCTTTATCTTGTTGCCCAGGAGGTGAGGAGCTGACATCTGCAGCGCTGTGCTGCGAGAGCGCTATATTTCCAGTGACTGTGCCTTCCTGCCTGCTCCCTAGCGCCTCTGGAGGGCTATAGTTCATTGCCAGTGAAGGTGTGCGCTACCACTTTATGGTGTGGGACCTAGCGCTTTGTGGGCGCTACAACTTAATTTCAGCCCAAGAACTTTCCTGCCGCCTAGCGCCTCGTGAGCGCTATATGTAAATTGCCAAGGAGGAGTCCTGCGGCGGAGGGGGCCCGAGGCACATTGTCGGTGCCTGCCCCTCCGCGCTGCTGACGAGGAGAAGGCTCCGCTGAGGGTGAAGCCAGGAGAGGTCCCAGAAGCGGGACCTGTCGGGCACATTGCCGGTGCCCGGAGACTGCAGAGACATCCAGAGGGGCCCCAGACTGCCGGTGAGTGGGGCTCAGTCATCCTGTGGTTGGGGGTGTGTCGGGGCACATTGTCGGTGCCCGCCCCCGGTGCCAGTATTCTTTGGAGGGCATTGGTTGTGTTTAGAGTCCCATAGGAGGGGGGCTCCAACGTGCCCAGTACTTGTTTCCTCCCTCAGCTGCACGACAGAGGCATTTTGGGAAATTCTAGAGTCCCAGAAGAGGGGCTCCACCGTGCCAGTGTTCTTGTGGGCAGATTCCTGTTAGAGCCCGGAGTGGGGCTACCATCGCTGCATTGTTGGCGCCGGTGCTTGTTGGGTTTACCCAGCTACCCCGCAGGACAGGAGGCAGCTGCCACACATTGGGGGCATTGGATTACCCAGAAGGGAAAGAGAGAGGAGTGAGGGACCCTCCTACCCTAGCGCTTTGCGCACCTTTGTTTTCGCCGCCCTTGCAGCCAACCCTGACTGTGTGGGACAGAGGGCATTTGAGCCCCCGAGAGAGGCCAGTTGGCCTGGGGCCAGTCTCAGTGTTGTGCCCCCGACTGGGGCGAACTGCGGTTATGCTGGCGAGGCCTATTGCCCCATATGATTTATGGCATAATATGGTTGCATAATGCATTTGTACCTAGGATGCTACTTAAAGCTTTTCCCTCAGGTTTGCAGTGCTGATGGTAGGCCTATTGGGTTCCTGCGGAGGAGGAGCCACATGCTAAATGTGTTTCTATGCCCTATGTTCACATGTTTTATGCCCAAGGCTCAGGATGTGCCTAGTGTGCTTTTATACCTAATGCTAATGATAATGTTTTCCCCCGCAGGCTTATATTGTTGGAGTCCTGCCTAATGTTGCATCTATGCTTATGATTATGCCAATGCTAATGGGCATGTTTAATGTGATGTTCACAGGTCTATGCCTACTGTGGTTGTTCCGGCCTAATGCTCTATGTTACTGATAATGTTTTTCCCCTAAGGCTGACTTCTGATGGTTTTGCATTCAATGTTAATGCTTTTTCCCCAACGCCGGACGACGTCTTTATGCCTCAGGTGACGCCTAATGGCCTGCAAGCATGTTTTCCTTTCAGGTCTGATGCCAATGTGTCCTAATGCTGATGGACTTTACATTTATTCTTTCTTTGTCCTGGTGATGGTTCTGGCAGCAGCCCGATTGGCCCTGCCTTGTAAATAGTCCCCCCTGTGAACTGCTAACCGGTGCCGGTTGGCACAGTTATCTGCACCTGTGATAATATCCTAACATGTTCTGCACAATACATATGCTGTTTTTTTCCACCTAAACTGGTGTGGTCTCCTTTTGTAGTGTGCCTGGTGTGTCGCCTGTGAGTGTGCTGCGCAGATGCTTTACATATTTCCTCCGGAGTTTGGCCCGCCCGCTCTGCACCACGCTACCCGTTTCTAACATTGGTGGCAGCGGTGGGATAGGACTTGTGTTTGCGCAGTACCACAGCGACAACAGGTTGCACTGCAAACTGAGCATTTGAAATAATCACAGGTTTTGGGGATTATTGTTCCTGATTTTGAATGCGCCCTAAAAGTGGCATTTTGAATTGCGCACTCCTGTAGCAGCTCTTGCACCTAGGTCCCTTGTTTTGCACTGTGTTGTGGTGTCTTGCCAAAATGGAATCTGCCTTTGATTTGGACAATCTGTTCAAGTACAGTGTGTTGGAGTTGAGGGGGTTCTGTGAGGAGAGAGATATAATAGTAAGTGGGTCAGACACCAAGCCAGGCCTTCAGGGATTCCTGATTCAATGGCAAGAGGATGAATGGGCCCGGGAGCACTATGAGGAGGAGAGGGCCCTGGCCGCAGGCCGAGAGGGTGGCCCTTAGGATCCTGAACAGGAGGTACAAAATGACAGGGCGGGGACACCAGCAAGTAGGGAGGACCCCATAGACAGGGAGTCCCGTGCTGGGTCCAGTGTCAGGGGCACTGCCCCATCAATTTCCCTGTCCCTAGAAGAGTGGGTAGATAGGAGGGAAGAAAGGGAGCATCAGCTGGCTTTGGAGAGGCTCAGGTTAGAGCACGCCAAGGAGATAGCACGGCTGAGGGTGCAAGAGAAAAAGCTGGAGACCGAAAAGGTCCTTGCACAGGAAAGGATGGCTGAGGCTGAAAGGGCCTTCACCAGGGAGAGACTAGCTCAGGAGGGTAGGTTGTCCCCTGAGAGTGGTTTCTGTGGTCTGGATTCGCCAGTGAGGGTGGGATCCAGTGGTGGCAGCGAGAGTGAATCCAGTGTAGGGAGACCCACTCCCAGAGCCCGGAAGACGGTGCCTGATTCCCAGGAAGAGGGGGACAGGTTGGAGTTCAAGGGCAGTGGAAAACTGTCTCACCAGTCCTGGGAGGAGTATGTGGACGTGTGTTGGACCGCACTGGAGGAGTGGATGGTGTGTGGTGCGGTGATCGATTGGGAAGGGCTGTTCCATCTGATTATCAGGGAGCACATGCTCAGGAGTTGTTTTCCCAGGTTGCGCCAACACCTGTTGCAGCGTGGGCTCTCCGACCCCAGGGAGCTTGCACGGGAGGCAGACCTCTGGGTGAGCACCAGAGTGTCTGAGGAGGCATTGGGGAGTGACCCAGAAGGGAGTGGCTCAGGGATCTTCCCACCCCGGGAGGGGGGAGGAGTGCAGAGTAGCCCAGCTAGGTCCCAGAGTAGTGAGAGGGTTGTAGGGCCTCACGTCCTATCTACAGGAAGGAGTGAGACGGGGAGGTGTCCCGAGGTGCCCCAACCGCAGTCTCAGGGCCTGGAGAGTTCCATAAGGGAACCCCAGGTTGGGAGCCTAGGCTGTCCCGAGAGGCCATCCATGGAAGGGGATCCCCTAGTGTCAGGAGAACCCGGGGCATCGGTAATCCGAGCTCCAGGGGTTCTGGGGTCTGCTCAGTTGCAGGGTTTAGATCCTGGGCTGGGATGCCAGGTTCAGGGACTGCCTGACCTGGAGGGAGGGACACCTGTCATCAGGGTCCCTACCGGTTTGACTTCCAGGGGTACTTCTCCTTGTGGGAGGGTGCGGAACTCTGGAAGGGGGTGCAGAGGGAGGAAGGACTCGCCTCTGGCACCGGGGCAACCTAAGGGTTTAGACCCTGGGTTGGTGGATCGGATGCAGGGTCACGGCCCTGGACGAGTGAGAGAGTGGTGTTCTGAGGGTGCCCCGCATAGGAGGAGAGGGCGGAACCCCAGAAGGAGAGGTAGGGGGAGGAGAGCCTCGCCCCTGTCTGCTGGTCAGCCTGACGGTGCGGACCCCAGGTGGGTGGACCAGTGGCAGTTTGGAACTGCAAGGAGGAGAAGGAGGGTGGCCAACGGGTACTACGGGCCTGGGGCTACTGCCCCCCACTCTGTGAGACAGCAAGGGCCAGAGACATCTGGATGGCCTAGGGGCCGGTCCTGGCCGCAACCGACTAGGGAGCACCAGTGGGGTGGCTTAGTTGGTCCAGGGAGGCTTGAGAGAGGGAACCATCGGGTTCCAGAGTGGCGGAGAACCTGCGGGTGCCCCTGCAGTTGCGGGCCCGCGTCCACGTTTTCTCGCCCCAAGCAGGGAAGCCCATCAAGGCATTGAGTGGTCTACCCTGGTGCTTGGCTGGGAGGGGGTTGTGTTGGACTTGGCCCTTTTTCCCTGAATTTTTCGCTTTTCCCCCTAGCCTTTTTACTGACATGGTGTGTCTGAACTGAAAATAATAAATGCTGTGCAATGGTGTACGCACCTTTATTTCCACCATGGTAGAAATGCACCTTTGTAAAATGTTACTTTTAAAATGGACGCCATGGCTGTGTGCTTGTGCCTGCCTGCCAGAGGTGGGTTACCAGTCTAGTCGTTTGTTTCCCAGCACCCCCAGCTTTTGGAGGGAAGCTGGCAGACAGGGTGCTCTACACCTCCCCCTAAACCAGTTGGGACCGGTTCCCCAGGGAACCTTCCAGAAGCTTCCAGGCCTTTCTGGTAGGTGGGGTGAGGGGGCTGTGCCTCCATGTGCTCAGACGGAGCGTGGACTAGATTGAGAGGGGACACTCTGCCAGGAGGTACCGCCACATTGGGCCTGTGTGCTGGCCCCTGTGCCCATCTGCACCCCTCCGCTGTCCACAGGGCCAGTGAGAGCCCTTTATTGGAGTGAAGACTGCTGTGTCAGGAGGAGTGCCACTTTATGGGAGATGACTGCTTCTAGGAGCTGCTGTCCTGTTCTGATGAGTACCCACTGCCTGCTGATCTTGCCCAGTATTGCCTGCCTGCTCTCCTGCCGTCCTAAGCCCAGCACCTGGTGAGCACTATGTCTTACTGCCAGCTGCCTGCTGCCTAGCACCCTGTGAGCACGTGGTCTGCCCAGGAGAAGAGAGGAGCTGATGCCTGCAGCGCTGTGCTGCTAAAGCGCTATAACTGTGCCACAGGGGAAGAGGAGCGCTGCAACTTTATTTTGTGGGACTTAGCGCTACAACCTTATTCCTGCCCCAGGAGAGCGCTGCCTCCAGCCCTGCCCAGGAGAAGAAGGTGCGTGGGTCCTGCAGCGCTGGGCTGCCGGAGTGCCATATTTGCATTGACTGTGCTCTGCTTGCTGCGAGAGCGCTATAACTGTGCCCAGCAGAAGAGGAGCGCTACATTTGAAGTGACTGACCATCCCTGCCTGCTGGCTAGCGCCTGGAGAAGAAGAGCGCTTTATCTTGTTGCCCAGGAGGTGAGGAGCTGACATCTGCAGCGCTGTGCTGCGAGAGCGCTATATTTCCAGTGACTGTGCCTTCCTGCCTGCTCCCTAGCGCCTCGGGAGGGCTATAGTTCATTGCCAGTGAAGGGGAGCGCTACCACTTTATGGTGTGGGACCTAGCGCTTTGTGGGCGCTACAACTTAATTTCAGCCCAAGAACTTTCCTGCCGCCTAGCGCCTCGTGAGCGCTATATGTAAATTGCCAAGGAGGAGTCCTGCGGCGGAGGGGGCCCGAGGCACATTGTCGGTGCCTGCCCCTCCGCGCTGCTGATGAGGAGAAGGCTCCGCTGAGGGTGAAGCCAGGAGAGGTCCCAGAAGCGGGACCTGTCGGGGCACATTGCCGGTGCCCGGAGACTGCAGAGACATCCAGAGGGGCCCCAGACTGCCGGTGAGTGGGGCACAGTCATCCTGTGGTTGGGGGGTGTGTCGGGGCACATTGTCGGTGCCCGCCCCCGGTGCCAGTATTCTTTGGAGGGCATTGGTTATGTTTAGAGTCCCATAGGAGGGGGGGCTCCAACGTGCCCAGTACTTGTTTCCTCCCTCAGCTGCACGACAGAGGCATTTTGGGAAATTCTAGAGTCCCAGAAGAGGGCTCCACCGTGCCAGTGTTCTTGTGGGCAGATTCCTGTTAGAGCCCGGAGTGGGGCTCCCATCGCTGCATTGTTGGCGCCAGTGCTTGTTGGGTTTACCCAGCCACCCCGCAGGACAGGGGGCAGCTGCCACGCATTGGGGGCATTGGATTACCCAGAAGGGAAAGAGAGAGGAGTAAGGGACCCTCCTACCCTAGCGCTTTGCGCATCTTTGTTTTTCGCCGCCCTTGCAGCCAACCCTGACTGTGTGGGACAGAGGGCATTTGAGCCCCCGAGAGAGGCCAGTTGGCCTGGGGCCAGTCTCAGTGTTGTGCCCCCGACTGGGGCGAACTGCGGTTATGCTGGCGAGGCCTATTGCCCCATATGATTTATGGCATAATATGGTTGCATAATGCATTTGTACCTAGGATGCTACTTAAAGCTTTTCCCTCAGGTTTGCAGTGCTGATGGTAGGCCTATTGGGTTCCTGCGGAGGAGGAGCCACATGCTAAATGTGTTTCTATGCCCTATGTTCACATGTTTTATGCCCCAGGCTCAGGATGTGCCTAGTGTGCTTTTATACCTAATGCTAATGATAATGTTTTCTCCCGCAGGCTTATATCGTTGGAGTCCTGCCTAATGTTGCATCTATGCTTATGATTATGCCAATGCTAATGGGCATGTTTAATGTGATGTTCACAGGTCTATGCCTACTGTGGTTGTTCCGGCCTAATGCTCTATGTTACTGATAATGTTTTTCCCCTAAGGCTGACTGCTGATGGTTTTGCATTCAATGTTAATGCTTTTTCCCCAATGCCGGACGACGTCTTTATGCCTCAGGTGACGCCTAATGGCCTGCAAGCATGTTTTCCTTTCAGGTCTGATGCCAATGTGTCCTAATGCTGATGGACTTTACATTTATTCTTTTTTTGTCCTGGTGATGGTTCTGGCAGCGGCCCGATTGGCCCTGCCTTGTAAATAGTCCCCCTGTGAACTGCTACCCGGTGCCGGTTGGCACAGTTATCTGCACCTGTGATAATATCCTAACATGTTCTGCATAATACATATGCTGTTTTTTTCCACCTAACCTGGTGTGGTCTCCTTTTGTAGTGTGCCTGGTGTGTCGCCTGTGAGTGTGCTGCGCAGATGCTTTACACATTTCCTCCGGAGTTTGGCCCGCCCGCTCTGCACCACACTACCCGTTTCTAACAGGATCGCTTTGGCTTGGGTGATCAATTCATTGCTACGGTACGATTGCTTTACGATAATCCTACTGGGCAGGTCAACTGTGGGGGCTTCATATTGGACCCCTTCCAAATCT
The DNA here is from genome assembly GCA_963921515.1 of Calotriton arnoldi. NCBI lineage: Eukaryota > Metazoa > Chordata > Amphibia > Caudata > Salamandridae > Calotriton > Calotriton arnoldi. The sequence goes on from CAWUFW010000866.1 coordinate 2,698,537, forward strand.
GTATAGGGATACGCCAGTCCTGCCCCCTTTCCCTGCTCCTCTTCCTCTTGGCCATGGAACCTCTGGCATCCACCATACAGAACTCGGCCAACATCACAGGCATACGACTACCGACCGTTGATTCCAAACTTTATCTCTATGCAGACGACATTCTGCTTACTCTCACAGACCTGCACCGCTCCTTGCCGTCCTTGCTTAAAATCATTGACGACTTCTCATCCTTTTCAGGTTACAAAATAAATTGGGATAAGAGCGAAGCACTTCCCATCCTGGCCAGTACCACAAAGGCGGCCATACATGGGTACCCTTTCCGTTGGAAACCCTACTGTCTTAAGTATCTAGGAATCCTGGTGAATAGAGGTATGGTGGGGATGGTCCTGGAAAATCTGAACCCACTGCTTACCCAGATGAAGCAGGATTTTGAAAAATGGTCCATGCTAAGGCTCTCCTTGTGGGGCAGAGTGCAAGCTGTGCGCATGGTAACCCTCCCACGCTTTGTTTATACTATTGGAATGCTTCCTCACCAGGTGCCTCTCACCTCGCTTCGCCTCATTGATTCCAGAATAAGATCATTTGTATGGGGCTCTTGGACGCCTCGCCTAGCTGCGTTAAAACTGAAGGCCCTTTGCACCAGTGGAGGAATGAGTCTCCCATCTATAGAGCACTATGCCCTCGCTCTCCAGCTCTCTCAGCTGGCATATATGTTGCCGGGGGTCCCGGATCCGCCACAATGGGTGCAAGTCGAACGACATCTACTATCTGCAGACAAAGGCCTCTCTGCTTTATACGGAACAGGGACATGCCAGTAGGACCCCAACCACCAGGTGCTATTTGCTATGCGCAAGGCCTGGCAACGCGTACATTGCTTGCTAGCATCAAACCAGCGACTACACGAGAAAGCCCCCCTATGGGGGAATACTGGCATATGCATTAATGGGCAGAGAATATCCTGGCCCCGATGGAAGGAAGCGGGTATAAACACTCTTGTTCAGCTTCTCCATAACAGCGATTTCAAACCGTTTGCACAGATAAGAGAGGAGTTTGGCCTCCCTGAATCACAATCGTGGCGACACATCCAATTACAGCACTGTTTGAGGAAATGCCTAGGTCCGCGCCCATGGTCTTTGTCAATCTCACCAGTGGTGACATATCTTCACACGTGGGGTAAACACAATGGGGTGGTGTACTCTTCTCACAACCCCTATTGCAAGCTCTCTGTGCCGGATGGCAAGCCCGGCAATCAGTTACCAATGAGGAGGACGAGTGGATGGATGCCCTAGAGGCCCTGGAGAGAGGTAACCGAGAGGTGCGGCTGAAGTTCTGCCTTTTTAAGACCCTACATGACTGGCACTGGACACAAATGAAACTGAACAGAGCGGGCCTACTTCCGCATGCAGACTGCTGGAGATGCACAAATACATGCTATGACTCAACACATATCTGTGAATGCCCATCGATACAACCCTTCTGGTCCTATGTAGGCCAGGTCCTGGGTGCTTCTATGCCCCTGCACCTACCGCTTACCCCCTCTGCTATTCTTCTACATGACTAACAGCATTTACCAGAGTTGTCAAAACCGCAACGCCGTCTCTTTCACACAATGATGGCCACAGCAAAAATATGTATCCTACTACAGTGGAGGTTACAGACGCCACCATCACAGGAGACCTGGCTGGCGGCTCCTATGATCCACACTGCCTCACATGAATGAATCATCTATAATCTACAAGACCAATCCGATCAGTTTCTACAGACATGGGCACCCTTCTTGCGCACAGAGGAAGATGGAAGGGGAGAACATAAAACAGAGGATCCCCTCACACCCACTACACCCCCCCTGCCTTCACCCCCTCCGCAGTGTACCCCATCCTCTTCCTCTACCTTCTAAGGTGACCGCCCCCTATCTATGACCCCCGACCCCACCCCATTCCCCCCTTCTAGCCCTGCACCCTCCCTATCCTGCTTCCCTATCACCCGGTCACGCAGATGCGCAGCTCCGTAAACCCGTAGTAAACGGAACCTCTCACCCACCCTAAGATCTGCGGAGGAGACCACTGACGCCGCTGAGTAGTTTTATACACCCTGTTCCCCCCCCTATACTCACCTCCCCCCTGCAGTCTGCCCCCACCTTGGCAGCACCATACACCCCCAGCGCAGTTAATAGACATGGCAGGAAAAGATGCTACCTATTATCAGCAACACCTCCATCCCACCTATACACCCCACCACACACCCCGCTCATTCACCCTTTCATTCATGCAAATACAGTCAGCCCCAAGTATCCTAGCACCACCCCCATTCCCCTGCTAAACTATACACAAGGCTGCCCTCTCAAGTACACACCCCTCCTCACATCCCCCCGAGACTGCGGACAGGTGCCGCTTAGGAGCAGACCCGCTTTTAGGGCTAAGGACACCGGATACCCGGCAACCTATCACCCGCAAAGGGATATGGAGATACCTGGACCACACAACTTCACATCCATGGATATCAATGCTGTCTGGGATAATATGCAGATGAGCACAACCGTAGAGGGCATCTCGCCCACATGTGCCCTCCCATCTAAGACAGGTATCTTTCCCCTCAGTTCCCCCCCTCCTCTCTCCAACCTCCTCCCTCTCCCTCTCCCTCTCCCTATTATCTTTTTTCTTGTTATTATTATACGCATGTCGTCCATGTCATTATTGTATGCGGTTACTGTATACGCTAAGAGGATGATGTAACTCCAGGTTGTATACCTTCATTGTTCATTAATAAAAAAATTGCAACACAAAAAAACCCAATCTAAACCAATAAAAAACACCACTGAAGGGAATATTTGTTTTTCAGTAGGAATTCGAAACCACTGGATCTTGCTGCTCTTTTACTGCTTTGGTGCCCTCTTGCATCAAAGCAATGGAAGTGCAGTCTCTACCTCTAAGCACGTTTCTGTGATGAATACTTCTGTTATGACCCTTTTGGCCATGGTAAGTCAACTCCTATGGCCTTCTGACAGTTCATAAGGTCCCAGGACTCCCTTGACCTGCTTCCACATCTACGTTTGCAGTATGGCTCGCCTCCCATGGATTCAGCTCACTGTTCACTGCACATTTCTGTGTATTGGCCAGCAGATGGACAGCTGAAATATGAGCAGGGTCTCAGTTCAGGAGAAAAGGCACCACCATGATGTTATGCTCCTTTGCTGAGAGTAGAATAGAGCTTTGCTTTCTGAAAACACCGGTATCCACATTGTAGCAACACAGATCACAGTGTATACAATGCCTCTGGAAAGAACGTTCTCACATAAAGCGCTGTAGCCAACACACCTGTTATAAGATTTACATGGCAATGGTTTGAAAGGCCTTCCCGTAGAAGCTGCATCCCATCATTTGACGTGTTTCCCCTGTCTTTTTGCTTTCTGACCTCCCGGTTTTGTCTCTGGTTTTGCACGTTTAGTGTCTCTGCGCACTTTCTCACTGCTGTTCAGTATTAAAGTGCAAGTGCTCCTGTTGTAAATTGTTATTATGGATTGGTGTTTCCATGATTGGCATGTTTGATTTACTGGTAAGTCCCTAGTAAAACGCACTGCGTGTGCCAGGGTCTGTAAATCAAATGCTACTAGTGGACCTGCAGCACTGATTGTGTCACCCACTGAAAAGGTATCTCAGACCTGTCACTGCAGGGTCTGCACGCAGTTTGTAACTGCCATGTCGACCTGGCAAGTGCACCCACTTGCCAGGCCCTAACCTTCCCCTTTCTTACATATAAGTCACCCCTAAGGTAGGCCCAAGGTACCCCTGTGGGCAGGGTGCTGTGTATGTTAAAGGTAGGACATGTACTGGTGTGTGTGGCATGTCCTGGTGGTGAATTACAGTGTATTTCGTTTTTCACCACTGCAAGGCTATCTGTCCCATCGAAAAGAATGGGAATTTTACTTATAACATATTATAAGCATAAATTCCCATTGGGACATGATAGGGAAATTAAGTTTAGTATGCCTGGACTCAGAATGTAAAAATGCATCTTTTAGTAAAGATAATTTTTATGTTCTGTGTTTGAAAATACCACTTTCAGAAAGTAGGCATTTTCTTGATTAGCCATCCTGTGTGCCTCTGCTGGGTTTGTGGATTGACTGTCTGACTTTGGAGTGACAGGGGCTGGGGATGTGCATTCTCTTCAGACAGCCACTGGGGGGATAGAGGTGTGTCCTGCCTTTCCTGGATGAGTCAGGGATGGGCTGAATAGGTCTGGGCTGCATTTAGAGTAGTGGGAGGAGATTTCCTTGCACCTGAATGGGCCTGATCTGCCTTGAACAATGCTGTCTCCACCTCCTGCCAGGAAGCTGGGCCAGGGAGGAATGAACTGGTTTGGACTAAGCACAGACACTCTCTGCCTGAGAGAACAAAGAGATACTGAGTATAAATATGGGAGCCCAAACCCCACAACGTTAGAACTCGCTGGAATCAAGGAACCTGCCAAGAAGAAGAGCTGGAAGAGCGGCCAGGAGGTGTACTGCCCCTTTGCTGTGTTGTTGCTTTGTTGGGTTGGCCTGCAGTTGCTGCTTCTGCCTTGGGCAGTGAAAGGTCTGGACTGAACTTTCTTTTACTTGTGCTGAGTATCTCCAAGGGCTTGAAGTAGAGCTTGCCTCCTGTTCTGAAGTCTCAGGGACTGCAAAGTCTTCACTAACCTCTGGGTACCGCTGTTGGAACCGCTGTTTCAGTTGCCAAAGAGAAGGGAAACGCAACCGACTCTGTGTCCTGACGGCACTGCAGAAGGTACCGTCCGCATCTTGCACCGCAACCCTGGTCTCACTGATGACCGACGCTTCCGCTATCGAGCCGCTGCTTGAACCGTGACCTGTGGGCACCGCACTCCGCACCGCCTTGCTTCACTTTGCCATCCTGGTCTCACCGACGCCGTCGCTGTGGCTGACTGCGACACCAGTGACCGTATCGTGGCAGAGGGCACCGCTCATAAGTTTCATGACACGCTGCCTCGTCCCACACAGCAGTCTGGGCCAACCGACGCCAGCTTCCGCTAACCGGCTCTGTCGCTTGCACCGCAACCTGCTAGCACCGCATCTAGCACCGCCTCGCCCTGCACCGTAAGCCTTGGTCTCACCGACGCCGTCTGGACGATCGTCACCGAGCTGCTGCCTGCACTGCATCAAGAGGGCACCGCACCCTGAACCGCTTCCATTTTGCAACGCAACCGCAATGTTTGCCACAACTGGCTCGCACCAACGTGCCAGTCACAATGAGAAAGGTACTGTTACCGAGTCTGTCCACGCTTTCGCTGGCCCGTACCGATGCGGTCAGCTGGAACTGTTAGACTGTTGTTTTCAGCATCGAGGTAGCCCCGGACGGAGCTACCGACTCGTACAAACTGTGTTTTTGAGGTATTTCTGCAATTTCAAGGATATCTTGCAAAGTATATATTTTTAAGTACTGTATGTTGGATTCTTATCGTTTTTGGTCTTGTTTTGGATATATAAAAATATTGGATATTTTTCTAAACTGGTGTTGTGTCCTTTTGTAGTGTTTTCATTGAATTACTGTTGGTTATGTGCAAATGCTTTACACACTGCCTCTAAGATAAGCTTGACTGCTTGTGCCAAGCTACCAAGGGGGTGAGCAGGAGTTATTTTAGGAGTGTAACTCCTTTACCCTGACTAGGAAGAAGGGTCCCTACTTGGACAAAGGAACCTACCTCTGCCAAGTAGAGACGCCCATTTCTAACAAGGGCTATTTCTTGAACATCCAGGGCAACCAAGAACAAACTCAGAAGAGATCTATGACCCCGTTTTAATGACATGAAGCTGCCTACGGAGCATACATTATCTCAAGAAAATCTATGAGTTCAGAGACAGTCACTGCTTTGTGGTTCCAAGTATGGGCTGGAGACAGCACAATTTGTGCAAAAAGTGGTACATTGACCAATTCTGATCCTGCATACTGAATTACAACCTGTTTATGATACAGCCCCAGGATCATTAAGTTACATTTTCATTCCTATAGCCATCTTGTCAAAATGAATCCTGGAACCAATGGTTCTAAAAGATGACCTAGCTCGTGACAAAAAATCCCCAATACAAATTAGAGTGATGTATTTAATGCAATCCTATCGAGTTATGCTTTTTCTTTTTCCCAAGACAGAAAATGCATTAGAACAGTGATTGCTGCTTAGAACAAAGGTAGAGTGTCTTGGGCAACTCTTGCACATGCATGGAGGGACCACAATCCCCACACTATTTTACAATAAACAAAGCGGTCAATGCTTGGTAAAAATCAGTTTTTAGCATTCCTGGTTTTCATATATACTCCAAATCCCATTGGAGAGACCCAATTATGTAACGTAAACTTCATATATAATGTGATCTGCACCAGCAAACAAACCAATGCATCCTGCTCAGCATCAGAGTTTACTGTCAACAAAGATTTCACAGGCAACAGTTTGCATATGAATTCTTTCGCAGACATCTCCCCTATGACTAGGTAGAGCAGACATATGCCTGGACCAAACTGTACTATCTATCACCATTTGTTAAACCAGTCCTTTTCTTGGTTTCTCGAGACAAAGGACCGGGCAGTGTGACACTGGTTAGCAATAATGAAGCGCCGAGCATATAATAAAACATTAGTTTCAAATTTACAATATAATGAATTTCTTTCTTGTCATTTGAAAATATAAACAGCATAGATCTTATCATTTTGTCTCTAAAACATAAACATATTGCTAGCTGCACATTTCGAAATTAAGAGAGTGAAACTCTCAGTTTTTCCAATTCCCTTCTTAGCTCCAAACAAAACAGTCAGATTGCATTAGGGCTTAATTTGTGCCGATGGTTGCAGAGGGTGATCCACTTATTTTGTGAGACACTGAATTATTTTTCATAATCTGATTTTCAAATGGAGAAATAGAAAGAAAGGCGGGAAAGAGAAGAGACAGGAAGAGAAATCAAGAAAACCAGTGAGAGAATGATGAGGAAGCAGAGAAGAAAAGTTGTAAGAGTGATGTAAATAGACAGGAAGTGTAGGATGCTGGAAGAAAGTCATAAGGTACATTGAAAACTTGGCAGCCTTGCGTGCTCAGCAACCCCAGCATTTGGCAGCCCAGTAGGGGGCTCCTAAGAAAACCTATGGACCCTGCACTTTAGAATCAAATTAAGCAGATGCAGTCCTAGGGCTGTCCTCTGTTCTACAACCCAATTTATTTGCATGTTACTTTGGGGGAAAACCCCCATCTCCCCTGTTTACATTGTTTTGGAAGTCCACCCCCGTGCACTTTCAAGAACAAATATATATTAGAACCATTTAAACTATTTCAGTAAAGACAATGCTCAGAAGTACTTTTCAGCAGAAATGTTTATTTAGAAGGTAGCACAGTTAACTACAGTGAAGGAACCAAACATTCCAAATGGAAGTGATGTATAGCAAGTACCAAAATGGTAAAGATGGCTGACGTGTGAACCAAGCTTTCATATATATTTCGGCAAGTGCGTTGAAACGGGGATGCAAGCAGTAAATAACACAGACAAAAACTAAGAGGTTGGGTGTCCTGTTATTTATGCGGAGTAGAAAGCACAGGGGTTCTGCTGCCTATCAATGTAGTTTCTACCTGGTGCCTGAGGGGAGCTGCAGCTAAATATGACACTGCTGGGTAATCTGAAATTCAACAATGGTACGGGCTAAAAACACACCTGTGATAATTGTGCATGTTGCACTCTCCCATTCAGATGAGCTCACCTGGTGGGTAGGCTTGTAGTGTCTGGAGAGCTTTTCTGCCCACAAAACATTTCTGCCAAAAGAGTAGACTGCCTGTCGCTGCTAGCCCTTCTTGAGTAATCGTCATTAATGCATTTCTGTATCTGCACTAGGGTTCTTCTATATGGCATACAATGATTGCTCCACACTGCCATTGGCAGGAAGGTTTTCATCAAGAAAGACCATAAAGTGCATTCCGACTAAGATGGTGATTTCATTCATTTATAGGTCTGGCTGGAAACCATTTTAACTCGTCTACCTAACACGATTTAGAGAGATGGAGGGGAGTAAAATCTCAGACTTTTTGTATTGAAAGTTTCAATCACATATTGAGCACACAGAGTTCTTCAGCCCTAGCTTCATTGTAAATGCTGTTCATGATCTCTGGAGTTTCCTATTTGCACTGGTATATGAACGTTTCAGTTGTGCAGCATTCAGATGAGCCCACAAAAGGGAGGGGCCTCCTCTATTTTACCCATTACTTTTGACTGGAACACACAACAACATGATGTATGGAATGCTTTAGTTGATCTTAGCCAATGGTAATCGCTTTGACCGCCTTCCAGTGCATTGTTTGTCACTCACGATACCACTTAAGACTGAGACCTTCCATATGGAAATCATTCTTTGTACTGCACCAGTAGGAACAGTCCAGCCAGAACTGCCAGGCCAGGCCCCCTCCAGAAGAGAACACAAGCAACCCAAACCAGCTTCAGCCTCTTAGACCTCATAAGTGAAGAATAGCATAAGTCTTGTGGCACAGTGAGCACGGGACCGATGTCTGGTCATCCCCTTCGACTTCAGGCATCTGCTGCAACCAACAACAAGGTGATGGAGGGAATGTTTAAATAAATCTCGGCCACTAGCGGATGCTTTGGGGACATATACCAGTACATCATTTATAACCCTCTATGCATCTCTAAACAGAAATCAGTCATACACAAATCAGCCTTGGTCCGCCTCCAGTAGGAACAGTCCAACCAAACTGCAGGGCCAGGTCTCCTCCAGACAGAAACCCCCAGCTGTCCCACCCTGGTTTCAGACTATTGAGGCCTCACCAGTGAGGTACAGCTCGAGTACTGTGGTATAGGGAGCATGTGCCCCCACCTGGGTATACCACTTGCACATAAACAAGTTCATGGGTGGAATGTTTGAGTTAATCCTACTAACTGACGATCACTTGGGGCACATTCCAGTCCATTGCTTTTCATCCAATGGCAGCCCCCAGGGTGGCTCTGCCCCTGAACACACACGTACGGGGATTGGAGAAGTCCCATACCAGCATGCAATGGGGTCACTCGTACAGCCATTGAAATCCTCTTGATTGACTAGCCCAACGACGGAACGGAGGAACGTAATAATTACTTTCCTCCGTTCCGTCGTATGTCTGAGTTTACTACCCCACCCACTCTGCCCCTCCCCCTCCCCGCGCCACCGCCCGGCAGCACGCCCTATGCGAGCCGCCACTGCTTCCCAGACACACAAACCCTAAATGTTGTGAGGAGTAATGTGTTTCTATGGGGTGCCTGTTGCCATCACTGACCCTGATGGGCTTCTTGGCTACCCTTGTTTGGACCGGGAACCCGGCAAAGTACTGGTCCATCATTATTCTCTTATGATTTAACGGCGCCTTAAATGGTTCAAAAGGACGTTTTTAAAGTTCTACGACTGGTTGTCCATTGACCAATATAATGGGGTTTGTTTTTGCTTTTTTAGTGTATTTCCAATGCAGTGGCGAGAAGTTTCAAGACTAAAAGTAATTGCATTCAAATTAGAGTTACACCTGACCTCGACTGTCATTTGTAAGCAGCGATGCTGAGAGAGTGCCAGACATGCCCCTTTTCTTGCCATTTTTGCATGGTTAGCCTTGCTGTACATCTGTGAGTAAAACAAATGAACACGTCTCCTAACTTTCCAAACCTCACTTAACTTTATAAAATTCTTGCACCAACGTTTACACATTTGGAACCAGAATATTATCCAGAACAATGCTAAACTCCTATTTCATTCTAGTCAGGTGTTTGCCAACTTAGTGGCACACAAATGCGGTTCTTGTCAGAAATGTGGGTTCCAATGTTTATTTTCAGGATAAGGTCCTGGCCCTTGGACTGTGGAACTTTACAGCCACATCTGGCTGTTGCAATATCTTGTACGGAAGTCACTTTCACTCCCGTTCTCCCCCAGAAGACACGTTATTAAATATGTATCTTTCTTTTTAAGAATGTTTACACTGATTTAGGTTCTTTCAAACTTTGCCCGAGAATCTGGTGCTACAAAACACAGATATTTTAACGATATGGAGAGAATCTAAATCGATAATGACATCGTTGTTTTTGTTGCCCCGCGTGTCATGGTCTTTGCTTATGTTTAGTTAATGTTCTACATTCAGGATCTCCGCTGTAAAGCCCCATCACCTTTATGACCAATCGACGTTTTCCCAAGGTCTGTTTGAAGAAAAGGCAAACAAACCTTGTAACACAAAACGATAGCTCTCTGGGCAGAGACGGGGATAACCAATCAAATCCCTTACCAGCGTAAAACAAGGGACGTGACGATCTTGAATTGCATCTGGCCAATGGGCTAAATTCAGGAGGCCTGGATTCTAATCCCAGCTTCAACGCTGTATCAGGAATTGCGTGATTGTGGACAAATAATTTCTCTACCCATGCTGCAATTTGTAACCATGTAAAAGTGTATAATGTCGTACCGTGTAAGTGGCCTCGGTGTAAGAAATAACTGTTCTGAATAGCACTCACCAATACATGTTCTCACCCCTGATTTCCATCCCATCGTGTGATCTGGTTTCATAAGACCACACACATCGCATTGTCTACGTACAGGACATCATGTTTGAGATGCTTTGCATCCTATCAAATATCTTACGTAATAATAAATGTAGAGCTGGAACCAAAGGACCTACACATCATTGTGTTAAGGAAACTCATCCCAAATGGAAACCCTTCACCGTTGGTCAAAACTGAGGACCAACCTCGACCCTCCATCCAATGACTCACATTCCATTCAATTCGAGTAGTCCATCTGGAGCGACGATTAATGTCTCTGCTTTACCACCTGTCCGACTAATCCTGTGTCCAAAATATAAGGGCATAGCACGAGAAAATCTAATGCTCAACAGGGAAGAAAAACTACCAGAGAATAAGAGATTTACCAGGATTAATCTGCTGCCAGCTGTGGAGAAGAAATTGTGAAAACTAAGCAATCTGCGTGGGAAAAATGTATGTGAGATAAAATGGGGAGAAAAGGCAAATCTAACTGTAACCAATTAACAAAATGGAAAACATCAAACAACTGCTTCAATTGCTACAGAGACTAGGGGCCAAATGTATTACAGTATTGCATTAATCCCTTGCGTCATGCATGCATGGTGTCCTAAGGGCAATGCAATACTAAAGTCAGATTTACAGAGCAACGCAAGGCCACCTGTGTGACCCTGCGTTATTTGGTAAATCCGGAGTAACGCAAGGCAGGGAAGAGATGGAAAATAATTTTCTCAGTGGAAAAAAACAAAATATAGTTAAATTGCACTCATACTCGGGCATTTTATGAGCTGTGCACAATTATGCATCCAGAACGGACTTTGCATAGACTTAATCAGGCCTTTACAAAACCTTTCCAGAAATGCTCTTAGAAGGCTATGTAAAATGTAGAAAATCATAAATCTGAACCAATTCAAACGTGTAAAATCTGCAGGTGCAGATTTTGGAATATTTTGGTTAACCGTGCCGGTTTTTTCCCCCCTCAAAAAATAGAAAGACCACAGTGATGAATAAAAGAATTCAAGAAATTAAAAAAAAAATATATATATATACTAGGAAATAAATTGTCAGCCTAACCAAAAGCTGCATGCTGTGCCCTGCTGTGGATGGCTAAGTGGTCCAAAGAGAGGGCAACTTTTAGGGGGAAGATTGAGTAACGCTGAGTGGTATGTGCTACACCTCCCTGTAAAATCCTCACCCTTACAGGTGAATTTCAAGCTAGGACAAGGGGGTAGTTGAGCAAAATGTTCACTCCTTCATGATCAGGCTTGAAAAAGGTCGGCCGACAATAAAAGGAATAGGATGAAGAACATGGGAAGTTTTTTTCTATCCCTTTCAGGTTTGGTGCCACCACCTTGACTTCCAAGGTGAGGAAAGCAGATAGTTTTGGTTGCTGAATCCACTTGCTCTTACCAGAAAGGATAGAAGAGACTGCAGGAAACCTATGAAAACAAAACCTGAAAACCATGTTAAAGATTCCTGAAGTATGTATTCCGAAGAGTATGATAGAATGAATGAATGAAATTTGTACTTGTAAAGCGCACTGTTACCCTAGGGTGTCCTGGCGCTGTACGCATACCGCTGTGGAACCCTTCCTGTCTTTTCCCTGTGAAATGTCCACTCCTGGGCACCCCCAAGGTGAAGCCAGGCATCCCAGCGCTGGTGGGGCCGTTGTGGAGATTAAGCAAGCTATTGCCCAGAGTTGCAGAGTGGGACCCATGATTAGAATAGGCACCGAGGCGAGAATTATCAGGTCCAAGGAAATTGAGCCCAAGACCCGCCGAGGCGGGAATTGAACCCTGGTCCCGGGCCAGATCTCTGCATCAGGGTCTGCCGCTCTAACCATTGAGCCACACTTCTCCATAGGAATGGTTTTAACTACCTAAACACATTTTTAAAAGTTGGACATATACCAAATGTGATTTTCCTGCTAGGATTTACATAGATTTCAATATTTAGTTCTTGGAATTCCTATGAGGTTAGTAAACCAAAGAGTGTGACAGAAATGTTCACTAACATATTAAACTTTTGTTTTCCCCTTTTAATTTTTTTTTTCTGATGGATAAAATAATTCTACCTCATGACTATAAACTATTGGAAGTTTAAGGGAACATTTTCATCCAATTTAAATAAAAACTATTCCAGCTTAGTTTGGGAGCATATTTACAAGGGTAAATGGGATGGACAAAATCATTGAGAAAGTAGTGAACACCCACAAACTCATAAACCTAGACTTACCATTGCAGAAAACCAGCCTTAATGGTTTTCTTTTAGATCACAGACTGGATTTTTGCTCACAGGAATTGAATTATGGTGTGGAATAAAAATATTGTGAGTCCCGCAGTCTCCAGTTTCAGGTATACTCATCAAATCATTTCGATGGACATGCACTCTGCATTGCTTTTTTTCTGATTTTTTTGGTGTAATCTTGCGATATACAATATTAACTTTTAATGTCCTGAGCACATGACCAGGCAAATTTCTCTTAATGTCTCTTGTGGCTTCATTCCTTACTTTGCATAAAAATGTAGAAACCGCTGTCAGGAAAAATTCTGGCTTCTTGGAGGTTATGCAATTATATTTTTGTGTTTTTCATAAGGCGTTTTTCCATCCTTTCCTGCATATTGAATTGCAGTGTTTATATTGTGCTTCATATCTCTGGTGGGATCATGACCAGCTTTGATTTGCATTGTGTTCCTGGGTTACATTTCAGATTGCAAGGTTTGAAAAAGGTGTTAGTTGTAGTTTGGCTTATATGGTATGTAACGTAGATGTAAGTCACTGGGTAATTATTTTTGGGGGGAATAATCACAACCCTTGTCAGGGTGAACCCTCAAAGCCACTAAATTAACCTGTGCTCAACCCCCTGACAGCTATGTCACGGAGCCGAGAAGCTTAACTTAGGGGCAATGTGTAAAGTATTTATGCAGTACCAAAACAGTAAAGTTAAAATGCAAAATAATAAAAATCCCAAACCAAATTTGAAAACTATAAGTAAATTTAATAAACAAAATGACAACAACAAAAACAAAAATCCAATAAGGGGAACTAAAGGTATGAATTTTTAAACTATTAAGTAAGAATAGCACCAAGAAGCATAAAGTGCTAATGATAGTCAAAGGCCACGGTGGACCAGGACCTGGGAGCAATTTGAGGCTGACTGTGATGGAGCATGGGTCGTCCTGGTGAAAGATTTTAGCTTCTGACTTTAGTCCTTCAAGTCCCAATCCACCACAGGAGTACATTTGTAAAGCTCCCAGAAGCTCAGGGGAGCTATGTAGAGACTCGCATGGTGTTGAGCAGAGGCCTACAGGAGAGTCTAGTCCAGGTCTCGTTGCCACTGGTCAGCAGGGCAGTTGCAGAAAGAGCCCTGTAGCCTGAACAGGTTAGCCTTATGACCCTTGAGATCTACTTCTTTGTCCTGGGTACAAGAGGGAGCAGGTCCAGTCCTTAATGGCTCCTCTCAGATCACAGACAGTAGGTCCAGTCCTCTCTGTTCTTCCACCGGTTCAGAAAGTGCTCTGAAGTGGGTGCTTGGAGGTGCCATATTTATGCCGGGCATGAGCTAGTGGGTGGATAAAAATCCGAAACTCTAACCAAATGGGGTAAAAGTTCATGAGGCCAACCCTATTCACTTTCGGCATTTTCAAGATGGTGAACGTCTTTGGCCACAGTAAACTTTAAATCGGAGAGCTGGGTGTGTATGTGTGGGGAGTGTACGATGGTAATCCTAGTGTCCTCCCACACCAAAATCTAGTTTGAAGCAACCACTGTACCTCCCACCCCGATAAGTCCAGAGAATGGTTCCAAAGCAATGCATACTTTCGTTCTGCACTTTCACTACCATGCAGTTTCACCACTCTGATCACCTATTTTACTGTTCAGTTTTGAATAGGGTAGATGAACACAATATTGAAGAACTACACACATCCTGAGGTTTGTGCATATGGTGGGAGTTTGCACCTGAATCATGACTGTACATCGAGCACAAGCGGCACACAATGCTGGTGTTTGTGTGTATGATTTGCTACAGGTAAAACTTGGCACAAATAGTTTGGACAATCAGCATAAAATCCATCTGTGTGCACCTCGGACTGGTGTAAAAAAACACAATTAGCAAGCTATCCCACACTTCGAGGTCAGAAAATCTGAATCAATCACAAATTGGTCCATTAGACTTGCTAAGCCATAAACTCCCCTTTTATTACATATAGGTCACCCTTAAGTTAGGCCCTAGGTATACCATAGGGCAGGGTGCATTGTAATTAAAAGGTTGGAGATGTACTTTTAAGTTTTACAATTCCTGGTAGTGAAAAACTCACAAATCTATTTTTCACTACTCTGAGGCCTACCTCCCCATAAGGATATCATTGGGTTGGCTTAGTACATTTAATAAGTGCTATCCTCTGATTGGGAAAGGATAGGGATTTCCAGTTTGATGTCTGAGAAATTGTAATTTTAAATCCTTTTTGATGGTAAAGTCGCATTTAAAGTTACAATTTTGAAAATGCCACTTTTAGAAAGTTGGCATTTTCCTGTCCTAGCTATCTGGTGCCTGAAGCCAGTACCTGGGTCACATGACTGGGTGTAGTTGGCAGTTGGAATTTGTTTTTTCCCTTCCGACAGCCACAAAATGTAAGGATTAGGTGTGCCTGGATGGAACATCACTGGCAGGATGTGGGCGGAGCTGGGCAAAGCCCCACTTGCAAATCAGTAGGTTGTGCACTACCTTCACACAAAGATCTTCACACTAGTCCACACTGCAGCCAACCTGGAGCCAGGGCAGAGGAGGTAGGAAATTCCAAGAGCTTTAAAGGGAATCTCTAGAAACGTCTATCTACTTCAAAGAAGGCACCAGGTATAGAAATAGGACCTTCAGTCCCACTCTTAAGTTCACTTTCTGGACCTGCAGAAGGACTCTCAGATCACTATCTGCTGCTGTGGTCTGCTGTGTACTTCAGAAGGCTGCTTTGCTGCGCCTGGAAGGACAGGATAGCTTCATGAAGCCTGCCTTGAACACTCGGAGGCTTGCCCTGCTTGAGCCCTGTTCCACTGTTTGAATCCAGGACTACCAGAGTGACTCCAGGGGCTAGTTGGCTGGCCTCCTCATCAGAGCTTCAGAGACAGAAACGGCTCCAACTCTCTTAAACCCGCACCTGGACTCAGCCTGAGTGAGTCCTGGCACTCTAAGTGGTTCACCTCCAGGCCTGGACCCTTGGAAATGGGGATGGTCCAAATCGAAATCTTGGGACTTAGAACATTGTTGGCTAAAATGTGCTCTGAGAACTGAGAGGAGTCCGGGACCTACCTGTCTTCCCAAGGTGCATTGCTGGTCTGCCTGACTTTGCGGCAGCTCCCGCTACGTTCTTCTTCCCATCAGCAAATCCTGTTCAGTGGTCCTTCAAAGAAGGGGTATACAGCTTTGACTAGCTGTTGTTGACTTCAGCTTGCAGCTTCCTCCTGCTGGAGATTTTCAACTTCCAAAAAAGAGACCAAATCCGAACGTTGAAATCCTCATTGCGGTTTCATCCAGCAGCTCCCCGATTACGATGCCCCCTCCTTGGACACCGACTGTTGCCTTCCTCCGCTGAAACTTTACCTTCTCAGACATTTTTGGTTCAAATTTCTTCTACATCCGGGCCCAATCCACTTCTTGTTTCTGACCCACGATACATCGCAGTCAACCATTAGTTTTCGACTACATGTCCGCAGTTGGCTCTCTGATAGTTTAGGAGCTAGTTTTTACCTTAAACTTTTAAAATTCGTAACTTCGGTTCTACTGATTGGATTTCTTGTTTTGTTGTCAAATAATTTTTTAATGTTTACTCTTTTTTTCTAAACTGGTGTGGGATTTTTCTTGTGTTGTGTTTTCACATAATAGCTGTTTTTTGTGCTGCATACATACTTTACACATTGCCTCTAAGTTAAGCCTGCTTTTGTGTTAAGCTACCAGATTGGTAAGCAGAGGTTAATTCAGTGACTTTTGTGGTTCACAATGCAGAGATTGTGGCTCAACCAACAACCCAATTTCCCACACAGGAGAATAAAGCGGGGAGTTAAAAATAATGTGCAAGAGTCAAATAAAGGGACAGGGATTTTAAAGCGGTGGAAGAAAGAGGCATGCAATGGAACTAAGGCTACGCAGCCTTGGTATTTGGCAACCCTGGCATTTGGCAGTGCCAGCTGCGGCCTTCTGGAGAAAAACTTTGGGCACCGGCACTTATTATTTTACAAACTAAGCCCTGCTCAGAACATGATTTTAAAAGCATTTAAATCTCAGCCAATGGCCGGTTGTATTTTCCCTGTACATATTTTTGTTTTAGGTTTTACTTTCGTGCACACTACATCTGTTTCAGCACAGAAATACTGACTGTACTAACATTCATCAAATAATCTAAGTTAGAGGGGGGCGTGGCCAGCAGCCACTGAAGATGGCCGCTATGTGAGAGAGCTGCGCTAGCCGCCAGCAAATGAGCCCGATATATCCGACATGATCCGTCGTCTGAAGTGCAACTGGGGATAGGAAGCCGTCTAAGCACGCGGTAGCTGTCCCGCAACTCAAAACGGCCCCTTAAATCGCAGCCAGGGATCGGGCAAGCGGTGTGACGAAGGAGGGGCTGGCAGGAGCAAGATGGCACCGCCCACGTAAGGAAGGGAGCAAAGAAACCCCGGAGAGCGGTCCAAGAAGTCAGGGCGCCCCGCGGGCACACAGGTAACCCTGGGCGTAGTTTGCGTAGTATCACTACGCGTAGCTACGCGAAGTAGACTTTGAACTATGCTCAGCTACGCAAATTATGCTAATTGCATAGGGCATCTTGCACAGTGCAAGTTATGATCAATTAAATATCTCTGTCTTTATATGCTAAAATGCATATAGTCATTTCACAAAAGTGAAAATGATAAATTAACAAGCAGTGAGAGAGGTGATGATTTTGGGATCCTCCCTAACCTAGGGAGAGAACCAAGCAGATGCCTTGAAAACAAAAAGCACATCTTGTTGAACGATTCGGTGGTGGTCCCATCCTCTTAGGACCACGCCAAGCACAGTTATTGGCAAAAATACAATCCCAACCAAAGGCCCTGCAAAGCATTATGGGACGAGATTAGCAGTGGGCAGTGAATATTATAGTATCCAATATCAAAATAATTCTACAAAGAGCTGCAGTTCAACTAGTCGTTACTAGATGTCCCTCACGAGTCAAATGCAGAAGCATTGAAATTATTATTACATCAAGCTGCAGTTCCACTAGTCGTTACTAGATGTCCCTCACGAGTCAAATGCAAAAGCTTCATGAAAGGGTTTCAATGCTTTTGCATTTGACTCGTGAGGGACATCTAGTAACGACTAGTGGAACTGCAGCTTGATGTAATAATAATTTCAATGCTTTTGCATTTGACTCGTGAGGGACATCTAGCAAGGACTAGTTGAACTGCAGCTCTTTGTAGAATTATTTTGATATTGGACACTATAATATTCACTGCCCACTGCTAATCTCGTCCCATAATGCTTTGCAGGGCCTTTGGTTGGGATTGTATTTTTGCCCATAACTGTGCTTGGGGTGGTCCTAGGAGGAAGGGACCACCACTGAATCGTTCAGCATGATATGCTCTTTGTGTTCAAGGCATCTGCTTGGTCCTCCCCTAGGTTAGGGGGGACCCCAAAATCATCACCTCTCTCATTGCCTAATATTTTCATTGTCAAAGTTCACTTTTGTGAATTGGTTATATGCTTTTTAGCATGTAAAATTGCTTTATCAAAGCATTTGTAGGTGTTGATGATTTTGCTGCTATGCTACGTGCCATTTGTGTAGTGCGTAGTAGCACAAACTACGCATGCTCCATGAGTGTAGCGTAGTACTACGCCCAGGGTTACACACAGTTAGTGTTCACCCACAGCCCGACACAAAACGATTGTGAAGCACCCACCACTGTGACACGTATAATTTCTGGTGCCTATCGCGAGTGGTGCCTGTGGCAGCCAGAGCGCTCCACACAGCGGGAGGGTGTAAGATCGAGCTTCGCCCCAGACCCAGCTGATAACAATTGAGCCGGTAAGGGGAATGACTGCGGAGGGAACGTGAGATCGAGGGACAATGTAGGAGATGAGGCCAGCCAGCTGAGTCATTGAAGGGCAAACTGGGTGATAGTGATAGGCTCCCTCCCTCCTTGCAGGTGCAAGTGGAGAACCGCCTTAAAGTGGATTGGACTGGGACACGGCTCACCGGAGGTACAGGGTCAGCAGCCAGCTAGGAGGTGAGGGACTGGGTTCTTGACAGTACACACAGTGAGAGCCCCATACAACAGCCTGCGGGAGTATCTGGGGCATGCAGGCTGTGGCTGGATGGGGCCAGGTGAAATCCCCCCTTGAGCGACCGAGGCTGTGGGGTACTCTCAGATTACGAGGCGAAAGCTGTGGTGCACCTGAGACCCTGGGTTGCGCCCACAAAAAAGAGTGACACTGCGTAGAGGCCTCGGACACTGGTGCCAGTAGCGCATACTCCGGCTAGGGACACAGCAGAAATCCGAACCCAAGACAGCCGGCAAAGTCTTGCACAATTTAGCTATGGGTCGCAACAAGGTGGTGGGGCCGGCCAATCGCATAGATAAATACAAGGTGGCAGTGGGCCGCGAATGAGGTGCGACGGGAGGGGAAACACCGCCTGAGCAAGACGGCCAGTCCCCAGATTCCTCCCTAAAAGACATTATGAAGGCAATTAAGGAACTGCGTGGGACCCTAGAGCCTAAGCTGGACTCTGTCACTGAGGAGGTAAACCTGCTTCGAGCTGATCTCCGGAAAGTGTCTCAGAAGGTATCCTCGGTGGAGGCAGGTATTGGGGTCTACAGTCCAAAACGCCTAGAAGAGCAGGTCTCAGCCCTCACTAAGAATCAAACCGAAATATTTGCCCAACTTGAAGATCAGGAGGGAAGAGCCCGACATAATAACATTAGGGTGATGGGTGTGCTGGAGGGAATGGAAGGACCATCGATGGACCTCTTCCTGGAAGACTTGAACCTGAATAAATTGAAGCCTAAACGCATATCCAAATTTTTCATTATAGAACGTTCGTACCGGGCCCTGGGAGGCTGGCCCCATCCAGGAGCGCCCCCTCGTACGATCATAGCCCGGATGCTGAATTTCAGGGATAGGGACGCCATCTTGCAGGAGGCGCGCCAGCATGGGGATCTGCATCATGAAAATGCAATTATCCGTTTTTTTCCGGACTTCATGCTCCAGGTCCAGTGCCAGAGGCGTACATTCGATGCAGTCAAAAGGGCCCTTCGAGAGCAGAATGTAAAATATATGATGCTATTCCCAGCGAAACCTAAAATAATTGACGAAGGAAAGTCGTATTTCTTTGACTCACCGGCCGAGGCAGCGACTGGCTAGAGGGCTGGCGAACTGTGGAACGGAAAGGGGGCAAAAGTCAAAAGTTGCCCAAGAATGGCCACACCACCGAAGGGAGAGAGACGGAGCAAGCGCCAAACAGCCCTGATCAGTGACAATGAACAGATAAGTGACAAAAGGGATGTTCTCCTCAGTATTGTAACCTAACTGTCCTCTACCGGAGACATCATAGCGGGGGGGATGGGAGAAGGAAGCTCAGGGGTGATGTTATCAGGATATGGACTAATTTGAAGCGAGGAGCCCAAACGGAGACACCTGTGGTGCTGGGACTATTGTTATCCACTTCAGGGACCAGCGGAGGGTACTGACAGACAAGGTTGCTATCGAGATATCCTAGAAGGGTTTGCAAGTATACAACAGCAGAATTATTCCACTTCGTGCTGGAGGCTGGCCTATCGCCCCTCATTTATGTTAGTTAATGCACAGTTGGGGCGCCAGGCACTCTGTGTGTTTGGGAGGTGGGAGGTTTGTCACTCACCTAGCAGGGTTGCAGGGAGGGGGGAGTTAGGTAAATAAATGTTTAGATTTATTATGTGTGTTTGCATGTGTGCTCAAGACCACTGCAGCCGAACAATACAGCAGGCTGACATAAGACCACCACGAGGTAGGGGTGAACTAACAGGAGTGATGTTTATGACCGGAAGTTATGGGAGACCTAGCTAATATACAGGTGTGGACCTGGAACGTGAACGGGCTAGGGAACAAGATCAAGCACACATTGGTCATTCAACACATTAAGAGGCATTCCCCGGACGTAGTATTGGTACAGGAATCCCACCTGATGGGGAGCAAATGTAAGGCTCTAGATCGCTTTGGCTACAGACAGTGGCCCACTCTGGGTATTCGACTGGGGCTTGGACAGTGGGAATCCTGCTTCGCAACACGTTGCCCCTGGTTGTGATTAGCACCTGGGTAGATGATGCAGGGTGCTGTGCTGCAGTGGCGGGTAAATGGGAGGGACGTTCGATTATATTATATTCAATTTATGTACCCCCGGGACTACACAGCATTATCTTTCTGAAGGTTAGTTCGTTCCTGATTGCACTGCCTCTGGGCACACTTCTAGTGGGGGGAGACATAAATGCTGTTGTGAACCCAGAACTGGATTGGTCTGGCACCCGAGTGGGCCAGAGGGAGAGCGCGACCTTCCGGGCTTTTTGGGGGCCCTAGTGGACCTGTGGCGGGCGTACAACGCGTCTGCAAGATAATATACATACTACTCCGCGCACCTTGGATCCTTCTCTAGGCTAGACCACCTCTTCACACGAAATGATAGGGTGGGAGAATTTACAAACCCAAGGCATATGGCAAGGGGCATCTCGGATCACTCCCTGGTGGGAGTGACCTTTAGGGGCCCGCTCCTTGACAGGGCAGCATTCCCGAGGATTGACCCCTGGCACCTGCGAGATCCGGTGCTTAGAGACAAAATCAGAGCGAGCTCGGGCTATACTTTCGGGAAAATGAGGGGACAGTAGACTCACGCATAACTTTATGGGAGGCCTACAAGACGGGGCAGACACAGGCACTAATTGGAGCCAAGAAGAAGTAAGATACTTTACGAATTAGGTTGTTAGAGCAAGAGATAACCCAGATGGAGGCAGAGGCGACAAGTGACACCACTAGTGACCTGCGCCATAGACTAGCGCTGCGTCAGCGTGATTTACGAGCCATGGCTGATAACGAAGCGAGAGCATACCCCCTGGCAACTCAGCATCGCTTGTACGATGTAGGCGACAAAGCACCAAGACTCCTAGCATGGTTGGAAAAGCGTGATAGGGAATGATCATGGGTGACTGAGGTGCGTGACAAAGAAGGGGTACTGAAAACAACGAGTACAGAGATAGCGGAAGCATTTGCAGCACATTTCGAGGAGGTCTATGCACCCGTATGCACTAGATCCCAGAGCGACTGTGAGGAACTACTTAGAGACTTCTCCCTACCTACACTAACAGAAGAAGCGAGTGAGACCCTCAAGGATGACCTCACGGAAGAGGAACTGGGGGGGCCCTGGGACTCCTTAACTCAGGGAAGGCAGCGGGTCCAAATGGACTCCCTGTTGAGATTTACAAATGTCAGGCATCCATAATAATACCCCCGCTACGAGACATGCTGTTAGAAGCGCGAGAGCAGGGGCAACTCCCGCCGGATCAGCAGGCGGCCACAGTGGTGGTGATGCACTAGGCGGGAAGGCGGGGAAGTCACCGGACCAGTGCGCCTCATATCGCCCAATCTCTTTGATCAATGTAGAGGCGAAAGTGCTAGCCAAGGTTTAAGCGAACAGGCTGGTGCCGGTCATCTCAGAGGTTATACATGTAGATCAATCGGGCTTCATGCCAAATAGAAGCACTCGCCACAATCTACGGAGGCTATACGGAGCTGCAGAGAGGCACTAGACAGGGCTGCCCTCTGTCCCCTTTGTTGTTCGCACTTGCACTGGAGCCGCTGGCGCATTGGATTCGGAGGGACCCAATGACCTGGGGCATAGAGGAGCCTAGGGGGTGGGAAGAGCGAATTTCGCTTTATGCGGATGACATCCTCTTGTATCTAGCAAGACCATACCACTCTATGGCCAGAGTCCTTCATATTGTTCGGGAGTTACTCAGGATATACGATTAATTGGTCCAAATCGGTGGTCTTCCCTTTATCGGGCCCTCCGCCGAGGATACCGACACGGTGCGCGGCCCCAGTGGTGGAAGAGGGACTTAAGTACCTAGGCATATATATCGTGAGAGACCACGGGAAGCTTCTGAAGAGGAACCCCAAGCCCCAGATAGATCGGCTAAGTGCCGATGTACGTCATTGGCGTACTCTCCCATTGTCTCGAATGGGTAGAGCGGCCCTTTTTAAAATGATGGCTCTGCTGCGCTTTTTATATGTTCTCCAGAACACCCCCTGTCCAGTTCCCCCAACAGTGTTTAAAAGAATAGCCCAGGAAGTTAGAACACTTCTGTGGCAGAGTGGCTCTCCCAGAATAGCACTCCATAAACTACAAAAAGGAGTGTATGATGGTGGCCTAGCGGTCCCGGACGTTCGACTCTACTACTGGGCCTCGCAATTGCTTGTTCTAAATGATTGGGTATACGCAGACGTGCATGAGCCAGCCTATAGAGTGGACAGAGCAAGTATACCGGGTGGAAACGGCGAACCACTCTTGTACTCCCGGAAAGCACGCCCGGAATGGTCGACACACACAGGGGCAGTTGTGGGGTGCTGGAGGGAGGCTAACAGATTCCTGGGCTGAATGGAGAAATTGACTAGTCAGACTCCACTGTGGTCAGGGGACACATTGAAAGAAGTAGCCGCCCTAATGGGCTTTAGAGGGTGGAAACTGATAGGAATCGAATAACTGGGAGACGTGTGGAGGGGAGAGGCTCCTATCGCCTTTGAGGATCTACAGCAGAAATATAATTTAAATGAGACACAGATATATATCACTATCTAAGACTGGTGCACGCCCTGCGGCGCTATATCCAACATGGTACCTCCGTTCCAGACCACTCCCCCTTGAAAGATAGACTATTACTAGACCTCATCCCCGAAAAAGCGACATCCACAATATATCGCAAATTAATAAATAATGTGCCAGACCCCCTGGTTACCCTGTGTGCGTCATGGACTGATGACCTCGGGAGCATAGATGATGAAGAATGTCTAGAGGCAATACAAAGCCCAAGAGATATTGCAATCGGACACGATTTAGATTTGTGCAACTCAAGATTTTGCATGGTACCATTTATCTACGCTCACACTTATATAAGTGGGGTAAAGCACACACAGCGCTTTGCGTTAGGGGTTGTCAACGGGAGGGGACTTTCTTTCATATCCTAAGGGAATGCCAGGAGATTGCCCAATTTTGGCAGAAGGTCACAGATGTAATGTCTAGGGTATTGGGAGTGACGGTCCCAATGGACGCCA
Source organism: Calotriton arnoldi (assembly GCA_963921515.1). Taxonomy (NCBI): domain Eukaryota; kingdom Metazoa; phylum Chordata; class Amphibia; order Caudata; family Salamandridae; genus Calotriton; species Calotriton arnoldi. Next base: position 2,722,377 of record CAWUFW010000866.1, read on the forward strand.
AATGGCTCCTCTTGATGATAAAGGAAGACCTTGACTGGCCCAGACACGTGGGAATATGGTTGGTCCTAGCAGCGGGGGATTGCTAAAAGGAACATTGCAAGGAGGTGGGGAGCTCCTTCACCACCGTCGTTGAGAGAGTGGGAAATGGACCTAGACTGGTGCCAAAGAGCTGAGGAAACAGTGTATAAAAGTAGGAGTTGTGTCAAAAAGTGGGAGAAAATATGGCAATCATGGCGTCAATATAGAGAAACGTTGGGTGTGGAGTAAGACGTATCGGCTAAGTCTTGCGGTAAGAGTGGGGAGGGACTGCTAGATGGGGTATTTCGTCTCCTGTCGGTGGATGTTGTCCATGGTTAATCTGTGCCTTTTGAAGCTACTGAAGGTATATGACTCCCTACCTATCCCTCATACAATTGTTGAGATGTTCAAGTTGTACCATGTAAGACTGCATGTGATTGATGTAAAGTATGGTCTTTTTTAAGCAATGTTAATAAAAAGATATTTGAAAATAAATAAATAATCTAAGTTATAAAGTATAATTAATAACCCTGGGCATAGTACTGCGTAGTTTGTGCTACTACGCACTACACTAATTGCACGTAGCACAGTGCAAAAACTGTGCTAATTGATGTAGCGTAGTAACAAAACAATTAACACATACAAATGCAATTTTACATGCTAAAAAGCATATAACCAGTTCACAAAAATGAACTTTGAGAATGAAAACAACAGGCAATGAGAGAGGTGATGATTTTGGGGTCCCCCCTAACCTAGGGGGAGGACCAAGCAGATGCCTTGAATACAAAGAGCATATCATGCTGAATCATGATTCAGTGGTGGTCCCTTCCTCCTAGGACCACCCCAAGCACAGTTATGGGCAAAAATACAATCCCAACCAAAGGCCCTGCAAAGCATTATGGGACGAGATTAGCAGTGGGCAGTGAATATTATAGTGTCCAATATCAAAATAATTCTACAAAGAGCTGCAGTTCAACTAGTCGTTACTAGATGTCCCTCACGAGTCAAATGCAAAAGCATTGAAATTATTAATACATCAAGCTGCAGTTCCACTAGTCGTTACTAGATGTCCCTCACGAGTCACATCAAAAGCATTGAAACCCATTCATGAAGCTTTTGCATTTGATTCGTGAGAGACATCTAGTAACGACTAGTGGAACTGCAGCTTGATGTATTAATAATTTCAATGCTTTTGCATTTGACTCGTGCGGGACATCTAGTAACGACTAGTTGAACTGCAGCTCTTTGTAGAATTATTTTGATATTGGACACTATAATATTCACTGCCCACTGCTAATCTCGTCCCATAATGCTTTGCAGGGCCTTTGGTTGGGATTGTATTTTTGCCCATAACTGTGCTTGGGTTGATCCTAGGAGGAAGGGACCACCACTGAATCATTCAGCATGTGATATGCTCTTTGTGTTCAAGGCATCTGCTTGGTCCTCCCCCTAGGTTAGTGGGGACCCCAAAATCATCACCTCTCTCACTGCTTGTTAATTTATCATTTTTGTGAAATGACTATATGCATTTTAGCATATAAACACAGAGATACTTATGTTATCTTAACTTGCACTGTGCAAGATGCCGTTAGCAATTATTGCACAGTGCAGACAAGTACACAGCTACGCAATTTGCGTAGCTACGTGTAGTTCAAAGTGTACTTTGCGTAGCTACGTGTAGTGCTACTACGCAAACTACACCCAGGGTTAATAATTAATGTATTTTTAAGCAAGAATACTGATTGATTCAGAATAATGAGATATCTAAGCAGGTTAAAGATAACATAGCTGTGTGATCTACAATAACTATGTTTTATCTTTTTCCAGAATCCTCTTGCGCAGCCCAAAACCATCCTTTCCCTGTCCATGGTGGACCTGGCTGCTAAACTGCAGGACGGATCCCTCTCTCCGGAGAGTGTCCTCTACACCTACATAGGAAAGGTGAGATATATTTATTGACGCTCATATGGCCTATAGTGTATTGTTTATTTTGGAATAAAAAATATAATTTATCTATTACGTTTTGACTCGGAGAGTTGTTTTCAAATATACAAAAAGACATGTACTTATGCAATTTTTTGGGTTTTGTTTTGTGCGAGAGACTCTATTGCGACTAGAAAAAACTTGGGTAGGTAGTAAATTTACTAAAAAACAAAAACTAAGATTAACCGGAGGAAAAGTTTATGCCTGAAGATTTTGAGAGTTGCAACCAAAAATATGTGCTTGCCTAAAAAAATTATTTATCTTTCCTCATCCAATGTTATTCTTTTGCTAAATGTTTTCGTTATATGAAAATATAACTGTTTAGTCACAATGTAAATATTGATATCGAAAGTTACACAAATTTCATTGGGAAAATCCATTTCACGTGCTTTCGTGAATTTCCTCTTTAAAGCACAGAATCTAAGCCAGAACAGACCATTTAAATTAAATTTACTTTTACGAAAAACAATCGCAAACTTTGAGATGAAACTATTCAATGCAATTATTATTTCTGTAAAAAAATCAAAAAATCTTCAAAACCTGTGTGAAAGTGAAAAGGCTTGATGGGTAGCTTCCTCTGCCAACTTGTTTTTCTTAGCTGATCTGTTTAAGCAACATGGGATTCAAGTATGTCTTGCACACGCACAAATAAACTTTGGCAAGCAACAAAGGAGAATGTTCTAAATTATAGTCTCTAGTCCAGCCGTTCATACTCTTAGCCAAGATGGCATTCAGTAACAACAACCCTTTTCAGCCTGTTTAGGTCGAACCTAGGCAGCTTGCATGCGATTTCTGGAAGGCCTGCTGTATTTGATAAAGGACTTTGCTCCCGCCTGCTGCCTTCCTATTGGTTTAGTGCAGTCTTGCTCTTATTTGCAGCTTCCTATTAAAATGCACTTCTGCTTTTTGATGAGGATTACCGCCTAAGTTCAGTTTTCTTCCATTTCCGTTGTTTATCCGTTATTTCGGAGAACTCTTTTTTGCTAATTTGTGCAGCGTGGCATGCCAAGGTTTACGTTAAAGTATGGCGGCCGCGCTGCAGAGCGCCAAGCATAAGAACCAGGAGCTGCTCGGTTTACTTTCTACTTCTACACCTTTATGTTTCAAACACTAAGTGTTTCCATGTTTAAATGTAAAAGAGGGTTTTGCATAGTGTAAACTGGGACTCCGGGGAAGGGCGTCTACATCATCATGAGGTAATGCCGCCGGCAGCAAGTATGAACATACATGAGAAAACATGCATTTGAACACTATCACCTATGTTATTGCGGGGGCTGCAGCTGGAGAGATCTACAGGGCTGGGTGAAGACCACAACCTCATCATCCTCCACTTGTTCATCCGAGTTCTGTGCGCACATGTGGCGGTGAAGTTCCTCAGCACATCGGTGTAAAATTACTAAGTCTGGGGAGCTGAAAAGGCAAAGCCTTTGCATTTTCATTATTTAACCACATGACAATTAATTACCTGTGATAAGCATTTAATGATTAAATGTAACAAATATTTGCAAGTGCAACGGACACCTAAAAAGGCATCTTGGCCTTAAGAAGGCAGAAAGGAAAGCTGTAAAAGTAACACACAAACAAGAAACTGTGAAAAGCTTAGGGTCGGCAAATAACTTGTAAAATAACCCGAAAGGATTTCCATGTTTTTTTCCCCGAAGGGTAGGTAGTGCTGTCACGACTTGTTGCAGGTATTCTGCACATATACAGAACTATGCGCAGGAAAAAAGGACCTTGGTTTATAGGGGCTGAACCTTCCTACCACCTTAGTATCCCAAAACCGACTAGCTATAGTGTCTCATTCGTTCTACTACATAATCACGAAGCCACAAATGATTAGACAACACAGAACACAACACTCCCGACTCTCTCAGGAATCGCGGTAGCAAGACACACCCTTTCGCTTACTCACTCGTACTTGTCCACAATAAGAATTGTCAGAGTCACTGTTATAGTTCATAATGTTTATTTTAACTATCATTCTCTATAATGCAGTATACGAGCCACTACCAGCAGCAAAATGTATAAACCTAAAACAGTTAGCATGGTTACAATTCCATAGATTATAAAGGGGGATGTCATCATATACAGACAGTGGATAAAGGACTATAAGGCCTGACCACCCTCCCCTTGGTAAGAAGAACTTTATTATATAAAGGAAGATCTCTGGGCTTTGTCAGCAGACCCCATACCTTAGTGCCTAGATGGAAGTTTTACATCATAGGAACAGCATAGCTCTTCTCCCTGGAAAGGTCCCTCTCCAAGTGTGTTTTAGAACAACATGCATCCCCATAATATCAAAGCTCGAGTTTTCAGCAGCGCAGCTGTGTTAGCATGTTTTGTCTAGGTGCTAGGGACTGACCAGAACAGAATAACAAGGGGCATTGTTTAACGACCTTGCACATCGTGTTCAGACTAAACTCCAGGAACAGGCAGGGAACGCAGAAAGCAGATAGTTCTCATGTGAAAGGCAGAAACAGAGTCTTGCAAAATAAAGTCATGTAGTAACGTGTGCAAAAGCAGCACCATGGCAACAGAGCTCATGCTAACTTAGCAATGTCGACAATGACCCTATTGGCCATATAACACCCTCCCCTTGGTAAGGTCATAGTATATAGACAAAAGACCCAAACAGAGTTCAAAGGTAAGCAGAGTTCTAGGGCGCTTGGAAAAACCAAAATGGAAAATGTAAAAAAATAAATTTTGTATGTCGTTCAAAACATTGTCGGTATACGAAAAACGTGATTAATATGGAGGAAAATCCATCAAAGACGTGAGCTTAAGAATACAATTCGTTCCAAAAGGCCATCCCTATTGTTAGTAGAAAAAAGGGATGCCATCCAATCAAGTAGGCCGAAGGAACAGACGTGCTCCTCATAATCCGATGCTTCCAAGAGCATATCAGGGCAACTTGCGTGATATTCCATGAAACTCCGTCGCAAGAGATTCTGCGCAGCCACACAAATATTCAATTGAGCCATGACTCCAAGTGCAGCCGCACGCACCATACAGCCATCCCCAGAACAGGCCTGCTCATGGGCCACTAAGGGACCCATCAACTGGTCATAATCCGGGTCTGAACATGACGTACTAGAGAGGCATAAATCCAAAGCCCAATAAAAAGGGCACTGCTGACAGTAGAACACTGGTTGCACGCAAGTGAAGTAGGTAAAGCGAAAAGTTAGTCCATAACTCACGCTAAGCGTTGCCAATGGCAAGCATCCAAAAAGTTGTTGCATTCGGTCACGGTACAGTTGCAATTGGCCTGGTCTGTGCATTACCACAAGATTAGCAGCCATTGCGTAGCAGGAGCAGAAGAATCAGGATTCCACCAGCTAGCGCCAGTAATAATGGGAACCCTCCAAAGACGCTGAAAAAAATAGAATGGATAAAAGCCGGTATTACTCCAAATATTGTCTGAAAAGAGGTCACAAGGCTGGATCCCAGAAGCTTAAAAAAATTAGCAAGGCCTTTGGTGTCAGACGCATTAAATATTTGATGTATCAGCCCCCCAAAGTGAAGTGGGAGGTTCGTGTTCAAAAGTGACTGAATCTCGCTAAATGAGCAAGGCCTTTGGTGTCAGACGCATTAAATATTTGATGTATCAACTCCCCAAAGTGAAGTGGGAGGTTCGTGTTCAGAAGAGACTGAATCTCGCTAGATGTTCTAGCCACCTGCAGTTCTAAGGTCTCTCGAGCCGAAGTGAGAGCCACTTCATGTTGGAATAATAGCCCTTTGAGCCTGCTTAATTTGTTGAAATCTGTTTTCAAAGTTGGAATGGAAGGCCAAATGGAACTATCTACTTTCCCATGCGGGGGCGGAAAAAGCACATTGCTACAACAAGTAACATGTTGTGAAACTGTTACTATATACGGGATTCCTGCTCGTAAACCACAACAGTCGTGGTTATTCAAAATAAGATAACTGCTGTTAGAAAGCAATGTTAAAGTGGGAATAATTGCTGGGACAGGAGTTCCTTTAAAAAAACAAGCAAGATTAGGCGCGGACACATTACAAGCGTAACGTGTTTACAAACTAGGGAATGTCCTACTGTAGAATCGCAGTCCTCCCCTGTAACAAAAATTTCCTTATCCTCCCGTTGACATCTGTAGGTGAAAGGTAGTGACCATAATTCATGGCGAAACATACTACCCAGGGGTTCAAAGCGGCCAATTGGAAAATGTTTCATGCAAGATTTAAACTGAAACAGCGAAAAAAGGAGAGAGATAACGCCATGAATTACCCACACAGCTGAATCTGTCACCGCCACAGAGAATGGCAGGTGTTCTAATTGTTCAATGTGTAATAACGTGTATGTAGCATCTTTCATGGACATAAATCTCTGTTTATCAGTTAGATTAAATGGTAAAAACAAAGCAGAAGTATTCAAATAATCCCATGGTACGTTTCCCATTTTGAGAGTCTGTAACGTTCATGCAAACTGCATCACAGATCGTAATTGATTTTGACCATGATATAACACAGATACATCACTTTGAACAATATCAATAACAGATGAAACAATATTATCTAAAGTATAAATGCGAGAAGACAGTGTATTTATGCGATTGTCGACTACTGCAAGGACTTTTTCTAAATTTGCTTTGTCAATTTGGCGCAAACAGAACGCTGTTTCCATCTGCGAAAGTTTCCATACTTCATTGCAAGCTGCATAGATGAATCACTTTGGTCTAGGAATCCTAGGACCCAAGATAAAATCAGCCAAATTGATTTCGCTCGACAAGAGTGACCGGTGTTGTTTTACTGACGACAAAGTGGAGTGTTCCAACCATTGTTGGCACAATTTTCCCACCGACTATGTGGTGACCGAATGTGAATGTGGGTAACGAGGATCTGGTTAAGTCTGTGTGAAACCAGGCGTTGCATTATAAAAACTCAGCTGACATATATTTGAATTGGTTTGCCACAACAACCATCTGGACGGGTCAATTTCAGAGAAATTGAAAGTGTCATTTCGAAACAGAGCTTGTAATTGATCGATCAAATAATTTGTGTGTATACGCCAATGACGGAATGGATGGGATATTTAAATTTTTGGCAGCTGCCAGGCCAAAACAAGTAGTTTGGTGCACTGTGTCATTTAAAAACAATATTTGAGTCGGAATTAGGTAGGCACGATGCAAAGCTTCGGTTCCCTGAACCTGCCAAGCCTTAGTGCCCCAAATTGATTTCAAATCAATGGTATCTCTCCAGTGATCATCACCCTGTATTGCCAATTTAGTTCTAAATGAATTTGAATAGATTAATTTCATGTGGGTCAGAATAAATTTTGATTGAGACGACATTTGTAATTTAAAGAAATAGGATTCTGGATTGGACGTGTTATAATCAGTGAAATAGGTGAACTTGTCCCTAGGGTTATAGAACTCCCCTGTAAGGGAGTCGGACAATGTTCCCATTGCGTGTAGTTAAAAGCAGGTGAAATGATGCCCATAGTGTTGATAATAGGATAAATCAGCAGAATTGGCAGAATTTAAATATAAATCTTCAGCATCAAAAGCAGCATAATATTTCAAATCGGAAAATAATGAATGTACTGCTTGTACATCCCAATCATCGGAATGTATGTCCGGTGTTACCACATCTCCTAATGAAACACGAAACACGTTTGGTATCTTGAGGAGTTCCGTCAGGCCCTGAATTTCGAATGCTACTTTATCCCAAACAATGCCATCTGCAACCGGGGAAGCCGAAATGTTCACAAGAGTTTGATCAAGTTTCATTATATGGGACGATGTATGGGGAGCCAGAATTCCATCGAGCAACTTCACAGCAGAGCGTTCAGGCAAATAATGACCATTAATGAGCAGGAAAAACACTGCTACAAACCCAACTGACATGAAGAGGAAAATCAGGATAAGTACCAACCAAATGTAGGTCCAGGGTGGGATCAGGTACGTCTTTTTGAACCAAGAGATGAAAATACTTGTTTTTGTCGGTGGAAGTGCCAAAGTGGAAGACGAGGAGGAAGAGTCATAAGAGAAGCTCGTACGGTCCCCAAAATAACCGCTTGTTCCCATGTTCATCAACGGTGGTAGGGCAGCATTAGCTTGATGTTGTTGAGGACTGTTCGAGACTTCAATGTGGGACTCATCCACAGGATAAGCATACTCGACTTCTGCGTTGGAAGAGGAAGGAGGCAGAACAGGCAAAAGGTCAATAGTAGTTTCCATCTCACCCTCAATGACACGAGGATTAGCTGAAGAGGCTGAAAGCACCGGATTCAAAGAGATAGCGTTGCATGACACTGCAGGAGTTACGCTATTCAGAATCGGCCAGATGGTGTAGTTTGACATTGTCGACTGAAATGTATCTGTTTTCTTTGCGACCTGGCAAAGGTGGTAGTATCACTGTACAAGTACCCTTCAATCCAAGTACTGGGACCGGTGCACGATAAGAGGGACCAAATTCTTTTTTGTTCTCCAATTTTTCTCATACCGGATCTCCAATCTTAGGAAGCCAGCCTGTGACCGGAATCAGCATCGCTGTGTCATTGGAAGAGGGCATATGTTCAGTGGCATAGCTGTCATGGGTCTTTTGTAGGTCCTGTAACATCGTAGAATGGTTATCTACGTCAAAGATTGCGGCAGCCGCCACAATGTTTAGACCATCAAAGTCTAGCACAAACATTTTAATGCCAAAGAGCATTTCGTATGGGGTCCGCCCACCCAGAGATCTTCTAGGGAGATTATTGAGTGCACGTTGAACTCCATACAAATGGGCCAGCCAGTTCCTGCCAGTACGTAAGACTCTAGCTGTCAAAGATTGCTTTAAGTCACGGTTCATTCGCACCACTTTAGAATTGCCCTCAGGCCTGTATGGAGATGAAAACTGCACCAGCACCCCCAAAGACTTCATCGCGTCCTTGGATGCCTTAGAGGCGAACGCTGGACCTTGGTCAGAATGGAAGGTGCCACAGGCAAACGTCCCGACAAAGACACGCAAATCTCTAATGACATTTCGAGCGTCAGCGCTGCGTTGTGGCCAAACCCATAGGAATCTAGTGCACGAATCAACTGCAACAAAAATATATTTATATGCAGTATCAGAAGTCAATGGACCGCAGTGATCAAGATATACACAGCCAAACGGGTGATTCGAAATACTTAGCTGTGTTTGTGGTGGTCACAAAACCGTAGAAGGTTTAATTTGCTGACATATGTCACAAGAAAGCACATAATTACGGGTTTGTTTATATAAACCACGCCACCAGTAACGTTGCTGTAAAATAGAAACTGTCGATGACACCCCAGCATGTGCAGAAGCCATGCCTTCGTGTGCGGCTATGATCAAATCCAGTCTGCGGTCCATGTTGGGAATCAGCCGATCCCCAACTGACGTAATTGTAGCATAAGGAACCTGCTCGGGAGATATATGATGAGAATACTTTGAAGGGAAGCCCTGCGGATAAGCAGTGCCATCCCTAGTAGCAGCTATTGCTGCCAAAATGTCATTATCTATCTTAGTCATGGACCTTGTAACCAGTGGCAGCTCGCCGAGGGAGTGCTGCGGGGCGGTGGTGGTGGGGGGGCGGAGGAGGGGCAGGGTGGGGGTAGTGGACTCGGACTTACGACAGACAGACCTCCCTCTGAGTTCTGTCCGCTGTATGTCCAAGTCCACTAGCCCCTCCACCCTGCCCTTCCCCGCTTACCGCCCCGCAGCACTCCCTCGGCGAGCCGCCACGGCTTGTAACTTCTGCAGCGGAACACGTGGCTCAGCCAAAGAATTACCAACAGCATGTGCTCCCACACGCTGATGGCCAAGAGTATGTATAACATGTGTGAGTGGCAGACGTTCTTTAAGCTCTGTCACTCGAACCCAAAGTGTTTAATGCTTTATTGCGCTGCCTTTAGAATCTCGATAGTCATTCTGAGACCAAAAGAATAGGTTGTCATTAAAAGACTGAACACTGTAGTAAGAATCACACACAATAAGAGTATTCACATTAGGATCAGCAAACTCGAGAGCCAGAATAAGAGCACACAGCTCCGCCAATTGTGCTGTACAGTCCCCAAGTGCCTGTGTATGCACTACGGAAGACTTAAATTCTCCACCAACAATTGAACCAGCCACAATAGCGTAAGCCGCTGAATAAACATGTTTGGACCAGACGGCCGGTTGAGCCGAGCCGTCTGTCTAAATGATACATTTGTACTGATCCAAAGGAAGCAAGGACAATGGAGGAGGATGAACATGTTCATATTGTAAAAACTCCTGTGTCTGACGAGCAGGAACAAAGATAAATGTGACATCTGACGATGTCAAAGAAGTAGCCCATTGTATCCATCAGGGATGGAAAGCCTTAGAGTTCGGAACACTCGCCTTAGTCACTGCTTCTAAAGCAGGGGGGGGCGTGACCATAAGAATGCGTTTCCCTTTTGCCAGCAAGCGTTCTTTTAGAATCGCCATTTGGACCGCAGACAAAAAAATTTCAACATTCAAAAATCGCATTTCAGCCGATGTGTACAAATGTGATTTGTATGCAATTGGTACTGTGTCTCCCTCGTTGAACGTCAAGTAAGTGACACCCACTGTGTCCGGTACAATACGTATTACCAGATTTGTGAAATTATCACGCGTCAACATGTAGTTAGTCGCTAGCAAATCTGACTGCAAAGATTGTAGAATAGAGGAATGTTCCGGAAGCCAGCAGGCAGATGAATATGTAGGTTGTATCAATGCATAGAGCCGGTTGATACGCTGGGCATAATCAGGAATGTATGTCCTCCCGAAATTCAAAAATCCCAGCAAAGACTGAAGCTTCTTCAGGGTAGACGGAAGTTGCAATTGTGCACATTTCTCCAGAAAGTGGGGGGCTAGACCCCTACCTTCATTATTGAGCTCGTAGCCCAAAAAGAGCACCGCAAAACAAGCAATGTGTGATTTTGCAAAATTGAATTTGTATCCATAGTCGGCAAACAACAGAATAATTCGGTCAACTCGGACAAGATGCGGCATCAGCTCATCGTCCGTCAGATAAATATCATCTACGTACGAGAACGCATCCGGATCTATGCTGTGCAACAAGGATACAATACGTGCAGCAATAGCCCCGGGGCTGTTCTTATACACCATAGGCAAGCGCCGAAACCTTTTGATTTCCGACGGCGCTAAATGCCGTCAGGTCACGGCTCTCAGGAGCCAAGTTGTGACTGATGAAACCATTGGAAATATCCAAAGTTGTTTTGTATTTTTTACGAACAAGGTTGTTCACCAGTGCAGAGCTGTGTGTGTTCTGTACCGCAAACGTAGGACAATGACCATTTAAATTTCGATAATCCAATACAATGCGATAAGAACTGTCCGGTTTCGATACCGGAAAAAGCAGATTATTCATCGGTGATACACAAGATTCAATTACTCCTTGATATTCCAATTGTGTCAGAATGTCACAAACATGAGCCTTTGCCTCGCGCTTGATTGGATATTGCGGTTGTGGCTGTGGCATAGACCGTAACGGTATTTCATGCTCCGGTGAATCTCTATCCCAGCCCATCTGATTACGGTACACAGCCGGGGCAAGGGCCAATGCCCACTCAGGTGCGTAAGCCTTTGCAAGTTCCACAGGGATGTAACGCGAAAAACTCTGAAGTATCACGTCCTCCCCTCTAAAAGTGGCTATCACAAAGGGAGGAGGCCAATCAGCCTCCGCCAACAAAATGTCATATGAGGAGAACCCCGCCGTAATTATACGCTGTATTTCACCTTCAATTTTTAAGACAATTTCATAGAGTCTATCCGGGGGGGCAACCTGAGTATCGGCTGTTTCAACTGTAATGAAAGTATCAGTTGCTCTCGCCTCCAGACAGGGACGCAGTGCCTCCCGCACTATGGTAACATCCGCTGCGCTGTTGAGCAGAGTCACAGCCCATGTCCAGTCTATGAGTAGCGTCCTCACCATCTGAGGCATATTTTGCTGTTAAGGCAGCAACTTTCTTCTTTTGATACAGGGGTCCAAAATGAGGCAGTCCCTCTTGTTTAGCTTTCACGTCAAACTGGCGAGGCTGATCCCGTCTCTGTTGAGTGGCTGCAACCTTGCTGCGATTCTGTCGCTAAGGGTGGGCGTAGTACTACTCCGCTCCACTTCCCACTCATTAAAACAGAGACCTCATATACTTTTAGTAAAATAACAAGTATCTCTGTTTTTACATGCTAAAATGCATATAGTCATTTCACAAAAGTGGAAATGAAAATTTAGCAAGCAGTGAGAGAGGTGATGATTTTGAGATCCTCCCTAACCTAGGGGGAACACCAAGCAGATGCCTTGAAAACAAAAAGCACATCTTATTGAACGATTCGGTGGTGGTCCCATCCTCTTAGGACCACCCCAAGCACAGTTATGGGCAAAAATACAATCCCAACCAAAGGCCCTGCAAAGCATTATGGGACGAGATTAGCAGTGGGCAGTGAATATTATAGTATCCAATATCAAAATAATTCTACAAAGAGCTGCAGTTTAACTGGTCGTTACTAGGTGTCCCTCACGAGTCAAATGCAAAAGCATTGAAATTATTACATCAAGCTGCAGTTCCACTAGTCGTTACTAGATGTCCCTCACGAGTCAAATGCAAAAGCATTGAAACCCTTTCATGAAGCTGCAGTTCAGCTCTTTGTAGAATTTATAGTATTAGCTCTCAGCTCAGGGTTTCAATGCTTTTGCATTTGACTCGTGAGGGACACCTAGTAATGACTAGTGGAACTGCAGCTTCATCAAAGGGTTTCAATGCTTTTGCATTTGACTCGTGAGGGACATCTAGTAACGACTAGTGGAACTTCAGCTTGATGTAATAATTTCAATGCTTTTGCATTTGACTCGTGAGGGACACCTAGTAACGACGAGTTGAACTGCAGCTCTTTGTAGAATTATTTTGATATTGGATACTATAATATTCACTGCCCGCTGCTAATCTCATCCCATAATTCTTTGCAGAGCCTTTGGTTGGGATTGGTTTTTTGCCCATAACTGTGCTTGGGGTGGTCCTAACAGGATGGGACCACCACTGAATCATTCAGCATGAGGTGCTCTTTGTGTTCAAGGCATCTGCTTGGTCCTGCCCCTAGGTTAGGGGGGATCCCAAAATCATCACCTCTCTCATTGCCTGATATTTGTGAATTGGTTATATGCTTTTTTAAGCATGTAAAGTTGCTTTAGCAAAGCATTTGTTGGTGCAGTTTAGTAGCTGATTCCACTATGCCGAGGGACTAGTGGAGCGGAGTTCATTGCCCACCCCTACCTGGCGCTCCCCACCTCTGACTCGAGAGTCCGATGTGTTCTGTAAAGAACGAGGAGAGTGCTGGTCAGGGACTTGAAACCTATCAGGAGTCTTAATTTTCACCCGGTCGTGCAAATCATAAGTAAGCTCAGAAGATTTGGGTGTCGGTGGACTAGCTCACGAACCTTGCTTCTGTTGTTGCTGCCCCTGTTTTTTATTTTTCCAGTTCTTTTTAGGAAAGAACGGGCGCCCATCCTTATCAGTCTGGGCTTTTTGTTGAGTCTGAGTTTGAGTTTGAGTAAAAGGCTTAATTCCCAGACTATTGCACCCTAAGGTTTTATAAGCTTTAGCAATAATCTTTGGCAATTCGCGATGTTTGTCTTCGTCAGCAACAGCCTTCAAGCGTTGTGCCACTTGTAAGCTCACAGCTTCACCCTTCACATTAGCAAGAATCATATCGCAAACAATATCTCACACTCCCACCAGTCCCATCCCCAACTCCAGGGCCGCTTCTGCCCCGTGTTTATCCTGAACACGTTTTATCACAGAAGGGTGAACGTTCATGAGGGAGAGCCGAAGCACATCAAATATACCGCTGCAAACACTCTACCCCAAGTGTTACAATCTGCCAACTCGGGAACAAGGCCTTTAGGTAAACTTATGGTCAGAATTAAGGGTGGGCGTAGTTGGCGGAGTACTACTACGCGGAATTCCACAAAGTTGAACAAAAACTCCGTGAATTCCGCAACTACGCTCAGCTTCCCACTTAATTAACAGAGACCTCATATACTTTAGGTAAAACAAGAAGTATCTCTGTCTTTACATGTTAAAATGAATATAGTCATTTCACAAAAGTGAAAATGAAATCTTAGCAAGCAGTGAGAGAGGTGATGATTTTGAGATCCTCCCTAACCTAGGGAGAAAACCAAGCAGATGCCTTGAACACAAAGAGCACATCATGCTGAACTTTTCGGTGGTGGTTCCATCCTCTTAGGACCACCCCAAGCACAGTTATGGGCAAAAATACAATTCCAACCAAAGGCCCTGCAAAGCATTATGGGACAAGATTAGCAGTGGGCAGTGAATATTATAGTATCCAATATCAAAATAATTCTACAAAGAGCTGCAGTTCAACTCGTCGTTACTAGGTGTCCCTCACGAGTCAAATGAAAACGCATTGAAATTATTACATCAAGCTGCATTCCACTAGTCGTTACTAGATGTCCCTCATGAGTCAAATGCAAAAGCATTGAAACCCTTTCATGAAGCTGCAGTTCAGCTCTTTGTAGATAGAATTTATAGTATTAGCTCTCGGCTCAGGGTTTCAATGCTTTTGCATTTGACTCGTGAGGGACACCTAGTAACGACTAGTGGAACTGCAGCTTCATGAAAGGGTTTTAATGCTTTTGCATTTGACTCGTGAGGGACATCTAGTAACGACTAGTGGAACTGCAGCTTGATGTAATAATTTCAATGCTTTTGCATTTGACTCGTGAGGGACACCTAGTAACGACGAGTTGAACTGCAGCTCTTTGTAGAATTATTTTGATACTGGATACTATAATATTCACTGCCATCTGCTAATCACATCCCATAATGCTTTGCAGGGCCTTTGGTTGGGATTGTATTTTTGCCCATATCTGTGCTTGGGGTGGTCCTAACAGGATGGGAGCACCACTGAATCGTTCAACATGATGTGCTCTTTGTGTTCAAGGCATCTGCTTTGGTCCTCCCCCTAGGTTAGGGGGGATCCCAAAATCATCACCTCTCTCAAAGTTCACTTTTGTGAATTGGTTATATGCTTTTAAGCATGTAAAATTGCTTTATCAAAGCATTTGTGGGTGCAGTTTAGTAGCTGATTTCACTACGTGGAGGGATGGAGTTTTTGCTTGAATTCCGTGTTTTTAATGGAATGCGTAGTTCACAATTCTCCGCAAACTCCGTTAGCGGAGCGGAGTTCATTGCCCACTCCTAGTCAGAATCCTGTGCTTCACCACAGGCGTGGTATTTAGAAAAACAGCTTCGAGTTGCCCACATTTTTTAGCAACCCAATAAGGAAACTCGTCCTTATTTTGCGGACTCTTGCCCATCACAGAATTAATCATGATAGGGCTGATAACTACACCACCGGGCCCCCGTGGTTGTGCAGCAACTCCAGGTGGTCCCACCTGCATGTTGCGTGACATGAACTGTATAACAGCTCTATGTATACGTATTAACGAAGTATGCAATACGCATAGCTCTGCGACTGTAGCATTAAGATAATTTGGGTGAGGGGTATACCCAGCCAAAACGGGCCACGGGGCCCATCAATCGATAAGGGGCCTAAACGGACCGTTGTCATAGGGTGAGGAAGGGCGCCATGAAACCATATAGTGTGTTGCCAAGCTGTTAACGGAACCTCAAGAGATCAGTAGGGCCGATAATTCTGCGGAAGCGCAGTGGCAGTATATTCGTGAAATAAATGATCATTTCCATCAACTGCCGGAAAAGTGACCCAAGAGTAAAATACCTCGAAGCGAAATGCAGCATTCGCTTCAACAACAAAGATTATAGCAGCACCGGCATTAGGGACTCCATGTTGAGTCAAATGTGTGGTAACTGGAGCGCGGTTAGAACCGACAATGGCGACCGCCATAATCAACAGATAGAAAAAGGCATCCTATTTGCGGCAGCACAATAATGGGTTGGGAGACAGAAAAAGACCTTTTAAAATTCAAGCTTGAAAAACCTATAACTTTACAATATAGGAGGATAAACCGTCACAACTGTCTCCGGAAACAGATGTGAGGGGATTGTGGACAAGCACAAGCACTACTCAGGAGTCTCGCAGATAAGAGCCAGACCAAACGTTGGCGGCACCATGTTACGGGGATTCTGCACATACATAGAACTATGCGCAGGAAAACAGGACCTCGGTGTATAGGGGCTGAACCTTCCTACCACCTTAGTACCCAAAATCCCAAAACCGACTATCTATAGTGTCTCATTCCTTCTCCTACATAATCACGAAGCCACAAATGATTACACAACCCAGAACACAACACTCCCGACTCTCTCAGGAATCGCAGGAGCAAGACACACCCTTTCGCTTACTCACTCGTACTTGTCCACAATAAGAATTGTCAGAGTCACTGTTATAGTTCAAAATGTTTATTTTAACTATCGTGCTCTATAATGCAGTATACGAGCCACTACCAGCAGCAAAATGCATATACCTAAAACAGTTAGCATGGTTACAATTCCATTGATTATAAAGGGGGATGTCATCATATACAGAGAGTGGATAAAGGATTATAAGGCCTAACCACCCTGCCCTTGGTAAGAAGAAGTTTATTATATAAAGGAAGATCTCTGGGCTTTGTCAGCAGACCCCATACCTTAGTGCCTAGATGGAAGTTTTACATCATATGAACAGCATAGCTCTTCTTCCTGGAAAGGTCCCTCTTCAAGTGTGTTTTAGAACAACATGCATCCCCATAATATTAAAGCTCGAGTTTTCAGCAGTGCAGCTGTGTTAGCATGTTTTGTCTAGGTGCTAAGGACTGACCAGAACAGAATAACAAGGGGCATTGTTTATCGACCTTGCACATCGTGTTCAGACTAAACTCCAGGATTATGCAGGGAACGCAAAAAGCAGACAGTTCTCATGTGAAAGGCACAAACAGAGTCTTGCAAAATAAAGTCATGTAGTAACGTGTGCAAAAGCAGCATCATGGCAGCAGAGCTCATGCTAACTTAGTAGTGTCGACAATGACCCTATTGACCATATAACAGACTCATGACTGAACCTGAGAATTGTGTGCTCAATCAGAACTGTAGAACACAGCAGCCTTCTTATTGAAGGTGCAACCAGGCTCGTCCTAATGCTGATAGTGTGCCCCAAACCTTGTTTATAAGCTCACGCTGACTAAAATGGTGATAGGTTGTAATACTGAATCCAAAGCATTGCAGTCAAGTGACCTTCTCATTTTACCAGAGTACCTTAAAGCGTACCTACATTCTTGGTGTAACATACCAGCACCCCAATATTTCCTGTATCTCCGTGCATTTCTGAAAATTCACAAAAACTAACCCTCATCTGTTGGAGCTCAAAGTGCACTCGACGGTCTCAGTTACCAGGTACTTTCAGCTTTAGTTAACACAGATAAGGAAGGGGAGGGTCCTAGGGATATTTTAGAGACCTGCAAGGATTACGTCCCCAATCAATACATTTAACAACAAAGAAATCCTTGGGTCTGAAGTGCCTATGCCGGCACGAGGAAACACTAGAGGTAGTCTCTAGTGGCTTATGGGGAGATCCCTTTCAGGACGAAATCCCTCACCCACCATAGGTGGCATGCTTCATCATCTGGGATTCTCCTCTTGGGGAGAAGGCCTGGTCTCACCAAGGGCTACAACTCCCTCACTGAGAGGAAGGAGCTCAGGGATGTTTTTGTTCCTACGCTTACTAGGATATACTAAATCCTACAGATGCGTAAGACCAAAACTAGTGTGATGAGGGCGCAGTGCTACAAAAAGAAGAAGAAGAACTCTAAAGTATAGGTGGTGAAGCTAAAACGAACAAACGAGAGCGATAGAGTTGCCTTTATTCATTCGTTCTCGCTGCCAGGATTAAAAACAGCGCACCTGCAGTATGGATATAAAACTGCATGTGTCAGATGAAAAAATGTAGGTCTACATGTTTCAGCCTTGGGGACCCATCATGGTGTCACGGCTTTCGTCAGGACTTTGGACAATGCTACTGCGTAGAAATTATGTGAAGATCGTGAAGAGAAAAAAAGTAAAAGTAAAGGTGAAATACAAAACCAGTAATCTATCTGTTAAGCAGTGTTCGATTTACTGGCCGTACCTACGAAAAAAGACACAAGCAACAAGAGAAAACCAATGGGTTAGATACTCACAACATCTTATTTAGTACACAGTAAGGAGCTTGTGGGATGTAAATATCTCCACCCTCTATCCACTTATGGCTTTTAAAATCAATGAAAAAGTATCTTACCCGTAGTGTACGGATAAGAGGCCTCACCTCAGCCTGGCAACAGCTCAGGGGAGGGGACCGCTCTGAAAAGAAAGGAAGTGAGAGTGTCAAACACACTCAGCGAGTTAGTTCGACATCACTACCCTAAAAGTGATTTAAATGTAAAGAGAATCGATCATAGAGAGGCCACTAAGGCAAATAGTGACTAAGGGCACCTGAAGCCCACAAAGTATGGCAGTGAAACTTAGGGCTTATGTGGAAAAACCAAAGTGTCAATTGAGCAATGGATATCTGGGTAGAGATACTTCTGTACGCATCTCTGGTTGGTGGCCAAACAAAAATGCTGGTTGTTTGCTGTGAACAGCATTGGTCAAATTCTAGCCTTCTTGTGATATACCTTGTATAGTACTTCTTTTTGATGTTAGAGGGCTGGTATCAAAGAAAGGGGGGCACTCTAGTGCTCTAATCTGTGCTGCTTTATCAAATGGGAGTCAATCTTTGTGGATATTTGTGCGCTAGGAAATATCTCAAAAAATTGCATTCTTCCGGCTTGCACCCGGATGTTTTTTGTGTGATAAGTAATCATAATGTGAAATGATATTTATGCTTACTCTATTAGCCCACAAATGTGGACTATGCAGGCATGGTGTAAGAATAATCTCAAACTTACGGGAGTGTGGAAAAAACCCATAAGCGTCCTCTGAGTGATAAACAGAAACGCAGTCACAATACCTGTAAGATAATTCTTAATCAAAAGGCAAGCCAGCCTCCTGTGTGTACACTTATAATGAGTTGCATTCAGAAAAAAAAACAACAGGATGTGGGAGCACACCGCTGACCTCTCAGGCAAGGTTCACCCCTGGCATTCTGGGAAATGCAGTCTCTTGTAGCACGCTCCGATATTTTCGAGTGTTTCGCCAAGGTTGGCGCAGATAGTGCTGATCTCTAGACACGTGTTTCTGGTTTATTAACTGTCATCAGTAGAGAATACAGTCTTGTATTTTGGGGTTTGCCGAGTAGGCTGCCAAACATTATATCAGGTTCGGTACCTCTCACTGGCACGCAGGTGCTTCATCCACGAGCTCGTCAGCTCAATGACTCACGGGAGTACTTTAAATAAACAACAGGATGTGGGGGCACACCGCTGACCTCTCAGGCAAGGTTCACCCCTAGCATTCTGGGAAATGCAGTCTCTTGTAGCACGCTCCGATATTTTTGAGTGTTTCGCCAAGGTTGGCGCAGATAGTGCTGATCTCTAGACACGTGTTTCTGGTTTATTAACCGTCATGAGTAGAGAATACAGTCTTGTATTTTGGGGTTTGCCGAGTAGGCTGCCAAACATTATATCAGGTCCGGTACCTCTCACTGGCACGCAGGTGCTTCATCCACGAGCTCGTCAGCTCAATGACTCACAGGAGTACTTTAAATAAACCACAGGATGTGGGAGCACACCGCTGACCTCTCAGGCAAGGTTCTCCCCTGGCATTCTGGGAAATGCAGTCGCTTGTAACACGCTCCGATATTTTCGAGTGTTTCGCCAAGGTTGGCGCAGATAGTGCTGATCTCTAGACACGTGTTTCTGGTTTATTAACCATCATCAGTAGAGAATTCAGTCTTGTATTTTGGGGTTTGCAGAGTAGGCTGCCAAACATTATATCAGGTCCGGTACCTCTCACTGGCACGCAGGTGCTTCATCCACGAGCTCGTCAACTCAATGACTCACGGGAGTACTTTAAATAAACAACAGGATGTGGGAGCACACCGCTGACCTCTCAGGCAAGGTTCACCCTTGGCATTCTGGGAAATGCAGTCTCTTGTAGCACGCTCCGATATTTTCGAGTGTTTCGCCAAGGTTGGCGCAGATAGTGCTGATCTCTAGACACGTGTTTCTGGTTTATTAACCGTCATCAGTAGAGAATTCAGTCTTGTATTTTGGGGTTTGCAGAGTAGGCTGCCAAACATTATATCAGGTCCGGTACCTCTCACTGGCACGCAGGTGCTTCATCCACGAGCTCGTCAGCTCAATGACTCACGGGAGTACTTTAAATAAACAACAGGATGTGGGAGCACACCGCTGACCTCTCAGGCAAGGTTCACCCTTGGCATTCTGGGAAATGCAGTCTCTTGTAGCACGCTCCGATATTTTCGAGTGTTTCGCCAAGTTTGGCGCAGATAGTGCTGATCTCTAGACACGTGTTTCTGGTTTATTAACCGTCATCAGTAGAGAATACAGTCTTGTATTTTGGGGTTTCCCGAGTAGGCTGCCAAACATTATATCAGGTCCGGTACCTCTCACTGGCACGCAGGTGCTTCATCCACGAGCTTGTCAGCTCAATGACTCACGGGAGTACTTTAAATAAACAACAGGATGTGGGAGCACACCGCTGACCTCTCAGGCAAGGTTCACCCCTGGCATCCTGGGAAATGCAGTCTCTTGTAGCACGCTCTGATATTTTTGAGTGTTTTGCCAAGGTTGGCGCAGATAGTGCTGATCTCTAGACACGTGTTTCTGGTTTATTAACCTGATCAGCTGCCCTTGTGATCTCAAATATGTGGGCATGACCACTCGTAAGATGAAAACTAGGATAATGGAGCACAAGAGTACCATTCGCTGTAGAAAACAGTCCACCAAGCTCACAACCCATTACCTAGAAAGCAACCACAAACCAGAGGAATTAAGCTGGACGGTGTTGGAACAACCCTATATTCCACCGCACATAACAGACATTGCTAATTACCTATTCCGCCGTGAACAAAGATGGGTTCACCACCTACATAGTGATAGTACAGGGCTCAATGACGATATCCCGTGGACGTCACTTTAGAAAATCCTTCCTGGTCGAATAATGGCATGGTGTGCCATTGCGAACCCTGCAGCTAGAGGTATTTCACTGAAGTAGCAGTCCATCACTGTCTGGCTGAAATAGCTTATACACCTATCTCAATATGGTCGATTATAATCATCCAGCACTGGTTCTGGATGTACAACACACCACTTTTAGACACATCTAGGGTACTACCAGGATGTGTCCGTTGCCTAGAGTTGCACTGCCACCTAGAATTTAAATTGTAATAACTTACCCTTCGCTAACTGAGTCTTCAACAGGTGCAAATGCAAATGACAAGGGATTAACATTTATTTAAAATTCCATACATAGTGTGTTTTACATAAACATTCCCGGAAGCTTCCAGCATTTTTATCCAAGGGACCTCCTTCCCACATTGTTTATAACACTACATTTCAACAGGTGCAAATGAAAATGACAAGCGATTAACATTGATCTTAAATTTCAAATACAGTGTGGTCTGCATAAATATTCCCGGTATCTTTTGTATCAAAGGGAACTCCTTCCCGCTTTGATTGCAACACAGCATTTCCCAGAAACTCTGAAGCAGGCACGCAGTGACGTCATCGCCCTGTTTCCCTTAGGGAACGGGGTAACGTCACCATTCCCTTTCCTGAGGCCAAGTGAGTTAAATGAACGACACTTTGCGAGCTGCCCTTCACCTCTGACAGTGGCTCAACGCCAGACTGAGGTACCGACGGAGAGGTAAGGGACGCCGCTCTTGTGCTAAATCTGCAACTTGGTTTCTGCAGCGCTGTAGTGAGTTCCTCTTAATAAGTCATAGCCACTGTTTGTTTGATTGTAAATTATTTTTGTCTATGGGGTAACATGGACAATTACGGGCCGATTTTGATTTCGCTCTATGAGCTCAGTACTTTAGTGCTCCTAGTGTTTCAGCGCGCATATGGGTGTTTGCACTAATTTTCCCGTACTTGTCAGGGAGCACTTATACAGGCAGCTTTATTGCTCCTTTCTTAACCCCACAAGGTACAGGCATTTCTCGCCTATTGCAGAGCTGATTGCAACTCATTATAAGTGTACACACGGGAGGCCGGCTTGCCTTCTGATTAAGAATTATCTTACAGGTGTTGTGACTGCGTTTCTGTTTATCACACAGAGGACGCTTATGGGTTTTTTCCACACTCCCGTAAATTTGAGATTATTCTCACACCATGCCTGCATAGTCCACATTTGTGGGCTAATAGAGTTAGCATAAATATCATTTTACATTATGATTACTTATCACACAAAGAACATCCGGGTGCAAGCCGGAAATCTGCAATTTTTTGAGATATTTCCTAG
Organism: Calotriton arnoldi; assembly: GCA_963921515.1. Lineage (NCBI taxonomy): Eukaryota > Metazoa > Chordata > Amphibia > Caudata > Salamandridae > Calotriton > Calotriton arnoldi. The sequence goes on from CAWUFW010000866.1 coordinate 2,744,741, forward strand.
CGCACAAATATCCACAAAGATTGACTCCCATTTGATAAAGCAGCACAGGTTAGAGCACTAGAGTGCCCCCTTTCTTTGATACCAGCCCTCTAACATCACAAAGAAGTACTATACAAGGTGTATCACAAGAAGGCTAGAATTTGACCAATGCTGTTCACAGCAAACAACCAGCATTTTTGTTTGGCCAGAGATGCGTGCAGAAGTATCTCTACCCAGATATCCATTGCTCAATTGACACTTTGGTTTTTCCACATAAGCCCATAAGTTTCACAGCCATACTTTGTGGGCTTCAGGTGCCCTTAGTCACTATTTGCCTCAGAGGCCTCTCTATGATCGATTCTCTTTACATTTAAATCACTTTTAGGGTAGTGATGTCGAACTAACTCGCTGAGTGTGTTTGACACTCTCACTTCCTTTCTTTTCAGAGCGGTCCCCTCCCCTGAGCTGTTGCCAGGCTGAGGTGAGGCCTCTTATCCGTACACTACGGGTAAGATACTTTTTCATTGATTTTAAAAGCCAGAAGTGGATTGAGGGTGGAGATATTTACATCCCACTAGCTCCTTACTGTGTACTAAATAACATGTTGTGAGTATCTAACCCATTGGTTTTCTCTTGTTGCTTGTGTCTTTTTTCGTAGGTACGGCCATTAAATCGAACACTGTGATGGAGCAAGGACTCAAAAATGAGACTTGCTCGAATGCAATCTCCTCACAGTATTAATTTATTAATTTTGTATTGTGTATATTAACTTTGCATACATTACATGAATAGCAAGGAAGCTTGCCTATGTGTTCTAACTAACAAGTAACGCTGGTCTTTTTCTAAAATGGCCGCTAAAGCGCGGGAACTTACTGCGCATGTCTAAACCATATCACATGGTGTGACGTCTTTCTTTGCTTGGTGGGGAATTTCTGCTTCTGCGCAGTGTGCATTAAAATGGCTGCTTGATGTTTTCACATGCTTCAGCTTGCTCTTGTATTATTATTAAATTGTCGTTTTCTTAACGCTACTAATGCGGGATAGATTCATAAGTAAATGGGGATAGAGTAGAAAGAGTGGGTATACAGTGAAACATATTATTTGTGATTTTAATATTTTCTTCTTTGACTTTTATTAGTTCGTAAACTTGGGCCTGGGGTTGGTGATCTGAAACTCGAGAGACAATGATTCTGCACATGTGTCCTGCTTGGCTGCAAAAGAATAAAGATGAAGTCAATCTGGACGTCGTCCAAGGCCACGACCTAATGGCCGATATTGATATATTCATGTGTTCTTGCCAAACTTGCAACTATGTATATGGAAAATGAATAAACTTTGTCGTGAGACGGGTGGGAAATAAAACCAATGTATTAAAATTGATGGGCGGTAGTTTTAAAACAAAGGTCTTCAGAATTCGAACCAAATCAATATGGTGTGAGAATCAACCCCCTGTCCCTGTCCAATCAGAAATAGTGGTCCCATATTTTGGCAACATTAAGGGGAGGTACATGGGCGTAGAAGGGTATAATAGATATAGCATTAGTTAATTAGAGATGAGAGGGACGAGACTAGACGCTGACAAGAGGAGATGCTGCAAGAGAGCAGAGGACCAGAGAGAACAAGCGTAGAAGCTTCTAGCTCCAGACCGTCAAGCTGATCGATTGCAGACTGAATCGCTGTCCAGAGAGGTCCTGAGGAGGGGGCGGCGGAGTCCATTAGAAGAAAGGCACGGGAGAATCGAGGAGAAGTCGAGTATCAGAGAGGGGAACGACGCAGGCGTTGTTGTAGAGAGGTCACCGGTTCTGTCCTGATCCTGGAGGAGGTCTTTGCTCTTCATCCTTCCTGGGTCCTATTCTTTCCAACTCCTTGGCCAAGGGGTTTGGTTCTCGCATTTAGGTAAATATAAATGCAACCTTTAGTTGCGCTGCTGTCTCTATCTTCTCCTTTCTGAGGGACCGTCATTAATCAATAATTATTATTCTATGCTTTATCCGTGATATGCGATTAAGTACCATGTGGTTCTGAAATTTACTCTGCTAAATCTTTAGATAAACATTTTAAAACTTCCTGACTCAGTGGTTATTTCAGGATTATGTACTATAATGAATGTCACTCATTTTAAACTTCCCAATTAGCAAAGGATTCATTGCTAAGTCATTACTCTTCAATTGGAAGGTAATTGGTAGCAGGGATTTTGATAAAGAGTAACAACTGATAAACCCAGCGTAAGTATTAGCGTAGTATGAATGTATGGGCCCAAGTGAGTATCTAGTGTATGAATGCTGTTTGCTAATATTGCGCTGGATCAGTTTTCTGGTAGCAGAGGATGGTTACTCTTTGTTAATTGGGTAATGAGAATTTTATTTTTATGAACTAACATCTGTGTATTCAAAGTTTGTTTTATGTTGTCTAGAATCCCCGGGGAAAATTGAATAGCGGTTGGTAAGTGGAAGCCATACTGCAGTGAGGTTATCTGTCAGGCAGAAATAGTACTGAAAAGTTAAGCAGGACTATCAGTACTGGTTAGGGAATCTATGCGTGTGAGTAATAGCAAAGGAGTACGCTGGTGAAAATTTGATGTTATATCACCTAGAAAGGGTAACATTGAAGAAGTAACAGGTACTTCTGGAGCTTGTGCGAAGAGTAAACGGAAGGGTTTTACTCGTAGTGTATGTTTAGTAAACGGAAAGGTTTTACTAAGTGTGAGAGAAAACTATCTTTTCTATTTTAGAGAAACTGGCACGATAGCGAATGTTTTATGTTGTTACTGAAATTTAATTAAAGATTTATAGAGAAAATAAAGTTTGCGTAAGATTTTGTAAAGGGAGGGTCAGCTGCCGGAGAGGGAGCTGACGTCACAAACGCCGCGCTGGGATTGGTTGAATCAGCGGGTGTGGAACGACTCTTGTAAAGGAGGGGTCAGTAGTCAGGAGCAGTACTGACGTCACAGGTGCCGCGCTGGGATTGGTTGAAACAGCGAGAGACAGAGAAGAGCAGATTGTAAAGGAGGGGTTGACAGACTAACGTCACAGAAAGGCCGCGCTAGGATTGGTTCAGAGATAAAAGTTAGCAGGCATTTGATTGGTTGATATTCTAGAAGCTAAAATCTTAGTGGATAGGGATTGCATGTTAAAACGCGATCCGACTTTAACAGGAACTCGTCCGGACAGGAGATTCCTAGGTTTTGCAGAATATAATTTTATACATCGAGATTTGCCCAAAATGTATGGAGAAAAGAGAAAAATGTCCTTTCTGCAAAAGATTAAGAACTATTTTAAAAAGGATAAACCAATCAAACCTAGGGAAGGAATTATCATTCCACCAGCTAAAACGCCCACTTCATTTATGATGATGGAGAGAGGTTATCATACTTGTGTATGGATAGAGAATTGGATAGAATATACCAAAAATGATGGAATATTAGCATTTCTCGAGAATGGTACCTTTAATGGAAGAATTCTTCAAAATTTGAGATTAAGAATGAACGATTTGGAACCCAGACTTAGATTAACTCTATATGAAGCCTTAGAGGAATGGGAAACCGAGGCATTTGAGCGTGACTGATCCAGGAGTAATAGGGGTTATCGAGGATTTTTCCCCAGATACCAACATGAGTCTAGGGACGGTCAGATGAAACAATGGAGGAGGGCAATGCTTACAGAAGGATTATATCCATTGTTAACAGCAGAAGAAAAATTAGGAAGCAAATGCACAGAAAAGACAAAACATTTAATGAGAAATGGAGATTCCGAAGATGAATTTATAGAAGAAATATTAAGGAACCCCCCACCATATCAGGAAGGGACAAGTGGATGCACCCCAAGTGCCCCACTGTTAAAAACTCCATTAGTACCACAGGTAATGCATGATTTCACCCCCTGTAGGATACTTCACGATAAAGAAAAAGAAGCCCTAGAAAAGACAAGAGCAGAATTAATACAGAAGATAACACAGATAAAAGTGCATCCTGACTCTTTGACCATACCTGTAACCATTGGTCCAGTAGTCCCATTATATGGTAATCAGGGAAACTGTCCTCCACCGTTAGTTATGCCTACTCCTGTGAATATTCCTAAACCTGAAGCAACAGTAATGGTTGAGGATCATTTTAGTGATTGTGAATCTACGATATCATTAATGGATTTACCAATTCGGGATTCTGTCAATAGTACTCCCAGAAGAACTACACCTGGGTGCTCGAAAGAGATAAACTTGATAACTTCATCAGGAGCAAAAAGTGTCACTGTAGTTAGTCCAGAAGACTTAGAAAGGTGGGCACAAGGATCAGATCAGCAGTGTACACCTCCAAAAATGTTGGATATTTATAAATTAAAAGTCGAATTAGAAGAAATAATAGCAGGAAATGTGGGGCTAGATCGCCTAAATGCTTACGATGAAGAAGAATTATTGTTCATATGCAGAAGTATCACCAGAAATGTAAAAATATTTCATGAAAAATTATCAGATTTGGCTCTGCAGATGGGAATTGAAATAGGGAGATCAAAGGTGTTGCAGAAACCCTATAGAGCAGATTTTTCAGACAAAGATTTAGAAAATATGAATGCCTCTGGAAGAAAGTTACAAGTAAAAGAGTTAATGACAGTCTTGCAAAAATGGGGAGACCTAGATAAATGGAGAGTTTGATGGGCAAAGAAAAAGGAAGAGGCACGATCCAGTAGAACAGCCTCTGAATATTTAATGAAGGAAACAGGGAAAGCAGACCAAATGTACCCAATGCGAGAAGTACCAGGAGGGGGATATGTACATGTCCCATGGAGCAGACAGGATATTTTGTCATTTACGAATGATTTTCCAAAGTTGAGAGAAAAACCAATTGAATGGTACAAGCAGGTTGAGAGGTTTGTGAAGGTGTCAAAGGTATTGTTGAAAGATTTAGATGGTTTGTTTGACATAGTGGTACCTGCCGATTTGTGGACAGATTGTAAAATTACAGTTGATTGGCCAAGTGAAGAGTATCCTAGAGATCCAAAAACAGGTGCCCCGTCAAATGATGTAATGAAAAAGTATCAGCAGGTGATAACTTACCTGAAAGGCAAAATACCACCGAAAGAAACAAATTAGGTGAAAATAGACCGAACCACCCAAGAAGCCAGTGAATCGGTACACGCCTATTATGAGCGTTTATTACAGGTATTCAAGCAGTATAGTGGATTTAAGGACATTGGAGACAAGAACATGAGTCAGTTTGTTTATTGATTTGTTTATGGTCTGAAGCCAGAAATTTGTCAGATGATTAAGCAGCACATGTTATGTTGGCAAGGGAAGCCCATAGACGAGATTCTGAAATATGCTAAATACTGTGGAGACGATATTGAGGATAGGTGCAAGAAATTGCAGGAAAAAGTAATGTGGGCACAGGTGAAAATGGCCGAGAAACAGGGAATTAATTTGGATAATCCAAGTGAAAATCAAGGGAAGGATTCTGGAACAAATGGCGATACTGGGAATGGTGGAAAAGTGAGAGGACGAATGAGTAGAGAAGAAGCTAAAAAGAAATTTCCTTGTCATGGATACGGAAAATTGGGGCATTGGAAGGATGAATGTAAAAAGATTCGGAATAATAATGGCCCAAATCAAAATTTAAATCCACAGACGCAGAATGACTCACAGCAGGGTGTAAACCCTCAGAGTCAGTTGCCACCTGCACCTATTCAGGGTAATGTAAGCAGAGCAAAGCACGGTACAGACGTCGGATATTAAGGAGGAAGTGGTAAGAATGATTATGTAACATCACAGTTTCTTTTACAGGACGATTTCTGTCAATACAGTTCATGACGGTGCCTAGGAGAGGGGGAGAAGGAGTGCGTACTTGGCGCATCCTTATCGGTAGATCAGTCAGGTCCATATGTTGAAGGGAGTGTAAAAGGTAATGATATTACTTTCCTTTTGGACACTGGTGCTACCCGGTCTACTGTGAGAACAGCAGACATTCCAGACCTTCCTCTCTCTGGAGAAGCTATCCAAGTAGTGGGGGTAGCTAATCGAAAGATTAGAACACCTCTTACCGAACCAATGGAAGTTAAAATTGGAAATTTCAGAGAAATGCAACAATTTGTAGTGTGTGATTCCAGTCCAGTAAATTTATTAGGCCGTGATTTGCTATGCAAAATGAATTGCACAATTTTCTGCACACCGGATGGTGTAGCAGTTCAGACCCCAGATGAAGATCATGTATATAAGTTTATGATTGCAAAACAAGGTACAGAGGTAGATGAGATGTTTTCTTTGATAACAAAAGATGAGCTGCCAGAAGAATTAAAAACTACAGTAAACCCCATAGTATGGGATTTCACAGGAAAGGAAGTAGGACTTATGGCCAAAATAGACCCAGTTAAAATTACTGTAAAAGAAGGTGCGATTTTCCCAAATACCAGACAGTACAAAATGAGTGCAGAAGTAAAGATAGGAGTCATTGAAGAAATAAATCGAATGGCAGAACAAAACATACTAAGAGAAGTAATGAGTAGCCCATGTAATTCACCAATAATGGGTTTAAAGAAACCTAGCGGAAAATATAGGATTGTTCAAGACCTGCGCAAAATAAATAAGATCGTGGAACCTTGTTGTCCTATAGTGCCCAATCCTGCAGTAATCCTATACCAGATTCCTTGGAGTGCAGGATGGTTCACTGTGATTGATTTATGCCAAGCGTTCTTTTCAATACCATTGCACCCAGACAGCCAGTATCTTTTTTCATTTAAATTTGAGAACAAAGTCTATGTATGGAATCGTGTTCCTCAGGGGTACACGGAAAGTCCTTCTATTTTCAATCAGTTATTGAAAAAGTGCTTAGAGAAACTAGTGATGCCAGGAAGCTCAGTCCTAGTGCAATATATCGATGACTTACTGGTGGAATCGAACACCAGAGAGGACTGTGTTGTTGATTCCATAGCACTATTAAATCATTTGGCTGAAGAAGGGCATAAAGTCTCACCAGAAAAATTACAGTTCTGTACAACAGCAGTTAAATATCTGGGACACCAAATTGAGAGGGGAAAAAGAAGAATAACCTCGGAAAGAGTACAATTGATTAAGAAAATGCAAATGCCTGTTACCCAAAGAGAAGTGAGAATGTTCCTAGGAATAGTAGGTTACTGCCGACAATGGATACTAGGATTTTCCTTGTTAGCAAAACCCCTAATTCAAATGACAAAAAAGAAAGCCAAGGACCCAGTTGAATGGGATGATGAGAGTGTAGGAGCTTTTGTAAAATTGAGAAATGCTTTGTGCTCAGCACCGGCCCTAGGCATGCCCGACTATAAGAGAAGCTTCGCATTGTTCTGTCATGAGAGAGAAAATTGTGCACTTTCAGTCCTAACCCAGAGACATGGTTTGGACAGACGTCCTATAGCATATTTTTCTGCTACATTGGACCCAGTGGCAGCCGCGTTGCCAGGCTGCTTAAAAGCAGTAGCGGCTACCTGTTTAAGTATTGAACAAAGTGAGTCGATTGTAATGGGACACCCAGTAAAGGTGTTTGTTCCACATGCGGTTGTGATTCTGTTGACAAGAACTCGAACTCAGCATCTTACTCCTAGTCGGCTGACTAAATATGAGAGAATAATAATGGGTGCTGAAAATGTGAACATAGTGAGGTGTACAATAGTAAATCCCGCTACCTTACTACCAGACCCATATCATGAGGAAATTAAAAATGACGAAGAAGAAGAACATGATTGTTTACAAGTCACAGAATTATGCACGAAACCATGTCCAGACATTGAGGAACAGCCCCTTAGAAAGCCAGACAGGGAACTGTTTGTTGATGGTTCATGCCAGAGGCATGAAGATGGTAAACTATCTGCTGCCTATGCGGTGTGTGAATTAACTGGAATAGTCGAAGCATCCTATTTACCAGGAGTAAAATCTGCACAAGTAGCTGAATTGATTGCATTGATAAAGGCTTGCAAAATTGGGAGGAATCAAAAAGTGACTATATTTACAGATAGCCAATATGGTTACGGGGTTGTGCATGATTTTGGCCAACTATGGATGCAGAGGGATTTCATGACTTCTTCAGGATCCCCCATTAAAAATGGACAGTTCGTAAAAGAACTACTGGAGGCAATACAATCACCAAAAGAATTGGCTGTGGTGAAATGTGCCGCACACCAGTTAGGAGATGACTGGGTGGTAGTCGGCAACAGATATGCAGATCTTGTGGCTCAACATTGTGCCAGAAATAGATTGTCAGTCAATAAAAGGGTGGAAAGAATGGGAATCAGCTGCCAACTTATGCTGTATATGCCACCTGAAACATGGAATGAGGTTAGAAGATTGCAAGATGGTGCTGATGAAAGTGAGAAGAAAACATGGATCAAAGTGGGTTGTTCCCAAAGGGGAGATGATGAAGTGTGGATTTGTGCTGATGGCAGACCAGTCATGCCTGACTGTCTGCTCTCTCAAATGGCCAGGATGTATCATGGAGACACACACATAGGGAGAGATGCAATGATTAGGCTTTTCAGACAGAACTGGTACAATCCCAAGTTCAGGGCTGTAGCAGAGAGCCTTTGCCAGAGATGTTTGACTTGCCAGATGCATAATCCAGGAAGAAAAACAATAATTGGGTTTGGGAAAATTGGAAAAGCAGAAGGACCATTTATAAGACTACAGTTCGACTTTATACAGTTACCACCATGCAGAGGGTTGAAATATGTACTAGTCATAGTATGTCTGTTTTCAAAGTGGGTGGAGGCTTACCCTACCAGGAGGAGTGACAGCATTACAGTTGCAAAGCTGTTACTACGAGAACTCATTCCTAGGTTTGTTTTCCCAGTAACTTTGGAATCAGATAGAGGAAAACATTTTAACAGTGAAGTGATTCAAATAATCTGTGAAGCATTCCAAATTGAACAAAAATTGCACTGTGCATATCGTCCAGAGGCTTCTGGAGTGGTTGAACAATTGAATGGCACTATAAAATCCAGACTGGGAAAAATGTGTGCATCAACATCATTGGAGTGGCCAGATGCATTGCCACTCGTCTTAATGGGACTCAGAAGCATTCCCGATAGAAATACGGGATTGAGCCCACACGAGATAATGATGGGAAGAGCAATGAGACAAGCACATGTTCCCATAAACAAACTGCTGAATATATCTGATGATATGGTTCTGGATTATTGCAAAGGATTGGCTGACCTAGTGCGTTCTGTCTCTCATCAGGTCGGAGAAGACGCAGTTTCGAGGCAGCCTGAACAAGAACATGATCTGAATCCTGGTAACTGGGTGGTAGTGAAGAATCACACCAGAGAGACGTGTCTATCACCTAGATGGGGAAAACCTTGTCAGGTCATACTGACTACCAATACAGCAGTGAAGTGTGCAGGATTTCCTAATTGGATTCATGTAAGCCACACCAAAAGAGTACCAGACCCTGAAGAAGAAAATCCTCAGACAGCATCAATCACTGAGGAAGCTGAAGGTTGCCCAGCTGAAGAATCTCAGGCTCGAGATTCAAGAGAAGCTGCAGAAGAACAACCGAGCACAAGTCAGGACTGGATACTGGTGGTAGAAATTCCTGAAGTTTTCTACAGAACAAGAAGTCAAACTAAATTGGAAGAAATTAATGAAGATCAGATAGGTGAAGAAGAAGCAGCTCAGGGTAAAGAAGAACATACAATAAAAGAACCTGAGCAGGACCAGATAGGGAAAGGAAACTGGGCTCAAAATAACGAAGAATCGACAAATTTTGAGCAGGGACAGACCGGTTTAGAAGAATCCGGTCAGGCTGCAGAAGTACAAAGTGCAATTAAGCCCTGATCAGAACCAGTTAGATCCAGAAAATCACACAGAAGAAAAAGATCTCGAGAAACATAAACATGAAGAATTAAACAAAGAACAAGGTCAATTATTGGAAACTCACGGAGGAGCTGCAGAAGAAAAACAAATAAGGCCTGGAAAAGAGCAAGAAAGGAAAACAGTAATTGCAGAAAACGAAAAGGTGTCAAACAGTGAAAATAAAGAGATTGCTGAAGATAAAAATAAAGAAACAGTGCAAACAAAGAAAACAAGAAAAGGTGATCATTGGCCTAGTGTCATTAAAAGAGTAAAATACCACATAACAACCAGAAGCGAAGATCCAGATCAAGTAAATGAAGTAACAAGTCAAACCGAACAAGAAAACAGAACTAAGAAAAGAAGAAGCAAGAGACTGAAACTTGTGAATAACAAATTCAAGGGTCCTGATTGGACTTACATTATTCTTGAAGATTACGAGAGCTCAGAGTCAAGTGAAAGTGGTGACGAAGGAACAAGTGCAGAATTGACGTACGAGAAAGAAACGAGACCACCTTGACTACGCAAAAGAGTCATATAAAGAAAAGCGAAAAATAGATAAGAAGAGCAATCTTCCTTGTCAAAATGTCTGATGATAGAGTTGCTGGGAGACCAAAACAGAGATGTTGTAGAAGATGCTGTGCAATATGCATATGTAGTCTAGTAATGGTGCTTATAGTATGGTTAGTCCTGATCGTAGCAGTCCCTTACCTTATGATAATGGATAAAAAGATTAATAACGAAACTAAAGGAAGGACAGCACACATGAAGGGAAATAGAGTAGAACTAATGGCAGAAAATGAACCAGAATTTCATCATGAAATAACTGATAACGACACTAGTTTAAATGTTTTCACAAAGTTATTATTTCAATATATAGATACCATGGAAGTTAGTAATTGTTATGTCTGTATGAAGTTACCCGAATCAGTAACAGAAGGATTAACATATCATCACTTACCATTGACATATGGCATATCATGTAGTGTATTAGCTAGTTTATTTTATAGAACAGGGAGACTTCAATATTATTATTCAAACATAGATGTGATATTTTCTGAGGTTCCGATTCGAAAGAGTATGAACCCAGTGCTTAGTAGTCAAGACGCACAGTTTATGGGAGAATTTTTCTTAACAATGAAATCGATAGACATAACACATGCACATAGACACAATCTAACATGTTCTTTACACGAAGAAGAAAAGATATTTTTGAATTTAGTAGAAGATAGAAGACAAGATTTTCAAAAGAAAGCTTCTGAGCATAAGGCTCATTTTTTTACAAAAGGATGGGGACAATGGGCTTTTGGAAAGGTCCAACGTACATGCCCTAGATAATCAATAAAGAAGAAGTACGTGGTTCCTCGGTGAATACAGAGTATTTATTGCAGGTCATGAAAGGAAGGGGATTCTTCCTTTCGGAACTGGTGCCCTCACACACCCAGCAAGCTAGGTGTCATGCTTCATCATCTGGGCCTGCTCCTCGTCGGGTCGGCGCTGCAATACCCGACGGGCACCCAAAGGGGCTCTTTATCGGAGATCTTTTGTTCCTTGCCGGTGGGTGCCGTGGGTGTAAGAGCCCTTTGATTGTGTGGATGTAGTAGTATGTGAAGTGAGTTAAAACAAGTCAGGGTGCCTTATGGAACATATTTTATTCTTGGTAGGCCCCCTGCCTGATTTAAAATAGAAAAAGGAGAGGCGTCTATCTGACTATAATGGGTCAAGATCAGGGCGCTCTATTCCTAGTGGGTCAACATGTTTCTCGCCATTGTTGTCTTAAGGATCAAAGGCGATTCTTCAGGACCGTAAAGTGAGTCTATCTACACCCAGTGGTGTGGTGAACTACCTACCACTCTTGGATAAGCGGGTTGTGCGCCCGTTGTTTCTATGGACAACCCAATCACTAATTGAATCGTGCCTCGTCAGTATCCAGCGGGCCGTAGACACATATACGTTATGTGTCTGCTTTCAATGAAAGCCGTGTGGTTGACCTACCCCTCTCCGCTGGATCCGGGATCGCCCTGATCTTGACCGATTATAGTAAGATAGACGCCTCTCCTTTTTCTATTTTAAATCAGGCAGGGGGCCTACCAAGAATAAAATATGTTCCATAAGGCACCCTGACTTGTTTTAACTCACTTCACATACTACTACATCCACACAATCAAAAAGGGCCCTTACACCCACGGCACCCTCCGGCAAGGAACAAAAGATCTCCGATAAAGAGCCCCTTTTTGGGTGCCCGTCGGGTATTGCAGCGCCGACCCGACGAGGAGCAGGCCCAGATGATGAAGCATGACACCAAGCTTGCTGGGTGTGTGAGGGCACCAGTTCCGAAAGGAAGAATCCCCTTCCTTTCACGACCTGCAATAAATACTCTGTATTCACCGAGGAACCACGTACTTCTTCTTTATTCATAAGGCTCATTTGCCACCTTGGGCTGAGAAAGAAGGGAGTTACACACCTGGCAAGGCTCAAGCTGCTATGGCTCTGGATTTTGTAAAGACGGGAATCATGTGTCTACATAGATTAAGGACTGATTATAACAATGTTTTCATCGGTACCAGTGAATGTGAACACAATTTCTTAATTCTTGGAGGTTGGGGAATAAAAGGAGGAACAGATTCAGTTTTTCCTGGAATCTATTATGTATGCGGGAATAAGGCTTATTTTAGGCTTCCTGCACAGTGGTATGGAAGTTGTTATTTTGGAATAGTATTTCCAAAAATATACCACGTAAAAAGAAACACTGGGAGCAATGAAAACAATAGCGAATTAACACGTAGTAAAAGAGCTAGTTTTTCTGAAATTGTAGGTGATATATTTGGTGCATTGATACCTTCGGTGGGAATAATTCTACACTCAAGGAAAATATGTAAATTGTCTACAGTGGTTGATCGTTTATCAACTGACACTGCTGGAGGATTTCTAATAATTAATGCGGAGATGGTTGCGATTAGATCTATGGTTATGCAAAATCGACTTGCTCTTGATATTTTATTAGCAAAAGAGGGCGGAGTCTGTAAATTACTGAAGACGAAACATTGTTGCACTTACATTCCTGATAAAAGTGCAGAAATTGGAACGTATATACAGAATATAACTAAACTTGAGAAGGAACTTAAACCACTGGAAGTTGATAGTGTATGGGAAAGATTGACAAGTAGTATTGCGTCAATTGGTACCTGGTTTTCTAATGTAGGAAAAGGGCTTATAGGTCAAATACTAGTACCCTTAGCAGGAATAGCAATAATAGTACTGACGATAATAATATGGTGCAAATGTTGTAGAAAGAATGAATCGTATAGTGTGACAGGAAGAGGAAAGAAGAGAAAGGTTGATGAAATTGAACTTGAGGATTTGAGAAGTGAATTATACAAGAAATTGAAAGGGGATGTTAAAAATAGAAAATGTAAAAATGAGAATGAAACTATTTGCTAGAAGTTGGCATCCGATTGAAGGTAGTATTTTGATGGCTCTTAAACGCCATCAGAGAGGGGATTGTTGGAGCAAGGACTCAAAAATGAGACTTGCTCGAATGCAATCTCCTCACAGTATTAATTTATTAATTTTGTATTGTGTATATTAACTTTGCATACATTACATGAATAGCAAGGAAGCTTGCCTATGTGTTCTAACTAACAAGTAACGCTTGTCTTTTTCTAAAATGGCCGCTAAAGCGCGGGAACTTACTGCGCATGTCTCAACCATATCACATGGTGTGACGTCTTTCTTTGCTTGGTGGGAAATTTCTGCTTCTGCGCAGTGTGCATTAAAATGGCTGCTTGATGTTTTCACATGCTTCAGCTTGCTCTTGTATTATTATTAAATTGTCGTTTTCTTAACGCTACTAATGCGGGATAGATTCATAAGTAAATGGTGATAGAGTAGAAAGAGTGGGTATACAGTGAAACATATTATTTGTGATTTTAATATTTTCTTCTTTGACTTTTATTAGTTCGTAAACTTGGGCCTGGGGTTGGTGATCTGAAACTCGAGAGACAATGATTCTGCGCATGTGTCCTGCTTGGCTGCCAAAGAATAAAGATGAAGTCAACCTGGACGTCGTCCAAGGCCACGACCTAATGGCCGATATTGATATATTCATGTGTTCTTGCCAAACTTGCAACTATGTATATGGAAAATGAATAAACTTTGTCGTGAGACGGGTGGGAAATAAAACCAATGTATTAAAATTGATGGGCGGTGGTTTTAAAACAAAGGTCTTCAGAATTCGAACCAAATATGGTGTGAGAATCAACCCCCTGTCCCTGTCCAATCAGAAGTAGTGGTCCCATATTTTGGCAACATTAAGGGGAGGTACATGGGCATAGAAGGGTATAATAGATATAGCATTAGTTAATTAGAGATGAGAGGGATGAGACTAGACGCTGACAAGAGAAGGAGATGCTGCAAGAGAGCAGAGGACCAGAGAGAACAAGCGTAGAAGCTTCTAGCTCCAGACCGTCAAGCTGATCGATTGCAGACTGAATCGCTGTCCAGAGAGGTCCTGAGGAGGGGCGGCGGAGTCCATTAGAAGAAAGGCACGGGAGAATCGAGGAGAAGTCGAGTATCAGAGAGGGGAACGACGCAGGCGTCGTTGTAGAGAGGTCACCGGTTCTGTCCTGATCCTGGAGGAGGTCTTTGCTCTTCATCCTTCCTGGGTCCTATTCTTTCCAACTCCTTGGCCAAGGGGTTTGGTTCTCGCATTTAGGTAAATATAAATGCAACCTTTAGTTGCGCTGCTGTCTCTATCTTCTCCTTTCTGAGGGACCGTCATTAATCAATAATTATTATTCTATGCTTCATCCGTGATATGCGATTAAGTACCATGTGGTTCTGTAATTTACTCTGCTAAATCTTTAGATAACCATTTTAAAACTTCCTGACTCAGTGGTTATTTCAGGATTATGTACTATAATGAATGTCACTCATTTTAAACTTCCCAATTAGCAAAGGATTCATTGGTAAGTCATTACTCTTCAATCGGAAGGTAATTGGTAGCAGGGATTTTGATAAAGAGTAACAACTGATAAACCCAGCGTAAGTATTAGCGTAGTATGAATGTATGGGCCCAAGTGAGTATCTAGTGTATGAATGCTGTTTGCTAATATCGCGCTGGATCAACTGCATAACAGGTAGATTACTGGTTTTGTATTTCACCTTTACTTTTACTTTTTTCTCTTCATGATCTTCAAGTAATTTCTACGCAGTAGCATTGTCCAAGGTCCTGGCGAAAGCCGCAACACCATGAGGGGTCCCCAAGGCTGAAACATGTAGACCTACATTTTTTCATCTGACACATACAGTTTTATATCCATACTGCAGGTGCGCTGTTTTTAATCCTGGCAGTGAGAACGAACGAATAAAGGCAACTCTATTGCTCTCGTTAGTTAGTTTTAGCTTCACCACCTATACTTTAGAGTTCTTCTTCTTCTTTTTGTAGCACTGCGCCCTCATCACACTAGTTTTGGTCTTACTCATCTGTAGGATTTAGTATATCCTAGTAAGGGTAGGAACAAAAACATCCTTGAGCTCCTTCCTCTCAGTGAGGGAGTTGTAGTCCTTGGTGAGACCAGGCCTTCTCGCCAAGAGGAGAATCCCAGATGATGAAGCAGGCCACCTATGGTGGGTGAGGGATTTCGTCGTGAAAGGTATCTCCCCAAAAGCCACTAGAGACTACCTCTAGTGTTTCCTTGTGCCGGCATAGGCACTTCAGACCCAAGGATTTCTTTGTTGTTAAAAAAGCTTTCAGCTTTAGGCCATTTATTTGAGCTTGCGTTTCTCTAATTAGCTTAGGCACCAACTGTGCCAGTGTTTTTAACCGGGGTGCACGATGTCCAAGCTAAATGGCATATCATCCTCCACTTGTTCCTCTGGGTTCTGCGCCTGCTGCTTCCATTGGCCAGCGCTTATAATGTGGCTCGGACAAGTTTGTACACTTGACAAGCACTCCAACAAATTAATGATCATGAACTCCAACTACATTCAACCCAAGTTCCCTCCGTACGAGTAGTACTCAAATGGGGGGATGCATGCCACCGGCCACTTACTACTACCAACGGGAGCCTGGCTTCTAGCCTCTACCAGCCGAGGCACCGTACCCACCACAGCTCGCCTACCCGGAGGAGGGCTATGGCTAACCACGTGGGCAAAGCTACCATGAGGCACCGCAAAAACAGGCGCCGCAGCCACCACCACCATTACTGCAGCAGAGCCAACTCCTGCCAGCCGGGAAGCAGCTGAACCCTTGCCACAGCCACTGCAGCAGCACTGTGAGACCCTGCTGCCCCAGGAACTCTCCTGTGCCCTGCCCAACCACAGCCTGTAACCCAACTGCAAGGGCAAGGAGCAGGCCATGGGGTACCCGTGGATGAAGAATAAAATGTACATATCAACACAGGTAAGTGCTCTCTTCTGCTGGGCTGATGGGAACCCCTCCTGGGAAGCTAAGCCCGCGCCCCAGTTCACCCTCTGCCCAAACCCACCACAGCTTAAATTCTTGGGTGTGTTTTAGCAAAACATTGCATGTTATACCTACTGCTGTTAAACTGCAACCTCCAAAGGCTTGCCAGTTTTAGGAGAACTCACTTTGGTGTCTCCCCCACCACCCTTTTTGTCATCCCGGTGTGCCCTCTGAAAATATCCCTTTATAAAAAGGGAGATAACAAATCTCCCTGCTCTCTCCTGTGTGTTCCGGGATATGTGTTTTTAAAACCATACTCCTTACCTTTTATAAGGATATAATCAATGGACATTGAAACAGGTCCCTTTCGGGCCCTGTTGTCATGTCCTTAACTATTCAGGCAAAAACACTCATTCATTTCCGAATACTAAGTGTAAAAGCGTTAAGGCTTTACTTAATCTTCCATTCCATATAGGTGTTTGCTTTTTCCAGGATGTTACATTTTTAGGACTCGCCTATGCAGCACTTGCGCTGTCTCTCCGAGACATGCTGTACTCAGGTATGTACTTGAAGCTCTGCCAAACTTTTCCATTTGCTCCTGTTACTGTCCTTTCTAAATGGTGGCTTTTGATTCCAGAATAGGCTTAGAAGCCCCTCCTTAGAACCGCCTTGTCTGCTTTTGTAACCTCCCATGAGTACTGGACCTCTTACTTGTGTTCTTACTCAGCAGGTTTGAGTAACAGTCTGCGGCCACTATTTTCTTAAAGGACTTCCTCCTACCAGCTGCTGCAGGCAGGACACGCTGTCCCCCAAACACTTGTTTCTATTTTACCATCTTTATTAACAGGCTTGCCTCTAAAGAAGACCCCTCCTACATGCCGGTGTGCCTTTATTAATAGATTAATAACTGTCCTGTGTGCTTCAGCTTGCTCGTCTCCTAGGCTGCCTCCCCCGTCTCCTCCCTGCTTCATGTTTGAAGGAGCGCGCCTTTTAACACTCCAGCAGGCTCGCTCGTCTTCTCATCTGCCTCCTCCTTCCCACTGCTTATTATTGCAGAGAATGTGCCTTTTAACAACTCTCGAGCTGTGCTTGCACAGAACTGCTGCTCGCTCGTCTCCTCGGGTGCCTCCTCCTCCGCCCCAGTATGTCTCACATAGAGGAGCAATCTAGCCTGCTGTCATATTATTTGCAGCCAATCGTTGTGAGTCTTATTTAATGCACACCAATCGCGCATGGCAGCTGACTAATAACAAGTACGCACCTGAGGAGATGGGCCAGTGGCAGCTGTGTACAAGCGCTGCTCGTGTGCTAAAAGGCACGTTAGAGGTGTGATGAACCCAAGGTGCACTTGAAACAGCTGCAAGCGTATTGAAAGCACATTGCTTATCCAAATAAGAATAGTAATGAAATGTGTCCGATTCGTTCAGCGGACAGGGAAGGCCTGAAATCATCCCAGCTGCACTGGAACAGTGGCAACCGGCACACTACCACCTTAAATGTGCCCTGTGCAGCTGCAGCCAGCAGGATCCTGCCCCTGCCCTCCTCACCTCACCTGCCCACCCCTCCCCTCCAACACCCGATTCCAAAGCTATGAGTAATCCTTTTTTAGGTCTCGCCTAGCGTTGCAGCGCGCATGCGCTGCTCGCTCTGCGAGGCATATTGTAGTAGGGTGTTTTAGAAGTGGAGTGGAAGCCCCGCCCATCTTTTTCATTGGCTGGCGTCATCGTCCATGGTAAACGCTGGCTTCCGATTGATAATGAGGCTTCTTAGTCCCTCCTTGTTACCGCCCTGTCTCCTTTTGGGACCGCCCATCAGGACTGGATCATTTACTTGCGGCGTTATACTGTCTCCTTTAATTAGTGGGTATGCACTTTTTTTTTTCATTCGCGCAATGGCGACAGCTTGTTGAGTGTATGTTTCGGGAGACAAGTCCACTGTGCCTGTCATTGCTTTCAGCTGGGAGTTTGGGCACGAAGCTTTGCAGAAGTGATGTTTCTGTCCTGCACTACTATAGCACACAGTTATCCTTGCAAAGCAGGCTTCACTGATTGCCGTTTTGCTACACTTATCTTAGTTTCAAGCGCCTCGTTCGTATTTGTATTATTTATTTATTTTATTGAGGCGCGGCTTCCTCCCGTTTTCGTTGCGCTGTGCTTCACATTATGAGCCCTTCCCCTCACCTCCGAGTGCACCCAGCCCCTACAGCAGTCGTCTACGCCGAGGTGCCGTCAGAACAATAAATGATTGGCTTTAAAAAAGAGCAGACACTGGAACTCTCCCGAGGAAGCCCCCTTCCTCGAATATATATTTTTATTTCATGACGCATTGTGAGATCCCGAGTTTAAACTTCTAATTGCCTAAAAACAGCAACCGTAAATCCAGAGATAACAATCTCGGAGTGAGATTAATTAAACACTTCATTGTGTCGGTGCCACCAGGCCCGCACCATACATTGTGTCGCACACACGCAAGCACCCGGAGGGCGGGCTCGCCCGAAGGTTTAAATAAATGAGCGCAAGACCGCTTGTGGTCTTTTAGGCCCGCACATTAACCCCCTGTGTGTGTGTCCTCCTGTTTTGCTGCGTAGCCACGTCAGAGGCCTAGCCTCCGTGCAGCGAGCGTCCAGCCAGGCCTGGACGCCACATTGGTGACGAGGCGGGTCCCACCCGCGCCTCTGCCACGCCTCACCTGGTCTGGTTGCTGTACCTGCCGTCGAGGTGCGGTGTGGCCTCTGCTGTCATCTCGGCCGCTCCGCCACGCACACAACATGGAAACAGGGGCGCGTGCCGCCCCGGTGGGTGCCCACCCCGCTCTGGAGAACAGCCGGCAGTGAGTGGTGTCGAGCGGGTGCCCACCCCGCTTTGAAGACGGCGGCCGATTATTGTGTGCTGTCCAGCTGGTGCCCACCCCGCACTGGGAGCCGTCGGTGAGTCCATCAGCTGTGGAGACCGGGAAAGAACAGAAGCGGCCGAGTGGGACTGCCAGAGGCGCCGCGTGACGCAGGTGAGACTGAGCCTGCTCAGCGCGCACACGCCCGCTCCGGCTGAAGGCCTCTCTCCCACGCCCACGTGGTCGAGCTGGCTGCCCTGGGAGACAGGGCTCGTGTGCACCCTTGCGCTCTGCGCGCTCCACAGTGGTGCAGAGGCAATCAGGACGCCCCGCACGTGCACGGTCCCAAGAGCCAGGGAAGGCAACAAGCATTGCCTGCTGCAAGAGTCATCACGGTCCCAAGAGCCAAGGAAGGCAACAAGCATTGCCTGCTGCAAGAGTCATCAGGACTTTGGACAGCTTGTGCAGCTCGCACCCCCCTCGCCACCGGCAGCGATCACTGGCAGGCACGTCGAGCCATCTACCTGCTCCTGCTCACCATTGGCTAACAGTGATCTGCGCTGCCCGCATCGGCCCAGCGCTGCGAACTGGTCCCTCACCACCATCATCAAGCGCTAGTCAGCGCAACCGGGCACCAGTCCAGACCCCTGCACAGCCATCCGCAACGGTTGGAGGGCAGTATTGGATCATTCGCCTGGTGAGTCACTCACGCGGTGGTGGATCAGCGAGTGCACCTGCGACCAGTCATGAGTGTACCCAACGTGGACGGAGCTGGTGCTCCCGCGGCGCAATCGCCGGCCCCGCAGCAGGTGCCCCTACACGCACCACCGCAACCCGGTCATGCCACGGCGGCCCCCCTGCCCCCATTCAGCGAACTTGCAGATCCGGCAACGGCGGCAGCGCGATGGAAATCCTGGATTGGCCGGTTAGATCACTACTTCGTAGGCATGAGAGAGATGGATGGGAAGGTGAAGAGGTCGCTCCTCATGTGCTATGGAGGGGTAGAATTGTACGATTTATTCGAGACGCTGCCCAACACTGGGGCGGATGACAACTACGATGAGGCGGTGGCGGCGTTAAACAGGCATTTTGACCCGCAAATAAACCCTGACTTCGAACTTTTCAAACTCCGGCAAGCCAGACAAGGGGAAGCCGAGACCATAGATGTATTCTACGCCCGGCTGAGGAAGCTACCGAGCTCCTGCACACTGCATGACCAGAGGGAGGAGATCAGGGCGCAAGTTATACAAGGATGCCGTTCAGTGACGCTGCGCCGCCTGATACTGAGGCAACCAGGCATCATTAGCTTGGACGAGATCCTCGTGCTCGCCAGGTCACACGAACTGTCCAACGCTCGTGCGGACGAGATGGAGGCGGCTCTCAACCGGCCCACTACGCAGTCAGAGACCTCCCCACCTCCAGTGATAAAAGAAGGAGTGGATGCGATTCAGAGGCGACCGGCGACACCTAGAGGATCCGGAAGGCCGCCACAGAAGAGCGCATGTGGTAACTGCGGTTTGGATCACCCGCCGGCGGGCAGGTGCTTCGCAAGAGGAAAGACCTGCTCCCAATGCGGGAAGCTCAACCATTTCGCAAAGGTATGCCGAGGAGGGAGAGCAAAGACAAACATGGCAGGGAAGCGTGGACCGTCAACGGCAGTGAGACAACTGACGCTGGAAGACCGTTGGATCAAGTGGACACCACCCCGCCATGGTTTGGTCTAGGTGCGGATGACGATGATGTCTTCATAGTGTCGTTCGTCAGTCGAGAAGGTCCGAAGCGCCGACCTCCACCCATGTGCACCATCACAGTGGCAGGCTCCTCTGTAAAAGCACTCATAGACACCGGGCTTCAGTAAACGTGATGGATAGTGATCAATACAAGCAGTTGTCACCGCGACCCCCGCTCGAGCCCTCCAAGGCAAGAATATACACCTACGGTGGGACGGAGCCACTACCCTTACTAGGAGTCATGGAGGTTGAAGTCACCAGTGAAGGGCGCCGCCTGCACACACGATTTCACGTTACTGAAGGAAAGCGTGGAACGCTCCTTAGTTGCTACACAGCGGAAGACCTGGAGCTGGTCTTTTTCGCCAACCAGGTGCATGACCTGCACGCCCGAGACATCCTCAGAGACTTTCCCATGTTATTCGAAGGATTGGGGTGTTTGAAAGGGAAGCTGTTCAAACTACACATAGATCCAGCGGTCAAGCCTACGGCCCTGAGGCACAGGAGGGTGCTGTTCCACCTTCGCCCTCAAGTGGAGGAAGAACTGCAGAAGCTGGAGCAGTTGGGCGTAATTGAGAAGGTGTCAGGGCCCACCCCATGGGTGTCGCCTTTGGTCGTTGCCCCCCAAACCGAAGCAGCCAGGATCCATTCGACTCTGTGTCGACATGCGGCTTCCGAATAAAGCTGTGAAGCGGGAACGACATCTCACGCCCACCATGGACGACATAGTGGCCGACCTCAACGGGGCCAAGTGGTTTACAAAACTCGACCTCAACGCAGGCTACCACCAGCTTGAGCTCCATCCTGATAGCCGAAACATCACAACTTTCTCCACCCATGTGGGGCTGCGCCGCTACAAGCGTCTGAGCTTCGGGGTGTCCTCCGCAGTTGAGGTGTTTCAGAACGCGATAAGGGAGACACTCACGGGGCTGCAAGGCGTGATCAATTTGAGTGATGACATACTCGTGTTCTCGAAGACGCTAGAAGAACACCATGTACACCTCAGGGACACCCTTCGACGGCTGGCGGAGAGTGAACTCACCCTTCATCGAGCGAAGTGCTCATTCTACCAAGAGTCGGTGGAGTTCTTCGGTTACATCTTTTCCAGGGATGGCCTACGGGTCAATCCGAAGAAGGCAGCGGCCATCCGTGCTGTCCCGAGACCTACGTTGCCCACAGAAGTCCGTAGTTTCCTCGGCATGGCCACGTATTGTGGCCGGTTCATCCCCAATCTAGCGCCACTCTCCGAACCTCTTCGCAACCTCACGAAGTCGGGCCAACAATGGGTCTGGACCGCAAAAGAAGACATGGTGTTCCATGCTGTGAAGGAGGCCCTCATCGACGACAAAGTCATGGCGTACTTTCGACCCAACGGACGCACGGAGGTGGTGGTGAATGCCAGCCCTGTGGGGCTAGGTGCGGTTCTCATGCAGGAGACGGAAGCGAAGGAGTGGGTCCCAACTGCCTATGCCAGCAGAGCGTTAACAGCAACAGAGATGAGATATGCCCAGATAGAGCGCGAAGCCCTGGCTATCAAATGGGCATGCCAACACTTTCATCTCTATCTCTATGGACAGGAATTTCGTGTGGTCACTGACCATAAGCCTCTCGTTCCGCTCTTTGCAGGCACGTCCAAGTTGGCTCCCCCAAGGATCGAGAGATGGGGGGTTCAATTGCAAGCCTACCATTTTGACGTAATCTTCCGACCAGGGGTCAACAACCCTGCTGACTTCCTGTCTCGCAACCCCGGCACGTCTGCTCCACCAGGACACGTGGCCGACAAAGACAACACGGAAGAATTTGTTCGAATGATCTCTCAAGAGGCCTGCCCTAACGCTCTCATGCTCGAGGACATCGGTAGGGCCATTGAGTCTGATGAATGTCTGACTAAGGTCAAAGCAACGTTGGTGGACCGGAGCTGGCATCATTTTCTTGACGGAGTCAGCGCCTTGACAGAGGGGGAGAGACTGTTCCGTCAGCAGCTTTGGAGAGCCCGGAGAGAGCTCAGCGAAGGTCTTCATGGGATTGTCCTACGCGGCACCACCCTGGTGATCCCCAGGAGCCTTCAAGAGAGAGTGGTCTGTCTGGCGCATGAGGGCCACCAAGGGATAGCTAAAACCAAAGCCTGTCTCAGAAGCAAGGTATGGTTCCCTGGCATGGACACCATGGTCGAGAAAGCAATCCGCACATGCCACTCGTGAAACATCACTGGAAGCGACCCTACACCACACCCAGTCATTACTGAAGTGCCATGCCCGGAACCATGGACACGAGTTAGCGTTGACTTTGGGTCGTTCCCTGACGGGCGGAGCACCCTGGTCCTCATTGACTCTCACTCAAAATTCCCTGTGGTGGAAATAGTGTCCTTGACGGTTTTTCCCCAGGTCAGGGCTGTACTTGACCGCGTCTTCGCAATGATGGGACTTCCGGAGGAAATAAAGTCAGATAATGGGCCACCCTTCCAAGGGAGAGAGTTCCAGGAGTACCTGTCGTCCCGCGCCATTCGACATCACAAGAACATGCCACAATGGCCGCAGGCAAATGGAGAAGTAGAACGCTTCATGCGAACCTTGAACAGGGCCCTTAGGATTGGCGTTGAAAAGGGCGACGATGTCGAGCACTGCCTCCAGCAGTTTCTAAGTGCATACCGTCAGACACCCCACTGTACAACTCAATGTGCCCCGGCGCACCTGCTGTTCAGGAAAGTGCCTCGAGACAGCATTCCTGCTGACCCGTTTCGGAATCCACCCGAGCTGGATCAAGATGCTACACAAGCCAGAAGAAAGAGTAAAACGACAAGGCAAGCCAAGCGCGCAGGGCGCAACCGATGGACATTCAAGTTGGAGACCGAGTCATTGTGAAAGACCGATACCCGGGATGGAAGTATCGCACTTCGTATGAACCGGAGGTGTGGGAGGTCGTTAATGTGCAAGGAACCATGGTGTCTGCTATGCACAGGTCTTGAGTGGTCACCCGAAATGTGTCTTGGTTTAAGAAGGTGGGGGTCAGCCTAACAACAACAAGTGAAGAGATAGGAGTGGAAGAAGGGGGAGAAGAAATGATACCGCCGAGCACTCCACGAAGTAGTCAGACAATGGCGATACAACGTCCAGATGGAGGATCACCGGGTGGTGAAGAGCAGGCGAACCCGAATGCAAGCCCCCAGTCACCGGAAAGAAGCGATGGGACGACAGGGGTAGAAAACATCTCCCGGAGCCAGAGGTATGGTCTTCGGCCGAATCCTGCCCCCAGCCAAAGACTAAGAGACTTTGCATGCTAGGTGTACCAAAACTGAAAGTGCAGTATTAAAATAAAATGTCTTAGTATCTAAAAGATTGGAGGGATGTAGTGTCGGTGCCACCCGGCCCGCACCATACATTGTGTCGCACACACGCACCCGGAGGGCGGGCTCGCCCGAAGGTTTAAATAAATGAGCGCAAGACCGCTCGTGGTCTTTTAGGCTCGCACATTAACCCCCTGTGTGTGTGTCCTCCTGTTTTGCTGTGTAGCCACATCAGAGGCCTAGCCTCCGCGCAGCGAGCGTCCAGCCAGGCCTGGACGCCACACATTGGACTTTTTTTTTTTAGTATGTCTAATGTCTGTGACTGATATTCGCATTGAATAGGGAGCGAACGTAAACGCTATGTTCTCTCGCACCCTTGGTTGCCCGGTGGGCACAGCTATTTTGGTTTCCTTTTAAAATCTGTTCGCGGGCGTGGCCATTCATTGGCCCTGCTGCTCCTTTCATTCTCCTCCACAGGGTCTCTAGCGCTCAGCTGGTAGGCCGGAAACAATCCACTGTTTCCGTTCGCAGTCAGTGGCACACAGCAGAACCCTAGTCCATTATGGAGGGGCCAACGCCCACCATCGTGTTTCATATTCATCGAGCAGTTTGGCTCCTCACGTCAACCTACAACTAACTGCACAAAAAAATCAAAATGCTCAGCCGGCCGTGCCTGGGACCCATTTGTTTTGCTATGGTCACAATTAACTTGTTGATATAGTAAATAAAAATCAAGTACCCCTGGTGCGGCCGCCAGCGGGGATGTCCTGTTCCTAAAAAAACAAGCATTGGCATAGCCAATAGGTCTCGCCTTTGGGACCTTATAAGTGTTTAGCCATGCAACAGTTTATGTTGTTGCACCAAGGATATTGTGCTGGATAACTAACCACTTATAAGGTCCCAAAGGCGAGACCTAATGGCTATGCCAATGCTTGTCTAAAGTATGTGTTTTGTAGCGTTGCTAGCTAAATGTATTCTGAAGAAAAAAAAAGTGTAAAGGAAAAACACGTTTGAAAAAATAGAAAACTAAGTCTGCAATTTTTCCAAGGATCGGCCTTGTGGTGGGAAGTGATTCTAAGGTTATAAGTCTGGGAAGAATCTACTAAAAAAAATACTTCAGAGGAAAAGGTTAGTCATTTGCTCTGCTTATTCTTTCAGCTCCCCTACCTAGCTTCATAAACTGAAGGGTCTTTAGCCTAAACAAGTGGCACTATTCACTGCTATTTGGGTTCACAGTCTTATGGCGGGCAATGTGGTTAAACATGTCTGAGCCAGGCATTATCCTAGAAAATGCTACAAATCAAATTAGAGTGTTATGCTTCCAAAGAGGAAAACGAGAGTCAACTCTACAGCCAAGAGGACAATATATGTACTTGGATAGAAATTAAGAAGTGATGTTTTGTTTTACAGTACAGGATATTTTAATCCTGGCTTCTGTTTTTGAGCTAAATGTCTTGCAACTCAATTGTGAATACTGAGATTATGTCGCACAACATCCGGGGACACCAAAAATAAACCAAAACGAAAGTGAAAGCAAATGATTTCGTACATGGATTAAGGGGCTCAAACATGCTGGTCCATCTCAAAACTATACCTGGTTTTAAAAGGGGCGAGAAACCCCAAAAAGCTGCAGGACTATTTTTGCATATGGCCATGTCTGAACTGGGGTGGTGGAGTGAGCTAAAGAATGATGATGGATTAAACCCAGATCAGTTGACTGGGGGTGAGTGTTTGATTGGCTCAAACGTTCCGTCCATCATCCCCTTTTGTATCGCTTTGGTCGCCCTAAGTTGGCGGGGGTATGCCCAGACGTGGGTCCCTTGCTCACTTTGCCACTGGATTCAAGCAAGCCTGGCTGATGACGGCTGAAATGCCAGAAACCGGTCCTAGGATGCTTGTTTCCGGTCCAGGGAAGACATGGCTTGGCAATTCGGGCTGGACTGTTCCCATGAGGCACAGGGTCAGACTGATTTGCATATGGCCATGTCTGAACTGGGGTGGTGGAGTGAGCTAAAGAATGATGATGGATTAAGCCCAGATCAGTTGACTGGGGGTGAGTGTTTTATTGGCTCAAACGTTCCGTCCATCATCCCCTTTTGTATCGCTTTGGTCGCCCTAAGTTGGCGGGGGTATGCCCAGACGTGGGTCCCTTGCTCACTTTGCCACTGGATTCAAGCAAGCCTGGCTGATGACGGCTGAAATGCCAGAAACCGGTCCTAGGATGCTTGTTTCCGGTCCAGGGAAGACATGGCTTGGCAGTTTGGGCTGGACTGTTCCCATGAGGCACAGGGTCAGACTGATTTGCATATGGCCATGTCTGAGCTGGGGTGGTGGAGTGAGCTAAAGAATGATGATGGATTAAACCCAGATCAGTTGACTGGGGGTGAGTGTTTGATTGGCTCAAACGTTCCGTCCATCATCCCCTTTTGTAGGACTATTTTTGCAGGCATTTTTAAGGAATCTCTGCTATTAGTGGGAATAAAATAGATGGCTAATGGTCATTGGTAACTAGGGGGTGAAAAACACAGGAAGCATGAATAAATATAGGAAGCAATCACAAGGACATGGTAAAACTGTCCTCGGAGACGCTAACAAAACATGGAGCTGAACAAGGAAATAATGAAGAACCTGAAGGGTGCAGCACATTGGCATTTAGCATCGCAAACTGGCAGCACTTACCCGTGAGGAATCCATTTCCACATTCCACTTTGGCCTGACCAAATAATCTTTATTGGAGGGCACAGGAACTCTGGCACGAGCACAAAAGCCTGGGTCACTGGGGCGCAGGGCTCTAGAAAGAACAAGCATTGGCCGCGCGGCCGTGAAACTGACACGAAAGTGAAAGTAATCGCGAGCGTCCAGATGGTGAGGGAAGCCATATGGCGCCTGATCGCGCGTGCACGCTCGCGTGAACGCAAGCTGGTCGCCAGCAAAAGCCACTGTTTGCACTTCCAAAACCCGCTTAGTAAAACTCTCGCCAGTGCAGCGCATGCGCTGGCTCAGGCGAGACCTAAAAAGCATCAGCAAAAACAAAATGGCCTGCCACAGCATGACGTATAAACATGCAAGCGTCAAATCCATTTACACGTATGCCTCATGATGCCTTAGCCATTTTTTTTACATTTAATTTACTGTCCCAAGATGGCGGACATCATCCTGGAAGCAGTAAATTAAACGAATATGTGTGAAAGCACATCAAAGCGAAAGGAGCGGCCTGTTAGCAAATTGTAGTTGCTGGGTCCTCCTGAAATGAAGTGTTTTTTTGTTTTTTTTTTTAAAGAAAAAAGGGTGCAATGGATAAGGTCAGAAAGCATTTGAGGAGCAGATGGGGCAGGGGGAGAAAGTCAATGCCAATGATCTTGGGAGAAATGGCGAGGGAGAGCAGGAGTGTAGGGACTAAGGAGGAACGATGTAGCAGAGGGATTGAAAAATAAAAATGAAACAAGCAAAAATAAGCTGAATAGGGAGGGGTGGGGGAAGCAACAGAGGAACTGGGGCAGAGGAGCAACGTAGTGTGTGTGGGGTGAGGGTCTGAGGGTGAACAGGTCATCTAGTAGAGAATAAAAACACATGCACTGCCATGGAGTGCTGAAAGAAAAAGCAAAAAGTAGGTCCCTGAACGTAAAGAGTGGAAGAATACAAGATATCCGGTCAAAAGGAAAGTGGAGAAGCTATGCTCCTGGGGAGAGACACACACAAACGAGAAAGGAAAGTCCTTGTATAAGAACCAAACAAATGGCATTGGTAAGAATCCCAAGGGACTGTACACAACTGACGACTTGCCTATTATAACTATTGATATAGTACATAATAAAGTCTTTGACACCAGAAAACTAAACGTAGGTGGGCAAGACCTAAAAAAAGAGACAGTAAAATTCACACACACATGCATATACATATGAGAGAAATGCATTTATACATACAAACGTCAATGAGAGAGATGTAAGCACACACAAACACACATGTTTGAGATTTACTTATATGACAGAAACATGCATACACACAAACACATGTGGGACATGCACAAAGCCACAGGAATATATGAAGAAAATGCATACACAACACACACAAACTTATATGAGACAGATACACCCACACACACAGGTGAGAGAAATGTATACAAATCCACTCATACACATGCCTATAATGCACACACATAGATGAGAGAAATGCATACACACCCACACATACATGAGATGCACACACACCACACACATGTAAATGAGAGCGGTGAACACATTCATATATATGACCGCATACACACACACACCTATATGACAGATGTACACACATCACACAGAAGCACACATATGAGAGGAATGTCCATAGAAATACGAGAGAGTTACATACACAAAATAAAAACATACACCATCACAAACTGGAGAGGTGCAAGCCCATATGAAACATATAGAGGCAGAACTGCGTATACCCACAACATAAGAGATATGCACACACACACAGATAAATGAGAGAAATGCAGACATTTCACACACATATTTGTGAGAGAGATGCACACACATAGTTATGTTTGCGAGAGGGTAATAGAGGAATTCAGGTACAAAGACACAAATATGTGAGAAGGATGGCTGTTCTATCAGAAGTAGGACAGAGACACTCAGAGGAAGGGCGAACGAGGTATATCAAAGCGTACAAGACAACACAGAAATATGTGGGACAGAGAGACCAATGGATGAGGGTGAAGGAAGGTACAGTAACTGAAGAGAGACAGCAACAGCCCGACTGGAAATCTGGAAAAGACCGGCAAACACAGAGGGAGAAGAAAACGACAGAGAAAAAAAAACACACAAACATGAAACAGAGAGAGAGAGGGATGGTTTGACATGTGAAGACAGAGAAAGAGCGAAGAAGAGATGAAGCAGTAAACAGGCAGAGAGGTGTGCTGAAGTGAAGCAAAGACACAGGGGAGAAGAAGAGAAGAGAGAGGAGGTGGCGAGGTGCAAAGATAGTGAGATATAGACAAACAGGAGGAGAGAGGGGGTGGGACAGCAGTACACATATAGATGCATGCAGGAGAGAGAGAGATGGCAAGAATGAGTACACGACCAGGCAGATGAACAGATGGAGAGGGGAGGGAGAGGCCGAGAGAAACACGCGACGAACAGGAGAAGGGGAGAGACCTTAACTGAAAAGGAGGAGAGGCTACAGCTACGAGAAAGAGGAAACCAGGGAGGAGTGTGATCGGATCGAAACATGCACGGACGAAAAAGAGGATGAATAAAACCAAAGAGGGAGAAACTCCCACGGGGGCGGGGGACGGGGGGTAGTGAGTCTCGAGACAGAGTGCGAGAGGGGGAGGGGAAAAAGAGGGGGCAATACAGCGGGGTAGAGAGAGAATGGAGGAGACAGGGGAAAAGAAAGGGAGAGCGCGAGAGGTGGAGGAAGAAGAAGATAAGGGGAACAGAGAGATGGTGTGACTGTGAGAGGGGTGACAGGCAGATAGAAAGAGACACACTATAAGGAGACGGGGTGAGAGGGACAGCAAGAGGCAGAGAGCGACGTGACAGGTGGCGGGTGCGATAGGGAGTGAATGTGTGTGTATGGGAATGTGGGCGAGAGAGAGGCAGAGAGAGAGACAGAGAGAGTCAGAGAGAGACAGAGAACGAGCGAGAAAGAGAACCATCGAGTGCTGTAGTGAAAAGATCGGTGGATGTAAGGCCCACTCACTCTTGTGCACACGTCACAGAAGCCCTACAGTTGTAACAGCAGGGCCAATGCAGCCGCACTCTACCCTCACCACAGCGACATATCTCTTAAAAGCATTCAGATAAAGTTACAGGTGACCTCAAGCACACCACACGCGGATGTGCACATCATTGCACGACAATTATTTCCCCTAGTGATGCATCTATACAGACCGGTTGATGGACACCCAACCACTTGGCTGAATGGAAACTGGGAAACTTCTTCAGCACAGCCAGACATACACACAGCGCACCACAAAGGAAGGAATGGTATTGGATGGATTTCACAACTCACATTGATCATTATGAACCACTAGAAAACTAGGGGGCATATTTACAAGCCCCTTGCGCCACCCGTACGTCACTTTTCCCATGTTAAAAATGACGCAAAATTGGTGCAAGGGGCTTGTAAATAAGCCCCAAGGTATTCATCCAATATCGACGACCCAAGCAACTGTTCATAACCCATCAATGGTAATGCTGTAACTTAGTGAAAAGGGTACAAGACCAAGAGAGTGCTATGAATACCAATCACTAGAAGAAGATGCTAAACAAATGCTGTCAACGTAACACAACACATAGCAATACCATGACAGGGGTAATAGGCTACAGAAAGGAGAAAAGGCACACCCAGGAATCAAGGAAAGAGGGAAAGAAACTTGAACGTGAATAAGGCAGCGAGACAGACAGCACACAAACAATGAAGCACACCGAGGAGAACTGGAGAATGTACACACAGAAGGAAAGAGAGAGAATGAGAGGAAGATAAAGGATGGAAGTGGAATTGAGAAAGGTCAAAGGAGAGGGAACGGGGAGAGGGTGGGGGGATGAGAGAGAAGGGAAAAAGCGAGAGAGAGGAAGTGAGAGAATGGCATTGGGGTCAGAATAGGCAGCAGGAACAAGAAAGACAAAATAGGAGTGAGGGCACACATGGGACCAGGCTTCAGAAGAAAGTACACTGTTTGCCCTCCACATGCTTCCAATGACCTTCACCAAGCATTCACATTTCAAAATGAATTAAACAAATCACCGAGTAGCACCGTCTTGGCAGCAGGCATGAGCGCCAAGTTCCCCTTCCCTTGGCATTGCCACCATCCGCTGCAGCAGCTGGTCCTTCGCTGCCTGTTGGCTCCATGTCAAAGAGGGGGGTGTGGGGAGTGTTGAGAGACATTCCCTTGGCCTGGTTTCAAACCATTCGACATCTCCAGAAACATGCCGCTTGCCCGGAATGTGCCACCCCGTACTTGGAATGTGCAGTCCATTCAGGTGGGAAATAAATAAATACAAATGGCAGGCCAATGAGTTTAAAAAAATAAAATCCAATTTGAGGCCCTTTCTGTCCCACCTGGGTCAAACACGCCTATAATATGCCAAGGTGTTCTTCACTTGCCTCGTCTCTGGTCACGTATCCTACTTCCATGCCATCCGGCGGTGACTGCCACTGTTGCCAAGAAGCTTTGGCGCACCTCCAGGCACACCAGTGTTATTTGCCCGTTCTCTCTGTGCCCACCTCTTCTTCACCGCCTCCCCACCGGACGGCTTCCAAAAACTCCTCCAATCTCTCACTGGAACCCGGGCTGTGCCAGCTGGCGCACGGCAAGCACGTGCCAAGACGACAGGCGGCAGCAATGGGGGCTTGGGGAGTGGGGGCATGGAACAGCCGTCTTGGCCTCAACATGCCCATTCCACTTCCCTCCTGCGTCACGGAGGAAGAGAAAGATACTGAAAAAATACTCTTCACCCTACAAAGGAAGACTCCCTACCTATGTCATGAGCCATTCAAAGAATTCTCTGGAAAGCGTAGTTCTTGGACCTTCTGCATTTTCACCACCAAAACCTTTAGGGTGGCAAGCGATATAGGACGGTTAAAACCGGCGGCTAGCACTGCGATAAAAATACGAAAGGGCTTGATAGTAAGCGGTTCGTGGGCGGGAACAGGTGTGATTGTCTCAAGTCTGTGCCAGGCTCTTGAAGACCTGTGCCAAGGGGAAGATGTGTCAGAGGAGAGCACATCCCTTTTATAGAGAACAGCCTTGCAGAGCATCATGGGACAGTGGGGGATGGGGCAGAGAAGGAAGCACAGAAACAATAAGTTGGGTGGGGGACAGAAAGCAAGATCTCACTTCATAAAACCTAAATAGTTTAAGAAATTGAAGTAATGGAGGGTGTTGATTGTACCAGGCATCAGACCGGTTCACCACTAGTTACTCAAGTCCCAGTATGATCATCAATTTAGTACCGTCTGCAAAAAAAAAAAAAAGGATGGATCTGAGCCCTTCTGTGATCTCAAACCTCTGTGGTTGAAATGAAGACTGTTGATCAGCCCGATTCCTTGCATCACATGTATGTTTGAAAATATGCTCTGCATTTGAACAAAAGGACTTCTGAGTCCCCTTCCAGTATCTTTCTCTCCACCAATAGATCTGATTCGTTGATTTTCATCTAGTCCCATCCACAAATCCTGCCAGAAATAACACATGCCCAATCATGATTGATTTAAGGGACTGTAGAACGAATGGTGTTGACGTTTGTAAATTTACAAAAGTCAGCGTTGTTATTTTGCTTTTCAAAATGCATACAGGAAAGTCCACGCCCTTCAAGGTCAAACAAGCTCTTTGGTTAACCTCCCATCTCCACTAGTAGACAATCCACTCTCATGTTACACCTGTCAGTGAATTATTAAATGCATCCGCACATTCCAAGCATCATCAGAGAGATATGCTCACACCACACCTCCCTTACAGATATTAATCACAACCAAGACGAATTGTCAGTAACAGCACTCAAAGAAATTCCTCCGAAACTCAAAGCCCAGTTCCCAGGAATCTCAGTTCAGGAACAAAAATAACTCATCCTGAAGGATGAAAGCAAAACTCAGAATACATAACTCAAGGTCACATGCAACTTCCAACACTTCTCTACTCCAAAAGCAAGTACACGAAAGATACAGGCACAGCAACACAGCTCGCGCATGAGTACCAAGGCTCAAAAAGACGGACCCCACATTGTGAGACCACAATGACGGCCCCCGGGGAAAGCAGGACGCAGTCTAGTCTTTCCCCGGGGGATTCGCGCCACACAGGGAAGGCTGGAGGGGAAGGGGAGGGAGTAGGAGAGGCTATAAGGGAGCAGGAAGGGGAAACTACTTCCTCTTCCTGTTTCCTAGCGCCAGCGGGAGGGTTGCAGAAAGTTGAGGTGAGGGAAGTTAGGTAGGGAATTGGGAATTCGTCTACTTTGGTGCCGGTCGGCGCCCGGGATTAGGGGGAAGCAGGAGGCGCATCATGACGGGCACTGACATGGAGGCAGTGAGGGAGGCCCTGCGTGTCCTCGGCCGGGCGGGGCGGGAGGACCTGCTGCGCCCGGGGGTGTTGGAGGAGGCTTGGGTGGGGATGACTCGGACCCCCGGTCCGCATCGGCCGGAGTGGCGGCGGCGGTGGCTGCATGCCGCGAGTCCCCTAAACGGACGCCACACGTGGTCGGGAAGGGGGGGGCCGGGAAGAGCCGGGGGAAGCGAGGGGGTGGGAGAAAAAGCCTGCCTGCCGGTCGTGTGGCCGTGGCGGCCGGGAGGGGGGGCCCGGGAGATGTGGAGGGACGGCCAGGGGGACTGCAGCAGGCGTTGGCCAGAGGCCCAGTTGGGAGGGGAGGCCCACGGAGGTCAATTTGAGGCGGCAGGGAAGGAGGGGGATTGGTGCAGGATTTCGGTGGGGGGACACAGGGGTGGGGTCCCAGGACTTGTTTGGGTCAGGGGGCACACGCAATGAGGGGGGCTCCTGGGGGAGTCACCACTGGACCTGTCGCAGTGGAGGGTACGTAGGGATAGGGGGTGCCCCTCCGGGGGGACACCGAGGGCAGGGGGTGGGGGGCCTGGCTGCGCAGGCGACGGCGGTAAAGGCGGGGGGTAGACGGGGGGCAGCCCTCGGCAGCCGGAGGGCGGAGGTGGGAGTGCATGACCTTGGAGGAAAAAATCCGGGATCAGAGGCGCGTTATCAACGACACAGAGGCGCAGTGGGCGGCTTTGTGTGAGGCCCGGGAAGCCAGGGGGAGTTGGAACGGGCGGAGGGGCCCCCACTCCCACATCAGAGGAGGAGGCCTGGGCGGAGAAACTTGGGCAGGAGGCCCCAAAAGGGGGCAAGTGGGTGTGGGCGGAGGATGATAGCTCCCCCGGACGGGGGTAGGGGCGGCCGGGACGGCTTTGAGGCCCGCTGGCGCTGGGACCCTCTCAGGTTGGAGCAGCCTGGGGGGGGGGACCAGCTGGCGGCAGCCGGCAGACGGGGTGGGCCGGCGGGGCGCAAAACGGCCCCAAGACGCCGGGCAGAAGCAGCAGGGGGTCCGCGGCGGCCTTCCCTCCACCGAAGGAGCGGGCATCAGCAAAGGGGGCAGGGGAACGGGGAGTGGTGCATGACAAGACTGGGAAAGGTGTGAAAAGAGCGGTGCAAGAGTTAACGTGGATGCCTGAGGATACGGAAGCAGAGTTGATGTTGGATTATGGGGAGGACAGTGATGAGCTTGAGGAAGGCGAGTTACGTGAGGAGGTTGAAAGGCCGGCCGGGAGGTCGGTGGGGGAGCGGCAACGACGAAATGTGTTGATATTTTCCAGGCACCGGCGGTGGCCAGGACACGGGCCAGGACGGCCTCTGCGAAGAAGAGCGGCACCAGCAAGTCGGAGGAAGGAGCACAGACCACCTTGTCAGGTGAGGGCAAGTGGTGGGAAGCTTGGGACGAAGGGGCAGGAAGGGGTAGGAAGAAGTCCTGCCGGTCGGTGGGCGTGGGGGAGGGGTCAGTGCGGGAACCCAAGGTTGTGGCACCCGGGACGGGTGGTCAGTCGGCCGAGTCGGGCAAAGAGGGGGGGAAGAAGGCGGTGGCCAGTGTCCAGACGGACAAAGAAGAGGGGAAGGACGGCAAGGGGGACGAACGACAGCATAAAAAATTGCCGTACATGGGGTTGGCTATGCCGTTGGGGTCGCATCTGTCAGAAAAAATACGGGCGAGAATATGGCGACACGAATATGTGGACGTTTTTAAACTGCTCCATAGGGAGATACAGGCCAAGGAGGGTTCCAAAGAGGAGGAATGGGAGCTGACTCGTAGACCGCGGGTGCCCGTGACCATGGAAAATTGGACGTCGGCCTTTCTGATTTATGCTAGCATATATTGCGAAAAGCATCAAGAAAGGGCGATAGCGATGTTAAAATATATGGACATCATTAGGAAGGCGCAGATGCATTTTGGGGGGTTTGCATGGCTCAGTTATGATGAGGAGTTTCGGGCCAGACTGGGAGCGAATCCCGACAAACCCTGGGGGAGGTGGACCAGGAACTGTGGATGCAATGGATGTCGTCCACGCAGTCGTCAGCAGCAACGCACACGGCGAGCGGGCTGCCGGTGACGTATCGGACATTTCCGACGCGTCCCGCTCAGTCTGGGGCGGGTAGTGGACAGGCCAGTGCAGGAACTGCGGGGGGTGGACAGCAGAAGCCAGGTGGGAGCACCACGGGAGCGTGTTGGAACTACAACAAAGGATACTGCTCCAGGTACCCGTGTAAGTTCAAACATGAGTGCTCCAAATGTGGTGGGAAACACGCACTCACCCAATGTTTTACGTTGGCAACACCATCAGAACAGTGGCGGGCCACGAAGGGACGGGGACAGCCTGGACCGAAGGGCGCCTACTCCGGTCCGGATTGAGGCCATGGGCCCGTGGCTCTCGGTATATCCAGACAGAGAGGCAGCTTTGAAGTTGCAGTGGGGATTTACGGAGGGCTTTCGGGTGGGGTATCAGGGTCCAAGGGAAAGGAGATGGGCTGACAACTTGAGATCGGCTAAAGAGTTGCCGGAGGTGGTGTCCGCAAAACTAAGAACTGAACTTAACGAAGGTAGGATTGCGGGCCCGTTTGTCGACTGGCCTTTAGCAGACTTGATTATTTCTCCGCTGGGGGTGGTGCCCAAGAAAGAGCCGGGCGAGTACAGGATGATACACCACCTGTCCTGGCCGGAAGGGAGGTCCGTGAACGACTTCATCGCGGAGGCGGACTCAAGGGTACTGTATGCTTCAGTGGACGACGCAATCCGCCTTGTACAGAGGTGTGGGCAGGGAGCGGAGCTGGCGAAATGTGATGTGAAGTCGGCGTTTCGTTTACTGCCCATACACCCGGCGGATTTCGCGTTGCTGGGCATGCAGTTTGAGGGGGCCATCTTTGTGGACAAAGTTCTCCCCATGGGCTGTGCGATTTCGTGCGCTCTCTTTGAATTGTTCAGCACCTTCTTGCAATGGGCATTTCAAAGGAGCAGTGGGCATAAGGAGGTGTCGCATTACCTGGACGATTTCCTTTTCATCGGACGGGAAAGGTCGGGTGCCTGTGGGCGAGCGTTGGCGCAGTTTCAGGAGATGGCCCGGCACTTTGGGGTCCCATTGGCGCCGGAGAAGACAGCTGGGCCCAGCTGTCAATTGACGTTTTTGGGCATTAAGTTGGACTCAGTGCAGTGGATAGCCCGGTTGCCGGCTGAAAAAGTGGGAGACATACAGGCCTGTGTGTTGGGGGTGATGGGAGAAAGAAAGATTGACCTGAAGACGGTCCAACGGCTTCTGGGGCTGTTGAATTTTGCTTGCAGGGTGGTGAGAGCGGGGAGAACCTTTTGCAGGCGCCTCGGCATGGCCATGTCCGGGCGGTGCTACCGCATCACAGGGTGCGGATTTCCTTGGGAGTACGAGCAGACCTGAGAATATGGCAGACTTTCCTGACCGACTTCAATGGGGTTTCGCTGGAATTCGTTGAGGACAAAACAGTGTGGCAAGTGCAGATATTTTCAGATGCAGCGGGGGCAGCAGGCTTTGGGGTGTTCTGGGATGGGAGATGGTGCGCGGAGCGCTGGCCGGCTCACTGGATCACGCAGGGGCGGAGCATTGCGTTTCTTGAGTTCTTTCCATTGTTGGTGGCTCTAGCGGTGTGGGGCAGTGAATTCAAGAACCGTTCCGTGTTGTTCCATGTGGACAACATGACAGTGGTAGACCTGGTCAACGGGCAGAGAGCAAGGGACTTGAGGGTGTTGAGGTTGTTGAGGTATTTTATGCTACAGTGTCTGCAGTTGAATGTGGTCTTTCGGGCAAAACATGTGCCAGGAGCGAGTAATGACATCGCGGATGCTTTGTCTCGTTCGCAGTGGAGCAGGTTTCGCCGCATGGCACCTGGAGCGGAAGTCCTCAAACGCAGTTGCCGGACGGCATCTGGGCCTGGGGGGAATGAGAGTCTGCAGCCTAGTGGAGAAGTCGATAGCGGAGACGACGCGGCGCACTTACAGATTGGCTTGGACGGAGTTCGGGGTCTTTATGGGCTGGACCACTGACAGTGGGCGCATGTCCGTTCAAGCGATGGAGCAGGGAGTGATCCGTTTTGTATTGCACTGTATTGAGAAGGGGTTGTCCCATACGACGATTGCAGGGAAATTGGCGGGAATCTCCTTCTATTGTAAGTTGTTTTGGGGATTTGATCCGGCGAAAGATGAGATTATCAGCAGAATGCTGAAGGGATGGGGCAGGGAGAGACTGGAGGGGGCTACGGGGGCGCCCGGGAAGCCATGACTTTTGAGGTGTTGCAAGGTTTATTGGGCATGTTGCCCATTTGTTGTTACGATGTTACGGAAGTGGCTTTGTTTCGTTTGAGCATGGTGTGGATGTTTTTGGGGCATTTCGGGTGTCAGAGTTGTTGGGAACGAAAGGTAAGGCAGGACGTCAGTATGTGGATGTGAGATTGGACGGGGGTCGGCTGGGGATATGGTTAGGCCAATCAAAAACGGATCAGGCAGGGAGGGGAAAGTGGATATGGTTGAATGAGAGTGGGTGCCAGGGTGTGTGCCCGGTAAAAGAGTGGGAGAATTTTTCGCAGGATGGGGCCGGGAAAAACGGGGAGATCTTCCTGCATGGCTCCGGCGATAGGTTGACGGCGGCCCAGTTGTTGGCAGTTATGCGTATGGCGTTGAAGCGGATGGGGCGGGACCCGAAGGGATTTGGGACACACTCTTTTCGGATTGGGGCAGCAACGGCGGCGGCACGTTTGGGGTGGTCTTGGGATCGGATTCGACAGATTGGGAGATGGAGGTCCCGTTGCTGCGAGCGCTACGTGAGGAAGTGACAGGGGCGCTGCGAAAAGGAGGAGTAGAGTGGTATTAGTTGGGCCAGGATGGTTTTTAACACCTTTTTTCTCATCGTAGGTTGTGTGAGGGGCCTAGGGACCAAGACTGTCACCTGGATAGCCGGGCACTCTTTCGTGCATTGGGCGGCGCAGTATGCAGATCGTCAGGTTTACGGCCGTAGCCTGGGACTGCGGAGCAGCCATCACGAGGTGCAATGGTGGGGAAAACGAGGAATGCGCTGGGGGGCGTTCTTGCCCTGGTTGACGAAGATGGTGTCGCAGAAAGGATGTCCTGACTTGCTGGTTTTACACTTGGGGGAAAATGACTTGGTGCGATTGTCAGGCCTGGCAATCATGCAACAGATGCAAAGGGACTTGGACGTGATGAAGCAACGGATGGCGGGCACCTGCTTGGTGTGGACTGAGTTTGTGCCTCGTAGAGTGTGGAGGGGAGCGGTAAAACCAGCGGCAGTGGAAAAAGCCAGGAGAAAATTGAACAGGGCGATGAGGGTTTTTTGCGACAACAGAGACATTAAAGTTATTGCTCACAAGGGGCTGCGGCTGGAGGAGCCGCTGCTATTCAGGGACGACGGGGTGCACCTTTCGAGGATGGGTAATGCATATTACATGATGGAGATGAGGGACGCGATCAGTAAGCTTTGGAATGAGTCCATTTGGTGTAGAAGGGTGTGAGGGCGAAAGGTGCATGGCGGCGGGGTGGGGCAGGTAACCACCCAAAGGGGGTTCCCTGGTTGGCGGAACTTTGGAGGGGTGGGGGAGTCCTGGACGGGCCCACCCACCTCTCGGGGGGAAGAGTGATTGATGGGGCTGCGGGATGCAGGAGTGCGATGACAGGTGATGCAAAAGAGGACGTCAGGAGACAAATGAAGAAGGATTGAGAACGGAGACGGGTTGTTGTGGAACGTGAAGAGAGATGGGGTGTAAGGGGAAAGAATGGAGCAAGTGAGACGAAGAAGCGGGGGGAAGTTCGTTGAGGTTATTGTTAAATATGTATTATGGTTAAAGTTATGTTTACAGCCTGTCCTAATAAATGGCCTTTTACGCTTCACCGACAGCGTGGACTGGTTATTTGGCGCGATGACGGCCCCGGGGAAAGCAGGACGCAGTCTAGTCTTTCCCCGGGGGATTCGCGCCACACAGGGAAGGCTGGAGGGGAAGGGGAGGGAGTAGGAGAGGCTATAAGGGAGCAGGAAGGGGAAACTACTTCCTCTTCCTGTTTCCTAGCGCCAGCGGGAGGGTTGCAGAAAGTTGGCCACCCACCCACCCTACAGTAAAGAGGGAAGGGTTAACTGAGGTGGATGGAGCATGCCAGTTTAGGGCAGGTTGTAGGGAGATAGGCGGAACTTTGGAGGGGTGGGGGAGTCCTGGACGGGCCCACCCACCTCTCGGGGGAAGAGTGATTGATGGGGCTGCGGGATGCAGGAGTGCGATGACAGGTGATGCAAAAGAGGACGTCAGGAGACAAATGAAGAAGGATTGAGAACGGAAACGGGTTGTTGTGGAACGTGAAGAGAGATGGGGTGTAAGGGGAAAGAATGGAGCAAGTGAGACGAAGAAGCGGGGGGGGAAGTTCGTTGAGGTTATTGTTAAATATGTATTATGGTTAAAGTTATGTTTACAGCCTGTCCTAATAAATGGCCTTTTACGCTTCACCGACAGCGTGGACTGGTTATTTGGCGCGAACAGCTCCACGTGTGAGCACCGAGGCTCGACTCAGATACCAGCAGAATGCAAGACAAAACCTTGTGACAACTGATTGAATTGTGTTTTACTTCACAAGACTTTGGAGGAAAAGAATAATATGCAAATCATTTGGAGATGTGAGTCTGCTTGTCTGTGAATGAGAATAGTTCCCACCAATAAGCACCAAGATAAGACCTGCAAACTTCACATTTCCACATGAAGCAAAACCGAACGAAAACAAAACACCCAAAGAATGTAAAGCCGAACAGCATCAACACATGGGCGCAGGATGCAATACCAAAGAGCAACAATATCCCCACAGAGGAGGCGAAACCAAACAGCAACAAGCGCGCGCGCCTCGCACGGCAGCAGGGGGAGGGGGAAGAGGAGGGAGCCTGCGCGATTCACTTGCGGGAGCGAGCGGCGCCAGGAGCGATAATTGCTACCATATGGCGCCAGCTGCTCGCTCCCGCAAGTGAATCGCCAAACGTGCACGCGTTGCCATTGAAGGCAATGGAACGCGTGCACGTTTTTGGCTGAAAAGCCGAATCGATCACAAAAGGTCTTTTTTCGGCGAGACCTAAAAATGGAAGCTGAGCTCATTGCCTGCTCTTCCCGGGCCACGTGAATCAACTGACTAGTGGTGTCTTTACTAAAGAAACTGATAGCGCGTTAAACCCAGCTCCCCATGTATTCCGTTGCCTTCTAATGTGTTTCCGGTGGCATGCAAGCCTGGTCGGGCGCCTGTACCTTATCTTGGGTCATGAGGCTTATACTACTAGCACCCCCACCAATCCCCCAAACCCGTATGTCAGAGAAGTGCGGACAAGGAGCACTGCATGCCGTTTAAGGTGAGCAAATGCTTGCATTTGTAGAATATGTGAGGCTGATTTATATAACTGTGTTATCCTGCAGTGTGACAGCATGGGCAGAGAAGCGAGTTTGTAATTACAAGTCCACTTGCTAAGAAACCGCTAAGTTCTTTCTGCCTTGAATTATGTTCTGAAAACCCCAGCGCTACTGCTGAAGCGCCATGAGTTCCTAGTAAAGACTGTTTATTTTAGAAAGTTAACCAGCATTTCATCAAAAGAAAGGGTTGCTCTTTTAACAAAGGCACACACACAGGATGTACTTGCAGCAAGTATTTTGCTTACGTTCATGCATTATCATGGTGTCCTGATTCCAGCTGGGGCTTGCATATCAGAATAGTCCGTTTCAGTTTTGCCTTATGTTAGTTTGTTTTTATCTGTTAGATTCTTGATAATGTTCACTTTCATTTTTAGAGAAACACATTTAGATTTTGGCACGCTCCCAGAGCCAGTGTACCTGAGCGCCAGGATTTGAAAACGAGCAGGGTCTTCACATTACTGATTTAAATATTGCAGTGTCATTTATTATCATGTGCAAAATCAGTGCATTTATTTGAATTATTCTACAAACAGTGCACAGCCCTTTTAATAAACTGTGCAATCCTTCCGAGGGCATTTTAGCAGCAAACTAAAACCAATCAGGAAAAACATTACCTTCTATTGAGTTTCAAATGCCTTGTGTCATATGTACCACTTCCGTACCACACTGAACAAGGATCTCTTTCCTTGTGTGCACGGGAACCCTCAGGGGCTAGAGAAAAGCCCTTTTAAAGCTTCTCAGGCATCACTCTTTTATTATGGTGCTGTAGCAGCACACAGGAGCATTCCTGAAATAAATTGAAAGGGGCAAGCCTGAGCAGCTTTACAGGTTATAACGGAATGTCCCCCCCTCCCCCCAGTCTTTCATTATCCTAAGTTTGCTAAAAGGGGTTAGTTTGGGTAGAAATGCAGTATTATTAGTAAAGCCAACTCCAACCACTGTGGTGCATTTTAAATCCTGAGTTTGTCCTTCTCCAGACCAGACACTCTTAAAATATACTGCCTACTAGTATGGATGACATGTGATGCTCATTCCTACACCTTGTCATCCTTTTTTTTTTTTATATATCATTTCCTAGAATTAATTACCCACAAACTATTAATTTTCTCTGTTTAATGTGGGTGTGATGTAAAGTGTTTTGACACTCTGCACTGTTATGAGCAGTGCTATAAAACAAATTAAATGCATGTGAGAGAGGGGCTATGAAGAGATGAGGGGCACTAATAGAGGGTGGTAGTGAGGGATTCCATGAAAAAGGAGGTCCGGGGGGCCAAAAAAGATTGCCGCACCGGGCACCACCTGTGCTAATGCTGGCTCTGAAAGAGTGAGTCTGTGATGTCTGTCACTGTGCTGTTTGACATTAATAGTTTTGTCCAGTTGGGAAGGCGTAGAACTCAATCTTGACTGTATGTACATATGGACTTTAATAGTACTAATTGCTTATTTTAAAATGTATTGCCAATCTGTTGCATCCAGTAGGTATTTTTTTGTATTTAATTGCATGTGTGTTTGCAACGTTAATAAAGTACTGCCTCCGAAAGATATGTTTTGTTTAATATCATGGTTACACAATTGTTTTACAGTACAATGAGCTTACCACGGCACTAGGTTAGTGCCCTTCCATTTTAGCTCCTTTGCAGCAGTTTCAAGATCTTAGAGTTTCTCGTTGCTCAAATGGGTGTCATTTCTGATATTTAACTGTTTCTATGGACTTCATTACTTGATTTTGCTCGCAAGAAAGTTTGTCACTCATAGTCGTTGAATGTCACTCATAAGTACACTGAAACTATGAAAGTGTCACACACGAGCAATCTGAAAGCTTGGCAGCTATGTATATTAACACAAATAAGGCTCTTACGGTGTAGTTGCAGGTATGACTATCTCCCCCAACCAAGCCCATCATCCACCAGTCTACCATTAAAATCTAACACATGTTTAATTATCCTTGCAGACACAGTGACGTTTGGCCTTTAACACTGGCTGCTTCACCCTAGCTAGTTCTTTATAAGCCAACTATTTTATTGGTAACTGACTCAGTCCTAACCTTCCCAGCCCTTTTCAACAAAACGTGCAGAAGCAACAGGAGTTTTCCTTTAATATTGGTATTGAAATTACGGTTGTTTAGAAGCTTTATCAAAATATTTACAGTAAGTTTGCATGTATTTGCAAGCCTGCTAGTCAGAATTTGATGCACTATTGTTTTTTGTTTACATTGTGCCATTAACACATAATTCCACTCCATACCACATGCACCCATCACGCTCCATACCAAAACACATAAGTAAAAGACATTGTAATTTACAGTGCCAATAGCTCTAACTCTCGCAAATGCGAGACCTATTGCATTGCAAATGCTTGTTATCACAGCTGTGTCCCGACCGGGGGCAGGCGTGGGGTCACTGGCAACAAAGCCAGACACTGCCCCGCTTCTCCGCACACTCAAGCAGTGCATCAAGGTGAAACAAGGACATGCCCGCTGCTTTGTTATGTTATGTTAAAAATTCTTATAAAGCGCACATACACCAATTGGTTTCTTGGCGCTGCATTAAGAAATTACTGGAGCCCCATGTCTCTTAGTTGTCTGCAGAGTCTAGATATAAGCTTGGGTGAATAGCCAAGTCTTAAGGAGCCTTCTGAATCTAGAGAATTCGGTGCAGGTTCTGATGTCCAGGGGAAGAGTGTTCCAGAAGCTGGGTGCCAGTACCGCAAACCTGCATCCACCTATTAGTTTCCGTTTATAGGAGGGGATGGTTAGGAAGTTCTTGTGGGTGGAGCGCAAGTTCCGTGCAGGTATATATTTTTGAACGAGTCTGGATATGGATTTTGGGCTAGCACCATGCAAGGCCTTGAAAATAAGGCAACCAACTTTAAATGCACATCTTTGTGGGATAGGAAGCCAGTGTAACTTTCTCATAGTGGGAGAGATATGTTCCCATCTGGTTTGCTGGGATATCAGCCTGGCTGCCTGGTTCTGCACCATCTGCAGTCTTTTAATAAGATATAGCGGGATGCCAAAGTATAAAGAATTGGCATAATCCAGGTGTGATATCACCATGGCTAGGACCACATGGATTAACGCTTCCAGAGTAAGTAATCTCCTGATCTTCCTTATCTACCTCAGCTGAAAGAAACAGGTTGAAGTTACTGCTCCTATCTGTGATTTCATAGTGAGATCACTATTGATGATCACTCCCAGACATTTGGCTGAGGAAGAAGGAATAGGGGGGAAGCCTAGTTCACTTGGCCAAAACTGTGCGTTCCAAGGGTTCAGGGACTGTCGTGTCTAGCCAGACACGGTCTAGTGTTCTGCCCGCAAGTGTAACACACCTTACACCCATCCACCAGTCAGGTGACCCTGTCAATAAAGGAGGTCGGGCGCACGTGCCTGAGGCCAGTTCCAGAATACCACTATCCGTGTCCGTGTCATCATTCCCAGCAATGGGGGCCTAGGGCCCCGGACATTACAATGGCGACGAGGATGGGATAATCCCGCGTGTGCAGCCGCCTCTTTGAAGGTGGGGGGGAAGTGTGTGGCCCCTGTCGAGGGCACCCCCAGCAGCAGGCGAAGAACAGCGGAAGACCTGCGGGGCATGCGAGGAGCCCCGAGGTGAACACGAGGTGGCGGGAGCCAACCCCGCTTCGATGTGCCTGCTGAGATAGAGTCGGGCATGGACGCGAGCCTGGAGGAGCAGAGAGGCGAGACCGGACTGCCGAGATGCCAGCCGCCGCCGTAACCAGAGCCGAGGTGAAGGCAGGTCTGATCGGCGTGCTGGCATAAGGAGGAGCAGGAGTGGCCGTGGCACGAAAGTGACCTGCGAAATGGCGCCGGCAGAGAAGGTGAGCCCGGAGTGCGGGACTTGCGGGCAGCGAAGAGAGCCTCAGGCGGGAGGACGGAGAGTGGAATAGCTATCCACTCCCCAGTCCCTGCGTAGAAGGATGAATTCTGCGCAATGCCCATAAGTAACGGAGCAGTGTCAGAGAGTAGCGCTAACTCCTCCCCACCCCCGCGCAGCGTGTGCAATGTGAGGCTGCAGGGTGAGGTGGAGGACTGAAGAGACAGCGTCTGGCCAGCGGCCAACAGGAGTAGCGAAAGTGAAGTTCCCAGAAAGCGGGACGAAGCTACCGCC
Organism: Calotriton arnoldi; assembly: GCA_963921515.1. NCBI lineage: Eukaryota > Metazoa > Chordata > Amphibia > Caudata > Salamandridae > Calotriton > Calotriton arnoldi. The sequence goes on from CAWUFW010000866.1 coordinate 2,789,334, forward strand.
CAAAGCGCGCGGGCTGCCTGAAGGCGCACTTGATATGACTGCACGATCCCAGTACAAGAAAAGAGTACTCACCCTGGTGGAGAGGAGGTCCTGCAGAGGAGTCCGGCAGCCTGCGTGTATCTGGCGGCAGCTATCGGAGAGGAACTCCGCCCATGACTGGGGTGAACCGGGACCCACAGTGGACGCAAGTGGCTGAGGCCGATCCTGCGCGATGGACAATGTGAATGCATCACAGGCAGCATTCACGGAGGCAGTGGGAGTTCTCTGCAGCTCTGTCGCCTCAAGCTGTAGAGCAGACAGCACCCACCACGAGTGACCCACTATTCCTTGGCCCCGGCAACGCCCGCGGGGGCAGGACAATATCCGCAGCTCCACGGAACCTGTCGAGGTTTCGGAAATGGAAAAACGGCCGCGGACTGGAAGAGAAAGCCCCGCAGCGCCATCTAGTGGCCAAATAGCGGTATTATGCACCCTAAAGAAAAGACAGTATAGTTAAAGCACAGAATTACAGAGATACTTTGACGGCGGACTGTTATTTCTGCACTTCACATCAGTTTCAATTTTATCATGTCCCTTACGCAACAAGCCCTTGCACCAGCCGTCCGGTGATGCCTCTGTGAGTCAGATCATAAGCAAGATAGAAGGGTTGGGCGTGCGTCAGGTGATGAAGTCCCGGAAGCCAGAATTTTAGTTTTTCAAATGAATCTTTATTTTCAATCAAATTCTCACAGGGTAGGTGATTGTACGATCAGCCAACGCGTTTCGTTCTCATGGTGAGAACTTCGTCAGGGCTTTTATTTCTACTTTACGGAAGGCGATCCTTCAGTCAAATTGCTGTTCCAGGATATCTGCTGGAAACAGTATGAAATCGAAGTGCCTCAGTCGGCTTTAATATGTTATCTTACTTCCAGATTTCTCCTGCCAGAATGAGCAAAGCACCCACCACGAGTGACCCACTATTCCTTGGCCCCGGCAACGCCCGCGGGGGCAGGACAATATCCGCAGCTCCACGGAACCTGTCGAGGTTTCGGAAATGGAAAAACGGCCGCGGACTGGAAGAGAAAGCCCCGCAGCGCCATCTAGTGGCCAAATAGCGGTATTATGCACCCTAAAGAAAAGACAGTATAGTTAAAGCACAGGCCTGCATTGAATGGAGAACTGACTGTTGCAGCCCGCTGTCAGGGCCAAAGGGATGGCAGCTAATATCCTTTAAAAAAAAAAAAAAAAAAAAAGTGAAAGATGAAGGCTCCAAAGAGGAAAAACCAGGGAGAGAGTGAATTAACCCCCAATTCAGCAAAGGAACCTGGAAGAAAATACTGCGTCCACCAAGCGCTTATTGTGCAGGACACTGGTCACCGCAAGTGGACGAAGAGAGAGCGCTAGAGGAAAGACCGTACACCATAGTGAGATCACAGGAAAGACTGCCAGGGCATGCAGAGACTGAAAAAGAGAGGCAACGCCACATGTAGATGTTGAAGAAGAAACCACAACACCAAGCAAGTACGCAGCAGCACAGGAACAGCTGCTACAGTCTCAGGAACAGAAGACTGAACAAAATGTGCAGCAAGCGCACCCAGTGGAGAAAACGAAAGTCGCAGTCAGAAGCGCGCCAAGCAGGAGTGACCAGGAAGAGGTCGAAGAGGTGGCTGGACAGACCACCAGGACCACGGTTACCCTGAAGAGGGCAGAAGAGCGCCAATTCCGAGGTGCGCGACAGACGCATCCAGAAGCGTGACTGCATGGGCAAGTGCCCAGGAGTGCAAGACCTCCTCGAAGAGAAGGAGGCATGCAGAAGGCATCAAGGAGAACCACTGCGGTATCCCCGAACAAAAGATGGTGCCCATGGAAATTCCCAAGAGGAAGTACAAGTCCTACTGACAGGACAGATCTGAGACGGGTCCCCAGGAAAGATGAACCCGTCTGATGAAAGTTCCCAAGGGGAAGTACATGTCCTACTGACAGGACAGTTCCGAGACAGGTCCACAGGAAAGATGAGACCGTCCAATGAAAGTTCCTGAGAGGAAGTACAAGTCCTACAGACAGGACAAACCGGAGACAGGCTCACAAGAAGGGTGAGACCGTCTGGGCGCCCAGCGAGGTCCACGTGACACCAACACGAGACACGCGGCAGGACGCCACCACAAGTGAGATCCTGGTTGTGAGAAGTTGGCCTGGTATATGCTGTCCACTAATTATAGTGGGCACCTTGCACCAGTCCAAACAACCCCTTATTGGAGATAGGTTAAAGACAACCTTATTGAAAGCTATCCTAGTGGTAGCTATGGAGAGCAGCCTTCAGGCTAAGTCTTGAAGGAATGTAAAGCAGCTTGTTTTACCAGTCTATAATCTCTTGAGTGATCAAATGAAAGAGCACCACACCAGGTATATATTCAAAATATATGTATTTATTGCTAAACACACCCCTCTAGTCTCTTTATGAGGCTAGAGTTCGAAATACATAAGTTAGAAGTTATTAAATCACAGTAATAGCACAAATACACGTTTGGGCCCTAGGGGCGTACCAAACCATATACCAATAAAGTGGTATGCGAACCACGACTGAACTAGACACTAGGCCTAGAGCCTCTAGAAGTGCTTGGACCACAAGGAACCACCCAAGGTAGTGACACAGGGGACCCACGGGAGACGCGTGCAGTGTAATTACACAACCGCGATACGCCGTTGACTTCTATGGAGAAAGTCTGGATCGGGAAATTAGAGAAAAGGGACACTTAAAAGAGGACTAGGACAAAACCCTTTGAGATCTAGGACTTTGAAGAGTCTCTACCCACGGGAGCACCGGAGTACTCGTGTCACCTCACCCAGGGAAGCCGGGTGCATAGGTGCCTTGTGGGGTCGGGTTTCGTCGTCGATTCGAATGGCGATCTGCTGCAAAGTGCTGCTGGCGGCCAAGAGAAAAGTGTCCGGGTGGATCCAAGAGTGGATCGGAGTTCTGAAGAACCTGAAAGCAGAGGGGACAGAGTCTGGGTCACTAGCCAGTGACCAGGAAGGTGATGGACAGATGCCCACCGATGTCGAGTGCTTCAGGTGCGTTGACGGTCGTCTTGACTCTTCAGCCACGGGGTCCAGGAGGCGTTGTCGGCGACCAGGAGCAGGATTCGGGCTGGTACACAATGTCTGTCGAGTGCTGAGGTATCGGCGACCGGATTGGACCCAACAAGCCTTGGCAACGGCAAGTCTCGGTGAAGATGTAGATCGTCGATGGTGCAGACCAGCAAGGTCTGTGGAACTCACCCAGCGAGGGTAAGTGAGGGCAGGCCTGGAGCAACCAGGATGCCAAGTAAGAAAAGGATTGGCCTTTGTTAAGGGCTACTAGCCAACGGGCTAGCGACCGCGAAGGAGCCTCGTGACGCCGCACGTGGATCTGGCTTACAGGACACTCGTGGAGTGGGGGCCAGTGATCTTCGGTGCAGGTGGTGCTGGAGGCTAGGGCTACTCGGAGTCCAAAGCATGACTTCTTGGGAGACCCAGAAGAGGATGCACTTGCAAATGTGCTCGGTGTCCAGGGGTCACGGTCTCAAGTCACCCACGATAGCCACGGGCCTCAGCTTTGCTGGGGACTCAGGGTAGCCTCGGGGAAGTCTGAGAATCTACCTCTGGTGATGCGATGACTTCGGCGTCCGACGGGAGCTTCAGAAATGCGAACCGGACAGATGCTTCTTTGGTGCCTGCCAAGCAGGGAGTCACTCCTTGACCCCAAGGGAGATTCTTCAGTCCTCTAATCTTGTCGTAGAGCGTCGAAGGTCCAGGATTCAGTTTCAGAGTTTCGTCCAGGTATAATCTAAAGTCCTAAGGACTGGGTTCCTACCTTTATACTAAAAATAGGGGTTGGACTACTCTGTGGCCCCACCTATGGGTGGGTCAGGGCAGAGGGGTGGCTACCCCCTTTCCCTTTGTCCAGTTCGCGCCAAAGCAGGGGCTGCAAGCCCCTGATCCGGTTTGAACTGGGGTATGCACTAGGGACACCAAATGTGCCCCCAGTGCAGGACTTCAAAGCACCCGAAAGTGCTCCCGCCCAGCCCCAATACACATTATCCTGTCTGGGGAGGTGGTCATACCTCCCTGGGACAGGAAACCTATTGTCCAGGCCTCCCCTGCCGGAGTTTCGTCCAGCAGCAGGAGGCCAGACTCGTGTCTGTGGCAGCAGCATCCATTTTGTGATGCCAGGGCTCTGGAAAGAAGTTACCGGACTAGTCAGAGTTAACATGTCTTTCCCTCTAGAAGGGTGGAATGCTACCCCCGCCACCAGGATTGGCGGGGGGTAGTATTCCAAGATGTTTGACACCAAACACGACATGTTTAGGTGCAGCCATTCCAAAGTTAGCATTTTACCGCGAGGATATAATGCGCTTAAGAGTATATGGTCAGGCTGCACTACAAACAGCATCAGAGATGGTCTCCGAACGCTGCAGAGGGGCCCTGCTCATGCAGGGGCACCCTCTCACATAGGAACCATGCACTCTGCCTTTAGGATTGATAAGGCCTGCCTTAGGAGTGACTTATAGGTTTATATGTGTGTATGTATTTAGTGATATAGGTAACCTATATCACAGTAAGGAGTGCATGCACCACCTTACCCAGGCTGCAGTAGCAGACCTGTGGTGTCAGTTTGGATGGCCTTCCAGGGGTGGCACAATACATGCTGCAGCCCCTGGTAGGCCTCTGAGGTACCTATGCCCTTGGTACATAGTATACCATATACTAGGGACTTATAAGGGCACTCCAGATTCCAATCAGAGATGTGCCTAAGGCACATGGAAACCTTTTACAGAGAAAGCAGATAGACTGGGGCCCTGAATAGCAGGATCCCAGTCCAACTAAGTCATAAACCAGCAAAACACCATAAAAGAGTGGGGGCAACCATATAGTCAGATTCCACCTTCCTACATAACCCCCCAAACGAAAGGAGATAAGGCTAACCTTGGCCAGTTGAGCCTTCATTGACTAAGTGGTCATATAAGGAAGCACCTGCACTAGCATGGTTGCCCCCTGTCTTATGGCCCACTAAGCAATCCCTCACCCTAAGGGTATGAGAGGGTCTCCACCATGGGGAATCACTACCTGTGGTGTGCTTAGGTAAAGTACAAGGCTGGTGAGGTGTCTGAGTAGGGAAGTGAGGCCCTAGGAATGTTGGCCTCAGCTTCCTCAGATCACTGGTCACCATGTATGCCTGTCTTTCCATGACTGAGTTGCACTTTGCTCTAAGGGTCAACCTTTGGCTGCCTACAGCTGGGGGTTGGGTCCCTTTGGATGGACTACTGGAGGGACAGGGCAGGTTTGGAACCTTCAGGTCCCAGGTTTGCCCTTGCCTACCAGAGTCCTTCTGGGGGAGGTCCCTACATAAAGGTATGGGGGATCCCTCAGTGTGTAGAGGAGTTTTCACCTGGCTAGGGCTACTAGACTGGATGCCCCTAATCGGCTGATGGGGGGTTCCTCTGGACAGGGGGCCCTGGGGGGTCCACTGACCTCCCTGACCTCTGCAGCCCTGGGCTGACTGAGGCAGGGTAGAGAGGGGCAGGTTACCTGCTCCAGACTGGGTACCACCTTGGAAGGGTCCTCTGCCATCAGGGGTGTGGCCAGGCCAGGCCTGACTACCTCTGTGGCAGTTCCTTCACTAGGAGTAGGGTCAGTTCCCTGAGGAGGCTGACCCTTACCTACTGTCTGGGGGGAAGAAGACTTTTCTTCAACCCTTGTGCTCTCTTTTGGGGGAGAGTGGGCCATTCTTTCAGGCTCCATCTCTCCAAATTCTTGGGCTGGGGCTGTGGCCATCACAGCCCCACTAACCTTTACAGGGACGCCCAACATCCTAAGATGGGTTTGGTGTTCAACTTCAGCCCAGGCTGAAATTTCCAAATCATTGCCCATCAGGCAATCTACAGGTAAGGTGGGGGACACTGCCACTCTCTTTGGGCCTGTGACCCCCTCCCAGCTGAGATTGACTATGGCCATGGGGTGATCTGTTCTGACACCATCAATGTTGGTCACCTGGTATTTAAACTCAGGTAAAAGCTGGTGAGGGGGACTAGTTTCCTTGCCACCATGGTGACACTAGCCCCTGTGTCCCTAAATGCCACAGCTTTCTGACCATTAATTATTGGCTCCAATCTGTACCTGCCCAATGCTATGGGACCCATGGTAAAGGTGGCAAATCCTATACCACCATCAGAGTCAGAGGAGTCTGTTGAGGGGTCCCTGTTTAAACTAGGGCCCACCTCTGTTCCTCTTGCAAAAGCACCCAACTTTTTGGGTGCACTACTCCTAACTGGAGGATTACTACTGGTAGTACCAGGAGGGGTGGTAGTAGTTGTGGGAGGAACATTTTCTTTATTGCCAATCCTGGGGCAACTGGGATCAGTTTTCCAGTGCCCAGGCTTTTTACAGACATGGCAATAGGGTTTCTTTTCAGGAGAGGAAGGAGTTTGGGACCCACCCCCAGAAGAGGAATTTTGGGGCCCTGTAGGGGACTTATCCTTAGATTTATCCCCACCTTTCTCTTGGGACTTAGTAGAATCTTTCTTCTGGTCACCACCCTGATTTCTAGTTTTTACTCTGGTTCTGACCCATTTGTCTGCCTTCTTTCCCAATTCTTGGGGAGAGGTCAGATCAGAGTCCACCAGATACTGGTGCAAAAGCTGGTTTTGACAATTATTAAGGATCTGCTCCCTCATAATCAAATTGTACAATCCTAAAAAGTCATGCACTTTGTTGCCATGTATCCAACCTTCCAGAGCCTTTGTAGCACAATCTACAAAGTCAACCCAGTCTTGAGTCTGAGCTTTTTGGGTGTCTCTGAACTTTAACCTATACTGTTCAGTGGTTAGGCCAAACCCATCTATCAGAGCACTCTTCAAGACTGTGTAATTGTCAGCATCCTCTTCTCTTACAGTGAGGAGCTTGTCTCTACCTTTGTCTGCAAAGGAGAGCCACAAGATTGCTGCCCACTGCCTCTGGGGGACCTTCTGAACTTTACAGGCCCTCTCCAGTGCAGTTATCCATTTGTGGATGTCATCCCCACTCTGGTAGGGAGGGACAATCTTGTTTAGGTTTCTATGGTCATAAGACCTCTCCCTATCTCTAGGGATTTTGCTGCCACCATGGGACTCTAGTCCCAACTTTCTTCTCTCTCTAAGGAGATCTAGGGATTCCCTGTCTAAAGCCAATTGCTTTTTTCTGATTTCCAGCTGAGTTTCCTCATACTGGACCAGTCTGGTTCTCCTCTCATGAGAGGATTCCCTCCTGTGAGAGGAGACAGAGCTCCCTATAGAGGTGCCAGAGTGGTTAGACTCCTGAGAAGGAGATCTAGACTTCCTGGGCACACTCTTAATCCTTCCTGGGGGACAAAGAGGGTGTCATCTTGATCATCCTCATCATCATCCACAGGAGGGATTGGGTTTTCCAGGTCAGGGTCATTGTCACCCTCCTGGCCAGTTTCAGAGGGGGGCTGGGGGTATTGGTACCCCTGGCCTCGTCCTCTTCTTCTGCCCCACCCTCAGCTCCTACCCCTTCAGTCCCTACAGGCTTACTAAGGTCATAAGCCACCAACAACTCCTTGAGGTGTTGGGTGGTGAGGCTTTGGCCTGTCCTTATTTTTCTCAAGTTACATAAAGCTCTCAATTCCAAGAATGGGAGTGTATCATACTTGGAGGGTGGAAGCTCAATGGCTTCCTGCAAGGATTCTTTGGATCCTCCCCTTAAAGACATTACTAGTGTGGTGTGGTGTATGCACTACCTACTCTAGTGTGGCCTACTAAACTCTCTTGAGTTGTAGAAAGGGTTGTGCTATCCCTTAACACACAACTCTAAGTTCAGTAGAACTTACTGTATTCTAAGCTTAAATTATATGTACCTTAGGTACCGTTAGTGGTTTTCAGTTGATCAATTCAATTGAGATTATCTGGTAAAACAATAGCAAGCTGGAATCCCACACGCTGCACACCAATGTGAGAAGTTGGCCTGGTATATGCTGTCCACTAATTATAGTGGGCACCTTGCACCAGTCCAAACAACCCCTTATTGGAGATAGGTTAAAGACAACCTTATTGAAAGCTATCCTAGTGGTAGCTATGGAGAGCAGCCTTCAGGCTAAGTCTTGAAGGAATGTAAAGCAGCTTGTTTTACCAGTCTATAATCTCTTGAGTGATCAAATGAAAGAGCACCACACCAGGTATATATTCAAAATATATGTATTTATTGCTAAACACACCCCTCTAGTCTCTTTATGAGGCTAGAGTTCGAAGTACATAAGTTAGAAGTTATTAAATCACAGTAATAGCACAAATACACGTTTGGGCCCTAGGGGCGTACCAAACCATATACCAATAAAGTGGTATGCGAACCACGACTGAACTAGACACTAGGCCTAGAGCCTCTAGAAGTGCTTGGACCACAAGGAACCACCCAAGGTAGTGACACAGGGGACCCACGGGAGACGCGTGCAGGGTAATTACACAACCGCGATACGCCGTTGACTTCTATGGAGAAAGTCGGGATCGGGAAATTAGAGAAAAGGGACACTTAAAAGAGGACTAGGACAAAACCCTTTGAGATCTAGGACTTTGAAGAGTCTCTACCCACGGGAGCACCGGAGTACTCGTGTCACCTCACCCAGGGAAGCCGGGTGCATAGGTGCCTTGCGGGGTCGGGTTTCGTCGTCGATTCGAATGGCGATCTGCTGCAAAGTGCTGCTGGCGGCCAAGAGAAAAGTGTCCGGGTGGATCCAAGAGTGGATCGGAGTTCTGAAGAACCTGAAAGCAGAGGGGACAGAGTCTGGGTCACTAGCCAGTGACCAGGAAGGCGATGGACAGATGCCCACCGATGTTGAGTGCTTCAGGTGCGTTGACGGTCGTCTTGACTCTTCAGCCACGAGGTCCAGGAGGCGTTGTCGGCAACCAGGAGCAGGATTCGGGCTGGTACACGATGTCTGTCGAGTGCTGAGGTGTCGGCGACCGGATTGGACCCAACAAGCCTTGGCAACGGCAAGTCTCGGTGAAGATGTAGATCGTCGATGGTGCAAACCATCAAGGTTTGTGGAACTCACCCAGCGAGGGTAAGTGAGGGCAGGCCTGGAGCAACCAGGATGCCAAGTAAGAAAAGGATTGGCCTTCGTTAAGGGCTACTAGCCAACAGGCTAGCGACCGCGAAGGAGCCTCGTGACGCCGCACGTGGATCTGGCTTACAGGACAGTCATGGAGTGGGGGCCAGTGATCTTTGGTGCAGGTGGTGCTGGAGGCTAGGGCTACTCGGAGCCCAAAGCACGACTTCTTGGGAGACCCAGAAGAGGATGCACTTGCAAATGTGCTCGGTGTCCAGGGGTCACGGTCTCAAGTCACCCACGATAGCCACGGGCCTCAGCTTTGCTGGGGACTCAGGGTAGCCTCGGGAAGTCTGAGAATCTACCTCTGGTGATGCGATGACTTCGGCGTCCGACGGGAGCTTCAGAAATGCGAACTGGACAGATGCTTCTTTGGTGCCTGCCAAGCAGGGGAGTCACTCCTTGACCCCAAGGGAGATTCTTCAGTCCTCTAATCTTGTCGTAGAGCGTCGAAGGTCCAGGATTCAGTTTCAGAGTTTCGTCCAGGTATAATCTAAAGTCCTAAGGACTGGGTTCCTACCTTTATTCTAAAAATAGGGGTTGGACTACTCTGTGGCCCCACCTATGGGTGGGTCAGGGCAGAGGGGTGGCTACACCCTTTCCCTTTGTCCAGTTCGCGCCAAAGCAGGGGCTGCAAGCCCTGATCCGGTTTGAACTGGGGTATGCACTAGGGACACCAAATGTGCCCCCAGTGCAGGACTTCAAAGCACCCGAAAGTGCTCCCGCCCAGCCCCAATACACATTATCCTGTCTGGGGAGGTGGTCACACCTCCCTGGGACAGGAAACCTATTGTCCAGGCCTCCCCTGCCGGAGTTTCGTCCAGCAGCAGGAGGCCAGACTCGTGTCTGTGGCAGCAGCATCCATTTTGTGATGCCAGGGCTCTGGAAAGAAGTTACCGGACTAGTCAGAGTTAACATGTCTTTCCCTCTAGAAGGGTGGAATGCTACCCCGCCGCCAGGATTGGCGGGGGGAAGTAGCATTCCAAGATGTTTGACACCAAACACGACATGTTTAGGTGCAGCCATTCCAAAGTTAGCATTTTACCGCGAGGATATAATGCGCTTAAGAGTATATGGTCAGGCTGCACTACATACAGCATCAGAGATGGTCTCCGAACGCTGCAGAGGGGCCCTGCTCATGCAGGGGCACCCTCTCACATAGGAACCATGCACTCTGCCTTTAGGATTAATAAGGCCTGCCTTAGGAGTGACTTATAGGTTTATATGTGTGTATGTATTTAGTGATATAGGTAACCTATATCAGAGTAAGGGGTGCATGCACCACCTTACCCAGGCTGCAGTAGCAGACCTGTGGTGTCAGTTTGGATGGCCTTCCAGGGGTGGCACAATACATGCTGCAGCCCCTGGTAGGCCTCTGAGGTACCTATGCCCTTGGTACATAGTATACCATATACTAGGGACTTATAAGGGCACTCCAGATTCCAATCAGAGATGTGCCTAAGGCACATGGAAACCTTTTACAGAGAAAGCAGATAGACTGGGGCCCTGAATAGCAGGATCGCAGTCCAACTAAGTCATAAACCAGCAAAACACCATAAAAAAAGTGGGGGCAACCATATAGTCAGATTCCACCTTCCTACACTGGTCAGATGAGAGAGAAGAGAGTGACACGATGCCACTCCCCGGAGAGAGAAGGAACAGTGGCACAGCGCCACAGGGCAAATGACCACCACAGGCGGGCAGGAGAAACGGAACAGAGCGACAGGGCATAAGACTCGTACCACCACCGGAGGAGCACACCCAGAAACACCAGACAGCCACCAGCCGGACCGACGCCCCGAGAGACAGCCCACGGAGAAGACCCAACTGGAAGTTGCAGCTAGCGCGAACCGAATTTCTCTCAAAAGCGTCCCAGTGAGACCGTCCAGTCCTGAAGCCAGACCAACGTCCCTGGAGACAGCCCAACGAGGAGAACCAAACGTAAGCCGCCAGCGCGACGCGAGCATCTCTCCAATGAGTCCCCGCACGACCAGTCAGTCCCGAACAGCGACAAGATAAAGGCAAGCTGAGAAGCCCCTCCAGTCCTTCGCGCTCAACAGACAACAGACCGGCCGCCTGCTGCCCAACTGAGAAACAACCACCGTTCATCATCACCGCCAAGGAGCATCGCACCACCAAAGTGAATCCACACACTCCAGATAACCGGAGTTCCATGAGCGAGACACCCAGGAACCATCTGTGTGTGCTCCTGTCAACCGGCAGCATATCAAAGTAGAGCGCCCCCGGCCATTGGAAGATCCACCCCTGGGACCACACAAGACTAGACCGTGGCCCTGTGGTAAGTTCTGCAGCGACACCAAGTGCGGCCTACGCAAAGGCCCGCACAGCCCAGGTGGAAATCCAAGGACAAGGAGCCTCGGTGGAGTTCCCGTGAAATGGGAGTCCAAACGGGAGAAATACCTCGGCAGCGGCTCCTCGACACACACAGGACGCAGGGAGGTCACAGTCGAAGACCGGAAGGCCTCACACACAGAGATCCTCCAGAGTGGACCTCACCACAGCTCCCAATGCACTGATGCTGGACTCTGTACATAGACTTCGACACTGCGAGACCAGGCCGGTCTAAAACACTTCGCCAAGGACAACTAAAACATCATGGCCATGCAGTCCAAAGCTCCAGTGACGCCTGGCGGACGGCCTGAAGAAACTCAATCAGTGCTATTTAATGTTTGTTTATCTTTCTTCCAGGTTGGACCTTTGTTCCTTTCTTTTCATTAAGGTGGGGGGGATGTCGTGTCTAGCCAGACACGGTCTAGTGTTCTGCCCGCAAGTGTAACACACCTTACACCCACCCACCACAGGCGTCACCAGTCAGGTGACCCTGTCAATAAAGGAGGCCGGGCGCACGTGCCTGAGGCCAGTTCCAGAATACCTCTATCTGTGTCCGTGTCATCATTCCCAGCAATGGGGGCCTAGGGCCCCGGACATTACAGGGACCACCTATCAGAATCACTTCAGTTTTATCTGGGTTTAATTTTAGCTGGTTATTATTCATCCAGTCACGGATGTGCAGCATCGTTGCCTGGAACTCAGATATCGATTTAGATGAATTATCGATAGAGAACACCAGTTGCAGATCATCTGCATAATTATACGTGCACACCTTCCTATTTTTCAGGGACCGAAGTAGGGGAAGAAGATAAAGATTAAATAAGTGAGGGGACAACAAGGAGCCCTGAGGTACTCCATATGTCGTTGCCATTTTTGGTGCAGAAAATTGGGAAAGACGCACTGACTGGGTACGCTCAAGAAATGATTCAATCCAGCCGGATGCCGCTCCCTTAAGGCCGGCAGCCCTGACATGATTGATCAAGATGCCATGGTCGACCGTGTCTAATGCCGCGGACAGGTCCAGCAACACCAAGGCCTGGGGGGAGCCCTTATCGGCTTCCTTTCGAAGCGTGTCCAGTACAGTAAGTATTACTGCCTCGGTTGAATGGGCTGGGCGAAACCCCGCGTGGCTTGGATCAAGATAGTCAGATTGCTCAATAAAAGCACAGAGACATTTGGCCACATGAGATTCCAATATTTTGGCCAGATAGGGAAGCAGGGAGATGGGCCGGTAGTTAGTCAAAATCCTAGGATCCGCACCTGGTTTTTTTAGCAGGGGGACAACTGTTGCTTCTTTGAAAGCTCTCGGAACACAGCCCTGTGCTAAGGAGTCGTTAAGAAGCGCCAAGGCGGGTCCGGGGAAGGTGGTAAAAACTTCTTTTAAGATATGGGGCGGGCAACTGTCAGTAGGTGATCCCGACTTTACTTTAGACAGAAGATCCAAAAAAGTCTCATTGTCTATTGCTGGAAACTGTTCAAGAGAACAGGGGTTTTCCAGCGTTGAGGGCGAACCCTCAAGAGCAGGGCAGAAAGGAATACTAGTTTTTATTGTAACAATTTTATCAATAAAAAACGAATTAAGGGAGTTACAAAATGCTTGGCAGGGTGTAGATTTTAATGTAACTCTGTCGGGATTGGATGATTTGTTTACGATGGAAAATATTTCTTTAGACCTGTTGGTAGAGCTCAGGATTTTTGAAGAGAAGTAACCAGCCTTAGCTGAAGAAATTGACTTTTTATACTTTTTCAGTTGGGTCAGATAGCTCTCTTTTTTATCTAGAGAATAGCTAATTCTCCATTTCCTTTCGGATTGGCGAAGTGCAAGCTTTTGGGTTTTTAAGTCAGAAGTGTACCATCTATGTGCCTCATGGCGTCTTGCCGATCGTATTGTTCTGAAAGGAGCATGTTCATTGCTGGCCGCTGTGAGCCATGCTGTGAGGTTTTCCTCACTTGAATTAATTGACGCCTGGTGGGTTGGAACTGTATTTGCTAAGGTGGCATAGAGATGGGTTCTATTGATATTATTCCAATTCCTAGCTTTACATTTAACTGGTATCTAAGGCAGGCCGAGATAGAGCCGTGTTTACATTCTTTAGCTCTCTGTGTGTATTCAAGATATGCAAGTCAATGTATGCAATTACACCAACAGCTGGCAGCTAACCACCCACAATATAAACGGTTAAAACTTAATGTGTAATTACTACACCTTTCAAATGCACGCATCTTCCTAACCACAGAAGAACAAGTAATGAGGCGAGGCTTGCGAGGTTTTTTACACGGGCGCCTCTAGGCGAACAGATGCCTATAGTGCACACAGGATTCAAGGAGTTATTTTACGAGGAACTGAATGTGTGCACCTGCAGGTTACACACAGATCTCCGGGACAATTTACTCATTTTTTTAAATGGACACCTGTTAGTTGCACGGAATGCCCCGCAGCGAGCACAAAACCACCCTCACCCTCAAAACCACCCTATTCCCTGTACGGACAAACAAAACCAGTATAAAGCCCCGAGACTGCCGGATACACACGTGTGCAGCAGGTGCCTTAACCCACTAAGCCATCTTATATGTAATGTGCCTTTGACAAATAAAGTCAGCCACCACAGTTAATACCACATTTCCCTGTTGTGAATTAATTTCTTTGGCTGTGGAGTTTGCAAAATAACGCACATTTAGTGGCAGACAGCAGAGTGATTCTACTACCCCGACCCCCAGGCTAGTCCGACCCGCCTCTCCCCTCCCCCTCTACCCACGGCTCGGGCAGAGCCTGGGATCTGCTGCCACTTCGGAGAGGCTGAGCCCAGCCCCAGAACCACCCACCAGCTCGCGCCACCCTCTCCTAGTACGGGAGAGAGCCCCGGGTATATGCAAGGACTGCCGCTCTGTGGCGCCATCGGCATCTGGTGCCAGAAGTGTTCCCAAAGATAGGACTGTGGATTAATCATCTCTTTTGAGACTCTATAAAATCTTTACCGACTTCCCTCTGGATCTACATCGACAGAGCATGCAGCCGCCTCTGGCCTGGCCGCAGCGGAAGTGACTGAGCCCACGAATTACCCCACTGAACGGACTGTGTGAGCGCTGCCCTACAGGGTTTGAGGTTGAATGACTGAAGAATTATTTCCCTTTGTACATGTACCGCAGTAGGAGGGCCTCCTCGCACACCTGTCGAAATATGTATGACCTTCTGTAATGTAACTGGTGCTCATGTAAAGCTGTTGCTTCTGATTATCTCTTTTTAAACATCTGCGGATTTGTTTGGGAGCTGACCACTGTATACTTTCTGCCGATTCAGGGCTTCTTTCTATCTTCCCTATAGCATCAGTTGTATTATGTTTTAGGGATACAGGAAGACCCAGGCGTCACCATCCACTTTACCATTTTAATTGTGCATTCCTTTGATTGGCCTTTTCCATCCATTCATGGCTGCCACCCCCAGGATATCTCTTTCTATTCTTTTACTAGATTCTTCTCCTTGGCATGAGTTACAATGCCTTGCTGCTCTTCCCCTCTGTGTGTTCGTCTCTGCCTGGAGAGCCATGGATAGATTCAGGGCCCAGCATGCCTCCGCTTCAATTTTCCTTGATTCTGGAGTACTCGACCTAAACACGATTAGTGTTAGAACGTGATTATTGGACTTGTGAGTTAGAAGCTCCCATAGGCCACAAAGCTACAAAAAAGTCTTACCCACACTTAAAAAACAAAAATCCAAGTATGCTAATGTATAGCCAAACAAACAAACAATAAAGTAATTCTTCCTTACAAATGTATCCAAGTACGAAATGCCTGTTAATCTACCCTTTATGTATGATTTATTGACATGAAGATGCAAGCATCCTAATTTTTGCATGTCTTTGGGTTACACCAAGCATTTTATTGTAAAACAGTTTCTTCATACAAATAAGATTTTGCCAAGTAGGATCTAATCCTTTACAAGGATACAAGGCAGGGGCCAAGTACAGTAATGAATCTTTGAAACGATATGTTCCTGTGGAACTTCCCTGTTTGATTTACAGATTCATTTATTAGGAAGAATCATTGAGATCTTCTGGGTTTGGATAGTCCGGGACTCATTCTTAATCCGGGAGCTGGAAGTCTGGACCTGTTCCAGCCCTCAACTCTTCAGCAGAGACCACATATTGACAGGGTTTGCAGAGAATAGCATGTTGGGCTATTCACTGCCATACATAAAAACAATAATGCTTCCTTGTTACTTCAGAGAGTTTTTCAGTATGATGTTTGCAGAAAATAGTGAGACTTTTTGAAAATATGCCTGTTTCCATTTGCTTCTTTTCCTTCTGCCTGCAGTAGCTGTCATTGTCATTAGCACTGCGCAAGGGGGTGTTTTTGCTTCTACCTTAGGTAGCATTATTTTTATACAATCTATTCACATTCATTGATTTTTTGGAGAGTTGACACAACAGGGTCCAGAAAAAATGTGGCCTGCTGCATACCAGCAAAGCGCATTGACGTGGTGCCTGAGTTAAATCTCATTGTGCATGTCAACATTATTTAGAGAGAAGTAAGACGCGTCGCCTTTTCCCCTCCTTGCCTCACAGAGCCAGATGCAAACGAATCCTGCTGTGGTCACATGATCACAGCATTTATTTAAATAATGGCTGCTGTCATCACACATTATCTACAGGGTATCATCATTTACACCAGTGCAGCACCAAGGCCAGACCTGCACGAAAGAATTAGGGCATAATTCAGAGGAGGATTACAAAGGGACATGCACCACAATAAGGTAAATATCCAGTCCCCCTTCCCGTCTGCTTTCGGCCCACCCTATTTTGAGAGCAGTAGAAGAATATGTCCCCAGTGGTGCAGCCCCAAATGGCACCACCATTGAGGAAACAAATTGTAACCAGCTAAATTGGTGTCATATGGGCCATCAAATAATTCCTCATTCTTAGTCCTCTAGACAGTGCTGCAGCTACTTCTCTAGTCCCAGTAGTAATTCCTCATTCTTAGTCCTCTAGGCAGTGCTGCTAGCTGCTTCTCTTGTCTCAATGGTAATTCCTCATTCTAAGTCCTCTAGACAGTGCTGCTAGCAGCTTCTCTGGTTCTAGTCAGTAATTCCTCATTCTAAGTCCTCTAGCCAGTGCTTCTAGCTGCTTCTCTGGTCCAGTCAGTAATTCCTCATTCTAAGTCCTCTATTCAGTGTGTCTCTGTTCATACATCCTCTACACTCCAATCCAAAACACATAGGTAAAAGACATTCTCATTTACAAAGCCAATAGCTCTAACTCTGACAAATGTGAGACCTATTGCATTGCAAATGCATGTTTTTTTCAAGCAGCATATTATTCTAGTGTCCACTCCCTCACAACTTAGTTTCCATTTTCTGGTTCTCCAGTGCCACCAGGTCATAACATTGCCAATAGCACTAGGCAAATATAATCGCACCACTGCAAATTAAAAACAAAAGTAAAAAAGCATTGGAAATTTAAACGTCAACAGCTCCAGACCGATTGCATTACAAATGCTTGTTTTAGTCTGGGATTGTATTCGCACATGCGAGTCGCATCAGAGACCTTAAAAGACATGGGGGGGGCCCGTTTGCGACCGTTTTTTGCCTTGATGCATCTGGCCCTAATATGCTAAACTGGAACTGGAAAAAAAAAATACAAAAAAACTCAAGATCCTGGAAACAGTTAACAGTTTTTACAGAATGTGAGAGTAAGTACAGCATGTAAAAACGAAATAAGGCCTAAATCGCTGACATGGATTACCTTAACGTCTTTTACATTAACTGTTCATACATCGACCACTGTTTTTATCATTAAGGTTAAAAGGGCAATGATATAGGGCTCAGTAGGGACCCGTTTCAAAGTCCATTTTAATTACTACCGAGTCTGAGACCCAGATGGACCCAGCTGACTTAAAACCCTGCATGCAACAAAATTGAAATACTCATAAATTAACTTTAGAAATATTTCAAAATATATGAGCTACAAGTAAAGAGCAAATTACTAATGAAGATAATATGTCAAATGTTGGAAGAATATATATTCGCAAATGATTCATATTATTTTTTCTAATTGTGAAGTGTTATAGAAACAAAGATTTTAATAGTATCAAAACAAACCAAGATTCTTTTTGTGTGATAAATATGCAGAGAACCCACATTTCCAGCTGTTATTGTCTGTGCACCCTGTAGGTTTAGCATTAAAGCTTCATGCCTGACACAAACGTAATGTCCATTTCAAGAGCGCGTTTCATTGAAATGTGCTCGCTGTGAAAGGCGGTACCCTGCCACCCAATGCTTTACTCCGATATTTAGAACAATGTGCTTGAGAATGCACCAGTGGATGCATACTACAACCCCACCATCCTCCTTCTAAAAGGATGCAGCTCATTTTCTACACTGTCATGTGCCTGAGTTAGGTCTGGAAGGAAATGGTTCCATTTTTACTTGTACACGGTTCTTTCCTTAAGTTGCCTTCCTTTTTGTCACATCGACTTTTGACACACATTTGCATTCATGTCACTTGGGTTAGTTCTATGAAACACCGACCTTGCTGACACAGAGCATTTCATGCAAACACTATCATACTGCCTTAGCATCATGTGCAAGGTCTTCACGTGTGTGATACAGATGTGTTATTATTCTGTCCACATAGCGACATAGCTATGATTGGAATACAAGCAATAGCGGCCTGATAAAAAATCACGGCCCAAGGCAAGCATGCCGTTTTCTATATATAATCTCTTGTTTCCATATAAAATCAAAGAGACTTTGAGGGGTCCCTGCATGATGAAGCGTTGCTTAGTAGCTGCCAGACATCTCCATGAGGGGTGTCCAGTTCATGACCGAGACCGGGTCCTACAATCTTACCCATCAGGTAAAGGGGTTTGATCATCCACAGGGGGGCTTCTTGGCAGAACACACATTCACACCCTAGACACGTCTGCATTGTATGAGTACGCCAGATTGTTATAAGTATTGTTTATTTATGCTTACATAATTTTTCTCAACAAAATGGTGGAACATTTTGTTCTGTTCACTGTTTTGACACTTCTAATAACTTTCCTCTGCTTTTGTCTATTAATCATCGCAGCCCATATCGCAGCCCATATGTTCTATACAAGAATCACTTTGGTTCAATAAATATTTAAAATGTTTCTTTGTGTATTTTTTGTATAATTCTCGGAGCGAAAGAGAGCACGAGTAAGTGAGTGAAAATTTCTAGATCTAGTTGTACCGTTCCTGAGGGAACAGAGTTGTCATGTTCAGTGATTGCAAAAACTGTGTGCTCCCTGCTTAGTTTTAAGGAGGGTAACAGTGGCACTTTGGGCTAGCTGGTCCAAATGACCACATATCCCGCGGGGAAGCTCAGAATCAGTATGGCACCGTCCTAAGTTTATGTTGCCCACGAACACGCAGTTCCTACTGATTAGTGGAAACTACACAACACCTGTCCTTCATGTAGAGCGCTGATTCTGCACAACCCTATGACTTCAGGTATGTAACTATGATGGCAGCACCCCCACTTTAAACTATTCCAGTACCACTGGTCAGTATCACAGACTGACATCAGTGAAAGTGTGTACTGCTGTCTCCTGGGGGCTGCTACAGGGGCTGATTTACATAATATGGTAAGTAATGAAACAAATGAAAGCACTGTTGATGTGTAAAATGAGTTTTCCATTTGTTTCTAGCATTTTTATTGTTCCATTATCTAAAGTAAAAACCGATTCTTTTTCTATCATATTACGGTCTAGGGTAAATTTTGTGTCTTTTCTCAAAATGTGAGTGTCCTCCCATCGACAGAGTAATTTAGTAACTTGAATGTTACTCTGTGGTCAGAATGTCAGCACTTTATCGTGATTCCAGTAGCTAGAAATACAGGCATATGCAACGGCAATAGCTCTGAACTCTGCAATCTTGTGCGATGGTTTTATTTTTTATTGCAAGTATGTTATACAGAAGTAAAAAGAAGAAAAACATTAAAACATCCCACTGCATAAACGAGTCAGCCACTCGCTTGCATTAAGAAAATTAATTTTGAAAATAAATTTCAAATTACCAATCCTATATAATTTTTATACAACAGTATGTGTGACTTCTGGCTGACGTGTACTGAGATCAAGTATAGAAACCATTTTTTAGTTTTAATATACATCACATGAACATATGAACACACTGAAGAAGTTCTATTGGCTTTGACTGTGAAACTGTAACATCAAAACAGTTTAAACACAAAGAAAGACTAAAAAAATAATGAAAAGGAAAGAAATGGAAATGGAAAGCATTTTAGGGGGACATGCACATTACTCATAGTGCAAGAGAGCCAGTGCTGAAGAGGGCTGACCCATTGACCCATGCTGTATGCTATGGTGGAAGGAAGCACATGGGGCTGGAGAGCCAGCAACAGCGGTGTAAAGGTCAGACCTAACCCGCCATTGGTAAGGCCAATAGCTCGCACCTATGCAAGAGCAATTGGCTTTGCCATTGTCTTTTGGCCATGTTGTAGAGCAGCACGTCTGCTGTGTAGCATGATTAAAAGTTAGAAAAAATGCTCTATGATGTGGCCAGCACTGATGGGCAACATGGACAAAAGGAATGGAGGGTGGCAGTGAACGGGGAACACAGACAATGGGAGGAAGTGAACAAGCAACAAAGACAACGCGAGAGTAAAATAAGCTCTATGACGTTGCCAGACTATATAAAATGCCAAAACATCAGACTACTTTTCATATAAGCAGTATAGTCTGAAAATCCAGTAACTCAGATAAAGCATTTTAGTAGGCACATTTTGCTGCTGTCAATTTTGTCATTGTCATTGTAATTGTAAATTGTATTTATATAGCGCTTACTACCCCTGACGAAGTGTTGAAGCACTTTGGGGTGAGTAGCACGCTACTCCGGAGCCCAAAATTACAGATTAGTAGATTTGTATTATTTTTTCTTTTTTTTGTGTGCATTAGATGTGTTAGGTGTGTGCTGTTGATTTCATGTGTTTAGTAGAGTTCAAAGTAGGGATAGAATGATGGGAATGGATTTGAAAGGAGTGGTAGTAAGTTGCTTTTGTAAGTAGTGGCCGTATGTACCTGTTAGTTGAGTGACGTGTTAAAAAGGAGGGGGAAAGTTTGGAGGTTCACAGTAGTCCGATATATATGCTTCTGTGATTAAGAAGATTGTAACACCCAGCCTGAATTACAATTGTCTATCCTTTTCACACCCATTCCAACCACTTGAAACGAGCACTGGCAGTCACCACTGATGAAAGACCACTTTCCCAGCTCCAACTGGTTCATCTTTTGTTAATGATCTTTGTGAAGTGGGAACTTGCTGCTGGTGTGCAGGGGAATTATTGGATGATATCTACCTCTGGCTTAGGTGGGGGACTCATGGCCTAACTCTAGCAGTTTTAGTGCTACTAGCGCACAGTGGTAATACAACAGTCTCTGTGCCCTTCAGTGGTATAACACAACATGATGGACAGTGGGGCCTCTAATATTTCACAAATATTATTTGGCTTTGGAATTTATTGGGGCCCCTTGGAGGGCTGGGGGCCCCCCTAAAGGGTTGGGCTCCACTGGTGCCTCAGGGCTGTCAGGGACCTGGGTTACGCCCTGTTACAATTTCTGTAATACAGAATACTCCGCAACCGATCGTCTATTTTTGGAGGGCATACTCTTAAGTCCCTACTGGCATTCTAAATGAAAATGAGATAATTCTGCTTTTACTGATGTGTGATTCAATAATGAAACATGCATAGAGTCCATGGACCAGGCCCCCCTTGCTACCTTGTCAGCAGGTCTCCTTTTTCCCACCTTGCTCAACTGCTTTTGTCCACCTCTCGTTTCACCTGCCTCACTCACCCTGGTTTTCATTGTTGTCTCTAACTTGTTTGCCTTGCTGTCTCTTGGTTTTGCTCTACTGTATTCTGTATTTCCTGTTGTTTGCCTTGCTGTAACATTCGTTTTATTGTGCATTGTTGCCTATAACTGGTCCTAGCTGTCCTATTGTTTTTCTCTATTGGGTGCTGCATTGTTTGCGTCGCTGTAACTTTCATTGTGCCTGTTTTCAATAAATCACTTTCCCCCGGTATCTTTGTCTTTCTTGCTCTCGCCACTCCTTCACACCCGTACACCACTGGCGTTTCCGCCACCCACTTGCCCCCTGTCACCACCATCCAGTGCCCCTCCCTCATCACAGGACCTACTTAATTGAGGCTGCAGCATGGCCGTACCACCGGCACTCGACAGGCAAGCCCGTCCGTGCCTGGACGGCACCCAGCACCAGGAACTCTGGTTCTCCTGCCTCTCGCAGATACACCACCACCGAGCTCCGAGCCCTGGACCCCAGAGTCTGCAACAACTGCTGCAGCACCTCTTCACGATCAATGGTAGGACCTTTTTTCCTTTTTCCTACCACCGCTGTTTCTTCTCCTGCAACACCAGAGCCCCTGCATGCACGACAACCACTACCACGACTGCATCAGAACAACTCCACTGCCTCCTGCTCAATGCCCTATCATACTGCAAGCACACCACTGAGATCTGGGACACCATTACCTCCCTCACCCTCTACATCATCTAACTCACAGCGACCTGGCTCAACCCTGCATCTGTGCCTGACATCCTCTCAGCAACGCCAACGGCTACAAGATAGAACACCGAGATCGCATCAACAAACACAGAGGTGGAATTGCTGTCATCTACAAAGTAGCCATCCACTGCAACACCGCCGCAGACAACACCACCCGATCAAAGAACACCTCGATTTCCAACTAAAAACCGACAGCAAAATCACCATCAGAGGCACCCTTGCCTACAGACCACCAGGACCACACCCCAGTTTTTGCGACGCCATCCCTGAATTCATCTTACTGCTTGCCATCGACTCATAACACTACATCTTCCTCAGAGACCTCAATTTTCACCTCGACAACCTCAATGAAACCAAAACAGCCAACCTCCTTGAAAGCATGAACCATATCAGCCTCACCCAACTAGTCACCGACCCCACACACTATGCAGGACACATGCTCGACCCAGTCTTCGCAGCCAGCGACAGAGTCAAGTACAGCCATGTCACTGAGTTCACTAGGACCATCATGCCATTGTCCACTTCACCATCACAGTATCCCCAAGCACCGCCACCAAGCCCCCCAGCACCACTCACCACAGCTGGCACAAAGTATCTGAGAGCCAATGGACCATCACCCTCAACACCTCCCTCCCGACACCACAACCAACCTAGAACAGACTGTCAAGACCTTGTATGCCTGGATCGCCAATTACGTCGACAGTCTCCTCCATCCAACCCACCAAACTCAATAGATCCACCAAGCAGGCCAGTTGATACACCATGGACATGTGAACCCCGAAACTCAACTGCAAGTGACTAGAAAGGAAATGGTGCACCAGCAAAGAGCCCACAGACCATACCACCTCCAAGACATCCCTCAACCATTACCACCAACTTCTGAAAGAGACTAAAAGGAATGTCCTAGTCAACCACATCAAAGACATCTCCATCCACAGAAAAGAACTCTTCAACATCGTCAGAGAGTTTTCAACCCCATAGCAACCGAAAACACCATCACCCCTTCCCAAGAACTCTGCGACATCTTGACGTACTTTTTCCACGACAAGCTCTCCACCATCTACAAATGCTTCGAACCCCAACCCACTACCTCCAACATCCTCAGCCTCCTTGCTCCCACAGACACAAACTCCGACCACCAGATCACCACCTGGGACCAGCTCACCACTCAGAACACCTCAGCTATCTTGCACTACATCCACTCAGGAACACCCATGAACGCCTGTTCCCACCACATGTTCAACCTTGGGAGCGAGATGATCAGCAACCAGCTCTCGCCATCTTCAACACATCCATCACCACGGTCACCTTCCCTGAAGAATAGAAACATGCAGAAGTCCAACCCTTTCTCAGGAAAACACCCACCGACCCAGCAATCTCAAGAACTACCATCCCATCTCTCTGCTCTTCTTTTCCACCAGAGTCTTTTAAAAAGCCATCAACCGCCAACTCATGAAACACCTGGAGGACAACGATCTTCTGGACACTTCCCAATCCGGATTCTGCTCCAACGACATTACCGAAACCGCTTTGATCGCTACCACCGATGACATCAGAACCCTTCCATACTGAAGAGAAAAGGCAGCACTGATCCTCTTCGACCTCTCAGCAGCATTCAACAATGCATTCCAACACACCCAATTCCAAGGAGATGCCCTCAAATGGATCGCCTCCTTCCTCACTGGAAGAGCCCAGAGGATCCGCCTACCACCAGGCACCTCGGAACCCAAGAGCATCATCTGCGGCATTCCTCAAGGTTCGTCCCTCAGCCCCACACTGTTCAACACCTACATGACCCCCCTGGCCAACATCATCAAAACCCATGGACTAAATATCATATCCTACGCTAAAGACACCCAGCTCATCCTCTCTCTTTCTGAAGACCCCTCCACCACTATGGCCAACTTCCGTCGGTGCATGAGCAGCGTTGCCAACTGGGTGCGAAACAACTGCCTCAAACTCAACAAAGACAAAACAAAAGTACTGATCTTCTGGAACAACACCTCCCCATGGAATGACTCCTGGTGGTGCTCTGAACTAAGACCCTCACCCACTCCGACAGACCACACTCGCAACTTCAGCCCCCGACATCGCCATTGCCATCCCGGACGGATACAAGATCACCCGCAGGGACCGCACCAACGGAATCGGAGGAGGCATCGCCATCGTCCACAGGAACACCCTCAGAGTCTCAACCAACACCGACGACCCCCGCGCCCGCCACATCAACAGACGCCGATACGACGCCAGCACCCTCCACGCACTCAACCCTGGAAAAGATCACGCCTGCTACCAGGCCACCCCGAAGCGCACCCAAGGGCCCTTCACCTGCCGGAACTGCAGCTTCGCCAGCACCCGCCCCGCCAAACCACCGCCCAGGAAAGAACCCAACTACCTCAGATGCATCCTCCTCAACACCCGCTCCGCCCGCAAACACGCCATCGAACTCAGGGACCTTCTCGACTCAACCTCCCCAGACGTCGCATTCCTGACGGAGACCTGGCTGAATCCCGCTTCAGCCCCCGACATCGCCATTGCCATCCCGGACGGATACAAGATCACCCGCAGGGACCGCACCAACGGAGTCGGAGGAGGCATCGCCATCGTCCACAGGAACACCCTCAGAGTCTCAACCAACACCGACGACACCCTCAGCACCGCCGAACACATGCACTTCCAGATCCACACCGATCCCAACACCACCCTCAGAGGAACCCTCATCTACAGACCCCGCGGACCCCGACCACAGTTCAGCGATTCCATCGCTGACTTCGTCAGCACACACGCCATCGCCTCCACGGACTACATCCTCCTCGGGGACCTGAACTTCCACCTCGAGAACAACAAGGACACCAACTCCACCACCCTGATCGACAACCTCGCCACCCTCGGACTCAGACAGCTCGTGACTACACCCACCCACGCCGCCGGCCACACGCTCGACTCCATCTTTTCCGCAAGCCCTCACGTCTCCTTCAACTACACCTCCAAACCCCACTGGACTGACCACCACTGCATCCACTTCACCTACAGGAAGCCCACCACGCACCACCGCACCGAACAAATGCCTCGCCGCTGCTGGAGCAGAGTCACGGAAGACCAGCTAACCACAACCCTCGCCCTGAGCCCACCCGCCGAACCCTCCGACCCCGACACCGCCGCCCGCAACCTCAGACAGTGGATCGACGACTGCGCCAACACCCTCGCCCCGCTCAAGAATCCGCCCAACAGCCACACCAGCAAGAAAGCCACCTGGTTCACCGAAGACCTCCAGGCCTCCAAACGAACATGCCGAAAACTGGAGAAGATCTGGCTCCACGAACGGACAGCGGACAGCTACGCCGCCCACAAGAGCACCACCCGCAGTCACCATCACCTCATCAGATCCGCCAAAAGGGCCTCACTCAAAGACCGCCTAGACAACAACGCACACAACAGCAAAGAGCTCTTCAACATCGTGAAGGAACTCTCCAACCCCAGCTCCAACACCAACGACATCCAGCCGTCGCGAGACCTGTGCGACTCACTGGCCACCTTCTTCCACCGCAAAATCGCCGACATCCACGACAGCTTCAACACCACGACCGCCCCGGCAACCACCGAGACCACTGCCCCCACAACCACCAACCGCCTGCTCTCCTGGACCAACATCAACGACGAGGACACCAGCGAGATCATGAACACCATCCACTCCGGTTCACCGCTAGACCCGTGCCCTCACCACATCTTCAACAAAGCCAGTACAGCCATCGCGCCCCATCTCCGGAAAATAATCAACATCTCCTTCGAGACAGCAACCTTCCCGGAAAGCTGGAAGCACGCCGAGATCACCGCCTTACTCAAGAAACCCAAGGCAGACCCCAAGGACCTCAAGAACTTCCGACCCATCTCTCTGCTCCCGTTCCCCGCGAAGGTCACCGAGAAAATCGTCAACAAACAACTGACCCGCTACCTCGAGGAGAACAACATCCTGGACCCTTCCCAGTCCGGCTTCCGCAGCAACCACAGCACCGAAACCGCCCTCATCGCCGCCACCGATGACATCAGGACCCTGTTAGACAACGGAGAAACAGCAGCCCTCATCCTCCTGGACCTATCAGCCGCCTTCGACACGGTCTGCCACCACACACTACGAACACGCCTTCACGACGCCGGGATCCAAGAGAAGGCCCTGGACTGGACCACATCCTTCCTTTCCGGCAGAACACAAAGCGTCCGCCTCGCCCCCTTCCGATCCAAGGCCACCAAGATCATCTGCGGCGTACCCCAAGGCTCCTCCCTCAGCCCAACGCTGTTCAACATCTACATGGCACCCCTCGCCCACGTCGCCCGACAGCACAACCTCAACATCATCTCCTACGCCGACGACACCCAGCTGATCCTCTCCCTCACCAAAGACCCTCACACCGCCAAAGCCCACCTCCACGAAGGAATGAAGGCCGTCGCCGAAAGGATGAGGACCAGCCGCCTGAAGCTGAACTCGGACAAGACGGAGGTCCTCATCCTTGGTTCCAACCCTTCAGCCTGGGACGACTCCTGGTGGCCAACATCACTGGGAACAGCCCCGCCACCCACCGACCACGTACGCAACCTAGGGGTCATCCTCGACCCCACCCTCTCCATGACTAAGCAGGTGAACGCCGTTTCCTCATCCTGCTTCAACATCCTCCGAATGCTCCGCAGGATCTTCAAGTGGATCCCCACCGAAACAAGAAAAACAGTCACCCAGGCCCTCGTCACCAGCAGGCTGGACTACGGAAACGCACTCTACGCAGGAACGACGGCTAAGCTCCTGAGACGGCTGCAACGCATCCAGAACGCCTCTGCACGTCTTATCCTCGACATCCCCCGACGCAGCCACATCACACCCCACCTGAGAGACCTGCACTGGCTCCCTGTCAACAAGAGGATAACCTTCAAGCTCCTCACCCACGCACACAAAGCACTCCACAACTCCGGACCAGCCTACCTCAACAGACGACTCAGCTTCTACACCCCCACCCGCCAGCTCCGCTCGACCAGCCTCGCCCTCGCCACAGACCCCCGCATCCGGAAAACAACCGCCGGCGGCAGATCCTTCTCCCACCTCGCCGCCAAGACCTGGAACACCCTCCCCACCAACCTCCGACAGACCCAAGACCTACTGGCCTTCAGAAGACTCCTCAAGACCTGGCTCTTCGATCAGTAGCAGCACCACCCCCCTCTTCCCCCAGCGCCTTGAGACCCTCGCGGGTATGTAGTGCGCTTTATAAGTGACATGATTGATTGATTGATTGAGCATCATCCTGGACAGTAAGCTCACCATGATAAGGCAGATCAATGCAGTCTCCTGCCTGCTTCCTCACTCTTTGCATGCTCCATAAGATCGTAAAATGGCTCCCCATCGACACTAGACAAACTATCATTCAAGCCCTAGTCAGCAGCCTCCCGGACTACGGCAATGCACTGTACATAGGAATCACTACACACCTCCTGAAGAGACTGCAGACCATACAGGACTCAGCAGCCAGGCTCATCCTCTACCTCCTCAAAGGGAATCACATCACCCCTCACCTCAAGAAGGTCCACTGGCTACCCATTCAGAAGAGATGCCAAATCAAGATGCTGACACACACCTACAAAGTCCTTCACAATCAAGGACCAGCATACATCAACCACTGCTTGAACTTCCACCAACCCTCCAGACACCTGTGCTCTGCCTCCCTGGGCCTAGCATACACCCTCCACATCTGCCAAAGCAACAGTGGAGAATGCTCCTTCTCCTACCTCACTGCAAAGGCCTGGAATGGCCTTCCACTCCACCTCTGGATCACACCATCTCTTTTGGAATTCAGGAAGGGACTCAAGAGCTGGCTGTTCAACTGAACCCTCCTGAAGCTGCAAGGCTCTCAGCACCTAGATACCCTTGCGGGTGATTAGCCAAGCTTTATAAATCCTGATTTGAATTGTGCTCTGAAGTGGCACAACACATGCCACCAAGGATTTAAGTCCTGTTTGAGACCCTCTGACATCCTGGTGTTGGGTGGGGCAAAGGAGGTGCTACAAACACTCCACTCCCAGTAATGGGGGACTGCTGATGTCATGCACAGCCCCACAGGAGAGCAGTCAGCGCAAATGGAGTCAGGTAAGCTGGTTCTGCATCAGTTGTTGCTTGCATGAAGTCTTTGAAAGGTGACGCGAGAGACTGCACCTTTCCTAGGGGACCCCTTAGTCACACTAAAAAGCTCAGTGTTCCCTCCAGCTGACCAAGCGATTGTGGCAGAATAAACTCACATGCTATGATGTGCAGCTGTGAACCAGTAGAGTAGGCTGGATGCCCTTGTAATTAATGGCGCCCTGCACTCTCCTGCATTTTGCGCCAGTGCAGTAAGCTGGTTGCTTTTGTAATTATTGGTGTTTAACACACTCTGACACTGTGCGCCAGTGTAATAGGCTGGATCCTCTTGTAATTAATGAAGTGTGACACTGTGTTGCAGTTTGTGCCAGTGTAGAAAGCTGATCCTCCCTCTATTTAAAAGTGTGCCACACTGTTGTGCTGTGCGCCATTGTAGTAGGCGGGTTCCTTCCTTATGAAATGGCTGCAACATTCTGTTGTGCAGTGTACCCATATAGTAGGCTGCGCCATCTTGTAATTAATAACGTGCAACACTACTGCACTGTGTAGTAAGCTGGATAGCCTGCATTTAATGGCGTCCCTCAACCTGTTGCAGTGTGCGCCAGCGCAGCAAGCTGGATCCCCCTGTAAATAATACAGGAAGGATCCCCGTGTGGTCATTGGCGTCCCACACTCTGTTGCAGTGTGTGCCAGTGTAGCAAGCTGGATCCCCCTGTAACTGATGTAGGATGGATCCCTTGTGGTTGATGGCGTCCCACACACTGCTGCAGTGCACTAGGCTGGACCCTTGTAATTAATGTAGGATGGATCCCTTGTGTTTAATGGCGCCCCTCACATTGCAGTGCACTAGGCTGGATCCCCCTGTAATTAATGTAGGCTGGAAACTCCTGTAATTAATGCAGGATAGATCCCCTTGTCGTTGATGGCGTCCCGCACACTGCTGCAGTGCACTAGGCTGGACCCCCTGTAATTAATGTAGGATGGATCCCTTGTGGTTAATGGCGTCCCTCACATTGCAGTGCACTAGGCTGGATCCCCCTGTGATTAATGTAAGAAGGATCCCCTTGTGGTTAATGGCGTCCCGCACACTGCTGCAGTGTAATAGGCTGGACCCCTTGTAATTAATGTAGGAAGGATCCCCTTGTGGTTAATGGCGTCCCGCATACTGCTGCAGTGTGCTAGGCTGGGCCCCTTGTAATTAATGTAGGCTGGATCCCCCTGTAATTAATGTAGGATGGATCCCTTGTGGTTGATGGCATCCCACACACTGCTGCAGTGCACTAGGCTGGACCCCTTGTAATTAATGTAGGATGGATCCCTTGTGTTTAATGGCGCTCCTCACAATGCAGTGCACTAGACTGGATACCCCTGTAATTAATGCAGGATAGATCCCCTTGTCGTTGATGGCGTCCCGCACACTGCTGCAGTGCACTAGGCTGGACCCCTTGTAATTAATGTAGGAAGGATCCCCTTGTGGTTAAGGGCTTCCCACACACTGCTGCAGTGCACTAGGCTGGATCCCCTTGTATTTGATGGTGTGCTGCACTGTGTTGCAGCCTCTGCCAGTGCAGTAGACTGGATGCCTTGAATTTAATGGCGTCCCACACACTGCTGCAGTGCACTA
The DNA here is from genome assembly GCA_963921515.1 of Calotriton arnoldi. Classification (NCBI taxonomy): domain Eukaryota; kingdom Metazoa; phylum Chordata; class Amphibia; order Caudata; family Salamandridae; genus Calotriton; species Calotriton arnoldi. Next base: position 2,819,101 of record CAWUFW010000866.1, read on the forward strand.
GGCTGGACCCCCTGTAATTAATGTAGGATGGATCCCTTGTGGTTAATGGCGTCCCTCACATTGCAGTGCACTAGGCTGGATCCCCCTGTAATTAATGTAGGAAGGATCCCTTGTGGTTAATGGCGTCCCTCACATTGCAGTGCACTAGGCTGGATCCCCCTGTAATTAATGTAGTGTTGATCTCCTTGAATTTAATGGCATCCCACACACTGCTGCAGTGCACTAGGCTGGTCCCCTGTAATTAATGTAGGATGGATCCCTTGTGGTTAATGGCGTCCCTCACATTGCAGTGCACTAGGCTGGATCCCCCTGTAATTAATGTAGGAAGGATCCCTTGTGGTTAATGGCGTCCCTCACATTGCAGTGCACTAGGCTGGATCCCCCTGTAATTAATGTAGTGTGGATCTCCTTGAATTTAATGGCGTCCCACACACTGCTGCAGCGCACTAGGCTGGACCCCCAGTAATTAATGTAGGATGGATCCCTTGTGGTTAATGGCGTCCGTCACATTGCAGTGCACTAGGCTGGATCCCCCTGTGATTAATGTAAGAAGGATCCCCTTGTGGTTAATGGCGTCCTGCACACTGCTGCAGTGTACTAGGCTGGACCCCTTGTAATTAATGTAGGAAGGATCCCCTTGTGGTTAATGGCGTCCCGCACACTGCTGCAGTGTGCTAGGCTGGACCCCTTGTAATTAATGTAGGCTGGATCCCCCTGTAATTAATGTAGGATGGATCCCTTGTGGTTGATGGCGTCCCACACACTGCTGCAGTGCACTAGGCTGGACCCCTTGTAATTAATGTAGGATGGATCCCTTGTGTTTAATGGCGCTCCTCACATTGCAGTGCACTAGGCTGGATACCCCTGTAATTAATGCAGGATAGATCCCCTTGTCGTTGATGGCGTCCCGCACACTGCTGCAGTGCACTAGACTGGACCCCTTGTAATTAATGTAGGAAGGATCCCCTTGTGGTTAAGGGTGTCCCACACACTGCTGCAGTGCACTAGACTGGATCCCCTTGTATTTGATGGTGTGCTGCACTGTGTTGCAGCCTCTGCCAGTGCAGTAGACTGGATGCCTTGAATTTAATGGCGTCCCACACACTGCTGCAGTGCACTAGGCTGGACCCCCTGTAATTAATGTAGGATGGATACCTTGTGGTTAATGGCGTCCCTCACATTGCAGTGCACTAGGCTGGACCCCCTGTAATTAATGTAGGATGGATACCTTGTGGTTAATGGCGTCCCTCACATTGCAGTGCACTAGGCTGGATCTCCCTGTAATTAATGTAGTGTGGATCTCCTTGAATTTAATGGCATCCCACACACTGCTGCAGTGCACTAGGCTGGTCCCCCTGTAATTAATGTAGGATGGTTCCCTTGTGGTTAATTTCGTCCCTCACATTGCAGTGCACTAGGCTGGATCCCCCTGTAATTAATGTAGGAAGGATCCCCTTGTGGTTGATGGCGTCCCACACACTGCTGCAGTGCACTAGGCTGGTCCCCCTGTAATTAATGTAGGATGGATCCCTTGTGGTTAATGGCGTCCCTCACATTGCAGTGCACTAGGCTGGATCCCCCTGTAATTAATGTAGGAAGGATCCCTTGTGGTTAATGGCGTCCCTCACATTGCAGTGCACTAGGCTGGATCCCCCTGTAATTAATGTAGTGTGGATCTCCTTGAATTTAATGGCGTCCCACACACTGCTGCAGTGCACTAGGCTGGACCCCCTGTAATTAATGTAGGATGGATCCCTTGTGGTTAATGGCGTCCCTCACATTGCAGTGCACTAGGCTGGATCCCCCTGTAATTAATGTAGGATGGATCCCTTGTGGTTAATGGCGTCCCTCACATTGCAGTGCACTAGGCTGGATCCCCCTGTGATTAATGTAAGAAGGATCCCCTTGTGGTTAATGGCGTCCTGCACACTGCTGCAGTGTGCTAGGCTGGACCCCTTGTAATTAATGTAGGCTGGATCCCCCTGTAATTAATGTAGGATGGATCCCTTGTGGTTGATGGCGTCCCACACACTGCTGCAGTGCACTAGGCTGGACCCCTTGTAATTAATGTAGGATGGATCCCTTGTGTTTAATGGCGCTCCTCACATTGCAGTGCACTAGGCTGGATACCCCTGTAATTAATGCAGGATAGATCCCCTTGTCGTTGATGGCGTCCCGCACACTGCTGCAGTGCACTAGGCTGGACCCCCTGTAATTAATGTAGGATGGATCCCTTGTGGTTAATGGCGTCCCTCACATTGCAGTGCACTAGGCTGGATCCCCCTCTGATTAATGTAAGAAGGATCCCCTTGTGGTTAATGGCGTCCCGCACACTGCTGCAGTGCACTAGTCTGGACCCCTTGTAATTAATGTAGGAAGGATCCCCTTGTGGTTAAGGGTGTCCCACACACTGCTGCAGTGCATTAGGCTGGATCCCCTTGTATTTGATGGTGTGCTGCACTGTGTTGCAGCCTCTGCCAGTGCAGTAGACTGGATGCCTTGAATTTAATGGCATCCCACACACTGCTGCAGTGCACTAGGCTGGACCCCCTGTAATTAATGTAGGATGGATCCCTTGTGGTTAATGGCGTTCCTCACATTGCAGTGCACTAAGCTGGATCCCCCTGTAGTTAATGTAGTGTGGATCTCCTTGAATTTAATGGCATCCCACACACTGCTGCAGTGCACTAGGCTGGTCCCCCTGTAATTAATGTAGGATGGATCCCTTGTGGTTAATGGCGTCCCTCACATTGCAGTGCACTAGGCTGGATCCCCCTGTAATTAATGTAGGAAGGATCCCTTGTGGTTAATGGCGTCCCTCACATTGCAGTGCACTAGGCTGGAATTAATGTAGTGTGGATCTCCTTGAATGTAATGGCGTCCCACACACTGCTGCAGTGCACTAGGCTGGATCCCCGTGTAATTAATGTAGGAAGGATCCCCTGGTCGCTGATGGCATCCCACACACTGCTGCAGTGCACTAGGCTGGACCCCCTTGTATTTGATGGTGTGCTGCACTGTGTTGCAGTCCCTGGCAGTGCAGTAGGCTGGATGCCTTGAATTTAATGCCATGCCACACTCTGCTGCACTGTGCACCGTTGTACTAGGCTGGTTCCTCGGTGTGTGATGGCTGCAACACTTGTGCTGTGCACCCGTGTAACAGGCTAGATCCCCCGGTATTTAACGGCTGCCACACCCTGCTCTGCTGTGCGAGTGCAGTAGGTGAGGAACACTCTGTTGGGTGCCATGCCCAGGCCAGCCCCCGTGCAGCTGATGCACAAGGAGGAGTTTGGAACACCTTGCACAATCTGGGGGCAGAAAGAAAGGTCAGACCAATGTATGTGGTGTTCAACTTCGCCTCTCCAGCAGAGGCAGCAGCGAGCATCAAATCCGTACTCCATCCGCACACCAGGGGTTAAAGATCAGTGATTACAAATGAATAGGGTTATTACTCATTGACCTGCTGGTGTATTATCCAGTTACAGCTGGTGTCTGGTGGTTTTTGCTCTAAGGAGGCAGGGAGGGTTTCTGGGACTAAAAAGATCTGTAGAATGATGGCAGCTCAAGGCGGGCTGTACGAACAGTTTGTGTTTCTAATAAATGCCCCCCCTTGTTTACCTTTATTTCAGGCCTTGGAGGTGAACAAGGAAGTGAACTGTTTGACAGATTTTCTACAGGAATGCGAGTCTCAGGTTCGAGAACTCAAATCAAAGGCCGAGAAGGGGCCGCTTTACGGAATACCATTCAGCATCAAGCAGTCCATTCCTTGCAGGGTATTGTTGCATTTATTTATTTTATTATTATTATTTTTATTTTTTTTATCAAAACGTGCATTACTTTCTCAATTTTTAAAAAACGCTCAAAAGACTAGATTGTTATGCTTTACTATTAGATATTGTTTGAATGTATGTATTTATTCATATGTGCATCCAATGTATGAGGTTCTAACTATGTCTGATTTTTTTTTAATGGTCTCTACAGGCTGTAATCATTTTTAGAGGATAAGAAATGTGGGCCATATTATCAAGGAGGGCGTTAACATTATCGCCGCTTTAGCGGCAGAAAACTGCCGCTAAAGCGGCGATAATGGGCTTGATAATATGCCCTTGTGAATTCCCATAGAAGCCCATGTTCACACCAGAACATGGGCTTCTATGGGAATTCACAAGGGCATATTATCAAGCCCATTATCGCCGCTTTAGCGGCAGTTTTCTGCCGCTAAAGCGGCGATAATTTTAACGCCTTTCTTGATAATATGGCCCTGTGTTCTTCTACGTACTGAAATGGAGCTATAATTAGGTCTCTGCAGAAATTACTCCAAATGCCGAAAACATTATGCGAAATTACTATTATTACGCAAATGCCCTTTGAAATTTCGCACTATTTTTAGCTCACAATGCATCCTTGTGTCCTTTTTGGACACCAGGACGCATTTCGAGCTAAAACAAATAGTGTAAAATAGCATGTAATGCAAATCACAGCCTCGTGTTCACTTTGTTCTGATTCTTCCCTGCTCCTGCGACGCAATTTTTATGCAACCGAAGTCTCAATTACACGATGTGGTGTAGTGGCATCATTTCAGGCTTTTTGGGTAGTAAACTACCCGAGATTACGCCAGCGTGAATGAAATTGCACCTGGGCTGAGCTATATCTATCTGTTACAGGGTGAGTGATGATTTTAGTACATTGTGAGCTTCAAATTCACATTCATACAGATGTTTACATTTTAGCCTATGTTTCCTTTCCCTACACCAATGAGGGTCTCTTTAGCACTGATTATGAGGAGGGCAGAAAGGAACGTGGTATTTACTGAATGCCGTAAATATCTCATATTCCGAATTTCGGTCCTGGATGTGCACAACATGCAAATTCAATACTTATCCTGCCAAAGTCCGTATGTTTTGCCTTTTTACCAAGCCTTTTCCACCAATACTAATCCACCACTAATTCTTTGGGTTCTGGAGTAGCGTGCTTCTCGCTGAAAAGCGCTTCAACTAATCATCAGGGGTAGTAAGTGCTATATAAATACAATTACAATAAGTTTTCCCCAGGTTTTAGGGAGCAAAATCTGTTGGGGGGGGGGGGAGGGGTAAATGAGGGTCCGATGATTAAACTACAACTTATAATTGTGATCCTTGCACATACCCCTGTCTACTCCCTGGGTTCAGGACCCTAGTGACGATGGCTCTTGTCATCTAACTGGAGTATAAAACATGCACATGCCCTTTGGTTCTCTTATCCTTTTTAAATGTGTTTTGTTTTTCTTAATTTCTGTGTGATATTTGATTATAGTACATGTTTTATTTCCTTATTTTCTCAAACAGAAGTGCTGTTCAGAGATTGCATCAACATATACATAGGGTCTTAGAAGGGGTGTTTAGAGAAACCCAGTATTTCAAACACTAGGCATTGGATTGAACAATACAAGATGATGAAATGAATTACAAAACCCCCCAAAAAAACTAGAACTCTGGGAGTACTTGAGGAGACAAGTGGACTGTTTGCGGTCAAGGGAAAGGTGAATGGGATCTATCTAAAGGTGGTAAGATTAACTCGGGGGCGGCCTTCCTCATGAGCTGGAAGGTGGGTGTAGAAATGCAAACTCTTTTTTTTCAAAGCAATTTTTATCATTTTATAAAGCAGAATTATACGATGGAAAGTAAAAGTATATTATCTGCATAGATGAATAGTCTTCCCACCGGGGCCCTATTTAAGGCATCTGTTTTCCCAGCCCAAGAGTGAACATTATAGGTAAAATGTGGCACTCCTGCCTCATTCCCCTCTTGAGTAAAAACTCCTTCGGACAGGAAACCATTCACTCTCACTCTGGCCATGGGTGCAGTGTATAGTAGTTGCGCCCATGACAAAAACTGTGGACAAAGTCTGTGTTTTTTAGCACCGCCTCAAATAAGGAGTCAAAGGCTTTGCTTGTATCCAGTGATGGAGCAGTCGCCCAGGACCGAGATGCCAGCCTCACAGAGCATGTAAAGTTTGTGCATTAGCAGCAATATAATAAACACCTAAAAATGCTTTGATAAAGGAATTTTCTATGCTTAAAAGCATATAACCAATTCACAAAAGTGAACTTTGACAATGAAAATATCAAGCAATGAGAGAGGTGATGATTTTGGGGTCCCCCTAACCTAGGGAAAGGACCAAGCAGATGCCTTGAACACAAGAGCATATCATGCTGAACGATTCAGTGGTGGTCCCTTCCTCCTAGGACCACCCCAAGCACAGTTATGGGCAAAAATACAATCCCAACCAAAGGCCCTGCAAAGCATTATGGGACGAGATTAGCAGTGGGCAGTGAATATTATAGTGTCCAATATCAAAATAATTCTACAAAGAGCTGCAGTTCAACTAGTCGTTACTAGATGTCCCTCACGAGTCAAATGCAAAAGCATTGAAATTATTAATACATCAAGCTGCAGTTCCACTAGTCGTTACTAGATGTCCCTCACGAGTCAAATGCAAAAGCATTGAAACCCTTTCATGAAGCTTTTGCATTTGACTCGTGAGGGACATCTAGTAACGACTAGTGGAACTGCAGCTCTTTGTAGAATTATTTTGATATTGGATACTATAATGTTCACTGCCCACTGCTAATCTCGTCCCATAATGCTTTGCAGGGCCTTTGGTTGGGATTGTATTTTTGCCAATAACTGTGCTTGGGGTGGTCCTAAGAGGATGGGACCACCACCGAATCGTTCAAAAGATGTGCTTTTTGTTTTCAAGGCATCTGCTTGGTTCTCTCCCTAGGTTAGGGAGGATCCCAAAATCATCACCTCTCTCACTGCTTGTTATTTTATGGTTTTCACTTTTGTGAAATGACTATATGCATTTTTAGCATATAAAGACAGAGATATTTATTTTATCTTAACTTGCACTGTGCAAGATGCCTTTGGCAATTATTGTACAGTACAGACAAGCACACAGCTAAATTTGCATAGCTACGTGTGTAGCTGATTTGCTAGTACTTTGGCCAGTATCTTGACCTCAGCATCCAACAACGATATAGGTCTATGAGAGTTACAGTCCATTCTGGACTTCTCCTTATGCTTCAGCAATATGGCGGCCGTTCCTAAGTCATGGGGTAGGTGCCCTTGCACATTCAAACACTAAAAGGGTGTGACTCTCTCTTGAGGCATTGCAAAAATTGCTCAGTAAACCGGTTAGGCCTGGGAACCTTTTCACTCTACATTTGTGCTCTGGCTTCGAAAATGTCCGCCACTGTCAGTTGTACTTCCATCACAGCCCTCTCTGTGGAGAATAATGACATGACCGCCCTAGTGCATGATCTATATGCAATGCATTCCATATAGACTACAGAACTAACAAATCTGCCTCTTAGCACAAAGCATTTTCCAAAAGGCTAGAAAGAAATAAGACTGGCATCACAGGAGAGCAAATAATTCAAACAGAAACATTCTACTGTCCTTCAAAACTGCGTTGAAAGGATACACTTTCACAGAGAGCGTTCATTCCAGGGTCCACAGGTAGACCCAGAATAGCTCGAGGAAATGCACATACTACTACATAGGTGCAATTTCCATCTTCTAATTGATAGGGGCAATACCCTTCTGATAATTATTAGTTGATAATGTAACAGAAATTAGAATAACCATCCATCCATCCAAATAACTTTATTTCGGCCACTAGGGCCATCAAAGTACAATTTACAATAAAACAGATATTGTTCACTTTATAACAAAAAAATGATAAATTACTCAAATTCATATTTTAAACAAGTCATCCAATGGGCATACACAGATTAAAAATCTCATAAAAAGTAAAAAAGCTCATAATACATACATCTGCCTATTAAAAAAATAAAAAATAGATGGGATAAACTGAATAAAAACAGCACTCAAGGATTTTTACACAACTAAAAATATAGGACTACGGCACTAAACCCAGAGCATACATATAATTAATTAACCTTATCTATAGTCAGTGCATTTCTACAGCCCCTTGATTCTGTTTAAAAATAGCTTGTCGAATGTGCCACATACTATTTAAAAATCGGGATACAGCATAGACTATTGGTGGATGAGTATCATACTCTAAAACTCTGTAGGCCTCTGTGCAACGCACAAAGCCTAGGTTCTTGCAGAGTTGTATTAACCAGCGCTTGCGCGGCAACCGGTAGGCTGGACAAAGGAACAGAACGTGTATTTCGGACTCCACCTTATAATTACATGCAAGGCAATCCCCCTTTTGTTCTTTGACCCATTTGCTAGTAGTTGCTAGTAGGGGGAGAGTCCCTAGTCTAAATTGCACGTAAAGTTTCCTAGCCAATGGGGGCTGAATGTAGTCCATAAACTGCTCCTTACTGTATATATTTTTAACTAGCAAAAATTCTGTTGTTAAGCGACCACGTGAGACACTTTCTTCTAGGGACATTAGATTGATTTGTCTAAAACATTTGACTAATTCAATCCTTGATGTCATGGCACATGATGCTTCGGGAGTTCTCCAGAGGCCCGGTTTTCCCAGCTTGGTGGCTAGGTCCCTTATGTGACGGAGCCACGGGAGCTTCTTAATAGTTCTTAAGGTCAGAAGCTCCTTTAGTTCGGCCCTATAGACAGACAACTCTGGGGTCACCCAAAGCCTCCTCCAAAATGTCAGTGGTCTCAGGGCAATCTCTTGCTCAAGGGGTCTAATATCCATGTCCATGCGGAGAGGAATGAGAGGAGTACTACGGGGTAGACCCACAAGCTGCCGCACAAAGTTATTCTCAACCTTCGCTAAATTAGCGATGGAACATTGCCCCCAGAGCTCCACCCCATATAGCGAGGCACCCCTTGCTTGAGCTTTGTAAATTTCCACCACGGGGGCTACTGGTTTACAAACTGAACTTCTGTACATCTTCATTATACCACCCACTATCTGGCTTAACCGTAATCTTGCTTTGGCCAACTGGGGCCCCCATTCAAAATGTTCTGACAGGGTGACTCACAGATAGTCAAATGTCTTTACTCTTTCTAGAAGGGTGCCACCTAGCGAGGGGTTTGGCCTGGACGAACTGGGAGGGTTGAAGACCATATATTTAGTTTTATTTAAATTGATCTCCAGCCCTCGCAACTTACAGAAACTAGCAAAACCATCGAGCCTGCGCTGGATGCCCATTGATGTCTTTGAAAGTAGCAAGGTATCATCGGCAAACATCAGCGCAGGCACCCTCCCTGATGCTAACTTGGGAGCATCGATGTCCCTAATATCTGTAAGATAATCAACCAGACCATTAACGAAAAGACAAAATAAAGTAGGGGCCAAGACGCATCCCTGTCGTACCCCCTTCTGGACAGGGAAACGAGAAGTAAGTTCCCCGTATTTTCCACAACGTACCTGCGCAAAATTTCCCAGGTGGAGCCTCTCTATGACCTTGAGAAGATAGGGAGGAATCCCAAGATCACTCAGATAATGTAACAGAAATTAGAATAACAAATCTGACAGATCAATAGCTTGACTTTGCGCAGCAAGCTTCTGGAATGGCATTCTTCCATGTCAGGAAACCCCAAATAAATAAATGCAGCATTGTCTAGTTTGGAGTTACACTAACCTCAATTTAAGACAAGAAGGTAAAAGGAAATGCTGCTGAAGCGTGAAAAAAAGCCACATACACTACTGTCTCCACCTGGGAAATCTTATCCAGATCCATAACCCACACACATGCAAGCTCTTCACAGCACGGATATGGAAGATGGCAAAGAGGCAGATGGAAGTTGGATCATGCGTCTGTGCGCATGTCAAGAACGCTTTAGGACTCCGTCACTGAATAAACTTAGGCAAAAACCACTGGTGCTCATCTAAGCATAGGGCCCGATTCTGATGCGGGTTGGAAAAGCTTCCCGACCGAATCGGTTGGGAAATGGTTTTCGACCCACTCGGATCGGGAAAGTCCGACCGGCGGAATAGGATGCATCCGGATGCTTCCAGATACGATTTGGTTGAACTCCCATTGACTTCAATGGGAACATTTGTTCCTAACCGCATCAGAATTGGGCCCTCGGTCGGGAAGACACGTTCCCGATCCGATTTGGAAGGAGCAAATGCCGTTAGGAGGCCTTCCTAACCGCATCAGAATCAGGCCCTCGGTCGGGAAGCTTTTCCAACCCGCATCAGAATCGGGCCCAAAGTGTCTATTGGAGGTTATCAGGAACAATGCCAAAACGTCCCTTTCTCCATTCAAACACAGTTAGAGCAGCATCTCATCAACACATAGAGGAACTATATTTTATTCTGGAGTAAGTTCGTAAGTGACTTTAGATAGATGTAACTACTGGGGACAGTACAGACGTGAGACCATTCCCGTTTAACTGGTTAGGAAGCAAAAAGCACCAGTTTCACCATTTGTTCCTGCTAAACAGAAAAGGCTAAAATCTTTAATCTAGCAACAATGAACTAACTGGTTTCAGTGGTTCTCTCATTCATTTCAAGTTGTTGATTCTCTGTCAACTTCTGATACTCTTTCTTCAACAAATTGGCCACATGTCAGTGTCACCAACGGTTTGGTCTTGGTCGCTTTATAACTCTTGATGACACAAAAACATCCCTTTCTTATGCTCATCACTCATCTCTTCTCCTGAGTCTCCTGTAGTCAGGGCCACTGGACCAAATTATGCTGCAGGGTTCACTAAATTTTACTGCACAAAAAGGCAGATGATGCAACCTAAAGCGGAAAATGTGTTGGTATTACTTCATTATTTTATTATTTTTCACCTTAACACTGTCTGGGCAAGGGTTTCATATCATTAGTATCAATTTAATATCCAAATTAGTCATAATCAAGTCAAACTTTGCATAGAGCCCTCCACTGTGCAGCAACACGTGTCACCATGATTTTAGTAACACTTGATCAGTTTGAGCTAGAAACAAAATTTATTTTTGTCAAAATTCACAAATTATGCATTAGATGATGCATTACGTGGCAAATGCGGCAAATCCATAAATATGCGGAAAATGCCACAACATCGCAGAATTCCAGCCCTTCTTATCGTCCAACCTGCACTCGGCACTCAATAGACTGGTGTTCCCTGTGTTCAAAACCTTGAATAAGAGGTATCAAGTTTGCTGAAATCTCTCCCTACTCACTCTGCCTGCCCCTCTCTTGATTCTGTCCTGAAACTATTGCCTCGTAGACATCTCCTCTGCTAGAAACTTTGGGGTGCTGTCCAATTCTAACGTTCACCGAGAGCCACTTGTCTCCAACATGGCCATTTCAGCCAGATTCCACTAAGCCAGTATTAGAACAATTAGCTGTCTTGGAGTCCGATGTCCTTCTGCTTTTTTGTGTTGCTGGAGAAAAAAGCAGAAGGTCAGCCACCTGAAACTTGGAGAGCAATTCTAGTTCTTGAGGGCCAGCTGAGTGAAAAAGGAGCCCGTTGGCCAGTCGAAGGGTGGCCCGTAATCCGAAAGGGCAGACTTTCCGCCCTTGTGATTACGATTCTCAGTCTCCAGCAGGCTTTCCATGTCGGGCTTTCTGACATGGAAAGCCTGTTGGAGAGCGAGTATGGGGGCCCCTTGCCTCTGAACCCCACAGTTGGGGGCCGAGGGAGCACCTATGGTGCCCCCCTCTTCATCCCTGCACTCTGTGCCTGAGGTGCCTGCCACATGGTGCAGGGAGGAACACAGACTCCCATTCCTCTGTGGGAGCTGGTGTTACGGCCAGTTTACGGGACGTACTCGACCGCCAACCAAGATGGTGTTGTGACATCGTAATAGGCCCCTAAATGTTTTTCTCTTTTTTAAATTGGCTTGGGAACTTTATTGAATTATTTTCTCACTTTTGAAATTGCTGGTACTGTTTGAAATTTAACTTGTATTTCTATGCGGAAATTCATGCTGCTTGTGCCACAGATAACAAGGGTAAAGCAGATATTCTTTATGAACTGTGGTGTAAACCAGTGTAGATTTATTAAGTGGGTAGGCGTGCCCTCCTCCCAAATTAACAGCTCCATTCCTGACTGCTAGTGTGTGGCATAACATGTGACCTCTGTCCATTATCCCTCAGTCCACTATGTATGAGCACACTTCCAGGCAGCAGCCTGCATTCTTAACACTTTTATATATTTATTTGATCCGCACGTGAATCAGGAAATATTCTTTTAGTATATATTTCCTAATGTTTTGTGACTTTTCTTTTAGGTTCATATTGCAGGTCATCAGGACTAATCTAAACAAAAATTATTCAGCTATAATCCTTAAACTGAGTGTCAAGGTTCAAAGACACTTTATTCGGATAACGTTGTATCCATAAAAGCACAAAGACACAACAACAAACAAGTTAAAAATGTGCAAATTAGAGAGTCATAATAAAACCATAGCAGCATACAATATACAGTAATCTTTAGATTAGTAAAAATTCATTAACAGGTAGTGTAAAAGCTCAAGGATTAGACATCATTTGACGTGCTCGAACTGCAATTCTCAAAAAAGTGCCTGTACGAAAGACCAACTCTTCATCGTCCAAGGTGAGTAATCTTAAATAAGCGTTTTCCAAGCTGATGGGCATGTGCTTTTTAAAATACGGAGTTAAAAACCACTTAATATACTTTAGATAGTATTTACAAAAAAACAGAAAGTGTAAAATAGATTGGCCACTCTGGCCGTCACACGGGCAAGGTATGCAATCAAGGTCGGAATGGTAACCAAGGGGAAAACATAATACAAATTTAATAGTGCCAGCCCTTAGACGAAACAAAAGGCTCCTCTCCCAATGGCTCATCGGCAGGGTAATGTAAATAACCAGCGGGTGTGCGGAATTTTCAATAGCCATATAGCTACAAACAAGGGATTTTTTTGATTCCTTTTTTAACCTTTCTGCTCTATATAGCGAATAGAGCGCGCTCCTAAGCTCACTTTTGTTCGCAGCCATTGCTGTGCTAGGATCTGTATACATTCTTCCCTTATTAACGCTGCAAAGGCTCTGATACACCCCTGACAGCCATGTTATGTCCTTCCCTTTCGCACATCCTATACAGTCACTAATGATCTCTCTCGTTAGGGATGCAGCCAGGTTTTTCCAAACCGATAACCAGAAAAGGGCAGGGCGGGCTGAGTGTCATTAAATTGGGTAATAGCAATTACAGCTCTTAGCAATAGCAAAAGTATGTCATGAAGTGCTGTACGGCTAGCAAGCTATTATCATTATCAGGATAGTTTAAACTTGATAAATGTGTATCTTGTCTAAGCATTAGATGATATTAATCTTTATACACATTAGTACTCGAGTATTTGATGCCTTAATTGTTCATTATGTAGTGTGATCAGCATTCGTATAGTGCCTTCTTGCAATAATGTGGCATCAAAGTGCATTTTTAATCTGAGTACCCTATCAAATTGTCCTGGGATTTCCATTAATCGGTTGTGCATGGTTGTTTGTCTTTGGATCTGTGGGGTTAGTAGAGCTTTGTTAAAAGTCTAGTTTCGTAATGAGTTGCGTTGATTAATGTGAAAGTAAAATGGGTTTGATACACAAAATATTATGGGGCAGATGTACTAAATGACTGAATGCAAAAAGTGGTCGCAAATTGTGCACCAACATTTTCTGACCAGTCTTTAATTTTGAGATGCTACACATGTGCTAATAGGATACACCACAAAATAAAATTTCCAGTAACGGGGGGAGGGGAGGTCACAGAACGACCTGCCCCAAGAATATTGATTATGCAGGTCAGAGTTTGTGCCCCAATGTAATTGTTTACTCACCGAATGACAGTGGCCTACAAAAAAAAAATCAGATTAGCATCCCAGTGTTTGTATTCCAAAATGGGAAATTATTTTTTTTTAAACCAAAAATTGGATAGATGGACGCACTCCTAAGTGTAAGTAATATATCAATCTAAGAACGGTAGGTGGTGCAGATTGGTTAATCCTCCTGAGTATGAGGATAAAATAGAGTCTAAAAGCACTGTCCTCACAACATGAGGGGCGTCTCCAACTTGCTCTCATAAAGAATAAGTAATAGAATTAATCACTTCTGGGTGCCACAGTGTGATTGTTTACTCACCGAATGACAGTGGCCTACAAAAAAAAAAATCAGATCGGTATCCCAGTGTTTGCATTCCAAAATGGGAAACTATTTTTTTTAACTGCACTCTGTTCCTTAAAAGAAAGGGTGCTGCCTTGAAACAGCCCTGAGTTCATTACAGTAAATGCTGCTGCTTTGGAAAAAAAAAAGTTTACTGTTTGGAAAATCGTCAGTGGGAGCAGGCAGTGTTGGAAAGCCCCGCCGCCTGCTCCCACAGAGGATACCTACACCATTCACAAAGGCGAAGGGTTGCCAATCAATCAATCAATCAATCATGTCACTTATAAAGCGCACTACATACCCGCGAGGGTCTCAAGGCGCTGGGGGAAGAGGGGGGTGGTGCTGCTACTGATCGAAGAGCCAGGTCTTGAGGAGTCTTCTGAAGGCCAGTAGGTCTTGGGTCTGTCGGAGGTTGGTGGGGAGGGTGTTCCAGGTCTTGGCGGCGAGGTGGGAGAAGGATCTGCCGCCGGCGGTTGTTTTCCGGATGCGGGGGACTGTGGCGAGGGCGAGGCTGGTCGAGCGGAGCTGGCGGGTGGGGGTGTAGAAGCTGAGTCGTCTGTTGAGGTAGGCTGGTCCGGAGTTGTGGAGTGCTTTGCAAATTAGTTACCTCTTCGTATGAGGGCTCAGTAATTGATCAATTGTGTTAAAAACCATTGATACTACCATACCCAATTGCAATTGGAAAATAATTCCTCTTTCGCACCCTTTTCTAATTGCAGTTCCGAATGGGCTGGTAAAACCATTTTGTGAGTTGAAAATGCTATCCCTAGCTAGCAGAATGGGTTTCATACATATCAAAAAGCCATTTTGCAGTCAGTGTCATAGCTAGACCTTTGCCCGCCCGTGGCGGTCCCTGCCTGTGTTTGCCGGCCTGCGGCGGCCGCATGGAAAGCAGGGGGGGGTGGGTTGCTGGCGATTCCTGTTTTTGCCACTGCACGATGGACGCTGGTAAGAGCGGGTGGTGCGAGGCAGTCGTTCACAAAACTAGTCACCCCCTACCCCGCCATGCTACGCCCCTGTTTGTAGTCTAAAAATATGCGATTTTGCAAATCATAGTGTGTGCGATTTGAGCATCTGGCCCGTAGTACCATGTTATGTATACCTCCATTACATGTTTGTTCCATTTGTCTGCCTTTAGGAGGTAAGGTTTGAGAACTGAGTAGGAAAACGGAGCTGGTGATTGGACTCACACCCATTTTTGATTCCTTCCCAGGATTTTGGCTTCCATGTATCTAAGAAATATTAGGGGCATATTAGCAAGACCGGCGATAATGGTCTTGCTAATATGCGTTATAGAATTCCAATAGAAGCCCAGGTTAGATGTGCAGGACATCTAACCTGGGCTTCTATTGGAATTCTATAACGCATATTAGCAAGCCCATTATCGCCGTTTTAGCGGCAGTTTCCTGCCGCTAAAGCGGCGATAATTTTATCGCCGGTCTTGCTAATATGCCACGTTAGTTCGGATTCATTCTACTTTTTACACAACCAAATCAATTATATGTTGGGTGTTTTCAAAAGATGAATGACTCCAGACAGCTGTTGGCAAGATAAATTGCAACGCTTATACAATATTCATAAAAGCAAGGTTTGGCGCCAAGATCTGCTGGAAAGGCTAAACTGCACCATGCTCAACAGGTGACTGAATATGAGGCAACACAGATCTTGTTCACACTATAATTACAACAACAACAAAAAACAGGATTTATTGCATTACTGTAAGTTTAATTAAATGAATCCTACTGTGACAGTGGGCGTGGGTAAAGTAAACTCTAACACAGGGAGGCAGTTCAAGGACTACCAGATGCTAAGACTAGTTTATGTAATTAAAAGCACTGGCCTGGGAACATACAACGAAAAACAAGAATGCAGCCTGCTCCTTCCCTGCAGGCGCTATGTCGACATCAGTGCATAGATAATTTTCTTCCAACCCTCGTGCTGCATTTGCCTTGGGTGTGCTTTGGAAGTTCCCAGCTGTATGTGCTTTGGAAGTTCCCAGCTTTAATGTGCTTTGGGAGTTCCCAGCTGTATGTGCATTGGAAGTTCCCAGCTGTATGTGCTTTGGGAGTTCCCAGCTGTATGTGCTTTGGGAGTTCCCAGTCCCTCTGGTTGTTTTTTTACCTGCAGTGCCTCTCTGAGGATCATGATTGTGCACATTTCTCCCTCTCAGTATCTCTAACCTTGTGCTTGTTTTTGCTTCATGGAGGTGACAGCAGGTCACTGAGGCAAAGGTGACAACATACACAGGTGAGGATTAACTGCATTGCAAACCTATGACAACAGATTCGTTTTTATGCCTTACGCACCTATTTACTTAAGGATTCGGGGGCTGGGGATCAAATTGTCTTTCCCATGCATACAATATCAGATGTGTAGAAGATTGTTCTTGTTTTCAGAGATGTCCATCCACTTAGTGAACATACCTTTTCTCATGTGAGGTCACATCGATTTTAATATCATGCTTTTTTTTGGGGACTGGCTGGAGACTGCCATACCTCTGTCGCTAGGACCTGATTGAGCGGGACAAAGGTCAGCCATTAGTTATTCTGAATATTATTCACATATTCAACAGCCGACATTCATCAACCATTCACTTGAATATAAGATCCAGTCATGCTATATGGCATTTTCCCTCTGACCAGCCATATGGCCATTTCATAGTTGGAGCACATGAGACCTGGTTCAGGGGGTTCCAGAAAGGTCAGTGGCTTCTGGACTCAAATTACTATAATTGGAGTCATTGCCAGTGGTGTCCTGGGAAGCCAGTACTCTTGGATTTAAACTCGCCTTGGGCATGGCATCATGGCTTTTCAGAGCCATGCAGAATACTTTTTTCCTAAGAGACTACTTGTATGATGGAAGGCAGGCTTGGGTGTAATTTAAATGATGGTGGCATAATTTGTATAATTTCAGGAATTTTGTATCGTGCTTATTTTTTTATATTGTTTTAAACAGTGACAAGTACAGCATCATGGCTTGAGACATCTTCAAGTCAAGTAATAACAGTGACATACATTTCATCCAAAACTCACCAGCATTCACTTCTGCTCCCCCAGGCTCCGCAGGTCCAGCTAGTCCACCTCGCATTACATTTGTTAGATGCCATTTCTGAAATTACGCCATTATGCCACTTCATGTAATTCTTTGCCATTCTCAGTAAAATGAACTGCAAACACAAGGAAACAGCATATCGTGAGTCGCTGTTGTTTGCAGTGCCTTTATGTTTGCACAATCTTTTACATATGAAATGCATCCTCACTACAATTGACACAGGGACACATTTTGTGCTAAGATATAGTACAAAATGACAGATTTGCAGATGGTGTAATTATGCATAATTTCACATAATTTTGCCAGACGTTTGCGTACTTATGCAAAAGCCAAATCTGCACATTTTGCACACCTCTAAAGGGGCAAGTATCGTACAGCAAAGGGACCCACCTGACTGCTATTGTCAGCCTGCACAGTGTCCATCAATGGAGCTGTTGTGCTGCAAGAAAAAGGTAATAAGGTTTGAAATACCTCTAGGGCTTCGTGAACATGGGCCCTCTACCAAAGGTCAGAAGCATTTGGAAGTGGTCCCAAACCAAGCTATGGAAGTGCTGGGATGTATATGTGAGGCACAGAGTTCAGGGATGGACACCAGGTAATGGAGCTTGGTAATGGTTCAGAGTTCACCAGCAGCTCTAATAGGCCTTGGTGAGTCCAGAAGCCATCAATAAGTTGGTGATGAACAGCAGATTCGATGGGTAGGGTTGGCTGTAGGGTAAGTTCTACAGGAAGGCTTCTAAGAGCTGCATCAGGATGGGAGCTACAGTTGTACTTATCCTACTAAGCAGTGAAGACGTCTGGGCAGCAATAAGGAGAAAATATCACTCTAGCCCCTGTCCACAGAGCTAGCAGGTAAAAGCCCCCACCATCTGATGACTGCAGGGAATAACCATATCGGGGGGCGGAGCTTCAGGAGAGGTGTATGTGGTGGGACACAAACTAATAATTTCTTAGTCCGTCTTGACATGGCAGTGTCAGTCAGATCAGCTGTTTGCAGCAGCAGTGACACCAAGTCACTGTTGCCGCAGACTGGGTGGGTGGACCAACATATTGAGCCAAACCGTGGCAAGGCTCATCCTTGGCTCAAAGCCTGCACACAAGTATTTGCAAATCCAATATTCCACATTTTACAGCTGAGAGCTATTGGACCTGCCAATGCTATATAGGTCGGGCCCCGGGACATCAGGAGTAAAAGGCCTCGACCCCCACAGTTGGGCCTATTAGCTCCTGCTTGCCACGTGCCCTGTGAGAAGGGTTGTGACACCGATACTGTATCTGTTTTTAAGTTTTAAGATCTGGAGTGTGAAATAGACGTGCTGTGTTCCCTCCTCTCATAGCTACCAAGTGGCCCCATGTTATATCATTTAATATGTAATTTATACGTGACACCCCCACCCACACCCTCGTTTTGAGTCGACAACAGCACATTGGATTTGAAAGCTAGTAGTTTTGCTTTTAACATTGTAAGCATGTTCTCTGTGAATCCAGTAAGGTATAATTGTCTCAAGTGCAAGGCTCAACTGACTCGTGACTTGGGATCACTTGGCAGCAGAGGGTTCTTCTAAGTCTTCTTTTTGTGCTCATGCAAAGAACTGAGTAGAATGAGGCTCTTGGGTATTCCCTGGCACCAATAAAGTTTTGTTTCTTTCGTAGCTTCAGGGTGCATGGGGTGGGACATCACCATATAATTTCTTAGTTGGTCCTGGCCTGGCAGCGTCCGTCAGATCATCACTTTGAAGCAACAGTGATTCCAAGTCCCTGTTGCCGCAGGCCGGGTGAGGTGGCGAGCCAACTTATTCACAGGGAGAGTCGAGCCAGAATCAATCAAAGGGCCGGGCTTGACTCTAAAAGCCGGTGCACGAACTGAGACATGGATGTATTTGGCATGTAAATCATGTAACAAACATCAAGTAAAAATGGGATAAAGTCGCATTGAAAAAAGTGTGTTTCTTTAACACGCGGCAGTCCTTAGAATGACGCTTTGGACTTCAGATTGTATTTGAGAGGCCTTTATTAAAAATGCAACTAGGGAAATCGGAGGCAATTCAGTTGCCACATGTACCCCATATGTGGCCTAGATCATCTTACAGATGGAGCAACGTTATAATCTGTTGAAACAAACACAAGAGGATTGTGAACAGCGCATTTCATGAACTCGCGCATTTGAAGGTTCTCTCATTTGTGATAATGAAGGAAAAGCAGGTTCGGTGCAATAAAATATTTGCCTCGGATCACACAATTTGTCAAGTGAGGAAGCCGAGATTGACCCCAGATATTCTGGTTTCACACTATGCAATTCAGGTACTAAATAGGTATCTCTTTCTCTCGTCTGTTGTACATCAAAACCAATGCTTTATTAATTCTTGGCAAATGAGGTTAGAACAGTAGGACAGGCAGATGGCACATGAAAGCTCGGCTCGTTTTGGTCTCGAGGGTCCAAGAGCACCTTGAGATGCGCCAGAGCAAGGATTCTGGCTTGAGGTTTCAGTAGCCAGCCCACCTCTAAAACTGAGCCTGGGATTGCAGAGTGAGCTACGAAGATGTGTGTGATGTGCAGGCAGGGTCAACGGCATGGATCTGATTGGGCTTCTGCCCGTCACTCATGCCACATCAGTGTGCCAACTGCAGGGCTTTAAGTGGGTCAGGTCATGGCAGGTCTCAGATGGGGCAGTAAATAAACACTTTAAAATTGGTCCCCTTCGGGTCCTAAATTCAGCCATTCTCACTCCACACATGACATGTGTATGTGTAAGTGCACGCTCACCTCTTGGGGCATCTTGTTGATTCAGTCACAGATGTTTATACTCAGCCATTCATGAACTTGCCAATCCACACAGTCATAATGAAATGTACACAACTTATAGGCAAGAGTGTTTGCACTGCTACTACAGACTGTGCTGTTCCTGTTATTTGAAAGAGGATGCCTCGCTGATATTTCACAGTTTTGCCTGTCCTGTGCCAGTAGGAGGCATGTACTGCTGCTGTAGTATCAGGGAGGGAAGCTTCAGTTGCTGGTACCATGCTTTCCCTGTTCTGTGAAGGCAGGAAGCTTGCAATTCTGCCCTTGCTGTTCCTGTTCCATGATTGTTGGCAGCCTGCACTTCTGATGCCCAGCTGTTCCTGGTGTGTGAGGGATGCTGTGATGCATTTCTTCTCTGAAGATGGAAAGATTGGGAAACTTGCACTGCTAATTCCTGGCTGTGCCTGTGCTGTGATTGCACTGCTGGTGGTATACTGTACCTATTCTGTGATGGATGGAAATTTGCATTTCCATGTTTTAGGTGAATTAATTACACCTTCAGGAGGGTTGCAAGCTTTCTAAGAGAGAAGTATCCAACCCGCTTCCACAGAGATAGATTGGATTTCAGCTTAGTTCCCCGAGGATATCTCTGCACCTCTGAAAAAAGTCCCATTCTAGGTTAGAACTTAGAAAATCTTCAACAAAAAATCTCAAAAACTTTAAAGCGGCTGCTGAACCAAGCTATTGTATTGAGCCTTTACTTACACAGCGGTGGCCACAGTTTCAGCGGTGCTCCACGTGGAGAGAGGATGTTTCTGCTTAAATCGCGACAGTGCCATTCCACATTGGGACTTCATGGAAATGTCAACTTTTTTTCTTCGGGAATGTGATAAAGTCCCTTTCTGAAGTGGGATTTAGAAATCTTTTTTGAACTTTTTGTCTTTCATACTTTTATTGCCGACAATCTACTTGGGCTCTATTGCGCCCTGCCTGAAATTGCACATTGGTCACGATCTACTGAGACCACTCACTTACATTGGCTGCTTTATTTTTCTTGGTGCATTTTCACTTTATTTGCATAAAAATCATGTTTACAAATACCTAATGTTTCCAATCACTCTGACTAGTCGAAAAATTCAGAATGTTCTGACTTTCCTACAACCACCAGATCATTCTTCATGGGACTGGCGATAAATACCAGCCATTTATTGCCACAATCTGTTTTTCTAGGTACATTCCCATCCTGGTGCAAACGTGACTGGGGCATAAGTCCCCCTGTTACGTTAATCCATTGATTATGTGCCACTGTGGCATCTATCCAGGGTAAAGATTTATAGTTTTTGAGTCACCTAAGTGGTCCAACAGTTTGGCCTTAGATCAGGACTCTCCTCACTTAGGCTTAATGTGTAGACCTTGAGTAGCCAGTGGAGTCTTGGCACTAGTCCCAAAGATCAACTCTTTTTTCTCTCTATCACCTGGTTTAGGATACAGTGTCATCTTAAAGAGTTTAGGGGCCCAGGCAAGACATAGTTTGGGTCCCCCTGCTCAGAGCAACTATGAAGTTTGCTACACATTTTATGCTAATTTATGCCCTCATGGTGCCAAAAATATGGAATTATACTTAAACTTTCAGAAATGGTGTCTTACCATTATACAAATAAAGCTGAAATATGTCTTGCCTGGAGTCCCAAAAGTCCTCAGTAGGACACTTAGTATGGCAGAGAAAGAGCAGGAGTTAGAGGTAGGCAGAGAGAGAGGGAAAGTAGTTAAGATAAAGAAATATACACAGACGAGATAAACAGAGAGAAAGCTCATATTCCGGAGCGGTCTATTGGAAGCTGGGGCACTGGGCAGTTGCCTGCTTTGCCCATGCCTTAAAACATCCCTGTTAGGCTATGTGTTCGGTCACTCCATGAGCCATTCCCCTATTCTCACCTCCTATAAGATATATTCCTCAGAGCTATGGAGGCCTATTGCCTTTTAGAATCAGACCGCACTCTCCGCTATCCCAGAAAGCCAAAGGCCTCTCCATGTAGTCTCCAGTTTGCATTTCTGCATCTTTTCCTCGCTTCTCTCTTTCTCCAACAGCCTGGTGCTCGGTGGGAATGAGTCTATTTCATGATCAGGGATTTTTATGGTGATATGCATACATCAGAGCCCTTGATGGATGGCCCTGTTGCTTACTGATTGTGCATTGGTTTTAATTTTGCAAGAAAATGAAAACTGCTAACAGTCCCACCTTGACAACAGGGGAGGCCAGGGTTTGACTGTAACAGAAAATAGGCCCGGGCACCAAATTAAAATTGGCCCCCATTAGCAAATCAGATGGCGGCAAAAAATACACATACTGGGTACTGGTTCATATATATTAATATTTAAACTCTTTACTGATTGGTACCTCTACCCATCCTTTGAACCTAAAAACCCCTTACTGCCCACTTTACCCCCTATCCATCCTTCAACCCCAAAAAACCCTTACTCACTTTTACTCCTACCCGTCCCTTAAATATGAAAGCCCCTCATTACCCCTTGTCTCTACTCACATATAACCCTAAAAAATAATCGTACGTTCCTTTACTCCCACCCATCAATCAAACATAAAAACTCCTCACCAATCTTTACTCCTACCATTCCCTTAAACCTAAAACATTTACTATTGCTTACCCCTTCCCATCCATTACACCTAAAAAAAACTTTACTGCCCTCTCTACCCCATCCATCACTGAAACCTAAAAACCCCTTGCCATCCATCACTCCTTCCCACCCCTTAAACCCAAAACCCCCATACAATCCCTTACCCCTATCCACCGCTGAATCTTAAAAAACCCTTACCACCTTTACTCTTACCCACCCCTTAAACCTAAAACTCTTTGTCTCCCTTTATTCCAAACCAATTCTTAAACCTAAAAAACCCTCACTACCCTATCTGTCCCTGAACAATAACGCTGCTTTACTACCCATTATCCCTACCCACCATAAAACCAATTTTTTAAATGACTTAAGTGATTTTGAATATAACATGTAGTAGTTATAGTTAGGACTAGACCAGCTTTCCTTAGGAAATTGATTTTTTGGTTTGCTAATAACTTTGGTGCCGTTTGAGGAATCTTCACGAAATTTCATCCACCTGAGCTCCTTTCTGAAAGGTTTAGGGGTGATCCGTTCATTCAGGGGCCAAGAAGAAGGGGAGATCCCAAAACAAATTTTCCCCATGCAATTTTTTATTGGTAAATTGAACAGTGCAACAGCCAAAATGGCTGAAGTGAATTACACCACATTTGGCAGAAAGCTAGCTCTTTAACCAGAAAGTGTGCTTTTGTGATTTGGTGTAAGTCTGTTCAATAATTTAGAGCAATTCACGTTAAAAATGTATAGATGTATCAGGCTACGGTTGTACCACTGGACTGGCAGATCACGAGATAAGATCTCATTGGCTGCTCCACATCAACAGGGATGTTTGGCAACCATTTTAGGACTCTGGGCGAGAGTCCCCATGTTAAGTAAAAAATATAAATAAAATATGGAGGGGGAGGCAGGGTAGGGATACCCTGACCCCCTGGCCTTGTGGAGAGGGAGAAAAATGAAAATTTCAATGACCCCTCCCCATCGTGTGGGCTAGGTCCGACACATTATAATTTTTTTGGGGGGTGCATGTGTCCTCTCCCCTGAGCCATTTAATGGCCCTGAGGACCCACTGCTCTGGGGCCTGAGCTGTTTTTTTTTAAGTGAGGAGGGGACTTGTAGCCCTCTGAGCCATTCAATGGCACCAGAAAGCCCATCCCCCGGTGCCTGATGTCTTCTAGGGCCAAGTGGGGCCATCCCCCCATATGCTATAATATGGCCTGGGGCCCCCATTCCCCAGGACCCTGTCTTGTTCCCTGCCTGAGAGAGCGAGGGCAAGGAATACAAACCTAACACCCTGCGTGCACTCTCCTGGGTAGGAAACATAGGTTTGCTCTCGCCCTGCGGTAGCAGAAACAAATGCTGCCCCAAATAGGTGAAATCAAATCAGTACAGCTTCCTTTTTATTGCCTAGGGCAGGTTTAATAAATTGCCTCCATGTTTCTTTTAGACAAGCATGTTATTCTTAAAATCCTTTATGTGCAGACAAGCTGCTCTGGATCGCCGTATCCATGTGCTAGGCAGGGAGTCTCGGTCTCTCATGCTGGGCAGCTGATTGTACGCTGTCCTCTCCCACTAACAGTGGCGGAGGTAGATCCTTACCAGCACTGCCTTGGCGGAGTGCAATGAAGTAAGGAGAGGCAAAGCACTGCAAAGAGGTTTTTTTTTCAAGTGACAAAATCTTGTGAGATGAGATTTTCTAACCATAAATCAGCCACCTTGGTTAGGAAGTAGTTGATTGCACTTCAAGAGATTGTGGGCAGTCTGCTTCTGGAGGGTGTTTGCTGCCAGGGATCAAAGCAGATCCACCCTAAAGAGGTACCATAGGCAAGAGGAGGAGAGGGAGAGGGAGGAGAAGGAGAGTGAACTGGTGACCCTCTCTAGAGCTGTCCTCCAATCCATGATTCAAGAGTCCGCCTCGTCTGCATTAAATGAACCTGGGGCAAAAAAAAAACAGTGCATGGTTACTAATGAGAATGACCATAAGACTGGCCCAAAAGGAAATATATGCAAGCAGTTCATCTTCAACAGATGCTGGTGCACATTAGGGAAGTTTGGGCTTTAATACTTCAGTGCAATCCAAAGAGGTTTTTGTACAATAAGAAGAACATTTTGCAGACCAACTACTTTCATGAGGTTCTCAAAAACATGGGGGAATGTTTATGGGGATTTGGCGCAGGGCAGCACAGCAAGTCTCTTTGCTGATCTGCCCTGCATCAGAGTGAAAAGGCCGGAATGTGTAATATCTGTGGCAGATGGTGCATTCCTGTCCTTTCCTCCTGCACTGGTGCTGTTTTGGCAGCTTAGCGCAAATGGAGGCACCCGTGCACAATGGTGCAAGGGTGCCTGCGTTGCATGCTGGATTGTTTTTGTTCAGGATGGAGCACCTTCCTGAACAAAACCAATCCTAGGAGTCTTTTTCATCTTTCTATGTGTGCTGCAGAAGGCAGCACACATAGAAAGAAAAAGAAACGAGGAGCAATACAGTTTTTTCCTGTTGCGCCTCCCCTAGGAAGGTATAAGGTTTTGGTACATCCTCAGGTTTACAAGGCCTTGTAAATCTTGAGGTGGATCAAAATCAATGGGTGTTGCATGGGAATACCCACTGCAATGCCCATGTAACGCCTCCCTGGCACAGAGTAAGGCAACGCAGCAATTGGCACTACCATGCCTTACTCCATATCTATTGGCTATTCAAAGCCACGCAAAGTGGCTTTGCGTGGCCTCATAAATATGATTTGGTGGTTTGTGTGGCCGTTGCATCACAAAAAGTGACTAAAAAGGCTTGTAAATAAGCCCCACGGTTTTTAAAGACTGGAAGGATGTGAATAGGTCAGCGGTTCCACACTCTCTGAATAAGTGAAATTTGACAGAGGTTATGCAAATTCTAGAAGTAAATTTCCTCCTGTCCAGCATGGCTACATCGTCTTTTAGCTTCTGAACAAATGTTGTTTCCAGATCCAGCAAATAAAAAAGTACATAGTGTCTTTAAACAAGCCTCCACAGTGGCAAATGTTGTGATTAAAACTACTCTGTTAATGGATTTCTAGACCTTTTTTGATTGCTTGGAAGGGGGAGACATACTGCTGCAATACTGGGCAATATGGAACTTTTGTCAAACTTTTTATCAGACACTACGTTTGACTCCTTGTGTTCAAGCAACTACAGCAGCAGGGGCTCCAGTGGTGGCGAAGAGGGAGTTCTGGTTAAAGTTGTGGAAACTAGACCCTCTCAGAGGGCTCTAATTCAAAAGCTGCCTTTGTTGGGACAAAAACGATTTGGTGAGGAGCTCAATACTTAGTGAAAAAAACTTCAGAAGAAATAAGATGTTGCAACTGTTAATCCCCTGTTCTGCAAAAACATTTTTCTTCCAAAAGAAGAGTGCCCAAGCAGCACAAGCGTCACCTTCTTTTAGTGGTCAAGCCCGAGATCCGGGGCTGCACGTGGCTGTAAAACTCAACCACTAGTTCTACCTAATCAAGGAAAAAATCCTGATTATCAAAGGGAAAAAGTGGGAGAAAGACTTCTGAACTTTTACAAAAAAAGGAAAGGCCAAATCAATGACAAAGGAGTTCTGGCAATCATAATAAATGGCTATTCTGTTGAACTAAAAGATAATCCAAAGCCTTGCTTTGTCCGGTTCCTGTTTCAAGTGATGTGACAAAGAAAAACTATCTCAATAAAGGAGTCGTCTCTTTGCTGTTGAAAAATGCAATAACGGATGACCCAGTACAAGAGAGAAACCAAGGTTCCTATTCAATCTTGTTCATGGTTCCAAATCCAGATGGTTCTTATTGCCCAGTGTTGTATTTAAAAGGATTGAACCATCATGTCCAAAAGATTCCATTCAGGATGATGTCCATTCAAAAAGTGATTGCATCAGTGACAAAGTGATCTAATGATGAAGCTGGATCTCCAAAATGCCTATTTTTCACGTGCCAGTACATCCTGCGAGTCAGCTTCTTCTTCGTTTTGCGATAGCTGGAAAGCACTACCAATTCGGAGCTTTGCCATTTAGACTGACGACCTGTCCTTGAATGTTCATGAAGGTATCCGCTCCTTTAGTACCCATCTTGCATGTGGAAAGTTTACAGGTCCTGCCATATGTGGATGATTGGCTAATTGCCTCCTCTTCTCTTTTTAAGGCAGTATCCAATTCAGAGAAGGTAGTCAACTGCTTACCAAGATGGGTTTCCTTCTCAATCTGAAGAAGTCCCTGCTAGTACCGTCCCAACAGAGGTTGTTCTTCGGAGTCCTACTGGATGCAATGAAAGTGAAGGCTTTTCTTCCAGAAGCAAGGATCAGGGCACTGCAGAATACCAGGACACACATATTATCTTGCTGAGGCATTAATGAGGATGTTTCTGAAAGTTCCGCGGTTTATGGCAGCCACAACAGCAGTAGTCCCTTGAGCTCGCTTTCATTGGAAAAGGCTGCTCAATAACCTCATAGTTCATTAGGATCCAATGTCTCATATGTTCGAGAATTCAGATCCAATATCAAAACCTCTAGTTCTGGATCTAGCTTGGTAATTCAGCTAGAGAATTTACAGAAAGGGGTTTCCCTTCTTCCCCCTGGGAGAGGAAATAGCAAAAAGAGTGGTTGACTGTGGAAGCAGTCCAATCTTCAAACTTCAGAGAGTTGGCAGCTATAAAGAAGGTTCTCCGGTACTTTGCCCCTCAGATTCATCAGAAGTCAGTATTGGGCAAGACAGAAAACCAGATAGCCAAATGCTAAATCAGCACTAGGGGTGTACCAAGGTACATTCTCTGAAGATTCTTGCTCGGAACGTATGTTTGAGGGCAGAGACTCACATAGTCTCTTAAAAAGCAATGTGCATTCCGGGTAAGGAAAAATTCTAAGCAGACTCCTTAAGCAGGAACATGCCCTCGTCTGTATATTTCAACTCAGTCTGGAGATGTTAGATCTAGTGCTAGAGAATTTTGGTCTCCCTTGGTTAGACCTCTTTGCTTCCTTGAGCAATGCACTCCTTCAGAAATTCTGTTCAGGCACCGCAGACCCTAGAGCTTGGAAGACTGATGCCCTGTCCCTCAGGTGGCCGAAGGGGCAGCTGTATGCCTTTCCTTCCATTCCCCTCCTTCCAAGGTGCTGAGGAAGATTCAGGCAGGGAGTGTAATAGTAATTTTAGCAGCCCCGTTTTGGCAATAAGGACTTGATGTCATCTGCTTGCCCAACGAGCAGTGAAGAAGAGGCCTGTCTTCCCAATATGTCCAGCTCTGTTCAGTTACCCTCTTCTTCCTATGCGATCTCTTCGAATCTTAAATCTGTCGACCTGGAAACTGAAAGGAGGGCGTTTGTAGGCCTTAGGCTGCTCCAGAGAGGTGGTGGTGGTAGTCGTGGTGGTTGCAAATCAGCAATCAAGGAAATCTTCTCCATTCATATTTTATTCAAAATACTGGGGTATATTTGAAAAATGGTGTTCCCTTAACCATTATAGTGAAACTTCTGGTGATCCCTTTAGGATATTACAGTTCCCACAGGAAGGGTTTGACGTAGGCCTGTCAGCATACATATTATCTTTAAAATAGGAAGCTATTAGAGGGGTGGCAGAGTCTTTCCTAGACTTGTTTAAATTCTACCTTTGGTTAAGATATTGAATAGGGGGTTCAAGATCAAAAGACCTTTTGTGTCCCCAGAAGTACCGCCCCGGAATCTTTCAACGCTCAATTTGAGTTCCTAGAGTTGGCTATGATTCAGTGGTCGACGCTTAAGGTTGTCTTCTTGCTGGCAATTACTTCAGCAAGGTGATAATGAAAGTTTGGAGGATCTTCTGGCCTTATTTCCTTATATCATAGTTTTACAGTAGGGTAGTTTTGTAACTTGACCCAAGGTTTTCTCCCAAGATACAATCACAATTTCATAGGCATCAGGGAATAATCCTGCCAGTGTTTTCCTTGGCAGAGCAAATTATGTTGGGTTTGGAGATGAGAAGAGCTTTACTAACATACCTAGATAGGAAAAAGGCTCTAAGGAAGTCTAACTTTCTTTTGGTAGCTTTTGGTTTGAGAGGGAAAAAAACATCTACTCCTATGATTAGTAGATGGGGTAGAGAAGAGATTGCGAAGGCTAATGAGAATCTGCACATACAACTCCTGGGTCCAATTAAGGGAAGTTCGACCAGGGGGACTGCAGCCTCATGGGCAGAGATGAGTGGAGTATCCCTAACGTAAATTTGCAGGGTGGTGACATAGTCGTCAGAAAGCACCTTTGTAAAACATTACAGGCTGGGGCTCGGTGAGTCCATGCATTTTGGTTTGGGGGTGTTGAAGTCTGCCATGAAGGAATAGCATGATTTAGTATAAATCTGTGAAATGTTCAAACAAGTAGTTTTCACTTGTATAGTCTAGTTTTGGGTTCTTTTGTGAGCATTGACAAATGGTATTAAGCTTTTGTATTTCCTCATAGAGTAAGGAATGGGATGAAGACAATGGGTTTAGGGATAATGAAATGTACTACTTCCCAATAATCTTCATTGTCAGAAGCCATAGCCCACCCCATCCCAGATGGCTCCCTAATCCTCAATGCAACTAGTTATGAAGCATTAGGGGAAGAGGGGCATCATAGGGTGGTAGGTTCTGTGTTCCTACAATAGAGATTCTAGAAACGCTTTCTAGTTGACGTGTCAGAGAAGCCAACCCTCCTCATAGAGTAAGGACCGGGGGAGGGTGGACTATGGTTTCAGATAAGGAAACAGTAGCAGCCACCCGTCAAAACGTATTTTAAAAACTGACGCATTTCGACGCCGTCCCGCTCCATGCCCCACTTTTGCCAAACCTATTAATACCCACAATCAATATCTCCGTGCCCCACATCTCATAATCGTGTGCACCCAGAGCTCATTCTTTGCGTGGTGCGCTGTGCACCTGTGGCAACCTGAGACTCTTTACTAATGTGGATCACTAGGGTGAGTCAAGAAGGAGTTCCCTTGCATGGCGCCAAGTCATGACGTTGCAGTGTGGTGCATCATTCCATTTCAATGCAGAGGTATCTTAGGAGAGGGAAAAATCCTTTCACCAATAACACAGAATAAGTGAGTGTTTTCCCCTAGATCGCCACTGCGTCATTAGGTTTTAACGCAGTGGGCATATTAGGTAAAGGGACAACCACCACGAGTTAGTGGAAGTGCAGGGTTCTAGTCTGTCCTCCCCATTATGCAATCTGATTGTTCTCCGACTCCCATCCTTGAGTCAGTCATTGTCTGCACGCTTTGCATGCATGCGGATGACGCTCAGATAGTCCTTAAGTTATCAAATGATTTAGACGCCAGTGTAGGAAGCATGTAGGGCTGTTTCCAAAAGGCTGAGAAATGGATGAGCTGTAATCAACAAAAGCTCCATGAAGAGAAGCCTGAGATTTTAGCCCCTTTTGTGTTTACAACAGTCTGTCAATATCAGTTTTGGCCTACAGCAGTGGTTCTTAACCTGTGGTCTGAAGACCCCGGGGGACTGCGAGGCATAATCAGGGGTAGGAGCGACTGTGTTACAAAATGAAATAATATCAAAATTAATACCTTAAAATGTATAAAGTATACACAAATAAAAAAACTAAATTTAAAATGTGATTTTTTTTCTCTATATTTGCTTGTGAATTAAACAAAATATTTCTGTATTCGAGCATGCATTTGATGTATACTTGTTTTTTGTATATTGTTTTGAAGTCAAATCCTAAACATTGCTTAGGCAGCGGGTCCCCAGCTTCCAATAATGAATGATTATGACTCAGTGGAGGTTCCCGGATTCCAAGAATGATTCAGTGGGGGTCAAAAGGTCAACAATCACTTCCCTACAGAGTTAATGCACTATACTTGTGTCAGTGCAAGAGTGTCGCGGGGGATGGCTGCTTGGAAAAGCCCCTCCTGGAGACTTGTAATAGTCGCCCTACAGTATTGAGGAAGTGCTTACATACAATCTGTGAGCCAAACGTAGATACTGTTCTTTATTGATATATATTTTTACAGTATGGCTTTCTGATCTAATTTTTTTGCCGTTGCACTCCCTTCAGGAAGAATTCTTAAACGGGTAACAGTGGTACGCAATGAACAGATGAAATAAACACGCTCGGGAATTTCTGGTGGAGAATGCTCTTGGATTTATGAAAATCTGTGACAATAAATGTATTCCTTTGATTTTTGCGCCATCTAGTGAAACAATATGTAACTACTCTCGGTTGTGCCACCTGAAAAGTTTAATGCAGCAATGCTGTTTCTATTTCATACTCCACAGTTGGCCCACTGTCGAAGGAAAAAAAACCAGGGGCACATTTACAAGCCCCTTGCGGCAGTTTTGCGCCGCCGTTGCATCACTTTTGCGTCGCAGCTGCGGCGTAAACATTGCAGCCAATTTACAACGTGACGCATCTAGGGAGATGCGTCACGTTGTAAAGCCCTGCGTCACATTATACCTGCGTCAGGTATAATGTATGCAGGGTGGGCGTTCCCACGCAGGAAAGCCTTGTAAAAGTGACGCAGTGAAATCTACAAGATTTCGCTGATCCACATCTAAAACGCCACTGCGTCAAAACCTTAGGCGTAAGGAGTGACGCACTACAATAAGTATAGATCTCAACATGCATTGCTGGAGTTGCGTTGTGCTTGCAACACGACTCCAGCCATGCGTGACTTTTGGGCCAACAGATGCGTCAGAATTTCTGACGCATCTGTCAATCCTTGCGCCATGGAGCGCCGTAAATAAGGCGCATCCATGGTGGCGCAAGGGTATCGCAGGCTGGCACAGGGAAACTGACGCATCTCTACAGATGCATCAGTTTCTTGTAAATCTGCCCCACTGTGATTCAATCTCAAATGCCATGTAGACCCCACTTTGACTCCTCCAAGTCATGCTTTTAGAAGCACTTATGTTTAAAAGTATTACAGCAATGACTGCGAGAGGGGAGCATTGGGACAAGATTCATTCCAGTGTCTTTTACTTCTTCTTTACACAATTCTAATCAAGCCATGGAAATCGATTCACCAAAATGTCAGGGGTAGCGCATGTGGCATCACATAACCTCTGACCCGACGCAACATCACAGGAAGTGACATTAGTTCACCTTTGAACTTTATTTTGCTACAGAAAGTGTTAACATGACATCACTCCACCCTTGAACCACAGGAGATTACAGGGAATTACATCATGGAAGTAGATAAACAAGTATTAGATGAATTTCACCGTAGCACGTAGAAAGTGCCCTAAAATAAAAACCATTAACCCAATCTCACTCAAATTGTTCTCATGTAAAGCCAGGATCAGTAGGCTCAGAATCATTACCAGGATAAATAGGAAACATTGGACCTTGTTTTAGTAAAATCATGGCAGAGAGAGGGGCACGGCCTGCAGGCAGAGGCATATCTGCCCCCTCACCCCCCGCCCGGGCCCAATCTACTTCCTCCAGCACTAAGATGGGTGCAGATAATGCTCCCTCTAGAGAGACCACAGCCTCCTCAACCCAGACACCCTCTCCAATCCCTGGGCCAACGCACCCAATCCATACAGACTTTAAAGTCCTGGTGTATTTCTAATTTTGTTTTGAAAGTTCCATTCCATTGTGTCAACCTATGATGCACCTTCCATGGGCCTGGGACAGGCTGGATACAAAATTGCCGTCATCACAAGTGACACAGCAGTTGAGAGCTATCCGGAGACAGCATGTTATGCATTACACATTGTCATTTATAATAAACAACATGTATGGTGGGATTTTTATGCCTAAACATATAATGATAACATGTGAAACTACAAATCCCAGAATGCAAACTGCTTTTGCAAAGATATCCAGGACTGTCAATGTCACAAGACATAATACCCCTTTGAAAACCAGGCAGGGGAAAAATAGACCAGGTCTGCGGAAAAAGGGGAGAAATGGACCCAGACTAGGAACATATTGTGTCTATTAAAGAAAGAGGTGAGCCAGAGTAACAACTTCTAAATCTGATTCTAAATGCGTGGGAGAGGGAATGGGTAGCCATAATTAGAAACTTGAAACTAATGGATAAACAAATGGAAACTGCTCCTCGTTGGTACTCTATGCATTCAAAGGAGTGAGTAGTCTGCCCCGTACAAAAAACAAAAGTATGATTTTGATCCCATTGAGTTGACTGAGTCTTCCAGCAGCAGTGTCACTAAATGACTTTGTGTTATGAGGGACACTGTATTCTAGGCAGGACTGGACCCTAATGTCTCTCATGGGAGGTTATTGGGGAACTTTGAACCTATTCCAGTTCTGTGGGGGAGGAAGAGGTGTGGTACAGCGGCCAGGACCGCTGACACCGGAACATGGGGCTCAAGGTACGATTCCCGGCGCCAGTGGCAGGTTAGCCCCTCACCATGTGACTCTGGGCAAAAGCTTGCTTAATCTTCCCAACGGCCCCAGCGCCTTCAGACCCTTAGGGGTGATTAGTTCACGCTTTACAAATACCGGATTATCATTATTATTATATGGGGGCAGGTACACCTCTTTTTATTTCTACTTGCTCTACTCACTCCTACTCTAATTATTACTTACTCCTACTTATTCAAATTCAATTTATTTCGGATTCAAAATCCATAAAACATACATAGATAACAATTTATAAAATCATCACATGCTATCCACAACAACACTGAACACAACAGGCAAATAGAAATTCAGCTTGTGAAAGAATTCAGCTGATAAGCCTGAAGTAAATTGCATAAAAGCCAAGATGCTATGAATACATTAAGCAAGCAGCAAACATATAATTAATGTCAACAATGATAGTTCTAATATTGATAATCAAAAGTGCTTCTTATGGAAACATTTTTAAAGACATAAACCTTACATATAGGTATTGCACATCAAAGATTCTAAAATGCTAATAATGTGGTAAGTTATAAAACAATATTAGCTATCCAAATGCAAGCGTCAATGAACAGTACAAAAAACATCAGAATCTAGAAATGTCTTGCCTATAACCCATGCAGAAAATAAAGATTGAGCAACACTGATGACAATTGCTTTGTTGGTATCAGTTCTTAAAATTCCAAGTGCAATTTCATTTTGTCTGATTCCCAAAAGATGATAAACAGGTTTGATCCACTTCTTACGAGGGATTGAGTGGGCGTTACAGAATAAAAAATAAAAAAAAGATAATGCAAGTTTTCAATCTCAGATTTGCATGACGAACATAAAGTGCTAGTTCAATATTTCTCCCCCCAGCGAATGCAAAAGCTATTTGTTGGACCTGGCCCTTTTTGGCAGGTTCACCCCTGAACTTTTTGCCTGTCTCTTAGCCTTTTCCCTGTGTAGTGTTGGTGATTTTAGGCCTCTAGGCACTTAAGCACTGTGGCCCAGTGTAAAGTGCGTGCGCGCTGTGTGCGTGTGTGATGAGACTGGCCGGCCCTCCCATAGGAATGCATTGAGGATGAGTGTGTAGGTGGTAATTCCTGTTATGAGAGGTGCAGCATGGTCAAGTCTAGTATGCCTGAATTCGTGAGAATAAATGCTGCGCAATGGTGTGCGCAGATTTATGGTGACTGGTAGAGAAATGCCACTTCTAGAAGTTGGCATTTATGTGTGCTCTGTGTCTGCCTGTCTGATGTGGATTACATGTCTGGCTCTGTGAGTGACAGGAGCTGGGAGGTGTGTGTGGCTGCAGGAGGGGCAGGGTGAGTCAGCGCTAGGCTGAATGAGACACCTGAGCTGAGAGTGGTGGGAGGAGAGATCCCCTGACCCTGAATAGGATGTTGCCTGCCCTGTACAATGCTGGCTCCACCCCCTGTGGTGCGTCTGATGTCCCTAGCCTGTCTTGTGAAAGGGAAGAGGAGCTGGGCAAAACAAAGTGCTCCTGAACCAGTTGCATCTGGTTCCCCAATGCCCTACACCTTGTAGACAAAGGAAAATGGTGTATAAAAGAAGGGGCTGTGACCCCATGAAGTTGTTCTTATTTGCGGATCCTGATTCCTGCAGGGCGTGCTGCTGCTGGGGCCCAGGAGGACTTGCCAGGAGGGCTGCCTCCTGGGCCCAGCTATGCCCTGGAACATTTGGCTTAATTTCTGTTAGCCTGGCCCCTTGCTACCTAAAAAAGACTTTCTTGCTGGGAGCGCTTTATCTCTATGATGCCAGGACCTTTTTTTTTTTGCAGCCTCTTGCGCCCTGTGAGCGCTGTTCTTTTTATTCTTCATGGACTTCAGGGCTCCTAGCCCCTGAAGAGCGCTTTTATTTCTCCTTATCTGGAAAGGGAGCCCTGTGCCTTAATTTCCCCTTGAGAGAGGAGCGCTGGAGCATGGGCTTCGCAGCGCGGAGCTGCTGATCGAGGGAATCCCAGCGAGGGGATTCCCCGCTTCCCGAGTATTTAAGATGGCGGGAGCCCACCCCGCATTGCAGCCTAAATGGAGAGGGAGCCTACCCCTCATTGTCCGCTGTAGGTTTATTTACTGAGCAGGAGCCCACCCTGCTTTATATTTTAACTCTGGAGGAGCCTACCCCTCATTACCGCCGAAAAGGAATCACCGCCGCGGCCCGATCCGCGGGTAAACCGGAAGTCAGGCATTCCTGCCTGGGACGTGGCGGGGCCAGTGACGTCAGCCAGAGCCTCGGAGGCTCCACTTCCGTTTCCCCCGGCCGGGGAAGCCGTGCAGAGAGTCCCGGGTCCCAGGAGGGGGCCCGGGTGAAGGAGAATGGAGGACGGGAGCCTACCCCGCCTCCACCGGCACAGCTGTAGAGTCCCGGGTCCCAGGAGGGGGCCCGGGTGAAGAGGAGAGGCCGCCGATGCCAGACGGGGCTCCCGTGGTGGAGAGGGAGGAAGCCCCGCGTGCAGCCACCAGGTAGCCGAACAGCGCAGAGTGCCACGAGGCAGAGACTGGCCGGAGGAGTCCCCCTGCTGAACCCGGTGAGTGATGGCTGGGTTGGGGACACGGCCGCATTGCACTACCGCTCCCAGGAGAGGGGCAGGTTTATTTCAAGAGCCCCGAGTGGTGATGTTCCGAGTCAGCAGAGTCCTGCCAGCAGCCCGGTGAGATCGAAAGGGCTGGGGGGCTCCGTGGGGGCTATGGTTAGTGCCGAGTGAGGCACAGCGCAAGTCCGTAGTCCTGAGCGGCCCCCGCCTAATAGGGGGCTGCTCCAACGTTGGGTGCCATTTCTTTTTCCTGAGAGTCCCGGAGTGGGGCTCAGACGGCACGCGTAGTGCCAGGGTCTTCTTTTAGAGCGCCCCATGAGGGCATGGTTGGTTCAAGAGCCGTGTGGCTCCAACGTGGGCCATATCTGTTTAAAGGCCCCGGTGGGGGGGGCCAAAGGGCACCGCATGTAAGGGCCCTCGTTTGATTTCCAGCTGGCCCGCTTGCTAGAGGGCAGCTGCCACGTTTTTGGGGCCATGTTGTTTGGAGAGCCCGTGTGCTCCCGTGAGGGGGCCACCGTGATGTAAAAGCCCTTTCCCAACCCTCAGCTGCACCGCACCAGCGCGGGCAGCTGCAACACTTTTATATTTGTCCTAAGGGCACAGTGAGTGCCAGGCCTTCAGGTGTGACCCACAGCTGCGCAGCACTTAGTGCCAGCTGCATCGTTTAGGCCACAATTCTTTGGGGGCATTATTGTTGATTTAGAT
The DNA here is from genome assembly GCA_963921515.1 of Calotriton arnoldi. Lineage (NCBI taxonomy): Eukaryota > Metazoa > Chordata > Amphibia > Caudata > Salamandridae > Calotriton > Calotriton arnoldi. The sequence goes on from CAWUFW010000866.1 coordinate 2,855,125, forward strand.
AGGAGTGAGATGCACTCCTGTGCCCCTGACATTCACAGCTGCGCAGCACTTAGTGCCAGCTGCAACGTTTAGGTTTGCGCAGTGCGCACCACTTGACTTTCGCTGCCCTTGCAGCGCGCCCTGACTTTTGGACATAGGGCATTTGAGCCCGAGAGATGGCCAGGGGGACTGTTAGATTTATAGGGCGCCAGGCCCTAAATGTGATTTATGCCTCTAAAAGGGTTTTTAATATGAGGTTAGGCGCTAATGTGATTTGTGTCCTAGAATATGGTGCTAGGAAATGTGATGCATTGACTATGGTTTACGCACCCGGTTTCTCCCCTCTAAATGTGCTTTTATGGTTGGGAGGTATTCTCCCCTGAGATTATTTCCTAATGTGATTTATACTTAGGATGTTATTGTCTAATGTGTTTAGACTGGAGAGATAATGGTATAATATGTTTATGCTGGTGAGGTTGGCGCATAAGGTTTTGCGCCTAATGTGATGCTGTGCATCATGTGGTTTATGTTACAGGCTGGTGCTAAGTACAATGGTTGCCAGTAAATTACTGGTGGTACGTTCCTGATATGTCCTACATTTATTATGTGTTCTACATCTATTACCTTTTACTAAGTGAGGGTTCTGACAGTGGTCCACGTGGCCCTGTCATGTGTACATAATCCCCTGTAAATATTGTCCCGTGCCAGTTGGCACAGTGTATTGTATATGCGTACTATTCTAATGTGTTATGACAATACAAAGGCTATTTTTTATATATACCCTTGTGTGGAGTTCCTTTTGTAGTGTGCCTGGGGTGTTGCGCTGTGTGCGTGTTGCGCAAACGCTTTACACATTGCCTCCGGGATAAGCCTGACTGCTCGTGCCAAGCTACCAAGGGGGTGAGCAGGGGTTATCTTGGGTGTGTAACTCTCTTGCCCTGACTAGAGTGGTGGTTTCTGCTTGGCTTTGGCGCAAGCCTTAGCCAACCAGAAATCCCATTTCTAACACTATTGATAGGAAGAATCCATCTCTAACTTTGGTATACAGCTGTTTGGCTAGGGGACAAGTAATCTTATCAAGAAAAGGCTCATAAAAAGGAATGACTTTAAAGTCGAAAAATCTATCCATCAAGCTGCCCGGCTTACATCTATGTAATTCCTCTTCCCATAAGAGAACCTTTAATTTCTCCTTAATAACTGATTTTGGCACTAGACTAGTGTCAGCGGGAGAGTACCAAAGAACGGCAAGATTCAGGCAATATAACATACTTTTAACATAAGCTAGCCAGGGGATTTTCAAATGGTCATTCGAGTGCAGTATTTCTGCTAGTGGTAACCTATAGGGCACTAACTCATCAATAGACCACAGTCTATGCAGTGCAGTAGAGGTCAATTTAATGGTTGACGAAATCAGATACACGCCTACATCAAGTGTCTGGGATAGACGAGGAGCACTGTGCGGAAGATTGAATTGGGGCCTAATAAACTTATTATCGACCGCTACAAGTCTCTTGTGCTTTACATGCCCCATAGCTCTGAGCCATATAGGGCCAATCTCTTGGCTTTAACATCTATGTATTTCTACTGCTGGGGAGAGGAGTTTAGTCTTGGTATTCTTGACTAACTTTGTAACAGCCCTAGATTCTGCTGTAACGTTAGTGATCTCCTGTTGATCTGCAACAGCCAAGTGAATTTGTTGGTCAATCTAACTCCTAGATAATCAAAATCTTGAACTTGTTCCAGCAATTCATTCTGTGCTTTTATGTAGCTCTTCACAGAACTATAAGGGTTAAAAGATATGAATTTAGTCTTCTTAATGTTTAATTCTAACCCCCCCCCCCCACCGAGCAAAAAATTAGAAAACGACCCACTAAGGCCTGCAAACCAACAAAGGTTTTAGAGATAAGAAGTGTGTTATCTACATACAATAGCGTCGGAACTTTAAAAGCACATATTTTCAGAGAGTCACCGCCAGGAAAGTCTAGAAATTGCACTAGGTCATTTATATAAAGCATAAATAGAATTAGGGCCAAAACATAGCCCTGTCGGACTCCCTTTTCAACTCTTAAATAATTAGACAGCTCACCCTTTTGGCCGCACCTAACACGGGCATAGTTATTTTTCGTGCAATCTTATTAAAACAGATAAATTATTATCTGGGACCCTCATATGGCCCAAGACACCCAGAGCTTGTGATGGGGGATTGAGTCAAAACTGATTTTAAATCAACAAAGACCACATACAAGTGGCCCTTCTCCAGTACCACCATTTTTCAATATATTGCGCAAAAGCAAAAAAATTGGTGCTAGTCTTCTGGCGGAGAACTTGCTTGGAGATCTGTTATAATGTGGTTCTCCGTAGCCCAGTCTTTCAGATTCCCCAAAATTTGACAGCAGAAGAGCTTCTGCAAACAATCAACCAGGCTGGTAGGCCTGTAGTTACCGGGATCTTCTCGACTGCCCTTCTTATGGATAGGGACAATCTCAGCATAATGGCAGGATTTTGGGAAAGGACCACCCTCCAAGATAGATTTTGAGAGCACATTAAGATATGGGCCCCATATAAGTGGTTCTGCAGCAAAAAAGTCAGCTGGAATTCAGTCAGGTCCAGGGGCCTTCCCTGAGACTGTGGCCCACAAAGTTCCAAGAGACTCTTTAAGAGATATTACGAAGGGGCATATTGTTTCATTGGGTTTAATTAATCACTGATCTAGTACATCACCTGGGGTCTTTCTGAATATAGCCTTTCAAGGCTATATATCAAGTGTTCCACCCTTGATTTGATTTGATTTGATTTTTGAATTTGTAGAGCGCAGCAGTTACCCAAGGGCGTCAAGGCGCTGTAGACTACCGTCCAGAAAGAGATTCCATAAGAGAAGGTGAGAGCGGGGGTGGCTACATGCAAAATAGCCAAGTCTTTAAGGCCTTACTAAAGGGGAGGTGCTGGGAAATGGCCTTTATGTTTTTGGGCAGGGTATTCGAGAGCTTTCTGGTGGCAGTCGAGAATGCTCTGTCGCCCCATCTCTTCCTTACTGTTCTAGGTACGTGGAGATGTAGGTTAGAGGATGAGCGAAGGGATCTGCCAGGGGAGTACGAAGTGAACATGGATTTTAGTCTCGTTGGGTAGGGGAGATAGAGAGCCTTATGGACCATACATATAAAGATTTGAAGCTGATGCGTTTATTGATTGTAAGCCAGTGTAGGGTTCCAGCCCCTTGGCAGCAGAATGTCTTTTGGGAATGTCCAGAACCAGTCTCGCAAGGGCATTCTGCACCAGTTGGAGTTTGTGCTGTGCATTCTTGTTCGAGTCTAGGTAGAGTGAATTGCAATAATCCAACCTGGACATTACCAGGGCGAGAGCGAGCTGCTTGCGTGCAGAGAGCGGGATAAAAGGGAACATTTTCTTCAACACCCTTAAGCTCCAGTTGCAGGTGGATACAGTGCGGTTAGTTTGGGCGTTAAAATTAAGGTCCATCAGAACTCCAAGGTTCTTGGCCTTGTTTCCTGGAGTAGGATACGTTCCTAGAGAATGAGACCAACAGCTGCTGTTCCAGCTTGTTGCCCCTGGGCCAAAGACCATCACCTCCGTCTTATCCCCATTCAATTTTAAGAAGTTACCAGACATCCATTCTGCCACATTAGTCATACAGCATCGAACATTCTCGGGTATCGATCCTGTATTCTTAGGAATTGATACCATGATCTGTGTATCGTCACCATATGACACTACCTCCATTCCGCTGGAGTGAATGATGTTCGCTAGGGGTGCCACATAAAGATTAAAAAGAGTGGGGCTTAAAGCGGAGCCCTGTGGAACCTTATCTGAGGCTGCAAATGGAAGTCGATTTGAGATGTAGCAGGGCGGCCTCCATGGGCAAGAATACTTCAGAATGACTTGTTGTCCCCTGCTCTAACTGCGTTTACCACATCACTCCATACTTCTTCTTCCCAATCTAATCTAGCTTTGGCCAGCCCATCCTTATAGCATATCCTGGCCAACTAAATTTGCTCCCAATTATTGTCTTTATTAAATTTGATTAAAGTGGCCTTGGCAAGTGTACTATGCCTATTATACCATGAATGTATAAGTCTCTTTTTGGTGGACTTCTACCATACCTGGTTAATAGTTCACGTAAGTGATCAAACAAGTCATCATGATACTTGGATGCTTGGATAAAGGATTTACTCCTTCTCCAGAGGGGCCAATACTGCTCATGATCTCAAACGTTTCAACCACTTTGTTGTAAACTTGAGCTATTAGGATAAGTTGGGCAGATACGTAAGACCACTTTAGGACCTTCTTGTTGTTCGAAATATTAAGTTCCCCTGGAAACCTAGAATTATGGACATTATGATGTGGTAGAAGATGCCCTTTCATTATTACATTTAATACATTATGATCACGGTCCCTTTGATCTAAGAGCTTCATGTCGGCCATATGCAGCCACCATTGTAGAGATAGGAAGGTATAATCAATTCTACTAGATTGGTTGAGCCTCTTAAAAGTATGGGCGCCTGCTATGCCCGAAGGAGATCTACCATTGCAGGCTCTAAGGCCAAGGTTCATTTACAGCCCCAGTAGTTGGGTGCATAGTGCGGGCTGTCTTTTCACTGGAGTAAGATTTAACTGTGGGTTACCCCATACAGCATCTTCCTCCTCTGTTATGCCCAACTCAGAATTATCGAATGGCTCAAAGGTAACATTGAAGTCACTAGCAACTATCACAGGCCCCCCCGGGAAAAGAGGATCAATAAAATGCTGAAGGGTAGCAAGAATGCTAGATTCCTTGTTCTGCCCATTAATGCTATTATAAACATTAAAAATATAAAGGTGCCTATCATCTACCAGGCTAATTAGTAAACCAAGTATGTCAGGAGAATTTAGAGGGAGCCTCCTGATTCTGCAGTTTAATGTGATTTTGACCGATATTACATAGTCCGTCTGAAGGCCACCCTCTCCTCTGTGAAATTGCTTCACAGCAAAAGTTTGGGAAGCAAGACGTGCACCGGCTCCACACTCCAAGATTCTTGGAACAAACAGATACTGTCACACCACTGTCACGTCATAGGGGGCCCCACAGGAGCAGATTCACAAACTGTCTCAATTTGGGGAACCTCCAGCAAAACTCACCCATATGTGACAATAGGGGGATTGGCAACCTGGGGGCCATAAAATTTGCAAGGCTTGCTGGACTTTTTTTAAAATAATTTAACTAGGAGGTTTCCTTTTGAACTAGATCCAGGAGATGAAGTAGAGGTAGAAGAGGCTGGCTTTAAAATTGTCTCAACTTCATCAATCAGTTGGTTACTCTCAACGTGTTGCTGTTGGTAGACTGCTTAGCCGTTTTTAGGTCGAACATCAGCATGCATGGGCTGTCTGCAAGACCTGCTGTATTCACTCGTACTGAGTGTAATCCTGCCTGTTGCTTGCCCTTGGTTTATTCCTGCGTCGCTTTCGTTTCCTGGTTCCTTATTGGCCGGTGCTCCCGATACATCACTTCGGTTTTTAGGGCAGGAGCACCGTTCAACTTCAGTTTCCTTACAATGTAGGTATTTATATATTTTTGGGGGGACTACTTATTTAAACCATGGCGTACGCTTTACTCACAGCCACGCACATACGTTTTATATACACTGCCGCAAACTACTTATTTATCACCATTGCGCACGCTTCACTTGCACAAACATAGGTTTTAAGTGCATGGGTGCCGACTACTCATTTATTCTCATGGCGCCCGCTTTAGTTGGAGTCACACACGTTGATTTTATGTACACAGGGGCCGCACTTTCTTTCAGCACGTCACCCGTCTTCAGGTTAAAACAACACTAGTATGCCCATCTTACAGGACGCTGGTTTTGTGTGTTTTGTAATGAAACTGCTACTTTGATTACGGCATCCCAAGATTCCCGAGGTGCTTTTGGGCAGTCAGAGGAGAGAAGCTTCAGCCTACAGCAGGAAGTGCTTAGAATGCATTTGGCAGCTGCTGCTTGACGCCAGATCTTTCGCAGTCCACTTTAAAAAAAAATCAGCAGAGACGCTGCCAATCCACTTCCTAGTACAGCACATCTTCCGCTGCTGCCGTTCACTTCCTGGCACTGCACGTCTTCCGTGCTGTACCCAGTGGCGCTGGCCTCCTGCCACAGTTCAGCCTACCAAGACTCAGACATAACAAAATGTCATTTCAAGGTAATTCTTTTTAACTTCAATTAAAAAAATTATGTTTTACTTTTCATCCTAACCTGTTTCCTTGATTCTCGTTTGTTAAAAATTGGATTTCTGTTTGACTAGGGCACGCGCCTAAGCCAGGCAGATACCACCACTCTAGTCAGGGCAAGGGAGTTACACACCGAAGATAACCCCTGCTCACCCCCTTGGTAGCTTGGCAGAGTAGTCAGGCTTATCCCAGAGGCAATGTGTAAAACGTTTGTGCAACACACTCACAAAGCAGTGACACACTAGGCACACCACAAGAGAAACTCCACACAAGGTTATATCAAAAATAGAATTTGTATTACTCATAAAACACATTAGAACGTAATCACATATGTACACTGCGCCACCTGGCACTTAGTATCACTTTACACGGATTATATAGACTACAGGGCCAATTGGGCCTCTGTCATAACCATTACAACTCACAGTTAGTGAAAACAACCAGTAACTACTGGTAACATTGCATGTAGCATAAACATCTGAGGCATAAGCATCCTGTCATCACCTAGGACAGCATATTATGCAAAACATAATATTCACATTAGGCCCCTCTTAGGCCTGTACCTAATTAGCAGTGCACGGTAAACACTTATTAGGTGCACACATTACTACTACAGCATAAACACATTATGCAGAAAAGATAATCAGTAATGCATAATTTCCATTATACCTCATGCCCCTCTTAGGCATACATCCTAAATCAGCACCAGGGCACCGTAATCACTGAGACGGTGCACACATCACCCGAGGGCCATACGCCCAGCCACAACACAAGGCGAACACCAGGCCGACTGGTTTGCTCCTCGGGGGCCCGTCTTGGGCTTCCCCGCAATGCCCTCTGTCCAAAAAGTCAGGGCTCTCCCTACTCCGTGTCTCCTCTAACATGGGGCCTCCAAACTGGCCCCCCAGGCTGCCGATGTGGCAGAGACACGTGCACAATTCTAAAGTGGGGGGGCGGGGTGCAATTCACCCATGTCCCCAAACAGGCGGGCCCCACGTTGCAGCTGCCCGCGATCGGGCGGTGTAGCTGTGACCGAAAACAGGCACCAACAGTGTGCTTTGCGAGCCCCACTCACCAGGCCCTCTCCTCTTCTCAGGTGAAACCAGAAAATAGGCGGGACGTAGCAGCAGGGAGCCTGCCAAGCTCCGGTCCTTCCTCTGCGTCTGGTGAGCCTGTGAGGCTCCCTCTCCTTCTCGACACCACGCGGGGCTCTCCTCGTCACTACGGGAGCGCCGCCTTGGATCAGGCACAGGATTTGCCTGACTTCTGCTCCGGTCGGCCCAAACCAGGCAGCAGCCGCCTGGCTTCCAGCGGCTTCGGCGAGGCACTCACGAGGCGCTGGGCATCAGGGGCCCGCTCCTCAAGCTTAGGCGGGGCAAAAGGGAAGTGCTCCTGACGCGCTTTCAGTGGGCAGGACCCCCTCTCTTCAGGGGCCCTCGAACACAGCGGGCCCCACTCACCTGTTCAGTTGCTCTGGCCGGCTCCTCCTACAGTCAGGCAACATGTAGTAATCCTCACACCGGGATTCCTTCTTAGTGGGGTTCCGCAATGAAGCGGACTTCGCTGCACGGCTCTTTTGAGCGCAAAACCCCTGAGACACTCCTAACGCCTCGGGCAGTGTGAGCCCACCCCTGGGGCTCAGATCACCTAGGAGATGGTGACGCTGCCCACGCTGCAGGGCACAAAGCGCTCCTCTCTTCCCCTGGCACTACGGCCTCTGGGTGCTGCAGGGCAGGATACCCAAAGCCCTGAAGCGATCAGTTCAAGCGCTTACCACGCGCTGAGCCCCAAAGTCCAGAGGGGCAGAGCTGGGCACGGGCAGGCCAGCACGTAGGGACCCCCAGAAGACAGCAGCTGGGTCCCACGGCGGTTCCTCCTTGCCCAGCAGTCCTTCAGCTTCCAGCAGGTAACCAAAAGTTCAACATTTCATGGGGTCACAGCCCCAATACTTATACCACTCATGTCTTTGCTCTCCCCTTGGCACAGGGCTCTGTGCCCGGTCCAAACCAGTTCTGAGGGGCACTTACACATTCCCTTACATGTGCACAACACCCTCCTTTGTCAGTGTAGGTCCTGGCCCCAGACACACCACAGGGGGGCGGAGCCAGCATTGTGTAAGGCAGGCACAGTCCCATTCAGGTCCAGGTACTACTCCTCCCACTACTCCAAGTGCAGATTGGCCTATTCAGCCTAGCGCTGACTCACCCAGCCTGGAGCCACTGCACCTCCCCAGTCTCTGTCACTTCAAAGCCAGACATGCAATACCCAACAGGCAGGCACAAAGACACATAGCACACAGAAATGCCCACTTTTAAAAGTGGCATTTCTAAAATAGTGATAATAAATCTGCGAACACCATTATGCAGCATTTGTTACCACTATTCCAAACATACCAAACTTGACCACGCTACTCCTCTCATGTCAGAAATTACCACTGAAACACATATCAGGGAATCCCCAATGCATTCCTATGAGAGGGCAGCCTCACTGTAGTGAGAAACCAAAATGGCTGTTTGTCACTACCAGGACATGCCACACAGTTAAGGCACATGTCCTACCTTTTACCTAGAGCGCACTCTGCCAATAGGGCTAGCTAGGGCCTACCTTAGAGGTGACTGATATGCAGTAAAAGGGGAGTCACAGACGTGGCACCCACTTTATGTGCCAAGTCACAGCGGCAGTAAACTGCACGTGCAGGCCCTGCACTGGCAGAGGCCTGAGACAGGTTTGAAAGGCTACTGTGGTGGGTGGCGCAGGCAGCGCCGCAAGCCCACCAGTAGCATTTAATTTACTGGCTCCGGGTATATGAGATACCACTTTACAGGGCACTGATAGGTAAATTAAATACGCCAAACAGGTGTAGACCAATCTTATCACGTTTACCATAGAGAGCACATGCACTTTAACACTGGACAGCAGTGATAAAGTGCTCAGAGTCCTAAAACCACCAACACCAGGTCAGAAAAAATACCAGGAGGAAGGTAAAAAGTTCTGGGATGACCCTGCAAAAAGGGCCAAGTCTAACATCGTTCTTGCCAGATTTTGCTGCCTCTATTCCTTGCATGTGACATCTGTCATCTCCCATTACCCCCTGTACCACTTCCCCAAAGCCACAGTGCTATTCTTCTCCCTCAGCCTCACTATTGATCCCTCCAAGCTCCCTTAAGCTACCCTCCCATTCCTCCTTCCATTCTGTCATCTTTTGTTATCGCACCCACCACATCCTCCTTATTCACTCTGGCACCTCCTACTATTGACTTCCCCTTCTCTCCTTATGTAAAGAAAGCTGAGTTGACCCATTGTAATTGCAACATCTGACTATCAGGGTCAGGCACAAATCTCTGTAGTGGAAGCATTCGTCCACTGAGACACCAGATCTGGCATCCAATCGCTACTTCTTCCATAACCCCGCACCCCTCTGCCATTCCCAAAAGCTCCTCTTCCCTACTATCACATTCAGCCCACCTGCCTCGCCCCCGATTTTCTGTCCAATCCATTTCAAGGCCTGGTACAAGGAATCCTCAAACACAGTTTTCCAATCAAAGCCCTGTGAGGGCATCTCAAACCGGAGCTTACCTTCCACACAGCAGACAGTTCAAAAGATAAACATAGGCTGCCAATGAACCTTTAATGATATGCAAATGAGGGACCGCAATTTACCAGCAGCAAAGCTTGGATGTGGCATAACCGCTTTCAGCCCAAAAAATAGCAAACGTGTAACTTGTAAAACTGCTTATAATGGGGAGTGGGCGAAGGCAGAGGGAAGGACTCTTATTGTGCACAGAACACAAAAATAAAGGTATGGTTGTCAGGAAAATTATACTTATTTTAATAACGTCCTTGACATAATCGTCCACTAAATGAAAGAATGCCACTCTGTGGGGGTTAATTGAGAAACGCAAATTGGTTTGCTAAAACTTAGAGGAAAAGTACAACTTTATCTTCGTTATTTATAGTTTATATAGGTCAAAAATCATAAAACTCGGTTATATTTTCAAAGTCAACTAAAAAATATTTTTTTAAATTGTAAATTTATTTCTAGATGTGTTATTTCACAAATGAATTACATAAGGTGAATATTCATTATATTGAACTTGTATTCGGTGTCTAGAGCATCTAAGTGCATATCATATGCGTAATCCTTGACTTCTTGCTCATCTATAGTCCGGGCTTACTTCATTAGGCACGATGGATATTAACAAAACGTGACATCCCTAATAACCTATTTCCCATTTTCTGGTTCTCCAGCGCCGTGAGGTCATACAACTTGCAATAGCGCTATGCAAATATCAACACTCCACTACATACAAAAAACACAAATAAATAACATTACCATTTTTAACAACAACAGCTCAACCTTTCACAATTGCGAAACCTATTGCATTTGCAATACAATAGGTCTTGTGTTTCCGAGAGTTAACAACTATAAGTACAAAGTGAGTGTTAAGGCACCGCGTGCAAGTTTTCAAAACACATAAATAAAAGGCATTGTCATTTACAATGCCAATAGCTCAAACTCTCGCAAATGTGAGACCTATTGCATTGCAAATGCTTGTTTTTATGAGGATGCCCCAAAGGGGTCTCTAAAGCCTATTCTTATCCTCATTCTCTTCAAGGAGGAAGAGCAAAGGAGACTTAACGCTCCCACTTCTGGGCTGAAATACGAAGTGGAGGAAAATGGAGGCTAATGTTGATAAAACAGCAAAAATATAGAAAATTAAACAGAGGTATAAGATCTTACCATAGGACAGGTTTTTCACAGACCAGCAAGCTCTATTGGGGACTTAGGGTGCGTACCTTTCAGATAGAGCCGACTGCCAATGGGGTGGCCAAGCCCAGCCTCTTTCAGGTGACGACGGGCGTATACTTGCCCGCTCTTGGCCTGTTCTTCGCCCAGGAACGTCTCACGCTGCGGTAAGACTGAGCAAGATTTAAAAGGCCTGGCCCGCCTGCTGACAGTGGTGATCCTGGGCCAAAAGTCCTGCCCCCAGTCAGCCGCACAGCGTGTCCTTATTTCTAGATACACCCATCCACGGATCTTAATGTGTCCATCGTCTACCCTCACCCAAGTACATATCCATCACCCACCCAAGCACGTATCCATCCACACCTATCCATTCCTCCATCAACCCACAACACAGCATTCATCTATCCATTCACATGTGTAAGCATCAGCTGTGTAACCATATCCACATGCATTCATCAAATATTGTATCTAGACCCAACAATCTTTCACTCTAAACAACCACAGAGCTATAAATCTACAGATGCATCCTATCAACATCCATCTGTGTCTGAATGTGCCCATATTTGTTTTGTCTGACTGTGTGTGCGCGCACATCTGGGTATTTTCTGTGTGCCTATAAGTGTATTTTATGTTAGTGCATCCAAACATATCACACCAGGGGGCATATTCACAGGGACTTATCGCCGAGTTATCGCCACCTTATCGCATCAAAAGTGGAGATAGATTTAACGCCCCATTCACAAGCGGGTGCAAACTGCAGACAACGCAAGTATTCCCGCGATAACTGCCGCAAAATTTACCTCCACGGGTGACACCACCAACTAACCCTAATGAGATGCAGAGTAGGCGTTCCCGTGCAAAAATACACGAAAACACCACTACACCACATTCACAACGAACTGCCAGATCTGCGATGCGAACCAAAAACAGGCGATAAGCCGCGGTAGCAGCAGGGATTTAACATCTGCCTTCTGCTGGTGTTAAGCAGAACGACTACCAGCAGTATGAAAGGGAGCCCAGCCCAGAGCCACTTCTGAAGACCCACAGATGCCATGGAGACAATGATCATGCAGCTCCGAGACCCATGAGGGCCACAACACCCACCGCCACCACTCCCAGGCCCCCCTCCACCCGGGACAAACACATACCGTGCACGACACAAGAGCCACAAAAAGCGCATGATGTCGCACAATGACAACAAGAAACACATGTGTGGTCAGAAGAACGAGAAACAGTCACTCATCATTGAAGTAACAACCAAAAACTTTATTGAATACAACACAAAACACCAATGCGGAAGATTCCTGTCGGGTCCGTCCGGGACAATCTTGATGTCACAGCCTGGAAAATAAAGCACAAAATCAGAATGTTTGTCATGCCCACATCAAAGGAGCGAGACACAGAGAAACAGAGAAGGAAAGAAAGGCAAAGAGAGAAAGAGAGAGAAAGAGAGAGAAGGAAAGGAAGGGAGAGAGAGAGAGAGAGAAGGAAAGGAAGAGAGAGAGAGAGAGAGAGAGCGAAGGAAAGGAAGGGATAGAGAGAAGGGAAGGAAGGGAGGGAGAGAGAGAGAGAGAGAGAGAAGGGAAGGAAGGGAGAGAGAGAGAGAGAAGGGAAGGAAGGGAGAGAGAGAGAGAAGGGAAGGAAGGGAGAGAGAGAGAGAGAAGGGAAGGAAGGGAGAGAGAGAGAGAAAGGAAGGAAGGGAGAGAGAGAGAGAAGGGAAGGAAGGGAGAGAGAGAGAGAGAGAAGGGAAGGAAGAGAGAGAGAGAGAGAAGAGAAGGGAGAGAGAGAGAGAAAAGGAAGGGAGCGAGAGAGAGAGAGAGGGAGAAGGAGGGACACTGCCGCCCCCGCGCACCCAGGCATCACTGCTCACCTGCTGCCACCGGTGTGTCTCCAACAACGTGCTGGTATACACTGCAAGCCACCAGGTCTGCCATCTGTAATCGAGGCCAGAGTCAATCATGGCAGAGTCCATCTCACTGCACACCGCAACAACGCCTGTCCGCCTCTGCGCACACATGCAGCCACACCCTAGCCCCTCCTGCTGGCCAGCACTGGCTGTCCGCCCTTGCGCACCCAGGCCCCACTGCTCACCTGCCGCCAACGGAGTGTCCACCAGTGGGCACACCACGTGCCTGTGCAAGCTCCAGGCCCAGGTCCCGCCACCATGGCATGCTCCACATCATGCAGACCCGCACAGCGGCCCAGCAGGTCACACACATGACGCTGAGTCCTGAGGCATCAATGGCAGAGACCACATCAGTGCACACGTCATCATCGCAGGCCACACACCCGCTCAGCAATTTCGGTGCCACTAACCCTGTGCAACCCCAGTCAGCGCCACGTGGTGGTAGGCCCGTGACGGCTGCAAGGCTTCGGGTGCCACTAACCCTGTGCAACCCCAGTCAGCGCCACGTGGTGGTAGGCCCGTGATGGCCGCATGGCTCCGGGTGCCACTAACCCTGTGCGCAACAAATCATGGGCCCTTTATGATTGAGAATCGTGGAACGTCCGTCATCCAGTCACCACCGGCAGTGGGGAATGTGACGTTGTCTGCCCTTTATATTGGCGGGGTCACATGGCCTGTGACGCCTGTGCCGGATGGGTGTGGCGTGTGTGCAAACCTGCCCTCAGGGAGTGGCCGTGACATGCCGACAACTAGACCAGCGACCTGCAGACCACTAGCGTGTAAACCTACGACTTGTAGCTATGTGGCCCCCCCTCGGAGCGTAAGCAGAGTGGTCTGGCCTGGCGTACGCCGGACCAGCGCAGGGCTTGCAACAATGACTCAGGGGCTCTGGGCGTGGTTCAGTCCATGTCCGGACAAGGAAGTGACTAATGCGTGTGTCCCTGTTGTAGTGTCTACGGCACCCGGAACGCAATCGGCAATGTAGCACACTGTGACTGGAATCCCACTGGATGAGCATCATTGACGTTTGGGGGAATCACTGACCCTACATTCATCCACACATTCATACATGAATGATGAAAGACATGACACAGCAGTGCGTTTCTGAATGTTTAATGCACATCCAGTGGAGTTTTGCAGCTGGAGCAGTACCAACCACACTTCACAATATGGGCCCGTGGAGGGCCAGCCAGAGTCCATCGGGGAATGACAAGTACAGCGGAAGAGGAAGGGTACAGTCTGCAGTCTGGTCGCCGTGTCATTGGTCAGCAAACAGGATATGGCAGTCCATGTCGCGGTCCAAGGTGAGTGCAGCAGAGTGTATCGGGGGTAAGTGGAAGGTCATGGGGCCATGTGCGGCACCAAGCAGCAACAGGCCAGGTGGCGGACATGAATGCTAGTGCCGCCTTCTGATCTCAAGCCCATCCACATCCTCGTCCTCGGATGTGTGCTCTGCCCCACCTGTGGGTGGTGCAGTTCCGGCTGCGGCACTGTGTGCCACTGACAAATCAGGGGCCGGAGGTGGATTGTCGGCCGCACTATGTGGCAGTGACACATCAGGTGCCGGAGTGGAAATGCCTGCCACACTGTGAGGCACTGACACACCAGGGGGCGGAGATGTGGATGGTGTAGGGGCAGCAGCATTCATCTGCGCCACGCCTTGTGGCAGCAATGCCATGATGAGGACATGCAGGGCATGGTAGATCCCAGCTACATTTTGCTGATGTGCAGCGGTGGCTGCCATCCTTTCCGCCTCCATCCTCACCATGTCCTCCAGATCGGGGGGCCGCTCCTTCTCCTTCCTCGCGGCCAAAGCATGGAACGCCCTTCCGCTCCACCTCAGACAGACAACATCGCTCCCCATCTTCGCAAGAAACCTCAAAACCTGGCTCTTCGACAGACCCCCTCCTTGATGGATGGAACCTGCACCCCCCCACCCCTAGCGCCTTGAGACCCTTACGGGTGAGTAGTCGCACTTTAACAAACCCCTGATTGATTGATTGATGAGCCTCCGCATGTGTGCCAGCTCACGGCTGAGATCGCTGGAGCCACTCTGAGCGGACAGGTGTTCTTGTCTCCGAGTCATGACTCCAGCGATGTCAGCCAGGGCTCGTTGGAGACCATGGAGCGGCTTGTGGGTGTCCTTTAGGGACTGGAGGTGGTCCCTGATGGGACTCAGACACCCATGAATGGCGTCAAGTTTGGTAGCCATGAGGTCGAACCCCACCCGCACCTGCTCAGCCATCTCCCTCTGGCCCTCCAACACACGGCGTTGGAAGGCCATGTGTTGTTCGGGGGGTCTTGGGAGACAGCCGGGGTTGTGGGTGCCTCCTGCTGGGTGGTTTGTGGAGTGGGTGGGGTCTCCTCGATGCAGCTGGGCTGTCCTGGTCCTGGAGGTGATTGGCGGATGAGTTCAATGATGTCTTGGAGGGCTTGGGTGTCGATGCTGGTGGTGTCCTCCTCATCATCAGTGAAGAGTGGCTGTTGACGGTGCCCCTGCAATGTGAAGGGGAGATGCTGTGTTACAATGTGTCCACATGTATGTAGCCGCATGGTACATGTTGACATTCAGACAGCATGGCAATGTACATTGTGACAGTCTGTAGATCAGGGCCATGATCCAGAGTCATTGTGGGTGTGCACTGTGCTCTGCTTGATTGTGCATGTGTGCCATTGTGGCCATCTCCCCCCGTCCCCCCAGTACCTGGTGGTTACTCACCATGTTGCTGTTGTGTTGTGTCATGTCGAGCAGTGTCCGGTGCCCCGACTCCTGCCACGGTCTCCACACTGATGACTGTTGACACCAGCTCCTCCATGTCATCCAGCTCCAGCTGTGGCGCTGGGCTCCCACCTCCAGTCTGCATTGCTGCCTTCTGGTTGCCTGCGAGTTTCTCCTTGGTTTTGCGCTTGATGTCAATCCATCGCCTCTTGACCTCGTCCATTGACCTCTTGTGCTCTCCGACGGCATTCACCTTGTCCACGATGGACCGCCATATTCCATTTTTGGTGCCCAATGACACATTGGAGGTGACGAACAGTTGTTGATGGTGTTCTATCACCTCCGTGACCAGGATCCTATTCTCCTGCGGACTGAACTTCGTCTTCCTCTTCTTCTTGTCCTTGCCCGTCCCTGTCCCCGAGGTCCCAGGCTGGTCGTCCGGGGTGCTTGTGGGGTTCCGCTCGTCCTCTGCGCCTGCTCCGGCTGCCTCCATGATGCTTCGGTGTTGGTCATTTTGTGTTTGTGTGTTTTTTCTACTTTTGTAGTGATTTTTCCGCCTGCCGTGTGTGTATGGCAGGCCTGGCGCTGCTTATCGCTGATTTCCTCATCGCGGGTTGGCACATTGCATGTTTTTTTGCGTTCGGGTTTGGATTTTTATCACCGTTGCGGTTGTTGTATCGCGGACATTGTCCACGTTTTCGGGAGACTATCGCATGGTACCGCCATGTTGTGAATTCCACGTTAACACGGGGTTATTTTCCCGCAATAGACTGCGATGTGTAAAGTTGCGTTAACATTTTTTGGAGGTGTTTAGCGCACGTTCTTGTGAATATCCCCCCAGGTCATTACAACAAACAATACACACAACTAACACAGGTCATACCTGATTGCATTACCAATGCTTGTTTTAGAGCTTCGTATCACAGTTTTCTCAATTTCTATGTGTCATGAATGATAATTTCTTCTGTTACCTTATTTCATGATACTCAGTTAAAGTCTATGTTGTCATTTTTTGTGGGCAGTGTCCCGGATTACCAAAACATAGCATCGACCTTCTCTGCAAAGGTTAATTAAGTAAGGCATTCTTATATCAGCTTTCCATCCTATTAAAAAAACAAAAACAAAAACACAAAAGAAAATACCATTTGAGCATATATATAGTCATTTAAGATTGTGTTAGACCTGGTTGCAGGACATGGAAGAGTCAGAGAGCCATCTGTGAAGCCGCTAATCAGGAGGGGGCCCTAAAAGAGTGAGGCCACAGTAACTGCTCACTTTGCCCGGTATTTAAAACTTCCCTGTAACAAACTCCCTGCAACTTGAGACACCTTTCTCCAGCGGCTCCGAATTCCATCAGATGGGGGACGCTGGATACATGTCCCAAAGCATTTATCAACAGCAGGGAAAGCTAGTCTGGCCTTCTCCATCCCCCACGCAGCTTCACTGCAGTGACTACCAGTGCCTTTCTATTTCTGTAATCCCTGCAACATTTCCAATTTACCTAAACATAGCTGCAGCTGTCCCAAACCCTTGCACTCTGTCCTGCCCTTCCTTTCTTCTTAACGCAGTTACACCGATACCGAAAAGCCCTTCCTTTACTCCTGGGATACGTGCCAAGGTCAGGGCAGTTGCAGCACTGATACAACATGTGTGGGTATGTAAGTGGTAGATCTATAGCGTGAACCTAGCCAGAGGGCAGCAGGAGACTGTACACGGTCAAATGCCAATATAAGGTCTAAGAATAGTGGGAGGAGCTAGAGTGATAGTCAACTATTACGAAAAAAATAGAATATTGAAAAAAGAAACAACTCTTTATAGGAGCCAGTTCTACCCAGGTTCTTGCATGAGCATAAAATGGCGGCTCAGAGCCCTCAGCTGCCAAGTTATCCCTCGTCCGAGTCAGATGCACCCGGCCTTTATGTCAATATTATAATACTTTGGTCACTGGATTCAGAGAGCACATGCTTTCAAACTTAAAAAAACAACTGCTAGCTCTCGATTTCAATGTGCTGCTGACTAAAAGCGTGGTTCGGGGGGATCACGTATAATATGGGGCACTCGATGGCTATATATAGGAAAGGCGGGAACACTTATAATCCACACTCCACATCCTAAGGCTTGAAAATAGAAAAAACACTGGCAGTACCAATTGGTCTCAGCTGTAAAATGCTGAGCTATGGGATTTGCAAATGCCTTTTATCCAACAGCATACAAGCACGTGTGGCAAAACACATGCGCTCACAGTCTTTCAATGGGTTTTCTGTATAAGAAAATGAATTCAAAGATGGCGGATGTGCACGTGTGTTGTGACGCATGTGTTCCTAATGACATTTTTGCATGTGTGTGCCATGACTCATCCCTGTGCTTGCGTCACGCCTCGCGTGGCCAGTTTTAATGTACTTACTTTAGCCATGTTAGGGTACATTAATTTAATTAAAAAAAGATTAAAGAAGTCATGCCGAGAGTGGAAAAGGGAGCGAGTGGCCGTGCAGCGCTTTGCAGCTGACAGACGACCCTCCTAAGCAATACATCAAAATTAAAAAGAAAAAAAAACACAACAAGAAGTGAATGGGAAACTGGTCAGTAGGTGGAAAGTATCGGGGAGTGGGGGGAGGGTCACAGCAAGGATACAAATGCACTCCAATGGAGTGCTTAAACCAACATAAAAGTGTTCCCTCAAGTACGCAGTGAAAGGATGCAACTCATCCAATCAGAACACTTAATCCAACATTCTCCATGTGGGACAAACACAAGAATAAGGAGGAAAGCTATTGAATCAGGAGCAGACAATTGAGTTAGGTAAAACACTATCTCGTCATGAGCAGGGCTGACCCAAACCCCACGCAAAGGGGGAGATTTACAAAAAAGGCACGCAAAGCAGCGCAGCCCCCTCACGAGGCTGCACAGCGTTGTGCAACAGGGAGGGAGCAGGAGAGTGCCATATCTTCAAAGATATGGCTCTCTCCTCCCCTTTTCCTTGCGCCGGCGCTGATTTCAGCTGCCATGCGCCACGCACACACCTTAGTGCCATAGCGCTAGGGTGTGTGCATGAATGTAGCATAGGTTTTGTACCAGAAGGGTATCCTTCCTGTACAAAATACTATGCCTAGAAACGAGGGAAAGCTTTTCCCACTTTGCATATGTGCTGCACAGTGCAGCCCGCATGCAAAGTCGGAAAAGGAAGGAAAAATGAAAGCATTTCTCCTTCCTTGCGCTTAGTTGAATAGGGCGCACTTTTCTCACGCTAAACCCAATCTACTGTTTTTAGCAAATTGGGTTTAGCGTGAGAAACCTTGGGTGGTTGCATGGGAACGCCCATGCACCACCCTTGGTATGCCCCCATGGCGCAAAGTAATGCGAAGCAGCGCAATGCGCTGCTTCACATTACTTTTACGTTATTTACAGCACTTTAGCGCTGGAAAGTTAATTAGGAAAAAAAGATTTTGCATCGATTTGCTTCACTTTTGTGACGCAAACACGACGCAAAATCTTAGTAAATGTCCCCCAAAGTATGTTATTTATTGAGAATTATGTCTCCCTATCGACAGCTAAATCCTATATATCTGAGATGCAAATACAGCCAGCAAGTGATGTTAGTGTTTTTATACTGATACTCATGGATCAAGCAAAATAATCCTGCTAATTTTGCACTCCCACAAACATGGGAGCCTGCCTACCTGCTGTACACTTTCTCAGAACATGAGTATGGTCTAGTGCTTGTATGTGTCTCCTGTGACCTGAAATTAAGTATGTCATGAAAGTGTCCTCGGGATTAGCCTAACGAAGTTCACAATAGAGGTTTGCCTAGCACCAGCTTTTTAGACATTAAGTTCAACCTCTACATAAAAGGCACATATCTTATCATTATTGTGTTAAACAACCAGCTTTCTTAACATTTGCATCACCTAAAATGAAAAAATAAATTTGCTTGAAATTATAAGTAATGCATAAATGGCATTTTGCACCAATCAGCATATGCAAAAAGTAGGACAAAACGGCACCAGTACCACACAAACTATGCAATGTGTAATGTCAGTGTAGAGTGTTTAAGCACCGCCTGTGTAAACCAGCCAATTCACTTTGCTTTTAAAAATAATACTGGCTCTCAACATATTAGCAGTACTTTGTGCCTGTTTGCAAATGCTTGTTAGCCAATAGGTTCTATAGAGGTATTGCACAGATTCCTTTCTAGTGTCATGGTGGAAGGAAATGAATAGGCCTTTAAATATTTGAACACACATAAAGTTGCCTGTAAAGGCAGGGGCATAGCTTCCATTGGTGCAGCAGGTGGAGTGGCACCAGAGGGGCCCACTGAATCATGATTATTGCTGTGGTTTAGAACTCAAACAGCAGCCAGGGGGTACATTTCCTTCCTTGTACCAGGGTCCATGACATACTGGCTACGCCACTGTGTAAAGGTTCTTGTGGAGTTATCAGCTTCCCTCAATACAAACCCCAGTAGTCCATGCTTAGAACATAGGGGCATATTAGCAATGCCTGGCGATAATTATCGCAAAGCGCAATTAGCGCTTGGATAATTATCGCCAGGCATCGCCGGTTTCTATCGCGGAGTTAGCGTGCAATCAGCAATGCTAATCTCCAAAGCGATAGAAACCTTGGAGAACAGTGTGAATATCGCCTGAAAACAGGCGATATTCACACTGTTCCCCAGTTTCAGATTGCTGATAGTCGAGGGGGACTTAGCCATGTAATCCACCTCTCATTGGATTACATGGCTAAGTCAGGGTGGGACCAGGTGTTAGCAAACCAGCGCTAAACGTGTTTAGCGCTGGTTCGCTAATCACTGCCCCTGCCTCGCTGATAGGCGTTAGCGACCTCAGCGACTGTTTCCAGTCGCTGTTAGGTGGGGAACGCCTACTTTGCATGCCATTAGCGATAAATATCGCTGGCATGCAAAGCGGCACCCAACCCGGTCGCTATAGCCTACAAGCTGTCGCTAACAGCAGTTAGCGACAGCTTGTTGATAAGGCGATAATATTATCGCCGCTTTAGCGGGAAAAAGTCCCGCTAAAGTGGCGATAATCGCCTTGCTAATATGCCCCATAGTTTTCATCTTTATGGACCCTGCTGCCTCTGCTCTTGTAGACAGACGGCAGGGAACTGACCTTATAACGCCCTCGAAGTGCAATCTGTCTGGCCCAAGATAACTCTTCTTAAGCCAGACTACATTAAGGTTGCCCCTACACCAGATGATCTAGGACCCCACAACCACACAATGGTTGTTTTTCCACTACAAAGATCTCCTGTTTACACCCATGGTAGTAGCCCACATTGATAAAGCACTTCTATTAATGTGAGGATGGGGCCTTTGATGAAGCATGCCACCTCTCGTCGAATGAGGGCTTTCATCCCCAAACCATCAATATTTTGGTTCACTATACTGATATTGCACGGGACTCCTTTATTCATTACCCCAATGGGCACCAACTGTTTATGTTGCTTCTTTATTCTCTGTAATACGCACAACATGTGTACAATCTCTACATATAGGACAGAGAACAGCATGAACAAGGCCACAGCGTCCATTCAGGTAATCAGGTGAGAAGGGCACCCACACTGCATCCACCATACAAGCAGATGGTGAACTTGTAACGGGGTTGCTCAACTCTCACATGCATCACCTCCCCAGTGGAGAGTAGAAAACATGTTTGTGCTGTGAGGGATTGTGAGAAGTTGGCCTGGTATATGCTGTTCACTAGTTAAAGTGGACACCTTGCACCAGTACAATTCGACTCTTATGGTAGGTAGGTTTAAGACAACCTTTATAGAAAGCTATCCTAGTGGTAGCTGTGGAGAGCAGCCTTCAGGCTAAGCCTTGGAGGAATGTAAAGCAGCTTGTTTTACCACACAATCTCTTGAATCACTAAATGAAAAGACACCACACAGGTATATATATCAAATATATATGTATTTATTACTAAACAACTCTCTACTAATCTCTTGTGAGATTAGAAGTCAGGAACATATTCACAAATCAACGTTTCACAATAAATTAAGCACAAATATGGCTGAGGCCGTAGGGGCGTACCAGACCATATACTAAAAAAGAGACTTAAGAACAACGACTTGCAAAGAGACAAGGCCCAGGGCCTTCAGAAGTGCTGGGGCCTCACGAAACCACCCAAGACAGGTAAGTAAAGGACCCAAGGGGGACGCGTGCAGTGCGTGAACACAGGCGCGGATCGCCGTAGACTTCAATGGGGCAAGTCGCGGTTGGAAATTAAGAGTTTAAGGGCACTTCGGGAGTAGCTACAAGCAAGTCACTTACAGGGTAAGTAGTTCTAGGGCCAACACCCACAGGAGCACCGTAGTGCTGGAGTTACCTCACCCAGGGAAGCCGGGTGCATAGGTGTCCTTGGTGTCGGGTCGCGGCGTCGTTTTCAATGGGAGCCAATGAAGACTTGCTGCTTGTGAAGCCAGAAGAAGTGTCCGGTGGAATCCAAGCCTGGATTCGGAATAAGGAAGACCTGAAAGCAGAGGGGACAGTGTTCAAAGTCACTGGGCAGTGACCCGGGGCAAGGAAGATGAATGCCCACCGTCATCGACAGATTCAGGTCGTTCATGGGTGTCTTGACTCTTCGGCCATGAGGTCCAGGAGGCATCGAGGACAACCAGGAGCCGGATTCAGCATGTGCCACAAAGACTGCAGCTGACTGCGGTATCGACGACCCGATTGGAGCCAACAAGCCTTGGTAGCAGCAAGTCTTGTGGAAAGAGCAAAAAGTCAATGGTGCAGACCAGCAAGGTCTGGGGAACTCACCCAGCAAAGGTAAGTCAGGGCAGGCCTGGAGCAACGAGGGGAGCCCTTTGGTTCTGTAGAAAAGTCTTCAGGGGACCCACAAGCTGGCTGGCAAGGGATCGCAAAGACGCCTCGGGAGGATTCCTTTAACAGGGGCCCACGGTCACTCGGGACGGGGTAGGCCTCTGATCTTCGGAGGGATTCCTGCTAGAGGCTGGGACCACACGTGCTCCAAAGCACAGGTTCGTAGAACGTCGTGAAAGGGTTGCACAGTACCCAGGGACTGCGGTTCCTCGTCACTTGTGGGGTCCACTTGCCTCAGCTTCGCTGGGGACTCACGATGGCCTTGGATAAGTCAGGAAATCCTCGTCTTGGGCTGCAGGGACCTCGGGCTCCGGCGAGAGCGGCGTAGTTTGCGACCGTCGTTTCAGTTTTTGGTGCCTGCCAAGCAGGGGAGTCACTCCTTGACTCCAAGGGAGATTCTTCAGTCTTCCAGAGGTAGTGGAACGTCGAAGGTCCAGGATTCTTCTTCAGAGCGTCGTCCAGGAATATCTAGTTTGCAAGTTCAAGGGTTCCCTACCTTATACTAAAAGGGAAGGGAGGGACTAGCTCTAAGACCCCACCTATGGGAGGGTCAGGTGAGTGGGTGGCTACACCCACTTCCCTTTGTCCAGTTTCATGCTAGAGCAGGGGCAGGTAGCCCCTGAGCCGGTTTGAACTGGTGTATGCACAGAGGAGCCTTCTGCTCCCCCAGTGCAGGACTTCAAAGCACTCTAGGAGTGCACCCACCCAGCCCCAATACACTAAACCCTGTCTGGGAGGTGGTCACATCTCCCTGGGACTGGATACCTATTGTTGGGCTTCCTCCACTGCGAGGTTCGGTCATCAGCAGGAGGGCAGCCCAGTGTCTGTGACTGGTGGCATCCATTTTGTGATGCCAGGGCTCTTCAGGATTCTACCGCGTTTCCACAGTAGGTACATGTCTATCCCTCTAGAAGGGTGGAATTCTATCCCCGCCACCAGAACTGGCGGGGGGGGCAGTATTCCAAGATGTTTGACACCAAACACGACATGTTTCCGTGCAGCCATCCCAAAGTTAGCATTTAACGCTGGGTTATAATGCGCTTAAGAGTATATGGTCAGGCTGCACTACAAACAGCATCAGAGAAGGGTCTCCGAATGCTGCAGATGGGCTCTGCTCATGCAGGGGCACCCTCTCACATAGGAACCAAGCACTCTGCCTTCAGGATTGATAAGGCCTGCCATAGGAGTGACTTATAGGTTTATATGTGTGTATCTATGTAGTGATATAGGTAGCCTATATCACAGTAAGGGGTGCATGCACCACCTTACCCAGGCTGCAGTAGCAGACCTGTGGTGTCAGATTTAGTCTGCTTCCCAGGGGTGGCATAATACATTCTTCAGCCCCTGGTAGGCTTGTGAAGTACCTATGCCCTTGGTACCTAAGGTACCATATACTAGGGACTCATAAGGCACCACAGTATCCAATCACTAGTGCACCTAGAGTGCACTCCAAGTCGTTTAGAGAGAACAGAGAGGCTGGGGCCCTGATTGGCAGGGTCCCAGCCAGACTATAGCCAGAAACCAGTGTAAACATCAGAAAAAAAGTGGGGGCAACATAAGAGGCAGATCAATCAATCAATCAATCAATCATGTCACTTATAAAGCGCACTACATACCCGCGAGGGTCTCAAGGCGCTGGGGGAAGAGGGGGGTGGTGCTGCTACTGATCGAAGAGACAGGTCTTGAGGAGTCTTCTGAAGGCCAGTAGGTCTTGGGTCTGCCGAAGGTTGGTGGGGAGGGTGTTCCAGGTCTTGGCGGCGAGGTGGGAGAAGGATCTGCCACCGGCGGTCGTTTTCCGGATGCGGGGGACTGTGGCGAGGGCGAGGCTGGTGGAGCGGAGCTGGCGGGCGGGGGTGTAGAAGCTGAGTCGTCTGTTGAGGTAGGCTGGTCCGGAGTTGTGGAGTGCTTTGTGTGCGTGGGTGAGGAGCTTGAAGGTTATCCTCTTGTTGACAGGGAGCCAGTGCAGGTCTCTCAGGTGGGGTGTGATGTGGCTGCGTCGGGGGATGTCGAGGATAAGACGTGCAGAGGCGTTCTGGATGCGTTGCAGCCGTCTCAGGAGCTTAGCCGTCGTTCCTGCGTAGAGGGCGTTTCCGTAGTCCAGCCTGCTGGTGACGAGGGCCTGGGTGACTGTTTTTCTTGTTTCGGTGGGGATCCACTTGAAGATCCTGCGGAGCATTCGGAGGGTGTTGAAGCAGGATGAGGAAACGGCGTTGACCTGCTTAGTCATGGAGAGGGTGGGGTCGAGGATGACCCCTAGGTTGCGTGCGTGGTCGGTGGGTGTCGGGGCTGTTCCCAGTGATGTTGGCCACCAGGAGTCGTCCCATGCTGAAGGGTTGGAACCAAGGATGAGGACCTCCGTCTTGTCCGAGTTCAGCTTCAGGCGGCTGGTACTCATCCATTCGGCGACGGCCTTCATTCCTTCATGGAGGTGGGCTTTGGCGGTGTGAGGGTCTTTGGTGAGGGAGAGGATCAGCTGGGTGTCGTCGGCGTAGGAGATGATGTTGAGGTTGTGCTGTCGGGCGACGTGGGCGAGGGGTGCCATGTAGATGTTGAACAGCGTTGGGCTGAGGGAGGAGCCTTGGGGTATGCCGCAGATGATCTTGGTGGCCTTGGATCGGAAGGGGGCGAGGCGGACGCTTTGTGTTCTGCCGGAGAGGAAGGATGTGGTCCAGTCCAGGGCCTTCTCTTGGATCCCGGCGTCGTGAAGGCGTGTTCGTAGTGTGTGGTGGCAGACCGTGTCGAAGGCGGCTGATAGGTCCAGGAGGATGAGGGCTGCTGTTTCTCCGTTGTCTAGCAGGGTCCTGATGTCATCGGTGGCGGCGATGAGGGCAGTTTCGGTGCTGTGGTTGCTGCGGAAGCCGGACTGGGAAGGGTCCAGGATGTTGTTCTCCTCGAGGTAGCGGGTCAGTTGTTTGTTGACGATTTTCTCGGTGACCTTCGCGGGGAACGGGAGCAGAGAGATGGGTCGGAAGTTCTTGAGGTCCTTGGGGTCTGCCTTGGGTTTCTTGAGTAAGGCGGTGATCTCGGCGTGCTTCCAGCTTTCCGGGAAGGTTGCTGTCTCGAAGGAGATGTTGATTATTTTCCGGAGATGGGGCGCGATGGCTGTACTGGCTTTGTTGAAGACGTGGTGAGGGCACGGGTCTAGCGGTGAGCCGGAGTGGATGGTGTTCATGATCTCGCTGGTGTCCTCGTCGTTGATGTTGGTCCAGGAGAGCAGGCGGTTGGTGGTTGTGGGGGCAGTGGTCTCGGTGGTTGCCGGGGCGGTCGTGGTGTTGAAGCTGTCATGGATGTCGGCGATTTTGCGGTGGAAGAAGGTGGCCAGTGAGTCGCACAGGTCTCGCGACGGCGGGATGTCGTTGGTGTTGGAGCTGGGGTTGGAGAGTTCCTTCACGATGTTGAAGAGCTCTTTGCTGTTGTGTGCGTTGTTGTCTAGGCGGTCTTTGAGTGAGGCCCTTTGGCGGATCTGATGAGGTGATGGTGACTGCGGGTGGCGCTCTTGTGGGCGGCGTAGCTGTCCGCTGTCCGTTCGTGGAGCCAGATCTTCTCCAGTTTTCGGCATGTTCGTTTGGAGGCCTGGAGGTCTTCGGTGAACCAGGTGGCTTTCTTGCTGGTGTGGCTGTTGGGCGGATTCTTGAGCGGGGCGAGGGTATTGGCGCAGTCGTTGATCCACTGTCTGAGGTTGCGGGCGGCGGTGTCGGGGTCGGAGGGTTCGGCGGGTGGGCTCAGGGCGAGGGTTGTGGTTAGCTGGTCTTCGGTGACTCTGCTCCAGCAGCGGCGAGGCATTTGTTCGGTGCGGTGGTGCGTGGTGGGCTTCCTGTAGGTGAAGTGGATGCAGTGGTGGTCAGTCCAGTGGGGTTCGGAGGTGTGGTTGAAGGAGACGTGTGGGCTTGCGGAAAAGATGGAGTCTAGCGTGTGGCTGGCGGCGTGGGTGGGTGTAGTCACGAGCTGTCTGAGTCCGAGGGTGGCGAGGTTGTCGATCAGGGTGGTGGAGTTGGTGTCCTTGTTGTTCTCGAGGTGGAAGTTCAGGTCCCCGAGGAGGATGTAGTCCGTGGAGGCGATGGCGTGTGTGCTGACGAAGTCAGCGATAGAATCGCTGAACTGTGGTCGGGGTCCGGGGGTCTGTAGATGAGGGTTCCTCTGAGGGTGGTGTTGGGATCGGTGTGGATCTGGAAGTGCATGTGCTCGGCGGTGCTGAGGGTGTCGTCGGTGTTGGTTGAGACTCTGAGGGTGTTCCTGTGGACGATGGCGATGCCTCCTCCGACTCCGTTGGTGCGGTCCCGGCGGGTGATCTTGTAGCCCTCCGGGATGGCAATGGCGATGTCGGGGGCTGAAGCGGGATTCAGCCAGGTCTCCTGATCCTACTCTCCTACACAACCCCCCCCCAAACGCAGGGACACTAAACTAACCTTGACCAGTTGAGTCTTCGTGCTCTAAGTAGAAATACCTTGAGAGTCCATCTGCATTGGCATGTTGGGTCCCAGGCCTGTGTTCCACTGTATAGTCCATCCCCTGTAGGGAAATGGACCACCTCAAAAGTTTTGGGTTTTCACCTTTCATCTGTTTAAGCCATAGGAGGGGCTTGTGGTCAGTCTGAACTATGAAGTGAGTGCCAAACAAGTATGGCCTCAGCTTCTTCAGGGCCCACACCACAGCAAAGGCCTCCCTCTCTATAGCTGACCAACTTTTCTCTCTAGGGGTCAGCCTCCTGCTAATAAAAGCTACTGGCTGGTCTTGACCTTCATCATTCAGTTGAGACAGTACAGCTCCCACACCCAGCTCAGAAGCATCTGTTTGGACAATGAACTTTTTGGTGTAGTCTGGACTCTGTAAGATGGGGGCAGTGCACATGGCCTGCTTTAGGTCTTCAAATGCCCTCTGACAGCTAGCTGTCCACTGAGCCTTTTTTGGCATTTTCTTTGAGGTCAGATCATTCAAGGGGGTCACTATAGATCCATATCCCTTCACAAACCTCCTATAGTACCCAGTCAGGCCTAAGAAGGCTCTCAGCTGTGTCTGGGTGGTTGGAGCAACCCATTCCATTATGGTTTGGATTTTGCTCTGTAAAGGCTGAACCTGGCCTCCACCCACAAGGTGGCCCAGGTACACAACCTGACTCTGCCCTATCTGGCACTTAGTGGCCTTGATAGTGAGGCCTGCTTTCTGCAGAGCCTCCAAAACATTTCTGAGGTGGACCAGGTGATCCTGCCAGGAGGAACTAAAGACAGCAATATCATCTAGATAAGCTGAGCAATAAGTTTCCATCCCTGCCAGAACTTTGTTCACCAACCTCTGAAAAGTGGCAGGTGCATTTTTCAATCCAAAGGGCGTCACCACAAAGTGGTAGTGCCCACCAGGGGTCGAAAATGCTGTTTTGGCTTTTGCATCATCAGCTAACCTGATCTGCCAGTAGCCAGCTGTTAGGTCAAATGTACTCAGATACTTGGCTGAGGCCAAAGTATCAATCAGCTCATCTGCCCTTGGTATGGGATAGGCATCAGTCCTGGTGACTGCATTGAGGCCTCTGTAGTCTACACAAAACCTCATTTCTTTCTTACCACCCTGGGTATGAGGCTTGGGTACTAGGACTACTGGGCTAGCCCAAGGGCTATCTGAAGGCTCAATCACACCTAACTCCAACATTTTCTGGACTTCAGTCCTGATACAGTCCCTGACATGGTCAGGTTGCCTGTAGATTTTACTCTTGACAGGCAGACTGTCCCCAGTGTCCACCTCATGGGTGCACCAGGTAGTCTGACTAGGGGTCAAGCTAAACATATGTCTGTACTGCTGCAGAACTTGTCTGCACTCAGTTTGCTGACGGTCAGTGAGGCTGCTTGCCAAAGCAACACCATCTACTGACCCATAATCAGGGTTCTGTGAGAGCAGGTCAGGGAGAGGGTCACTCTCCTCCTCCTGTTCCTCATCAGTTGCCATGAGCAAGCCCATGTCAGCCCTGTCAACATATGGCTTTAATCTGTTGAAATGGAGCACCCTCAGGGGCTCCTGGGAGTTCCAAGATTCACCAGATAGGTGACTTCTCCCTTTTGCTCAACTATTGTATGGGAGCCACTCCATTTGTCTTGGAGGGCTGCTGGGGCCACAGGCTCCAACACCCACACTTTCTGTCCTGGCTGGTACACAGTCAGCACAGCCTTTGGTCATGCCAAGCTTTGTGTAATTCTTGGCTGGCCTCCAGGTTTTTGGTTGCCTTCTTCATGTATTCGGCCATCCTGGAGCGGAGACCAAGTACATAGTCCATCACATCTTGTTTGGGGGTTTGAGAGGTAACTCCCAGCCCTCTTTTACCAAACATAATGGACCTCTTACAGGATGCCCAAACAGAAGCTCAAATGGGCTGTAACCAACCCCTTCTGTGGAACCTCTCTGTATGCAAACAACAGGCAGGGAAGAAGAAGGTCCCATTTCCGCCTTAGCTTCTCTGGGAGTCCTTTAATCATATCCTTCAGGGTTTTGTTGAAACGTTCAACCAACCCATTGCATTGTGGGTGATAGGGGGTGGTGAACTTATAAGTTACATCACACTCCTTCCACAATGCCTTCAAATATCCTGACATGAAGTTTGTACCTCTGTCAGAGATGACCTCCTTTGGGAAACCCACTCTGGAGAAAACTCCAATGAGGGCTCTTGCCACCACAGGGGCTGTGGTGGTCCTCAGGGGAATTGCCTCTGGGTACCTGGTGGCATGATCCACTACCACCAGGATAAATCTGTGCCCAGATGTAGTTTGAGGGTCAAGGGGACCAACAATGTCAATCCCTACCCTTTCAAAGGGTACCCCCACCACAGGTAGTGGTATCAGGGGGCCTTTGTGGTGCCACCTGCCTTGCCACTGGCTTGGCATGTGACACAGGAGCGACAAAACTCCTTTGTGTCCTCTGACATATGTGGCCAATGAAAATGTGGAACAAGCCTGTCCCAGGTTTTGTTTTGGCCCAAGTGACCTGCTAAAGGGATATCATGTGCTAGGGTCAAGAGGAACCCCTAAACTTCTGAGGTATTACCAACCTCCTGGTGGCTCCAGGGGCTGGATCTCTACCCTCAGAATATAGGAGTCCCTCATCCCAATAAACTTTATGGGACCCACTAGCACTCACAGCAGCCTCAGCAGCAGCCTGCTGTCTGAGGGGTTCAAGAGAGGGGCAGCACTGTTGCTCCTTACTCAGATCTTCCCTAGAAGGGCCCCCTGCCCCCAAAACTCAACCTGATCAGGCTCAAGTTCCTCTGGGGCAGTTGCTTCTTCAGGATCTGCTCCTCCTCCCTCAAGAGGGGAATCAGTGCCTTACCCCTACTGCTCCTCTTCTTGGGAAGCATCTGGTCCATGGTTTCAGGATCCAGAGCTGGTTCAGTGTCATGCATTTTGGCCTGTGACCTGGTCACAGCAAATACCTTTGCAGGGATGCCCAACATCTCAGCATGAGTCCATAACTCTACTTCAGACCAGGCTGAAGTTTCTAGAACATTGCCCAATAGACATTCTACAGGGAGGTCTGCACTGACTACAACCTTCTTGAGGCCAGTTACCCCTCCCCAGGAGAAATTCACAACTGCCAGACTATGGTTGTTCCTGACATTGCTTGCATTGGTCACCTGGTACATTTCGCCCAGGATGATCTGTCCAGGGTCCACAAGATCCTCTGCCACCATGGTGACACTAGCACCTGTGTCCCTAAATGCCAAAGCCTGTTTGCCATTTATTACAGGCTGCTGTTTGTATTTGCCCAGATTACTGGGGCTCACCAGGAAGGACATGTCAATGTCTCCATCACAAATCAGCATTGCCTGAGTGGGTACTCTGACTAGGCCAGAGTCCACTTCAGAACCCAGGGTCAACCCTACTACACCCTTATTCTGAGTACCACCTCCACCAGTAGCTGAACTAGGGGGAACAGTTGCCTTAGGGGCAGGAGTGGTGGTGGTTTGGTCTTTGGACTTGTTACAATCAGAAGTCCAGTGCCCTTTCTGTTTACAGAATTTACACCAGGGCTTCTTTTGGCCTTTTCCCTTGTTGGATTGTGACTCCCCACCAGATGCAGATTTTTGGGGCCCTTGTGAAGACTTCTGGTCTTTTGACTTATCCCCACTTTTCTCAGAGCCCTTAGAATCCTGCTTCTTTGTGTCACCCCCTTGGTTCTGGGTTTTCTGCCTCACCCTGGTTCTGACCCACTTGTCTGCCTTCTTTCCCAATTCTTGGGGAGAGGTCAGATCTGAGTCCACCAGGTATTGATGCAACAACTGGTTCTGGCAATTATTAAGGATCTGTTCTCTCATCATTAGATTATACAATCCCTTGAAATCAGTAACCCTACTGCCAACCAGCCAACCCTCCAGAGCCTTGGTTGCACAATCTACAAAGTCAGTCCAGTCCTGAGTCTGTGCCTTCTGGGTGTCTCTGAACTTCAACCTGTACTGCTCAGTGGCTAAGCCAAACCCATCTATCAGTGCACTCTTCAGGACTTCATAGTCATCAGCATCCTCTTCTCTGACAGTGAGGAGCTTGTCTCTACCTTTATCTGAAAAGGAGAGCCACAAGATTGCTGCCCACTGCTTTTGGGGGACCTGTTGTACTCTACAGGCCCTTTCCATAGCAGTTACCCACTTATGGATATCATCCCCACTCTGGTAGGGAGGAACAACCTTGCTCAGGTTCCTATGGTCTGGAATATATTCTCTGCCTCTAGGGACACTGTTGCTGCCACCAGGGGGTTCTAACCCCTTTTTTCTAGAAGCTCTCTGGAGCTCCAGGGCTTCCTTATCTAATGCCAACTGCTTGGTTTTGAGGGCAAACCTTGCTTCCTCATACTGCAGCAGAGGAGGTCTCTCTTCTTGAGAAGTAGGAGTTCCTCTGGTAGACAGATTCTCTGCCAGAGTGATAGGAGTGTTCAGATTCCCTAGAAAGGGACCTAGGCCTCTCCTCCACTATGTCAGTTCTCTTAGGGAGAATTCCTCTGTCCTGTTCAGACCCCTTGGGACCTGGCCCTACAACCACAGAGTCTTGGTCATCCTGATGTCCATCATCTGACCCAGACACTGTAATTGACCCACTCACTGATTCAGACCCATTAGCTCCTAGAGCTAATCTAAGATCATCTGCTGTCAGCAGATCTATCAGGTGTAGTGTGGAGGGACTCTGTCCTAGCTTCAGGTGCCTTTCAGCACACATGGCTTTCAAGTCAAAGAAAGTCATGTCCTTATACTCAGGCTGAGTGGATCCACTGGGTCCACCCCTTAAGGACATTCTAGTGTTGTGCAGTGTTGTACTACCTACACTAGTTTGTGGGATACTGATACTAGCTTGAGCTGTAGAAAGGGTGTGCTATCCCTTGGCACACAGCTCTAAGTTCAGTAGAACTTATTGATACTAAGCTTGACTTTATATGTACCTTGAGTACCTATAGTGGTTTTCAGGTAGTAATTCAAAATAGAGATTTTCTGGTAAAACAATAGCAAGCTGGAATCCCACACGCTGCCACCAATGTGAGAAGTTGGCCTGGTATATGCTGTTCACTAGTTAAAGTGGACACCTTGCACCAGTACAATTCGACTCTTATGGTAGGTAGGTTTAAGACAACCTTTATAGAAAGCTATCCTAGTGTTAGCTGTGGAGAGCAGCCTTCAGGCTAAGTCTTGGAGGAATGTAAAGCAGCTTGTTTTACCACACAATCTCTTGAATCACCAAATGAAAAGACACCACACAGGTATATATATCAAATATATATGTATTTATTACTAAACAACTCTCTACTAATCTCTTGTGAGATTAGAAGTCAGGAACATATTCACAAATCAACGTTTCACAATAAATTAAGCACAAATATGGCTGAGGCCCTAGGGGCGTACCAGACCATATACTAAAAAAGAGACTTAAGAATGACTTGCAAAGAGACAAGGCCCAGGGCCTTCAGAAGTACTGGGGCCTCACGAAACCACCCAAGGCAGGTAAGTAAAGGACCCACGGGGGACGCGTGCAGTGCGTGAACACAGGCGCGGATCGCCATAGACTTCAATGGGGCAAGTCGCGGTTGGAAATTAAGAGTTTAAGGGCACTTCGGGAGTAGCTACAAGCAAGTCACTTACAGGGTAAGTAGTTCTAGGGCCAACACCCACAGGAGCACCGTAGTGCTGGAGTTACCTCACCCAGGGAAGCCGGGTGCATAGGTGTCTGGTGTCGGGTCGCGGCGTCGTTTTCAATGGGAGCCAATGAAGACTTGCTGCTTGTGAAGCCAGAAGAAGTGTCCGGTGGAATCCAAGCCTGGATTCGGAAGAAGGAAGACCTGAAAGCAGAGGGGACAGTGTTCAAAGTCACTGGGCAGTGACCCGGGGCAAGGAAGATGAATGCCCACCGTCATCGACAGATTCAGGTCGTTCACGGGTGTCTTGACTCTTCGGCCACGAGGTCCAGGAGGTGTCGAGGACAACCAGGAGCTGGATTCAGTGTGTCCCACAAAGTCTACAGCTGACTGCGGTGTCGGCGACCCAATTGGAGCCAACAAGCCTTGGTAGCAGCAAGTCTCATGGAAAGAGCAAAAAGTCAATGGTGCAGACCAGCAAGGTCTGGGGAACTCACCCAGCAAGGGTAAGTCAGGGCAGGCCTGGAGCAACCAGGGGAGCCCTTTGGTTCTGTAGAAAAGTCTTCAGGGGACCCACAAGCAGGCTGGCAAGGGATCGCAAAGATGCCTCGGGAGGATTCCTTCAACAGGGGCCCACGGTCACTCGAGATGGGGTAGGCCTCTGATCTTCGGAGGGATTCTTGCTAGAGGCTGGGACCACACGTGGTCCAAAACATAGGTTCGTAGAACGTCGTGAAAGGGTTGCACTTGACAATAGTGCACGGTACCCAGGAACTGCGGTTCCTCATCACTCGTGGGGTCCACTTGCCTCAGCTTCGCTGGGGACTCACAATGGCCTTGAAAAAGTCAGGAAATCCTTGTCTTGGGCTGCAGGGACCTCGGGCTCCGGCAGGAGCGGCGTAGTTTGCGACCGTTGTTTCAGTTTTTGGTGCCTGCCAAGCAGGGGAGTCACTCCTTGACTCCAAGGGAGATTCTTCAGTATTCCAGAGGTAGTGGAACGTCGAAGGTCCAGGATTCTTCTTCAGAGCGTCGTCCAGGGATATCTAGTTTGCAAGTTCAAGGGTTCCCTACCTTATACTAAAAGGAAAGGGAGGGACTAGCTCTAAGACCCCACCTATGGGAGGGTCAGGGGAGTGGGTGGCTACACCCACTTCCCTTTGTCCAGTTTCACGCCAGAGCAGGGGCAGGTAGCCCCTGAGCCGGTTTGAACTGGTGTATGCACAGAGGAGCCTTCTGCTCCCCCAGTGCAGGACTTCAAAGCACTCTAGGAGTGCACCCACCCAGCCCCAATACACTAAACCCTGTCTGGGAGGTGGTCACACCTCCGTGGGACAGGATACCTATTGTTGGGCTTCCTCCACTGCGAGGTTCGGTCATCAGGAGGAGGTCAGCCCAGTGTCTGTGACTGGTGGCATCCATTTTGTGATGCCAGGGCTCTTCAGGATTCTACCCCGTTTCCACAGTAGTTACATGTCTATCCCTCTAGAAGGGTGGAATGCTACCCCCGCCGCCAGAACTGGCGGGGGGGTAGTATTCCAAGATGTTTGACACCAAACACGACATGTTTCCGTGCAGCCATCCCAAAGTTAGCATTTAACGCGGGGTTATAATGCGCTTAAGAGTATATGGTCAGGCTGCACTACAAACAGCATCAGAGAAGGGTCTCCGAATGCTGCAGAGGGGCCGAGCTCATGCAGGGGCACCCTCTCACATAGGAACCAAGCACTCTGCCTTCAAGATTGATAAGGCCTGCCATAGGAGTGACTTATAGGTTTATATGTGTGTATCTATGTAGTGATATAGGTAGCCTATATCACAGTAAGGGGTGCATGCACCACCTTACCCAGGCTGCAGTAGCAGACCTGTGGTGTCAGATTTAGTCTGCTTCCCAGGGGTGGCATAATACATGCTTCAGCCCCTGGTAGGCCTGTGAAGTACCTATGCCCTTGGTACCTAAGGTACCATATACTAGGGACTCATAAGGCACCACAGTATCCAATCACTAGTGCACCTAGAGTGCACTCCAAGTCGTTAGAGAGAACAGAGAGGCTGGGGCCCTGATTGGCAGGGTCCCAGCCAGACTATAGCCAGAAACCAGTGTAAACATCAGAAAAAAAGTGGGGGCAACATAAGAGGCAGATCCTACTCTCCTACAGGGATGTTATCGGAAGTCTGACATAATGAAAACATGGGGCTTCATCACAAACTGTATTTTTAGTACATATTTTAGTACTACAACGCATACAACAAAACACAATTCACAAACTACATGCCTATGCCTCTGTCAAACTTCTACTTAAAACAATTAGAAGGGTCGAAAGTGAGACGTTGGATCTGGATTGTCTGAGACTTCGTAAGACTAAGTCTAATGCCAATAAATAAAACATCCACAAGACATGAATTCAAGTCAAAGACATAAGGGGTTATTCAAATTTAGTTCATTACAGAAGGCAACACGTTGTTAGTTAAATCATGGGAAATCAGCAACCACAATAAGTCAAAATCAATTAATGGGAAGAGAATTTACTTAAGGTCAATCTGTAAAGCAAATAGCATCCAAAAACAAAGTAATACTGAGCAACAGCAAAGACAGTCTGCCTCCAAAGACTGCACCAAAAAACGAACTATAAAGTAAGTAAACAGACCAGTGCAGGGTCTGCTTAGTTTCAAAACCTGAGAAAATAAATCTATAAATCAATAGACAGGCTGATATAGAGTTTGCACAGTTAGGAAAGTAAGAAAAGTAAGAAAAGTCTGGCACATCTCCTAACAACAGGACATTTTACAGTGTTTCATGCAGACAAAGCCACACACTCAGTATGGTGTGACATGACCTAATTGGGTTGGATTAACAAAGATACATTCATCTAATCAAAATACACAAGATATATCAAATAATATATATCTAATAAACACCTACATATTAAAAAGGTGTGCATGGGAAATTAAGGAAATTACATGACATTTATATAATACAGAAATAAAATAGCAGTTCATCTAATGAATGGTCTCTAGAGAAGACTTGAGCAAAGCACCTTAAATGTGGCAAAGGCAGGAACATCCTGAGCATGGCTTTCTTGTGAGGAAGGCACAGTAATACAATTTATTATCACAGTAAACACACCAAACTAGGCTTCTATTTTGCAAATTTTTGTGAAATGGAAAAGCACACAGAGAAACATATGCATGGAGGGGTTAAGGGAGAAGTAGAGAGAGAAATATAGGGATTGATAGGGAGGGACATGCACAAAACCCACAACCTGCACTTCTATAGTTACCACTGCCAAAAAGGAGCCAAAGCAATAGTAAATGAATTCCAGCTCAGAGCTGGAGAGAGTCCAGCACCACACATAGCTGCTCACAGGTAATGCAGAACCCTTGCATGGAGTATAATGGAGGTAGGGCCTTAAAATACAGCCCTATATAAAATAATGTTAAAGTAAATTAATAGATGTTAACTGTTAGAAGGTGGTTCTGACCATCTGAGCTGCCCGGATTTTTCGCTTTTTGAACACCTATTTGTTGAGTTTTTACTGTGGGAGAGCCTCATAAATTGGGACTCACCCTCAGTGAACTCATGATGAAAGGGACTGCATGTGTATTTACCGGTGTCCCTCTGGCGTGAGTAGGCCGCTGCGCTGCAGCCAGAGAAAGGGGCACTGGTCTGGTTACATGCAAACACGTGTGTACATGCGTGTGTACAAGTGTAAGGGCTGCGCAGGAGAGATTCCTGGCGTGCGCAGCCCAGGAGCAGCTACAAAGTGAATGGTGTAGCAGGACGTATGCAGAATTGGGTGGTGACATGGAATAGGCTTTCTACAATGGGAAGAAACATTTGAGGGGAAGTCAGTGTGCTTTACTGTTTTTATTCCATTATTCTCCTATGAGGATGGGGAGCACATGGGCTAGTTTTGCTTTCCTAGGGCATACAAATTCCAGACACGCACTAAAGTCCACTGTAACTTATGTGAGAGGAAGTATTCTGCAGAGTCCAACGTCATATTTGTACTGCTTTTGGGTCATCCAGAAATGTCATATTTCCCTGAGTCAGCTCATAACCAGGGCCTTGCTGGGGGCTGACCCTGCCAGGCTGAATTAATGACCTTCCATTCCAAGGGTGAAGGCCTCCTCTCCACGAAGAGAGGATGGGTGGTGCTACAGGTTAATCCATCAGCAGCTGTCACCTGGTGCCAGGCACCGAGCTGCTCTGGAGAGAAGGCAGCGAGGGGGGAAGGGGCTCTCAGAGACCATGTGGCCTGAGACCCCTGGATGACGCCATTTTGAACAAACCCAGAGGCCTGGGCAGGAAGGAGGGAGCAGGGGCAGAGAAGTGATTTCGCTGTGTGATAGGGCAAACAGAGACTTCCTGCCAGCCCCCTCCCCAATTCTTTTAAAAGAGTTTGCACAGGAAGAGGAGCTCTCTCTGGGGTGTGGTCTGCTGAGGAAGACTGGTGCTGGAGCCTGGCGCCATGGGCAGCTGGAAGGAAGAACCTCCAGACTGGCCCAGGACCATGACTTGCACCACGAGGGGAGACCAGGACCAGTGAGCAGAAGCCTGGGCCTCTGCGCAAGGAGAAGAGAGGCCCAAAAAGAGAGCCAGGCGAAAGACTGGCGCAGAGAGCCAGGGAAGACCGCTCCCTGCTGAATTCCCCCTCCCCAAGACCAGGGGGGTGAAGGAGAGTGCTCCCAGTGGCTGGGGCTGGCCAAGAGGAGCAAGAAGAGGCGACAATTGTGAAAATCGGCAGCCTGGGGGCCGAGATATGCCCCCCAGAAGGTAGGCGACCTTGGACCTCTCATGGGACCGACGACGAAGCGCGTGGGGCTCCGCCGCCGGTCGAAATTATGCCCCCGGGGTGGGTCAGGTCCCGGGGGCTGCCGCAGGCGAAGTAAAGTCGGGGAGCCCCGTCGCGCTTCCTCGTGAAATTGCCCAGGAAGGGGGCCAGGAGCCCACCCTGGCCACCGGTGATGTTGGGGAAGGGGGAGCGCCGTCGCGCCCCTCCCCCCCGAGAAGTAAAGTCGGGGAGCGCCATCGTGCCCCCGTGAAGAAAACAAGTCGGGGAGCGCTGTTGCGCTCCCCGCGAAGGTACCCTGGTGGGGGCCCGGGATCCCAACTCCGGGCCCCGAAACCTGAAACTAAGTCGGGGAGCGCCGTCACTCTCCCCGTGAAGTAGGGCCCCTGGGGGCCCGGGACCCCATCCCCGAGCCCCGACAAGAAGAGGAGAACGGTGGAGTGCCGCCGCACTCCCCCGAGGCCCCACTGGACTGGCGGGAGACTCCACGTCTGCCCGCCGGAGCGAGCAGACCGAAAAGGATATCCCGGCTCCCGCGGCCGCACCAGAGGGTGCGGGCCGGATGGGGAGCCGGTGGGAGCCACCGGGGGTGGGCTCCCCAGGTGGCTCTCCCACGCTGGAGCACCGGAGAAGGGAGGGGCCCGGGTGGGACCGGGCCCCTGACAAATGGCCAGAGAAGCCGGGGGTGGGCTCCCCGAGCATGTGTTGCTCACCTGGGGGTCCGGGTGGGACCGGGCCCCCCACCAAGGCCCAGGGACGCGGCGTGAGGCCACCGAAGGCAGCGCGGCTCTCCCCGGAGCAGCGGGAGAGCCGCTGCTATAATATGCACAGGCTGTGCCAGGAGCGCCCCATAATGCCTTGTAGGCCTGGGCAAGCCTGCAAGGAAAATCCGAT
This sequence comes from Calotriton arnoldi, assembly GCA_963921515.1. Lineage (NCBI taxonomy): Eukaryota > Metazoa > Chordata > Amphibia > Caudata > Salamandridae > Calotriton > Calotriton arnoldi. Next base: position 2,893,307 of record CAWUFW010000866.1, read on the forward strand.
TGTCCTCGGCGTGTGGTGGCCCCAGGAGGACGGGGTCACCACGAGGTGTGTGCAGAGGTGCAGGGGGAGCTGCAGGAGAAACGCAGCCTCCCCCAGCACGAAGAAGAAAAGTTCCTCCCTAAGTCTCTGGGGACTCTGAAGAACTAACCCCTCAAGGGCTCAGCTAGCATTTAATCACCTCCTGGGCTGGAACTTTTGTTCTACAGCTGGGGGTGTATTGAGAAGTGCATCAAGGTGTGAAGGGCTGTGAGTTGGGGATGTCTGGAGAAGGGCATCCCTTGGAGGTGAAGAGGTGTTATTGCACCACAAATGCATTTACCTATGTTTTCTTTTTAGAGGGACTGGAAGTCACGTGTTATGAGAAGTACCTGTGTAAGGTGATGTCATAAGCAAAGTGGGGTTATGTTGCTGGACATTCCTGCTAGGGTGTCTGGCTGTATTTGCGTAATCCTGTGATTTTACCTGTGATGCCTTTTAGAGGCTGTGATTGCAATGCATTGTAATTGTTATCCTCTATGATAAGTACCTTGTTTAAAGTGATGCCCAAACATGTATTCTTGCTGCTGCGTTAGGTGAAGAACAACCCAGACTGTTAGCCCCTAAGATGTAGAGATGTATACTATATGGTCAGTATGACATGTTCAGTCAGGGTTATGTGTCACCAGGGCAGGTGTGCCTAGTTTAAATGCTTGTTGAGATAATGGGGTGGGTCACCACTGGGATGGTGCCAGTGCGCAGGGCCATCGCTCCAGGTTATGTTCGACTAACTGCATTAGGGGGCAAGATGATGTGCATACATGGGAGTGGTGGTACTAGACCCCACCCCCCTTTGGGAGGGGTGGAAATGTTATGCAATGTCACGAAGTAATTCCAACAGCTTATGTATATTTGTAAATTGTTGCATAGTATTAAGTAGTGTGTGTGTTTAATAAATGTACTCTTACTTTTATAAAGCAAAGTACAGACTGGACAATAAATTATTCAGTGTTATTTCTGCGCACCTGTAATGATGATTACTAGCCCACACCACCTCCCTTGAGTAAGCCTTAGACTGCTCTGCAACGCTACCCTCTGAGAGTCAGGCGCTGCATTTGGGTGTTTGGTTCCCAGTGAAGGACAAATGTGACATGTTATTTGTGCAGGCCTCACAGATACTGCCTCGTTTTCCAACATGAACTTTTTAAAAATGTAAACTTTTTTTATCTATAGTTGAACATGAAGCTAATTAAAACATTTATTTATATATAAAAGTTAAATATACTATTCTAAAATTAAAAATTATTTAAACTTAAAAATGCTAAAGAAATAAAAAATTACTTAACTGCTTATATAAATTTATTTTAGTAATTTCTGATACAAATAAAAAAGGTAAACTTCATAGAAATATTTCTAATAAAATCTTGTTAACATTCTTTTATTTAATTAATTATAGTAATATATTAATCAATTTGAAGTTAAGTTAATGGTGCTGTGCCATATTTTATTTTTTCTGGCTGCATGTGTATATATATATATATATATATATATTACCTACTGGCGGTCGCCAGTAGGTAGTTATAGTTAGAACCTAGTTTCCATAGGAAAAGCATTTTTTGATTTGCTAATAACTTTGGCGTCGTTTGACGAATCTTCGCGAAATTCTCCCAAAAAAAAGTCTATCCTGAAAGTTTGGGGGTGATTCGTCAAGCGGGGGCTGAGAAAAAAGGGGGGTCCCAAAACGCGTTATTCATGTGTTAATTTCCATAGGAAATTTTGAGACAGGCTACAGCCCGAACTGCTGAACGGAATTATACCAAATTTGGAAGAAAGGTAGCTCTTGGTTCAGAAAGCGACCTTTTTTTTTAAATGGTGTAAATCCGTTCAGTAGTTGCTGAGAAATTCAAAAAATAAGAGTCAAAAAATCAATTTCCCATAGGAAACTTTAGGCAAGGCTACAGCCCAAACTGCTGTACGGAATTACCCCAAATTTGGCAAAAAGGTAGTGCTTGGTTCAGAAAGAGACCTTTTTTTTAAATGGTGTAAATCCGTCCAGTAGTTGGTGGGAAATTCAAAAAATAAAAGTTTCGATATCTATGGCCGCGGTGGGTTCGCGACCCCTCCTGACCACGCGCTTCATTTTAATTGGCTGCCAACACTCCAGACCAGAATGTGTTGGCAGCCATTTTCTGATTCGGTAACCCAGTCAGAAGAAATGAGGTAAAGTTAAAGATGAAAATGAAGAAAAGGGGGGAGGGTACAAACACCCTACCCCTCTTGGCCTGTTCAGGGGGTCCCACAAGGCCCCCCAGGGCAAAAACAGCATTTTTTTTTTTAAACGGCAGAAGTCGTGCAGGGGTCGCAGATTTTGCCGAGAAATTTAAAAAAAAACGAGGCACTTTGTTTGAAAAAGCCCCCGGGAGGGTCAGGTCCCGGGGGCACTCGCAAAATAATTTGCAGGGGCCCGCGGGGGCCCCCGCAGCCCCGGGACTGCCCCCTCCCCGGGGCACAAATTGAAATTAGTGGGGGGTTTTGCGGCACCCCCCCAAGCCCCGGGGTCCGGCACCTCCCCGGGGCTATAAATAAAAATGTGTGGGGGGGGGCACTTAATATTAATATTTGGGGGTCTGTTATGGACCCCCGTGCCCCGGGGACCATCACCTCCCCGGGGCTTGAGATATTTTGGGAGGGGGGCCGTGCGGCCCCCCTCCTGGAGCTCTTAATGGCCCTGGGGACCGACACCCCCCAGGGCCGGCTCCTGCAGTGCCCCCCCCGGGACAATGCTGTTTGCTATGGTAGGGGGGAGTACGGCTCCCACCCTACCATAGCAAACTCTGCTTTGGATTTTGGAAGTGGGAGCAGGGAAACCTGCTCTCTCTTTCAAAATCCAAAGCAGAATTGCTTTTCCACATGGGGAGCTGCATGTCAGCAGCTCCCTGTGTGGAAAAGCAATGCTGGCTCCCGCAGGAGGCGGGGAGCCGGCAGGGACCTTGGGGGCATTGGGGCTCCCCCCATGGTCCCCAATGAAGAGGCCAGGCTCCGTGGAATGGGGTCCCCGGGGCCAGAGGTGGCCTGGGAGGGGGGCCACGGTGACCTCCTCCCGTTTCTTGTAAAAAAAAAAAATGTACATGTGGGCATGCCTCGGGGGATGGGGTCCCCGAGGCGAATGTAAATTAGTTAAAGTAGACGTTTTTTTTTAAAAAAAAGAAAAAATTGGAGTCGCGACCCTAGCGCGGCGTTCAGCGCGGCCCCCGTGTGAACGCGATGGGTGCGCAGCGCTCAGCGCGGCCCTCTGGTGTGAACGCGATGGGTGCGTGGCGCTCAGCGCGGCCCCTGATGTGAACGCGATGAGTGCGCGGCATATGAAAAAATAATACTTTATAAATTTAGACAAACACTTAAAAGAAAACATTTATTTATAATTAATTTAAACATATTTCATACTTTACAAATTACGGCAAAGTCGCGACCCCAGCGCAACGTTTCAAAATTTACCGGAATGCGCGTAGCCATCGTGTAGGATGCGCGAAGTGTACGCGACTTTTGTGTAATATCAACAAAAAAAAAGAATAAATATAGTTTTCATAACTAAAAATTATTCACAATTTTTATAAAATATATATATATATGTATATATATATATATATATATATATATATATATATATATATATATATATATATAAATTTAAAAAACATAGGATTCAGGTACACTAGACTTAAAAATTTTCTTTCAAAAAACCTTTGAAATTCACTGAAAAAACCATAGGTTTCAGGCACGTTATAGTTAGAAATTAACATTTAAAAAACCCTAGAAATTCACTGAAAAAACCATAGGTTTCAGGAACGTTATAGTTAGTTGGACATTTCACTTGTACAAAACCATAGTAATTCCGGCGTTATAGTTAGTTCAGCTAACTATAACTCGCGCCCCGCAATGCACTGTTGATGACGTCACATATTACATCATTCATGACATGGTCAGTGACATCACTGATGTCATCACTGATGACATCTCAAATGACATCACTGATGACATCACTGATGACATCATCCACGTGAAAATCTGATGCATCTCCTCACACCTGAATATAACCTTTGATACACCCACTCTAAAATACAAACTACCATTTTCGAAACAATAGACACATCAATACCAGTTAATAAATACGCACTGAGTGATTCCTAGGTCTACACACACATCCACTCATTCACCCAAACAGTCACTCATACATACAGTCACTCATCAATACAACACTATCATATGCACTCATACACCTATACAGACACTCACATACTGCCACATATCCAGAGTTACTCACACACCTAGTCAGTCATGCAAAGAATCAATCATACTTCAATTTACTCACCTATACAGTTATACAGACACCACCTCACTTATTCATACAGATACTAACACATAATTACTCTCTTATAGAATCACTGATACAAATACGCACTCATCCTTGCAACAACTCTCACAATTACTGACTCTCACATATAGTTATTTATATACATCATAACTCACATATACTGCCTTTTACATATGTAGTTACTTGCACATGTACCACTGAGACATCCATTCACTCACCAACACACCCATACACACACTCACCCACTCATACAGCTGTTTACACATGCACTCTTGAACCCATACACCCAGTGAATCAACCACTCACATATCTATGCACAGAGTCACACACCTCCCACCCACCCACACACACACTCAGGCAGCCATACAAATACTCAGCAAGCAATCAATAACCCATATAGACACTCATGCAGCTACTCACCAACCCATGTAGCAGCTTACACATCAACAGACACACTGATACAGACTTTCACACAGTTTAGTCACCAACCCATGTATTCAGTAAGACACATTTAATTACTCACTTATACAGTCAGTCACGTACCTACTAAATCCTCCATACAGACACTTATACACCCACTCATTCTTCAATACAGCTTGGCATATATATAAAACAAATGTAAACTTTACAGAAACACACAGTCACTGGATGATGTCATCAGTGATGTCATCAGTGATGTCATTTGAGATGTCATCAGTGATGTCATCAGTGATGTCACTGACCATGTCATGAATGATGTAATATGTGACATCATCAGCAGTGCATTGCGGCGGCGCGAGTTATAGTTAACTGAACTAACTATAACGCCGGAATTTCTATGGTTTTGTACGAGTGACATGTCCAACTAACTATAACGTTCCTGAAACCTATGGTTTTTTCAGTGAATATATATATAAATATATCCCTGCTCCATTACACCTTGCCAGAGCACTCCCGGACGGGTGCTGTAATCGTGGAGGTGCGTCGGCAAAAAAATTATTTGCGCTCCCTTTTCTCCTCACAATGTATACGAGAAAAAAAGCACTCTCTGGGGGTTATTTCCATCCGTTTATTCAGGAGCAAACATGACGCGTTTCGGCTACTGCCTTACTCCAATGTTTGGCAAGCGCGCCAAAAAGACAGTGTTTTTTAAAGAAAATCACAGTGTTTGTCACATGATGTTATCAAACAACAACAACGGACTACTCATTATCTTGTGAGCACAGACGCCATATTAGTATGGCTACTCTTTAGGTATTCATGGCCCCAATTCAATCAAACCGTGTTCTTTGTACCGTTATTTTGCTGTACCATTTAGCCGTAAATCGGCATGATATTAACATCATAGTTACACATGATTCATTTTTTTTTTTTGTATATCAACAAAACCTTCTTTCATAGAAATGTCATCATTATTATCAATAACCTCGTACTAACGGGTGAGCATAGACCTTACTAATGGACTTTGCAACGCTTAATTCAATGGGCCCGCCATGTTAGTGCAGTATCCCAAGGGCATAAATCGACCGTTGACTCTTACAGTTATTGCTTTTGTACATTTTCTTAAAAAGTTTACCACCGTGTATCGGTATCTCCACACATTACTGCTACAGCTAACAAAATCATTGCTGAGCATAGAATGATGATGTAAATGATCATAGGTATCGCAATGCCACGGTTCATAATTCATCCCGTAATTAATACCTCTCATATATCCTGTACAGTACACAAATAACCAAATAAATGAATCTATATTTAATTTATACATTAGCTATCAAGTCATTGTATCCATAACGCTGTGTATAGACCTTTGTGGTTTCTTCTTACATCCGGTACAATAATTATGATACCTTTTATGACATTTCATTAAAAACACCTTCTATGCATATGGATTATTTTTTGTTAAAACGAATTCTGACATTCTTCATTTCTTATTTTATTTCTTTTCGCAAGTTATTCATTATTTCGCATAACCCTCATTTGACCTGTATTCACTATTTTTTAGTATTTTTTAGTCACCCAGATATATTGCCAGTTCTTCACCGCTATTCATCCCTTTCGGTGTCTTCATTTGTAAATCAATTATATATCTTGATTCTAGCCTTCGTAATCTAGTGATTCTGTCACCTCCTCGTATACTTGGTAACACTTGGTCTATGCCAAAATAACGCAATAGATCCCTATTGCTATGATGTCTCTCTGCAAAATATATATATCCAAACACACCATCTCTGTTTAAGGAAGCTGTGGACCCTATCAAGGCCGCCCCAGCATGCGGGAAACGGACACCCGCTAACATCACTGTCACACTCCTCCAACAAGGAAACTGCTGTACGCCAGATTCTGGAAACAATAGGCGCTTTATTCAGAATCACAGACTGGGCAGGCACCTTAATACATGTCTGACGCGTTTCGGCTACATCCTTAGCGTTAATCATAGAGTAGCTTGCCAATTAAAATCTCCTGCTTTTAAAGGTGACCATAGTAGAAATATATATATATCCCAAAACTGAATCTCCAGTAAAATCCACAGACTTCGAGGTATTATAGTGCAGAGATTTTATTAGTTGTCTTCACCTATGTCCATGATGCGTTTCGGCCAACAATGGCCTTGCTCACATACGCGCTACGTTACTAGCCCCATTAATATAAATTCTCATCACATGATTGACACACAGAAACAATGGCAACTGAAAAAAGACTGCTGATTTGTTGTACCCCCATTACTGATCAAATACGAACATCAGTAAAAATACACTGATCGACTATTAAGGCAAAATGCAATAATTAAAAGATTTTATATTAAAACACATATATGTAAAAAATCTATTCAGGTTTGTATCCTAGGCATATCAGCCAATATTATGAGAAGATCATGATCTTATACTATGCAATATCCTAATGTTTGATTAAGAAAACAATCACATTTATATTCAATATATACATGTGCCTTTTTACATGACCGATAGCTCATAGAGCAAAATGTCCTGATCAGTATGTATTTCTTTTAGCATTCTAATTAAGCCCATAGTGAGCTTATTGTGCATACTTCATTGCAACTTTGGACTGTTTGAGACCCCAATGGGACCATCTGTTGTACTGTTCCTATTATCAAATATTTCTATAGTACACAATAGTCAATGACCAAATATTTACCCCAATACTCAACCCAACCTATAAGGGATTTCTTGTTTCATTGGACAAAGCCTTTGAATTAACCATAGGTACATAGAGCAGCAAATATATATATATTTATTTAATATCAGACCCTGCATCCACCTACCTGCAGGTAGCCAACCCCATGCCATGCATGGCCTTTGCTCATGTTTGGCATGGGGTTAATCGCAGGGCCTGTATTGCAGCCAGGCTCAGCTCCCAACTATCCACAGGCAGCCAACCGCACGCTGCGCCCAGCCTTTGGATGTGCGCCGCAGATGGTCAATCTTACGGCTTGGCCGGTCGCCAAGGCCCTGTGGCCAAACCTGCAGCAGGCTGCCAACTGCACACAGCCTTTGCTGAGTGCAGTGTAGGGTTGACCTTTGGCCCTCAGGGACCCCATCCCCTGTGGCTAAAATATACATATATTAAGAGGAAGGAGCTTCCAGCCCCCTCTCAGACCTTTAATTGGCCCCTGGTACCCCATCCTTGGGGCCAAATACAATTAAACAGGGAAGGAGGGCATGCAGCCCCTCCTCCCCACACATTATTAGACACCGGGGACCACATACTCTCGGGCCAAATACTATAAAAAATGGGGGTGGGGGCTACACAGCCCCCCTCCCCAAGCTTCTTCGGCCCTCGGGATCCCATACCATGGGGTCAAACCAATAGAAAATGGGAGAAGGGGCCTTGTGGCACTCCTCCCTGAGCCTCATTAGGCCCTGGGGACCCGATCCCCCAGGTCCTTATGTATTTGAAAGGGGAGAGGGGTCATGTGCCCCCCTCCCCGGGCCTTAGTAGTCCCTGGGAATTTTTTTTAAAGGAGAAGGGGGTGCACAGCCCTCCTCCCTGAGTCTATTTTGGCCCCCGGGGACTGTCTTATATTAGGTGGGCACCCCAGTGCCCACCCAGGGCACCCACCAAGCAAGCACAATGATCGGGGCCTCGGCGGGAGCCCTGGGTCCCCTCCACAGCCCCACCCAGCATTCTGTGGGAGTCAGCATAGTTCCCTCCTTCAGGGAGCAGCTATTTATGCAATGTATTTATTTGTTTCCCTGCCTGTATCAGTGCAGGCAGGGAAACAGATCTGAAGTCTGCTCCCTGCTGGGTTGCACCCATTTGGTGGGAGTTTTAAAAATGCTCCCGCCAGACAGGAGCAAACACACTACTGTGTGTGCTCCCTGGGACACGGTATGTGAGCCAGCCAGGGGGATGGGGAACCTGGGTCAATTAAAGGCTCAGGGGGGAGGGCTGTGTGCCCCCTCCTCCCCTGATTAAATGCTTTGGGCCCCAGGGAATGGGGCACCCAGGCTACCGCGCACCCCCATTTCCTAATTATCTAAATTGGGCCCCAGGGGATGTGGTCCCCCAGGCCGAATAAGGCTCAGGGAGCACACACCCTCCTCCCACTAACAAATGCTTCAGGTCCCGGAGGATGGGGTCCCCAGATGAGAAACCAGCCCGGGATAGGGTACGCCCGCCTGCTCTTCTTAATTCATGAATGTGGCCCCAGAAGAGGTGATCAATTCTGGATTGTGTATGATGGATCAGGGAAAAGAATGTGTATTCTCTCTGAGTGGGATTGCATAAACACCATGAGTGAAGGAGAGATTTTTGAGAAATTGCAGTGCAAAATAATTTATGCATTTTGTTAGTTATATAGCTGTCGGTAGCATTCTTACCTAAATAGGATCCATTACTTTGTCCGTGTGATGGAATTTCCGCACAATCCAACTTACACTTCATTTTTTTCTGTAAATTTTATCTGGCACATTGTAAAAAGTATATTTTTCCTCTCATTCGGAAATATAAATTTACACAATGTTTTCCTGCTGTATATATCCTACAAATGCTGCCTGACCACTTTGTGTGCCATTGTCTTGCATCCTACCTTTGTTTGTCAATAACGACTAGGAGATCAATGGCCACATGCATCAAACTTCGTAATTGTCATTCGTAAATTGCGATTTTTAAGAAATCGCAATTTAGGAATCGCAATTGCTTATGCATGTAGGAATAGCAAAAAAAATTGCGATTCCTACACATTCCTTAACTGCGACTCGCAAATTGCGAATCGCAATTAAGGAATTGCTTCCCATTCATTCCTATGGGCCTAAAGGCCCATAGGAATGACTGGGAATTGCATGCGCAATTTCCGAGTACCAAATTGGTACTCGCAAATTGCGTATGCAATTTCAAGGGTGCAAGGGTGCCAAAAGGCCACCCTGATGCACCCACGAAATTGGCATGTGTGCACATGTGGTGCACACACATGCCCTAAGGGCATGTGTGTGCGCCACATAGCACTTTGAAAATGCACTTTTGTGTCTTTTTCAAAGGAATTGCAAATTACCATCCCCTTGAAAATCTTGGTAATTTGTGATTCCTTAATGCAAAGACGCAATCTCAGATTGCTTCTTGCATTGCATTTGAGGGATCGCAAATTGCGATTCCCTAAATGCATTCGCAATTTAGGTAATCGCAAAATTTGCTATTACCTAAATTGAGAAATTGTATTTGGGTTGATGCATCCCAAATGCAAAAATACCGGTCGCAAAGGGGCAGATTCGCAGAATCTGCCCCTTTGCGGCCGGTGTTTACAATGATGCATGTGCCCCCAAATGATTTTTTATAATAATAATTATTAATTTAATTGATTATATATTTTACCCATTTAGGTCTATTTTATATGGAATTATGTATATTGCAATATGATTTGGGGAATATTCTGGTGGTTTTTAATGAATGGTTTTAGCTCCCAATTTAACAGTTGCATTCTTATTCTTTTTATAATTGTCATTAGTGCACAGGCTTTTTTACATAAACTTTGATCAGATATGTTTTGTAAGAATTAAGTATATGCACGGATACTTTGTGAGAACGCACCTTATAATGTAACGTACTTTTATGATCTTTATTTTTAAGATCGAATAAAGTGATTTGATTGATTGATAGTTATATAGTTGTCAGTAGCATTCTTATCTAAAATAGGATCCATTACTTGGTTACAATCACCTACAATCACAACTAAACGTTAACATTTGCTTATTAATGTGTTTCCAGAAAGAGTTATTGACTGTTGTAGGTCCATATCTATTAAAACTCATAAGAGGGATCTGATTAATCAGCAGGTCTACTACCATCCATCTGCCTTCATTATCATTGGTTCATCAGAGCGCATTGAGGTGCTTGTTGATAAGAATTATCGTACTATCCATTATTTTTGTAAGGCTGGTGACACTAAAACCTGACCAACCCAACATTGTTTAAGTTGCAAAGCCTCTCTTTCAGGTAAATATGTCTCTCATAAAAGAACTATATCAGCTTTCAATCTGTCCGAATGTGATAGTATCCTTTCCCTCTTAGTTGAGATACCTAGACCCTTAACACTCCAAGATATTACCCTGAATGTATTCAAATATCAAACAAATACAAAACTATGCTTACAATAACGATGAAAAGAAGAAACAGGAGGAATAAGAATCAAAACAATAAAGGTAAAAATAGACCTGCAAATAGGTTGTATTAAGAGAGAAGAAAAAGAGATGTAAGGAGAGATAAGAAGAAAGAAAAAGGGAATAGAAAGAAAAAACCCGATAATAACCAAGAAAAGACACTGCGTCAGACTGATTTTTCACACAGTCTTTGAGCTCTTTGAATGTTCAATGACGTAGTCGGAGAGAGATCCAGAAGTTTTGGAAGAAATGATGTGAAGAAATGTGTCTGGTCATCTCCTTCTGTGCTTTCCGGTAAGCCATAAATCTTCTGGTTATTCCTGCCATTTTTATATTCAAGGTTTTCCGTGTGTGTCTTTAATGGATTGACTTCCTGCTGCAAAGCTTTTATTTCAGTAGAAGAGTCTTGAATGTCACTCTTTGCTACAATTCAACAACTCTTTTATCCATAAAATACAATTTTTCTTGGAGACAGCGCAGCGTTTTGTTAGTGTCCATCATAGAACGCTTCATAGTCCGTATTTCCTCCAACAATATGTCCATAGAAAGAGGCAGAGGAGATTTTACTGGAGGTGATGAATCATTTTTAGGCTATTTATTAGTAGACAAGGGGATATTTTTATGCATTCCCTGATATTTTGTAATAACTGCAGAAGTTCCTTCAGAACTTGGAATGACTGCCTCTGACATTGTCAGAACTTTATTAGCAGATAAGGAGGTTCATGAAGAATTATAACATTTAGAACTATTGGTGGATAAGATATGAGCAGGTTTACAACTAAGTAATCTCTCCATATAATAGAAAGCAGAGACGAAGCAAAAAGTTATTTAGGGAAAGGGAGAATATCTAGGATAAAGTTATGAAATCTTCAGCAGAGAGAAACACCAATATATGGAAGTCCTTTGGGTTTAACTAGAGAATCAAAGGTAGTGGGTAAATAGCAGAATGAGAGCGAGAGACTGGTATTAACAGTACTTTATAATGTTGTCACAGTGAAGAGCATAATGAAGGTAAATAGTTCTTCTCCTCAACGAAGAACAGTAATACAAAAAACAGATGTGAAGATGGAGGTTAACTTGTGTGGAGAAGACGAGCAATGGCAGCTAAAATAGAGGAGTGCTTTAAAAGCAGTGGAAGAAGCATCAACAGTGCTTTAAAGTGTTCATGTTTGTGAAGAAATGGTGCTCTGAGGATTTTCAGGAGGGCAATGAGTTTTTCCAAAAATTGACGATGCTCGCCATTCAAAATGGTAGGCTGAATGTGCGTGGCTGCTATGACGTACACAGTGAAGACTGCTCACTGAAGGAAGGTCAGTAAGTGTACACACTTAGTCAGTTTAAAAAACATTCAGCGTTCGCTCATCCATAATTGTTGAAGCGCCACCGTTGTGATGGAGCTGCGAGGCGACATGTCCATCCCGCTTAGTGTTCAGCCCATGCCACCCCTTAGCCCCATCTATTGAGTTCTAACTTTTGATTGGTCTAGAAAATGTTATAGCCTGGGCTAAGAGGAAAGGACATGGGTGGAACCATTGAGTTAATGAATATATTTCTGTATGTAGCAGCATATAAAAATGAGGTATGGAAGATTCACATTTATTTAACTAGGTTTACTGTACATCTTGCATTGAAGAGCATTCAGCACAGTCATGATGAAGGTCAACTGGGGGCCGAGTTTGGCTCCCTCAGTTTTCAGTGGAGCTACAGAAGCAGGGAAGGATGGTTTGGGTTTTCAAGACTTGGCATGATAATTTTAGGCAGGGGTAATCCTCAGGCAGAGACAAAGCTGGAAGGATCCCCAATTTGGATCCCAAATTTGAGAACGAAGCTCACATTGATTGGGTCTGGTTAGCTAGGGGCAGGTGCAATGTGGTTGGCGTATGAAAGACCGGTGTTTTCTTTCTACATTTGATCTGTGGTTAAATGGTTGATATTCTACTTAATGTTAGTTTAGCTGAGATGTGGACAAATAAATCCAACTAGGCATTCATGGAAGTGATATAGAGGATGATGCCACAGGTGCCAGCTATTGACTATGCATTGTACATGGGACCATTGACATTGCAAGGATGTTAAAGGTCCTAATTCAAGCAAGGAAAAATACACACTCACCACTTTGTGGGTAGTAAAGGGCCGCCATAATTGTGGTGCAGTGCTACTGGAGCAGAGAGATGGAAGGGGCCCAATGCACCACAGTTATGGTAGCCTTTTACTGATGTACTATTTATAACTGTGCCCTACCTGGGACCGGCTATGTGAAGCTTCCAAAGGTGAATACCATCCACTTTTTTCCTACAATGGAGAAATGTCAGCTTATCAGCAACTGCTAAATGTCCTTTATTCCAACTTTATTGACATGGTCATTTATTGACAGTTGTGCTCCAACTGTTTGAAATGTAGAGTAATATGAAGAAATTGGAGGTGATGAGAGAAACAAGAAAACTTTTATATCTTCTCATTTCTGTTATATGTCCCTTGTTACACTCTTCAATATGCTTTGTGTGTGTTAAAGCTCTAACTTATGTGTTTGCTCTAATGTGTAAATTGTTGGAATCTAAAGAAACTGTACACCAATAAGGAGACGTTCTGGCATTTGATTTTTGATTAATTGCTTTCCGTAGGGTTATGACAGCTGTTGTGGCCTTTTAAATCAAGGTGTCCTTGACCAAGAAGATAATGTCACTGTCCAAGTTTTGAAGAAGCAGGGAGCCATTCCGATTGTAAAGACCAACATTCCACAGAGTTTAATATGGTATTTATTTTATTTTTAAACTTTCTTTAATTGTTTAACAAAAAATAATTTTCAATTTGTACCATGGATATACAAGTGGCAACTTTAGTTATAAAAGTTAATGTATTTGTAGGAAAATACAATGACAATCGGAGCTTTATTTTTTTCAGGCATTTACAATATTTTTTATAGAGTGTACTCATCCTGAGAAATGTCAGGTTGCTTTACTGGAGGAGAACCTCATTAAAATTGCAATAGACATAATACTTCAAAGTATGTTTTTCAAAGCAAAAGAAATTCTAAATACCATTTACATGATAAGCGATTTACAAAAAGAGGCCTAGACTCACGATAACGTACCTATCAAAATGTAGGGTGTAATCTATGAAAGTGGTGTTCAGATCAGGGGAAGACAGCCTCCTGGGTCCCCATAGGCGGATACAATCCACACACTGAAGAAGTCTTGCGAAAAAAGACGAAACGCGTTATCTATGTTAATGTGAATATTTTTGTATACCATCAATAAAGAATTTTCAACACACAACATGTTTGAAGAAACTTTAATGAACTTCGGAAATTTAGAACCAAACCTCGCTAACTAAATAGCGTTCAAATCCAGTGTTGCAATTCATTAACTTTGTCTGATCAGAACACACTATATTTGAAAAAAATAATAGATAGTGGGTGCGTATCTCTTTTGTATACCATTTATATGATAGACTACAAAATGCAATTGACAAACCTATGGTCGAAGACCTCCGTCTCCGTCTCTGCCTCTCCGATCTTTTCTTTTCAGAGATCTCCGCCACAGTGGTGGAGAACTCCACCCTCATAGGTGTACTGTTTTGTAAATGCGGGAAGGACCAGGGGAGTGGTTGGTACATTTATGATGGGGTTTGGGAGTGACATGCTAATACAGATCACATATCCAGAAAAGAGTAAATCACTGTTTGAGAAGTTGGCCTGGTATATGATGTCCACTAATTAAAGTGGGCACCTTGCACCAGTCCAAACAACCCTTATGGTGATTTAAGAGGTCAAAGATAACCTTAGAAAGCTATCCAAGTGGTAGCTGTGGAGAGCAGCCTTCAGGCTTAGTCTTGAAGGAATGTTAAGCAGCTTGTTTTACCAGAATGCAACCTTATTGTATTGGTTAAATGAAAGGAGAACCACACAGTAGTTATAAGAATATATATTTATTATTATAACACACCTTAAATACCTCACAGTATCTGCTACACGCAGATAAACACAAAGCACACAATACTTAACACAGAAACAATTGTAAGTAGAACTAATATACAGTGGGCTCCAGGGGGAGACCAAACCATATACTAAAATAGTGGTATAAGAACCGCGACTCGAGTCAAGACAGTGTCTAGAGAGTGTAGAATCGCTGGGACCCCAAGGAACCACCCAAGGTGAGTGAGTAGGGACCCCACGGAGGACCGGTGCAGTGTGAGAACACGACCGCGTGCTACGTGCAATGCAATGAGCAAGTCGCTGTTGCAGTTTTAAAGTTTAAGGACCCTTCCCAGTGGATTACGAGGAAACACTTTGGAACATAGAAGGTTGGAGAGCCACCCCACCCGTGGATACCGAAGTACCAGAGTTATCTATCCCAGGGAAGCTGGGTGGATAGGTCTGAAATGGCGTCGGAAACCGCCATCGTTCTCAATGGGAGTCTTCAAAGAAATGCCACTGCTGGAAAGAAGAAAAGTGTCAGGTGGAATCCACAGGTGGATTCTTGATGGAAGGAACCTGAAAGCAGAGGGGACAGAGTCTGGGTCACTCAGGAGTGACCAGGGGCTCGGTAGACCAATGCCCACCGATGTTGGGTGCTTCAGGTGCAAAGAAGGAAACCTTGTCTCTACAGCTGCAGGGACCAGGAGATGTTGAGGATGACCAGGAGCTGGATACGAGCTGTCCCACCAAGGATGTTGAGTGCTGAGGGGTCTGTGTCTGGCGGGAGCACCAACAAGCCTTGGCAGCGACAACCCACAAAGAAGGTCGAGGAAGGTCACGGTCTGGCCCAGCAGGGACCAGGAGACTCACCACAGCAAGGGGAGTCAGGGAAGGCCTGGAGCAACCAGGGGAGCCCAAGAAAAGCAGTGTTGTCCCTCAAATGGACCCACATGTGGAAGGCACAGGAGTCGCGAGGGGACCTCTAGCAGTTTCACAAAGCAACAGCTTGCAGGGCACAGAATGTGAGGAGGCCAAAGTCCTTTGTATGCAATTTGCGCAGAGGTGAGGGCTCTCGACAGCCTAATGCACAAAGTTGGGGAACACCAACAAGCATATGCAATTGCAAAAGTGCACGGTGCACAGGGGTTCGGGTTATGCGGTCCCCACGAGGGATACTGGCCTCAAACTTGGTGAGAGGGCAGCTCGACCTCAAGGAACATAGGAACCCACCTCTTGTGTTGCTGGAGCCTTCAGAGTCCACAGGAGCTCAGGATAAGCAGACCAGTCAGATGCATTATGGTCGCTGCAACCGCAGGGGAGTGACTCCTTCACTCCAAGGAAGATACTTCAGTTGTCCTTGATGCTCCACGGGTCCTGCACAGAGCCTGTATGGTGCACGGGCACAGACAATGCTGCGGGCGGAGAGGGAGATGAAGTCGGGCCCAGTCAAAGTCCAGCAAAGTCCAGAGTGTCCAGACGGTTGAAGGTCAGTGGTTTCTTGTTCAGAATCTTGTCCACGTCGAATCTAGGGTCCTACATCCAGATAAGCCCTTTTGTACCCACGGGAGAGGGTTGGACAAATTCAGGGGTAACCCTGGGCGTAGTACTACACTACGCTCACGGAGCATGCGTAGTTTGGCTACTACGCACTATGCAAATTGCACATAGCACCGTGCAAAATCTTTGCTAAAACACGTAGCGTAGCAGCAAAATCATCAACACCTACAAATGCTTTGATAAAACAATTTACATGCTAAAAAGCATATAACCAATTCACAAAGTGAACTTTGACAATGAAAAACATTAGGCAATGAGAGAGGTTTTGATTTTGGGGTCCCCCTAACCTAGGAGGACTAAGCAGATGCCTTGAACACAAAGAGCATATCATGCTGAACGATTCAGTGGTGGTCCCTTCTTCCTAGGACCACCCCAAGCACAGTTATGGGCAAAATACAATCCCAACCAAAGGCCTGCAAAGCATTATGGTACGAAATTAGCAGTGGGCAGTGAATATTATAGTGTCCAATATCAAAATAATTCTACAAAGAGCTGCAGTTCAACTAGTCATTACTAGATGTCCCTCACGAGTCAAATGCAAAAGCATTGAAATTATTATTACATCAAGCTGCAAGCTTCCACTAGTCGTTACTAGATGTCCCTCACGAGCCAAATGAAAAAGCATTGAAACCCTTTCATGAAGCTTTTGCATTTGACTCATGAGGGACATCTAGTAACGACTAGTGGAACTGCAGCTTGATGTAATAATAATTTCAATGCTTTTGCATTTGACTCGTGAGGGACATCTAGTAACGACTAGTTGAACTGCAGCTCTTTGTAGAATTATTTTGATATTGGATACTATAATATTCACTGCCCACTGCTAATCTCGTCCCATAATGCTTTGCAGGGCCTTTGGTTGGGATTGTATTTTTGCCAATAACTGTGCTTGGGCTGGTCCTAAGAGGATGGGACCACCACCGAATCGTTCAACAAGATGTGCTTTTTGTTTTCAAGGCATCTGCTTGGTTCTCTCCCTAGGTTAGGGAGGATCCCAAAATCATCACCTCTCTCACTGCTTGTTAGTTTATCATTTTCATTTTTGTGAAATGACTATATGCATTTTAGCATATAGAGACAGAGATACTTAATTTATCATAACTTGCACTGTGCAAGATGCCGTTTGTAATTATTGCACAGTGCAGACAAGCACACAGCTACGCAATTAGCGTAATTTGCGTAGCTGAGCTTAGTTCAAAGTGTACTTCGCGTAACTATGCCCAGGGTTATTCAAGGGACCCTCCCAGGGGTGGGTCAGGACAGTAGGGAGGTTACTCCCATGTCCTTTGTCCAGTTTTGTGCCAGAGCAGGAGCCAACGTCTGAACTGGACTATGCACAGGGACACCAAATGTGCCCCTCGTGCAGACTTTCAGACACTTTGGAAGTGCACCCACCCAGCTCCAATACACTAAATCCTGTCTGGGAGGTGGTCACACCTCCCTGTGACAGGATGCCTATTGTGTTGTCTTCCTCTGCTCAAGCTTAGCTAAGTAGCAGTAGGGCAGAAATTTGTCTCTGGTCGGCAGCAACCATTTTGTGCTGTTCGGCTCGAGAAGGCTGGTACCGGGAAGACCAGGGACCCACGAAGCTTGATTCTGAGGGGTGGAATCATACCCCCCACACCGGGTACCAGTGTGGAGGTATGATTCCAATGTGTTTGATACCAAACACGACATGGTTTGTTGCAGCCGTTTTCGAGATAGCATTTTACGCGAGCATATAATGCACCTCCACCTATATGTCGGGCTGCACCACCGACAACCCGGGAGAATGGTCTCCACAGGCGCAGGGATGCTTTGCTCATGCAGGGGCACCCTCGCACGTAAAACCCAGCACCCTGCCTTCAGGATTGTCAAGGCCTGCTATAGGGGTGACTAATAGGTTTTAAGTGTAGTGACCTATAGATATAGTAAACCTATATCTAAAGTAAGTGGTGCATGCACCATCTTACACAGGCTTGCAATGACAGGCCTGTAGTTCCATTTTGCATGGCCTCTCATGGGTGGCATAATACATGCTTCAGCCCATGGGAGGCCTCTGGGGTACCTATGCCCTGGGTACATGTGTACCATATACTAGGGACTTATAAGGGTACCCCAGTATCCAATCTGGAGTGTACCTAGGTACATGTCATAACATTTTAGGGAGAAAGCAGATAGACTGGGGTCCTGATTAGCAAGATCCCAGTCAGACCAGTCAAAAACAGTGTAACATCAAGCAAAAGGTGGGGGTAACCATAAGAAGCGGATCCTACTTTCCTACACAATGCAATTCATAAAATACACTTCTAAAGTTACTAAAGTCATGAGGTGTCAAAGTGTCAAAACAAGCTCAAATGCACTCCAGCCCAGCCTTGGAGTAAGGGAAGCACCGCACATGGCCAATCACTGATACTGCAACACACACCCAGAAAATGAAAGCTGGGTAGCGGCACTGGTTACTGAAATGTTTTAAATACCATATCAAATGCTCTGCAACATGTAATTTCTCGAGTGAAATAGAATCTCTTTGTATGACCACTCTCTATTTGTTCTATCCTCTCAACTAATAAACAACCTGACTGATCACCGTCCCATTTCCCTCCTCCCGTTACTAGGGAAAACGCTTGAGAGCTACATAAACCAAAAGCTTATGTTATTCCTTGAGCAGCATGCGATCCTAGACCCCTCCCCATCAGGTTTTAGAGTGGCACACAGCACTGAGACTGCATGGGTTGCTGTTACAGATTCCATCCGTCTCTCTCTGGACGCAGGAACACCTGCTATGCCTGTGCTGCTAAATCTCTCTGTGGCTTTCAACACCGTTTCTCATGCCATACTGATTAGCAGGCTGCATGAGATTGGTGTCAGAGGCACTGTCCTGCAATGGCTCGCCAATTTATTTAAAAATCGGTCTCAAATTATTACTCTGGGTCCCTTCAAATCCCCTACAGTTTCTATCACCAAAGGAGAGCCACAATACTCAGTTAATCATTTCTCTGGGACATGACATCAACGCTGCCAGGTGTCGTTTTCAAACTTGCATGAGAAACATTGCAGCCTGGATATCCAAAAACTGTCTTCAGCTGAACAATGAGAAGATGGACGTTCTGTTGTTTGCAAAATCCAACGTCTCTGGTCCCCAGACTGGTGGCCTTTTGAACTGGGACCTGCCTCTGTCCAAGTAAATTAGTGAAAAATCTTGGTATGGATCTTGAATTATCCATGAAAAGTTACATAGACGCCATAAGACGGTCTTGTTTTGCTACCTTGCAGCTCCTGAGGAAAGTCTTTCGCTGGCTTCCTACTTCGGCCAGAAAAACGTTGAGCCACGCTTTGATCATCAGCCTTTTAGACTACAGTAACGCTCTGCTGTCGGCAGCCAACGTTACCCTTCTGACTAAATTGCAGGTGGTGCAAAATACGGCTGCCCGGATGGTCTGTATTTTCCCGGCAGGCTCACCTTCTGCCCCCATACTCCATTCTCTTCACTGACTTCAAGTCAGGAAGCGTATTGTCTTTAAGATCTGTTGTCTTGTCGAGGCAGGAGGCTATAGCTGATGAGAGTTCTACAACGCTGAAAACCACTTTGGCGAAGGACCACTAAACAGGATTTGCTGCTGTGGAGTAAAACGTAGCTGGAGCTGCTGCTAAGTTAGGCCAACTGGCAGTGCACCTTGGGCAGACAGACGGGCAGGTTGGTCCTGGTCTTCTTTCAGTTCTCAGAGCAGTTTTTAGCCCAGTTTTGGATTTTGGCTATCTGGGCATCTTTATCACAGCCACTAAAAATCCAGGGCTGGAGGGACACCACTTGGGGGGTTTAGGACTCACTCGGGCTTGGTCCAGATGGGAGTTCAAGATGGAGGGGGCCTTTTCTGTCCCTGAGGAAGCCAGCAAACTAGCCCTTGGAGTCACTTTGGTAATCTTGGGTTAAAGTGGTGAAGCATGGCTTAAGCAGCAGGGCAGGCCTCTAAGGGTTTAAGGCAGGCTCCAAGCAGCAAAGCAGTCTTTGCAGATGCAGCAAGGCAGTCATGTTGAGCACACAGCAGGCCACAGCAGCAGGCAGTCCTCTGAAAGTCCTTCTGCAGATCCAGAAAGTGAACTGAAGGGTGGGTCTGAGGGTCCCTTTTTATACATGGTTCCTTTTTTGAAGTAGGAAAACGTTTCTACAGAATTCCCTTTGAAGTCCTTGAAGTTTTCTGACTCCCCTGCCCTGACTCCATGAACAATGCAGGGGCGACAAATCCTCTGTGTGAAGGTAGAGCACAGCCTATCCAGCTGCAAGTGGAGCTGTGCCTAGCTCCTCCCCCACACCTTGCAAGTTGATGGCCCATCCAGGCACACCTAACTAGGCCTGCGCAGAACTCGTGGAATTTCCCTCTGCAGAATCAGGCAGTGTTACATAACTACTCTGCAAGATTCTCTGGAGTTCCACCAACAGGTGAACAATGTTCATCATGATAGTCGCGCTCTGAACAACACACAGGAAAATGGAGAAAAAGTGCTTTAAACCCAGGCCCCCAGCGCTCCCAAAATTATGCAAACATTTTTCCCCTAGAAAAAACTAATAACATTAATGCAAAATAGGTCCCTACTGCAACTCCAGGCAACCCATAAGAACATTTATGGAAAAACAAAAAAGAAAACAAAAGTAGCGGTGCATGCCCTCAATCAAGCAACAAACTTATCCAAACATTCTTCAATTTATTTTTTTGTTCACACAAAAATTTTAAAATCCAATGGTATTGCAGGAATTGCAGACAAACAGAGTGATCCTTTCCTTTTAAATCCACACAAAAAGTGACCAAGGGATAGACAAGGCAGTGGGAGGAGACTTCTGGACAGAAAGAGGAAGTTAGAGTCTCTGTGGCATTTCCTTCCTGTTAAAAAAATAAAGTAACAAATAAAATGAAAAACAAAATGCATTTTGAGGTGAATAAAACTACCTTAACTCTCTGTTTGGGTAGAATACCTGCTCCAAAAATTATTTTTGAGTTGATTTTGTTGCTGCTAGAGTAGAAAATCTACTCCGGAAGCAGCCCACTGAACACCACTGCTCGAGACCACCCATGTTCATAAAATCTCACCGCAAGTCCTTCTAGTGCACGCAAATTATGCCTTGGGACGCCAAATCCCGCTTGCCAACTTGAATTCTGAAGCGTCACATAATTCCCATTGTTATAGCATTGCTCAAATGGGAAAATATTCTGCCACTCAGAGATTAGCGGATTTTAGCGGGAACACCTCGTTACAAGAGTAACGCAGATTTGCCAAAATTCTCCAATCCTGCTTGCAGAATTAGAATTCCACACAGTACTACACCTAATCCCTTTATTGTGTGGCTGTCTGGTAGGAATAAACAAAGTCCAACTGCCAACTACACCCAGTCATGTAGCCTAGGAACAGGTTGCAGGCATCAAATAGTTTAGGACAGGAAAATGGCAACTTTCTAAAAGTGGAATTTTACAAATTGTAACATAAAATCTGACTTTACCTCTAAAGAGGATTTTTAATTATAATTTCTAAGACACCAAACATGAAATGCCTACCTGTTCTCAATTAAAAGTTAGCACTTATTAAATGTAATAAGGCAACCCAATGTTATTTTATGGGAGAGGTAACTTCACAGTAGTGAAGAACGAATTTACAAACTTTTCACTATCAGGATATGAAAAACTTAAAAGTTCATGTCCAGCCTTTAAATTACAATGCACCCTGCCCTATGGGCTACCTAGGGCATAACTTAGGGCTGACTTATATGCAATAAAAGGGGAGTTTAAGGATTGACAAGGGGGTTATATTACTAAGTCGATTTGGCAGTTTAAAACTGCATTCAGGCTACAATGCCAGGCCTGGGACATGTTTTAAGTAGGGGTGAACTGTAAACTCTGCTCCTCTGGTGGAGGAGTTCTAGAAAAACTCAGTAACTGCAACGTGGCAGAGTTTGATCTTGTGCGCTGCTCACCAGCATTAAGTTGCAGAGCGCAAGTGAGAAAATCTACAGCTAGACCGCCTCCCGGCGAGATTTCTAAACGCGGGTGGTTGGTGCATGTCACTACCACTCGCGTTGAGAAAGCTGCTGCTCACGTTGAGAAAGCTGCTGCTCCTATAGAAATCCTACTGTAGCGGCAGAATGCAAAAGCGCCCTCTGGCGCACCACGTGGTGATGTTCATGCTGATTTTACAGCGCAGGACAAGCTCCCGGCGCTAAAAATCAGAGCGAACACTGCGAAGTACCGAACTCTGCCACTTGCGGAACTCCACGGAATTTTGAGGTGCTTTTAGGTAACTCCGTGAAATTCCATGAAGTGATACTCTGCGAGTTTCGCCCACCCCTAGTTTTAAGGTGCTTCTTAAGTGGGTGGCACAATAAGTGCTCTAGGCCCACTAGTAGCGTTTAATTTACAGGCCTTGGGTATATAGTATACCACTCTACAAGGGACTTATAAATAAATTAAATATGCTAATCAGGTGTAAGACAATTTTGCCACATTTAAAGGAGGGAGCACAAGCTAGAAGTGGCTAGTGGAGGTAAAGTGCGTAAAGTGAGTCCTAATGCAAACAAAAACAAATTCAACAATAATAGGAGGTGAAGGGAAAAAGTTTGGGGGTGACTCTGCACAGAGGGCTAAGTCTAAAGAAAACAGAAAAAAATAAAAAGATACATTTTGTTTGTATTTAGGTGGGATTTTACCTTTTTCTGTTTTTAAGTTTTCAAATAATATTTCATTTGCTTGAGGAGTTTCAGGTAACAAATACTCTAACATGGACAATGATTGTGACCCTTAGAATTCTCAAGTACTGGATGCAGCAAAGGTCTGTAAAGTTTCCTTCTTGATTGCCAGAGGAAAGGGCAATGCCTCCCAGTAGTCATGGCATGACCCTGCACTTACTCAAACACCTGATCAGTCTTACTTATCTACATTAGAGGGTCCCAAACTGGAGGCGAAATACACAGGGGTAAAAACCTAGGGGCATATTAACAAGGGGGCGATATGAAATTATCGCCGCTTTTGCGTCCGTTTTCGGGCGAAAAGCGGCGATAATTGCATCGTCTTATCAGCAAAGACACGCTATTGCGTGTTTTGCTGACTTAGCGCCCGTTCCCAGCACGCCTAACTTTGCATCGCTAATGAGATGCAAAGTAGGCATGGCTGTGCAACCAAACAGGGATAATATCGCGAAGGCAGCTTCGCGATATTATCAAGGAGGGTTAGCGATCTTTTAAATCGCGTTAAGTATGCCTTAACGCAGGAATTTAACGTCTGTTAAATTCCTGACTAAGGCATACTTAACATGGGGGGTGGATTCTGTGGCTAAGACCACAGGCCCTATCATCTAGGATATCACCGTTTTCCACCATGGAAAACGGCGATATCCACGCTATCTCTGGAATTTTATCGCCTCGGCGATGCGCGTTGTTGATAACGCGCTAACCGGGCGATAAATTACAGAGATAGCCGGCGATAAATATGCAAGCGCTAAGCGCGCTTTGCGATATTTATCGCTGGGCCTTGTTAATATGCCCCCTACTTTTTAATCTGGTAGTTTTGAATGTAGATATTAATGTAGCGGCAGAAAACCAGCAAACAGAAAAAAGTCAAGCCATCCACAAGAAGATCTAAAATGAATCCAACTGAAAGAAGCAAAAATCAAGGACCAAATTAAAAGCCAGTGGGTGATGAAAGCAACAAAAACCAGAAGAAGAAAGTGTTGCAGTGCACCTTCCACTCATGAGTGCCTCGTTTATGTTAGCTAACCACAGAAAAGACTCAAACTTCATCTTAGATTGGGAATCTCTGGTAAGTTCTCTGGACTGACCAACATCTGGTAAAGGGTCCTTCATAGGCTCGACCATGGCCCTTTTCACAGAACCATGCTGTTGTCTTGACAAGTAAGACAAATCTTTCTGCAAGGGTCTTTGGCGCCGATACTGATATTCATGGTTCCCGTGGCATAGCTTACGTGTGGGCCAGTGAGACCCCTGCCTGTTTTTCCCACAGACTATCTACATGGGTCAGAGGGCTAAGAGAAATAAGGGTAGGGTGGAGTGGCAATCCTCACATCCATGCAGCTAATTGTTAATGATATAAAACCTTTACGTTATCTATTAAATAGACACAGCAGCTCGTTTTTAATGACGCAAAACCTCCAAGTTATCTATTTAATAGGCACAGCAGATCTCTTCACTGGAACTATACTCATCATGATGAATTGTGATGAGTGTTTTGTGAAAATTTGCTTGGACAGGTGAACTTAAAAACAACTATTGAAAAGTTTCTGTATTTGATATTTTTAAAACTTGATGTAAAATTAAATTGAGCAAAATAAAATGCGTGTTTCTGCAGGTATCTTTCTAGGGGTTCTGCTACAACTCTCCATTTCATTTTTCGAATTATGTTGCTACTGATTTTTGAGGGGACTGCCTTGATGAGAAAATGTCACTCAGGAGATATTGTGGCATTATTTTAGTCTGTACTGGTCGAATTAAATGAGCTAAGTTGTCCTTTTTAGGTCTAGCCTAGGCAGCACATACTCTGTCTCTCCGAGACATGCTGTAATCACTCTATGGGCTTTCAGCCTGCGTATTGGCTTATTATTGGTTACTTCGATTGTTGTGTACAAAGTTTTGCTTTCTTTGGCTAACATGTCTTTTTAGTTCCTCCCTTTTGATGTTTGTTATCGCCCAGAGAGCAGTGCCTAACTTCTGTTGACTTTCCACCAGTGTATTGAAGTGATTTGTCTGGGAAATATTTTCTTTGTACCCTGCTCATGTTGAACGTACGTTTATGTTTTGTTTGCAGCTTCTCCTTGCTTGGGTCTGAAATTAAAGAGATTTTTGTGTGTTTCCGACAGCAACATATATATTTAGGAATTTCTGTATAATGAAAGTCTGCCTCCACAGTGTGGTTTTGTAATTTATGTATTTTTGTTCGGTTTCTTTATTTTAAAATAGAGCGTGTTGGTCAATTGTTTCCAAATTACATTTATATCCGCTATATTGTAATAGGTTTCTTTCTTTTCATTGCATTTAAAATATGCATAGTTACTGTTTCTTTATGTTTAAATGGAATGTGCAGTGCAGCTCTGCACACGATCCCCACCTCTCCTATGCCGACAGCTGTGGGCGTCACGACCCCTCGCTGCTCGCAGAGAATTCTTCGCATGCTCTTCTGCTGCATGCGGTAAAGAGACTGCTCCAGTGGTGAAAGGGCGGGGAAATTGAAATTACTGTGGCTGCAAGACCACCAAAAGAGGTGGCCATTTCAGAAGGGCCAGGTTTCCGCGCGATGGATTGAGTACTGCACAATAATGTATCAATCAAACAAACAAAAAATCCATAAACTCTGATGTAATTGTGAGGGAGTGCTAGTGCTTGAGTGATAGCTACAGCTGAAGCTTATATTCCTAAAAACCTTCACGTACCTCTAATACGGCAATAATATGTTCCCTTTCATTGCCTGGGCCATAAAAATGGCACAAGGGTGCCAGACCAGATGGAACTGAAATTAATATATATGAACTACTTCCAAAATGTATAGAGTACGCCATCTCAGAGTGTGAAGCATTCTATCCAGTACAAACAAAAGGTCCACGAGTGACTTTATATTTCTTAGATACCTTAGTCATTGTATGAAAAAGAAACGGAGGAAGGACGACAGGAAGGGCTGCATCACTGACAGAGTGTTAGTGACGCTCAAAAATGTCCTTCTAATGCAGCGCATCAAAGGTAAAGGCGATTTCACTACAGAAATATTTTTATGCCTTTTGAATAATGTAGATTTAAATTTAAGATATGTAAAATTACTCAAAAAAACAAGTACGTGTTGTTAACTTCACACTTTCACATTATTGGGTATCACATATTCAACACCAAATTCCAAATGGAAATTAATTAAGTACATTAAAGTTTCCTAATTCGCAGCCCAAATGTTCAACCATAAAGAAAAGACCATTCTGCCATTCAGGAGACAGCTGTTATGTTCAGGTACTCACTGACTGTCCTCCTGCTCTCCCCTCTTTATTTATTTGAAAAGTTTTATAGAGCACGAACAAGACCCCAAGGGGTATCAGAGCGCTGAACAGCGTTGTCATCGGCAATTATACAGAACATACAGAATGTAAGTGCGATTACAACCTGTGGGGAAAACATTCACGAATACTTCACGGAAAATATTTGCCCACGCCTCAGGCCCAGAAGAGCTCCCTTCATGCATGCTCCTTCAGAATGTTGCTGCTCAACGTTCTAATTCCTGCACATAACAACACCTCCCGAGACTCTGCACTCAGCTCTCACAATCGCTTTAGTCAAGATCTGGAAAGATACTGTGCTGCGTCACTATTGTAGAGAGCCGTCCGGGCTCTCCTATACATTGTTGCACTTGCGGGCACTCCTCGGGGCGGGCTTGTCCCGAGGAGATAAATAAATGCCGGAAGACCGCTCTGGGTCTTCCTGCCACGAACCATATGCTGAGTGGTGTGCATTAATTCCAGCGCTGCGCAGGGCCTAGACACGCAAGGCTGTGCCGCGCTACATTGGCGACGAGGCCGGTCGAGCTCCGGTGCCTTGATTACCTTACCTGCAGTGCAGGCGGCTCTTTCCTATGCTGCTCTGTCGCCCGAGGGGCTGTGGTGCCTGCTCGCGAGGCCGCTGCTGCCGCCCTGGGGCTGCCTTTCATCGCCCTCAACGCTGCTCTCCCCGCCACGCCTCCCACTGGTACTGAGGGAGTGAGCAACTGCCACCGCCGCCGCCGACCGTGAGCAGAGGGCAGCGTGGCAGAGAAGGCTGCTGCATGACTACGCCCCGTTCAGCCTCGACGCCGGGTGCGCTTCCTGCACTCCACAATGCGAGGATACGCGCTCCCTGAGGCCACGTGGGAGCGCGCTGGAGACGCTGGTCTGCTGCTGTCACGACGATCGGCTGGACATCAGGGTGAGTCACCAGGGGGCCATTGGGATGTGAAGACTGAGCCGGCCCTGCATCCCATGTGCCAGCTTGTTCCCAGAACCAGAGGCCACAACTGGACAGCCTCAGGGGGAATTGGACTGCCTCACCCCCACACCAAGTAGCGGGGGAACACAACACATATAGTCCCAAAGAAGGGCCCACTCACCAACTGACACCCTAGGCCCTGCCTGGAGTATACCACATACTGGGCCACGTCGGGTCCTGAGGCCCAGAGGGCAGAAGAGGTGACCCGCCTACCTAGGTCACGGGTGGAAGGGAATTCACAACTGCGTCCAAGCAATTTGGAGCCATGAGCACGCCGCCCCAAGCAGGTGCAGCAGGCCCGCAGGCTGAGGCGGGTGAACCATGAAGAGGTGCCAACACACCACCTCAGGTGCACAGTCACGCTGCCGTCTCCCCACTGCCTCACTTCAGCGAAACCGCTGACCCCACCAAGGCGACCCCGCGCTGGAAGGCATGGATAGGACGCCTGAACCATTATTTTAAAGGTACGAGGGAAACAGACGGGACAGTGAAAAGGTCGCTACTCATATACTATGGCGGCACGGAAATCTATGACCTTTTCGATACATTGCCGGACACTGGGGACGATGACGACTATGAGGCAGCTGTCGAGGCGCTCAACAGGTATTTTGACCCCCAGCTCAACCCCGATTTTGAGCGATTCAAACTACGGCAGACGAAGCAGTCGGACACTGAATCGGTGGACATGTTTTACACACAGCTGCGTAGACTGGCGAGCACGTGCACCTTCGCCAATCAGAGAGAAGAGATATGCGCTCAAGTGGTCCAAGGGTGCCGCTCGGTGCTACTGCCAAAATTGATCCTCCGACAACCAGGAATATCCCTAGACGAGATTCTCGTCCTGGCCAGATCCCATGAGCTCTCAGATGCTCGGGCTGAAGAAATGGAGGCTGCCCTACACAGAAGTGCCACCGCATCTCACGCCCCCAGGTTCGCACCCATCAAAGAAGAGCGGGTTGATGCCATACAACGGCGCCCGAGCACCTTTTGTGCCACGGCCATCACCGAGCGGAATGTGCGGCAACTGTGGCATGGAACACCCGCCGACAGGAGTGTGCGGAGCGAAAGAGAAGGCCTGCTCCCGATGTGGGAAGCCCAACCACTTTGCCAAGGTGTGTAGGAGCAACAGATCTCGGCAAGCCTATGCCAGACCTAGGGGTGCAATGCAACAGTTGCGTCAGTTGTCACTTGGCGGCCCGCTGGCTCAAGAGGACAGCCCGCCACAAGGGCGCAATTTCACCCTGGAAGACGACAACGACGACGTGTTCGTCATATCTTTCGTCAGCCGGCCGGACAAGCAGACGGCCTCTGCCGATGTGCTCCGTTGAAATAGAGGGATCCACTGTCAGAGCGTTAATCGACACGGGTCATCCGTAAATGTTATGGATTCGGATCAGTATGAGCGTTTGTCTCCACGACCCCAACTCGCACCCACAAAAGTCAGGATATACACATACGGAGGGACTCATCCACTCCCCCTCAGAAGGGCAATCGAAGCTACGGTCACGAGTGGCAAACACACCATGAAGACCCGTTTTCACAACACGGAATGGAAGAAAGGCACCCTCCTCAGCTGTCACACAGCGGAAGACTTGGGCCTAGTCTTTTTTGTAACCCTGGGCGTAGCTACGCGAAGTACACTTTGAACTACGCGTAGCTATGCAAATTGCGTAGTACGTAGCTGTGTGCTTGTCTGCACTGTGCAATAATTGTAAATGGCATCTTGCACAGTGCAAGTTAAGATAAAATAAATATCTCTGTCTTTATATGCTAAAATGCATATAGTCATTTCACAAAAGTGAAAATGATAAATTACCAAGCAGTGAGAGAGGTGATGATTTTGGGATCCTCCCTAACCTAGTGAGAGAACCAAGCAGATGCCTTGAAAACAAAAAGCACATCTTGTTGAACGATTCGGTGGTGGTCCCATCCTCTTAGGACCACCCCAAGCACAGTTATTGGCAAAAATACAATCCCAACCAAAGGCACTGCAAAGCATTATGGGACGAGATTAGCAGTGGGCAGTGAATATTATAGTATCTAATATCAAAATAATTCTACAAAGAGCTGCAGTTCAACTAGTCGTTACTAGATGTCCCTCACGAGTCAAATGAAAAGCATTGAAATTATTATTACATCAAGCTGCAGTTCCACTAGTCGTTACTAGATGTCCCTCACGAGTCAAATGCAAAAGCTTCATGAAAGGGTTTCAGTGCTTTGCAATCATCACCTCTCTCATTGCCTAATATTTTCATTCTCAAAGTTCACTTTTGTGAATTGGTTATATGCTTTTTAGCATGTAAAATTGCTTTAGCAAAGCATTTGTAGGTGTTGATGATTTTGCTGCTACGCTACGTGTTTAGCACAGTTTTAGCACTGTACTACGTTCAATTTGCGTAGTGCGTAGTAGCGCAAACTATGCATGCTCCGTGAGCGTAGCGTAGCGTAGTACTACGCCCAGGGTTACTTTTTTGCCAATCAGATACATGACTTTCATGCCGAGGCCATCCTGCAAGAGTTTCCCAAGCTGTTCAAGGGTTTGGGTAAGCTGAGAGGGAAGTAGTTCAAACTCCACATTGACAACACGGTCAGACTGACCGACCTGAGACATCGAAGAGTGCCGTTCAATCTCTGCCCTCAAGTGGAAGAGGAATTGAAAAAACTGGAGGACCTCGACATTATAGAGAAAGTGTCTGGCCCAACTCTGTGGGTATCTCCGCTGGTCGTTGCCCCAAAACCAAAACAACCGGGAGCCATTCGACTATGCGTGGACATGAGACTTCCGAATCAAGCGGTCAAGAGGGAGCGTCATCTCACGCCCACCATGGATGACATAGTGGCGGACCTAAATGGCGCCATGTGGTTTTCAAAGTTGGACTTGAATGCTGGATATCACCAGCTTGAACTAGAGCCGGAAAGTAGGTACATCACCATGTTCTCTACTCACGTGGGCCTCCGGAGGTACAAGAGACTGAGCTTCGGGGTGTCGTCAGCGGCGGAGGTTTTCCAAAATGCTATCAGGGAAGCCTTATCCGGCTTGCAGGGTGTAATCAATCTAAGTGACCACATCCTGGTGTTCTCGAACACCCTGGAAGACCACCACACTCACCTCCGAGCCACCCTTCAGCGACTGGAAGACTGCAGCCTAACCCTCCACAAGGCAAAGTGTTCCTTTTGTCAGGAATCCATTGACTTTTTTGGGTACATCTTTACGCCCGAAAGGCTGAGGGTGGATCCCAAGAAGGCGATGGCCATCCGGGCTGCCAGCACACCGAAGACGCCGACTGAAGTCCGCAGCTTCCTTGGAATGGCCACCTACTGTGGCAGGTTCATACCGAATCTGGCCTCTCTGTCTGAACCTCTTCACGCCCTCACTCGTAGTGACCAACCCTGGGAGTGGACCTCAGCGGCAAACACAGCGTTCAACACCATCAAGTCAGCGCTGATGGACAAAACAGTAATGGCGTACTTCCACCCAGGGCGACGCACAGAACTGGTCGTGGATGCCAGCCCCGTTGGCCTGGGAGCAGTCCTCCTCCAGGAGCACAACGGGGAGACATGGGTGCCGGTCGCCTATGCCAGCCGGGCCTTATCGGACACCGAAACAAGGTATGCCCAGATAGAACGAGAAGCCCTCGCAATAAAGTGGGCGTGCCAGCATTTCCATCTGTACCTTTACGGACAAGAGTTCCATGTGATAACAGACCACAAGCCATTGCTTCCGCTGTTTGCGGGGTCATCAAGACTGGCGCCCCCTAGTATCGAAAGGTGGGCCGTACAGCTGCAGGCATACAACTTCAAGGTCATATACCACCCAGGAGCACACAATCCAGCGGACTATCTCTCAAGACACCCAGAGACGTCAGCCGCCCAATACCCGCCTGCCGATGTTGCATACTCAGATGCCTTCGTCAAAATGGTCACCTATGAAGCGTGCCCCAAAGCAATGACGCTGGATGAAATTGGGCTGGCAACGACCAACGATGAAACGCTAACAAGAGTCAAAAGTGCCCTAGTGAACAATGGGTGGACACGTTTCCTGGATGGTGCCCAAGGGCTCACCGCTGAAGACAGCCATGCCCGGCAGCAACTCTGGAGGATCCGCAGTGAGCTGAGCGAAGGAGAGCATGGGGTCGTGCTAAGAGGACACGTCATTGTCATCTCAAACGCGCTGCAAGAAAGGATAGTAATGTTAGCACATGCTGGACACCAGGGGATGGCGAAAACCAAAGCACCCTGGCGGAATACGGTGTGGTTCCCAGGAATGGACACCATGGTGGAAGACAAGATACAACAGTGCCACTCCTGCACAATCCCCGGCAGTGACCCCGCACCTGCGGCAGTCATCACCGAAGAGCCGAGCGAGGTACCCTGGTCCAAGATCAGTATCGATTTTGGAAGTTTCCCAGATGGGCGCAACACACTGGTGCTAGTGGACTCTTTTTCGAAATTCCCGATTGTAGAAGTGGTCGCATCGATGGCATTCACGCATGTAAAAAGGACCCTAGACAAGATCTTTGCACTCATGGGCCTACCAGATGAGATCCGGTCTGACAACGGGCCCCCTTTTCAAGGCCGGGAATTCCAGGAATACCTTGAGAAGAAAGCGATTCGGCATCGGAGGATCACCCCACTGTGGCCACAGGAGAACGGGGAGGTAGAATGCTTCATGCGGACTGGGCCCTGTGGATTGCCGTGGATCAGGGAGAAGATGCTGACTCTGCATTGAACCAGTTTCTGGATGCCTACAGGCAGACCCCTCACAGCACAACCCGCTGTGCACCGTCGCATCTGCTCTTCAAGAGGGTCCCGAGGGACAGCATTCTGACGGATCCCGCATGGAAACCTCCGGAGAGGGACGACAGGGTCATACAAGCCAGGAGGGCAGAGACGAATCAAAAGGCTAGTGTAGCCAGAGGAGCCAAGGCGCCACAGGTGAAACATGGGAGATCGCGTAGTGGTCAAGGACAGACGGAAGTGTGGACTGTGGTCCGCGTTCAAGGAACAATGATCTCCGCCAAAAGGGGCAATCAGGTGGTTACCCGGAACGTCACCTGTTTCAAGAAAGTTCTGGGGCCTATAACCAACTCTGAAGAGCTCAGCGAGTCTGGCGAGGTCGCGAGCCATGCTGACATTGGCTCACCAAGTCCAACGGCTTCCCCACAGGAATACCAGGGAGCAGGAGGTGGTGTGACTGCCCCTGTTCCAGAGAGGTCCAGCCAGGGCCTCGTGAATGTACCATCACCAGATATTCCGGCTCGAGCAGAGACTAGTTCCAACTCCCAGAGCCAGAGGTATGGTCTCCGGCCGAACCCTGTGCCGAGCCAGAAGTTCAAGGACTTTGTTTGTACGTCCTCGTGAGCATGCAGGCTATGATGGACAAGTACTAAAGAAAAGGAGGGATGTTGAGAGCCATCCGGGCTCTCCTATACATTGTTGCACTTGCAGGCACTCCTCGGGGCGGGCTCGTCCCGAGTAGATAAATAAACGCCGGAAGACCGCTCGGGGTCTTCCTGCCACGGACCATATGCTGAGTAGTGTGCATTAATTCCAGCACTGTGCAGGGCCTAGACACGCAAGGCTGTGCTGCGCTACAACTATGACAGTTCCAGATCAGAGAGACACCTGGAAGGTCGAAATAAACAAGCTTTTTTCTCCACAGATGACATTTGTTTCCAGCAGTCAGAGATTTCACAGTATGTTATTTTAGGTAGTAGACACTTCATTTCCACTGGGCATATTTGAAGCGCCTTCCAAGTGTTAAGTGTGCTGTATGTGTGACATTTCCAGAAATTTAGTATGTTTATTTATGTATACTATTTCAGTGCTTTACGTGTGATACTTTAATAAATACTTCTCTCCAAAATAGAACACAGCGTAAGGGCCATTTACTGTTTGGTCTTCATCTCTACTGTCTGTCTTTTTGTCTAGTCTGATTCAAGTCATCTTTCTTCCTCAATGACGGCGCGAGACGGAGCTGGACAAATACAAAACAACCATGGCTACTGTGGTGCCTGCTGGACCAGAAAAGGGAAGCCAGAGGCAGGCTTTACATGGCAGCATGCTTTAATGTTTGCCTCTGCTTACTGCACACACTCTAACCCCAATGCATGTAGGGAAATAATTCAACAACGTCGTATAATGTGTGATATAGTTAAGCTGTGCTTTACAGTTTTTACCTTTTTAGTTTTGCCTCAGCAGCTTCGGTGACCATTTTGATTTAAGCTAGGAAATATGACATGCAGTAAAAATGATATTTTCCCTTCCGATGTGAAACTGTTTATCCCGTTCTCTGCAGTTGTCCTTCTTTTGAGCATTTGTGTAAGATATGTGGTCTCTGGCTGCCAAACTTACCCGCCGCCCGCGTGTCCTGGTCAGTCGTTTGGGGCTAAATGGAGTGGTGAAAGAGGGTTGAATTGGAACAAATGCAAGTAATTATTGCAGCTTTTTATTCTTAAAGCGTACCTTTTGGCCCCCTCTTTATCCCTTTTCCCTCACTCAGCGATGGTGTCCATGGTGAGCAGCTCTTACTGTGATACAGTTTCTAGTACTTTGCGGCAGAGGCTCACATCACATCTGTTTCCTTATCCATAGCTTCTCTTCAGTCAAAGTCCCCTGCTGTTAACAAACGATCCACAAATCTTTTGTACAGTGCAGACTCTCCTATAGTCCCGGTACATTGCTTAAGCCTGGTTTAATGTAATGGCATGGGTTGGTCGCTCTAGTGGTATAGATCTACTCACATCCCTAAGGTCAAATGGATTCCGGAAAAATTTATAACGAGCTTTCATGTGGGTTACAGATTGTCTGAGGAATGCATCGAATGTCACACGAGCCTTCCCAGTGTTTATCATAATGCCTCCCAGGAAGAAAAAGCGCGCGGCAGAGGCGAAGTCGCAGGTGAGGGCATATTCAGAGCAATGAGCAAGTGTTACAGACTCTCCGATTCACTAATTAACTCTCTTGCTTCCTCTATCTCTCTACACAACACACAAATCCATGTTCCATACATCCACTACACAACACATTTTCACATCTCACAATAACATGCACACAATTCGACTACACACACTTCCGGTCCACATCATTCTAGTCCATGCCACATAATTTAAAACCAATAACATAAAATCCACATAATTCACCTTCCCTCAATGCCACATAATTTCACTTCAGATAATAACACTCTGCTACGTAATTACACTCCACTCCAAGCCTTATAATTACACTCCACACAACACAATTCAACTCCAGATAAATCCAATACACATAATTACACTGCAAGCTACATTTCACACCACATATTTACACTCCACGTAGATCCACTCAAATCCAAATCACATAATTGCACTCCACAAAATAAATTCAACTTTGCAAAATGTCACATAATTACCAACCATATAATACTACTCCACACCATGCCACATATCACTTCAAATCATGCCACATAACTCCACAGAACACTACACCATTTTAAACCATACAATTCTGAACCACACAACATAAATACACTCCACATAATATCACTCAGTGCCCCATAATTACACAGCACATTATAACACTCTACTCCATACACCATAAATACACCCCACATAAATGCACTATATGCCACATACCAGCAATCCTCATAAATACACTCCAACAATAACACATAATTCCAATAAGCATAATTTCACACAACACCACACAATTCCACACCACTCAATTCAGCTCCATAGATTTCCAATACACACCACATAATTCCACACCAAACCACATATATCAACTACACAACACAATTCCACAACACATACCTCCAATCCACAATACGATTTTCCATTTCATGCCACACAATGTAACAGCGCACCACATATTTCAAATCAACAACATGCCAATATGCAACTAACAATACCATTCCTCATAATTAACTCCATAAAACACAATCTCACTCTACATAATTCCATTACACTTAATGCCATTTAATTACTATCCACATAATTCTACAGTACACCATGCCACATATTTCCACTACACAACTCACCCCACAATTCCATGCCACACAATTCCACAACAAACAATTCCAATACAGCCCATCTCACCCTAGCACTTCCACCAACCCTGTCATCTCTCCACAACACACCTACTGCCCCTCTTATCTCTCCCTCGCACTCCCTATCTCCTCTCTATAATACCTGCTCACACATGCTACCTTCCTGTACCTCCTCGCTTTGTGCACAATTCCATCTCTCGCCTACCCACACCTCATGTCCCCCCCTACTCATCTCTCTCTCTCTTGTACCATCTCTCACCCCTCTCGCTTGCTCTCTCACGCACTCTTCCCACCTCTCTCATGTGGTTCACTTCAGGTCTCTTGACAATATCTTTCTCTTGACTTTTTAGGTCTCGCCTAGCGTTGCAGCATGGATCTGTAGAGGACTCGTTTCAATCATTATCTGTCTCAGTTTCTTGGGAAGATTCTAAGTTGGCTGTTTTCCCTGTGCACTCTGAAGTTGCCCTGGGATGTGTCCTGGGTCCTCCGTTTTTATTTTATACTACACCTCTGTTTTCCATCATATCTTATTTTGCGTTTGTGACTCCCTCATGTTCTTTACCTTTCATTCTTTCTACACCATCTTTTAAACATGGGTTTCTGCCTGTCTTTCTACCATGGTGGCATGGATATCCTCAATTCAAAACTCTTCTTCATCACATATTACTAGTCCTCCTGCAGTCTTTTTACACCTTCCCACCTGCCTTTTTCTATCTCACCTCGTAGCCTTAGCTTTCATTTGATCTTCTCTTATACTTCCTCAGTTGATCCCTCCTTTCTCCAAAATGTGTAACCTTCGTAAAATAAAATCTTTTTTTCTTCTGTGGAGCTATTGCTTCGAACCATAGCTCACTCCCATCTTAATTACTGTTTCTCGCTCGATGTTGGTTTTCATAAATATGTTGGCACCCCTCTTCATATTCATCACAATTCTTGTGTCTGTCTGTTATGGGCTCTTGCCAACCAGTCACTTATTTCCACTTACCCCAGCCAGCTTCACTGACTTGACTAGTCGTATTTATTTCATATACTCTCCCTGTTGTGTACTTGTTTTGCTGCTTAAACGTGCACACATACACACACACAAACACAGAGTGAACTTTTGGTCAGCCCGCTTTAGCCATTGACTGTTTGCATTTTGTGTGAGCTGCAACTGGCTGTGTGGGTTGTACCTAAAGTCATGGCATTTTGCAGATGTTTAACTGGGACTCTAGTTAGTATCCACTTTAAAATGTCCTCTATGCTGTCCCTTTCCCCCTGTTGTTACTTTAGCTCTCCACCACCCCAAAGTTCCCTCCCCACTCCTGTAGTGCAGTATGTACCCCTCGACTGACACACGCTATCTGGTGGCAGCGCGACGTTAATTTGGCTTTGCCAACGCTTGTTGAATTGCTTCCCAAGCATTCACTAAGGCTGCTCTTAGAACATGGTTTTGCACTTTAGGCCACTCCCCATGATTGTACAGGAATAGCGTCCGCTCCTCGTAGGCGTTGGTATCTGTGCTCTGCTTAGCCTGGGTCTGCAGTTGATCCGCATTGCTTCTGTTTATATCTATGTCCCGGAAACATTTCCATTACAATGCATTAGTGCCATTATTGGCAACACACCCCACCCACACAACAACAGAGCATGCATGAATAAATAAATACACAACACAACTTTTGTTTGGGAAAATATTGCTGCAGGTTTATTCCATACAAAAGTATGCAATATGGTTGGTTATCTTACGGGCGATCCAAGGGCAGGCAGCTGTAACCAACCCGCCTGATGAGCCAAGCACTGTGGAGAACCCAATCAGTGCTACACCTTATGGGTGATCCTATTTGCCGGATCATGTGACACATTGGTCCCTTATTACTCACGCCCCTTTCAGGGCGGAGCGTAGCAAGGCAAGCCCCCGGTTGCTCAGGCCCACAACCGCCCGAAGGACTAGCAGGGCGCCGACACGGTTTTCCAGGAACCTGCCATGAGGCTCCTGGTATTTGGCTCTGGCACCCCTATTGTGCCCCGCAGAGGTACCCTTCTGTACCCATCTGCTTCCAGATCACCCTGTAACTCCGCCTGCAACACAAAAGAAAACATTACAACATTCTATGTACCTTGCCTGCCACCCCACGCCGGGAAGCGGTAGGGTGGGAGACGGCGTGCCCGGCGCAACAGAGGACGCCAGGAAGGCCGGGGGAGGCATAAATACCCTCCCCACCTCCTCGGCGCGCCGGAAGTGACGTGCCTACCGCACCTAAGGCAAGGGGGGACTCCTCCCCGAGTCCCGGCATTAGAGGGTGGGTGTAGGAGAGTAGGATCTGCCTCTTATGTTGCCCCCACTTTTTTTCTGATGTTTACACTGGTTTCTGGCTATAGTCTGGCTGGGACCCTGCCAATCAGGGCCCCAGCCTCTCTGTTCTCTCTAAACGACTTGGAGTGCACTCTAGGTGCATTAGTGATTGGATACTGTGGTACCTTATGAGTCCCTAGTATATGGTACCTTAGGTACCAAGGGCATAGGTACTTCACAGGCCTACCAGGGGCTGAAGCATGTATTATGCCACCCCTGGGAAGCAGACTAAATCTGACACCACAGGCCTGCTACTGCAGCCTGGGTGAGGAGGTGCTAGCACTCCTCACTGAGATATAGGTTCCCTATATCTCCCCTGCACACACATTTAAACCTATCAGTCACCCCTAAGGCAGGCCCTATCAATCCTGAGGGCAGGGTGCTTAGTTTCTATGTGAGAGGGTGCCTCTGCCTGAGCAGGGCCCCTCTGCAGCTCTCAGAGTCCATTCTCTGGGGCTGTTTGCAGAATGCGGTCAAACCATATACTCTTAAGTGCATTATAACCTCGCGGTTAATGCTAACTTTGGAATGGCTGAATCAAAACATGTCGTGTTTGGTGTCAAACACCTTGGAATCATACCCCCACACCAGTACCTGGTGTGGGAGTATGATCCCACCCTTCTCGAGGGATAGACATGTACCTACTGTGGAAACGCGGTAGAATCCTGAAGAGCCCTGGCATCACAAAATGGATGCCACCAGTCACAGACACTGGGCTGCCCTCCTGCTGATGACCGAAACTCGCAGTGGAGGAGGCCCAACAATAGGTATCCTGTCACAGGGAGGTGTGACCACCTCCCAGACAGGGTTTAGAGTATTGGGGCTGGGTGGGTGCACTCCTAGAGTGCTTTGAAGTCCTGCACTGGGGGAGCAGAAGGCTCCTCTGTGCATACACCAGTTCAAACCGCCTCAGGGGCTACCTGCCCCTGCTCTGGCGTGAAACTGGACAAAGGGAAGTGGGTGTAGCCACCTACTCCTCTGACCCTCCCATAGGTGGGGTCATAGAGCTAGTCCCTTCCTTCCTTTTAGTATAAGATAGGGAACCCTTGACCTTGCAAACTAGATATCCCTGGACGACACTCTAAAGAAGAATCCCGGACCTTCGACGTTCCACTACCTCTGGAAGACTGAAGAATCTCCCTTGGAGTCAAGGAGTGACTCCCCTGCTTGGCAGGCACCAAAAACTGCAACAACGGTCACAAACTACGCCGCTCCCGCCAGAGCCCGAAGTCCCTGCAGCCCAGGAAGAGGATTTTCTGACTTCTGCAAGGCCATCGTGAGTCCCCAGTGAAGCTGAGGCAAGTGGACCCCCCGAGTGATGAGGAACTGCAGTCCCTGGGTACCGTGCACTATTTTCGAGTGCAACCCCTTCACGACGTTCTACGAACCTGTGCTTTGGACCATATGTGGTCCCAGCCTCTAGCAGAGATCCCTCCCAAGATCAGAGGCCTACCCCATCCCGAGTGACCATGGGCCCCTGTTTAAGGAATCCTCCTGAGGCGTCTTTGCAATCCCTTGCCAGCCGGCTTGTGGGTCCCCTGAAGACTTTTCTACAAATCCAAAGGGCTCTCCTGATTGCTCCAGGCCTGCCCTGACTTACCCTTGCTGGGTGAGTCCCCCAGATCTTGCTGGTCTGCACCATTGACTTTTTGTTCTTTCCAAAAGACTTGCTGCTACCAAGGCTTGTTGGCTCCAATCGGGTTGCCAACACTGCAGTCAGCTGCAGACTTTGTGGGATACGCTGAATCCAGATCCTGGTTGTCCTCGACGCCTCCTGAACCTCGTGGCCGAAGAGTCAAGACACCCGTGAACGACCTGAATCTGCCGACGACGGTGGGCATTCATCTTCCTTGCCCCGGGTCACTGCCAAGTGACTTTGAACACTGTCCCCTCTGCTTTCAGGTCTTCCTCCTTCCGAATCCAGGCTTGGATTCCACCGGACACTTCTTCTGGCTTCACAAGCAGCAAGTCTTCATTGGCTCCCATTGAAAACGACGCCGCGACCCGACACCAAAGGACACCTATGCACCCGGCTTCCCTGGGTGAGGTAACTCCAGCACTACGGTGCTCCTGTGGGTGTTGGCCCTAGAACTACTTACCCTGTAAGTGACTTGCTTGTAGCTACTCCCGAAGTGCCCGTAAACTCTTAATTTCCAACCGCGACTTGCCCCATTGAAGTCTACGGCGATCCGCGCCTGTGTTCCCTCACTGTACGCGTCCCCCGTGGGTGCTTTACTTACCTGCCTTGGGTGGTTTCGTGAGGCCCCAGCACTTCTGAAGGCCCTGGGCCTTGTCCCTTTGCAAGTCGTTGTTCTTAAGTCTCTTTTTTGTATATGGTCTGGTACGCCCCTAGGGCCCCAGCCATATTTGTGCTCAATTTATTGTGAAACGTTGATTTGTGCATATGTTCCTGACTTCTAATCTCACAAGAGATTAGTAGAGAGCTGTTTAGTAATAAATACATATATATTTGATATATATACCTGTGTGGTGTCTTTTCATTTGGTGATTCAAGAGATTGTGTGGTAAAACAAGCTGCTTTACATTCCTCCAAGACTTAGCCTGAAGGCTGCTCTCCACAGCTACCACTAGGATAGCTTTCTATAAAGGTTGTCTTAAACCTACCTACCATAAGAGCTCGAATTGTACTGGTGCAAGGTGTCCACTTTAACTAGTGAACAGCATATACCAGGCCAACTTCTCACATTTGTGGCAGCGTGTGGGATTCCAGCTTGCTATTGTTTTACCAGAAAATCTCTATTTGAATTACTAACTGAAAACCACTATAGGTACTCAAGGTACATATAAAGTCAAGCTTAGTATCAATAAGTTCTACTGAACTTAGAGCTGTGTGCCAAGGGATAGCACACCCTTTCTACAGCTCAAGCTAGTATCAGTAGGCCACAAACTAGTGTAGGTAGTACAACACTGCACAACACTAGAATGTCCTTAAGGGGTGGACCCAGTGGATCCACTCAGCCTCAGTATAAGGACATGACTTTCTTTGACTTGTAAGCCATGTGTGCTGCAAGGCACCTGAAGCTAGGACAGAGTCCCTCCACACTACACCTGATAGATCTGCTGACAGCAGATGATCTTGGATAAGCTCTAGGAGCTAATGGGTCTGAATCAGTGAGTGGGTCAATTACAGTGTCTGG
This sequence comes from Calotriton arnoldi, assembly GCA_963921515.1. Lineage (NCBI taxonomy): Eukaryota > Metazoa > Chordata > Amphibia > Caudata > Salamandridae > Calotriton > Calotriton arnoldi. Next base: position 2,934,212 of record CAWUFW010000866.1, read on the forward strand.
GTCAGATGATGGACATCAGGATGACCAAGACTCTGTGGTTGTAGGGCCAGGTCCCGAGGGGTCTGAACAGGACAGAGGAATTCTCCCTAAGAGAACTGACATAGTGGAGGAGAGGCCTAGATCCCTTTCTAGGGAATCTGACCACTCCTATCACTCTGGCAGAGAATCTGTCTACCAGAGGAACTCCTACTTCCCAAGAAGAGAGACCTCCTCTGACAGAATGTACAAACTGCTGCAGTATGAGGAAGCAAGATTTGCCCTCAAAACCAAGCAGTTGGCATTGGATAAAGAAGCCCTGGAGCTCCAGAGAGCTTCTAGAAAAGAGGGGTTAGAACCCCCTGGTGGCAGCAACAGTGTCCCTAGAGGCAGAGAATATATTCCAGACCATAGGAACCTGAGCAAGGTTGTTCCTCCCTACCAGAGTGGGAATGATATCCATAAGTGGGTAACTGCTATGGAAAGGGCCTGTAGAGTACAACAGGTCCCCCAAAAGCAGTGGGCAGCAATCTTGTGGCTCTCCTTTTCAGATAAAGGTAGAGACAAGGTCCTCACTGTTAGAGAAGAGGATGCTGATGACTATGAAGTCCTGAAGAGTGCACTGATAGATGGGTTTGGCTTAACCACTGAGCAGTACAGGTTGAAGTTCAGAGACACTCAGAAGGCACAGACTCAGGACTGGACTGACTTTGTAGATTGTGCAACCAAGGCTCTGGAGGGTTGGCTGGTAGGCAGTAGGGTTACTGATTTGAAGGGATTGTATAATCTAATGATGAGAGAACAGATCCTTAATAATTGCCAGAACCAGATGTTGCATCAATACCTGGTGGACTCAGATCTGACCTCTCCCCAAGAATTGGGAAAGAAGGCAGACAAGTGGGTCAGAACCAGGGTGAGGCAGAAAACCCAGAACCAAGGGGTGACACAAAGAAGCAGGATTCTAAGGGCTCTGAGAAAAGTGGGGATAAGTCAAAAGACCAGAAGTCTTCACAAGGGCCCCAAAAATCTGCATCTGGTGGGGAGTCACAATCCAACAAGGGAAAAGGCCAAAAGAAGCCCTGGTGCAAATTCTGTAAACAGAAAGGGCACTGGACTTCTGATTGTAACAAGTCCAAAGACCAAACCACCACCACTCCTGCCCCTAAGGCAACTGTTCCCCCTAGTTCAGCTACTGGTGGAGGTGGTACTCAGAATAAGGGTGTAGTAGGGTTGACCCTGGGTTCTGAAGTGGACTCTGGCCTAGTCAGAGTACCCACTCAGGCAATGCTGATTTGTGATGGAGACATTGATATGTCCTTCCTGGTGAGCCCCAGTAATCTGGGCAAATACAAACAGCAGCCTGTAATAAATGGCAAACAGGCTTTGGCATTTAGGGACACCGGTGCTAGTGTCACCATGGTGGCAGAGGACCTTGTGGACCCTGGACAGATCATCCTGGGCGAAATGTACCAGGTGACCAATGCAAGCAATGTCAGGACCAACCATAGTCTGGCAGTTGTGAATTTCTCCTGGGGAGGGGTAACTGGCCTCAAGAAGGTTGTAGTCAGTGCAGACCTCCCTGTAGAATGTCTATTGGGCAATGATCTAGAAACTTCAGCCTGGTCTGAAATAGAGTTATGGACTCATGCTGAGATGTTGGGCATCCCTGCAGAGGTATTTGCTGTGACCAGGTCACAGGCCAAAATGCATGACACTGAACCAGCTCTGGATCCTGAAACCATGGACCAGATGCTTCCCAAGAAGAGGAGCAGTAGGGGTAAGGCAGTGCCTTCCCCTCTGTCTCAGATCACTGATTCCCTCTTGAGGGAGGAGGAGCAGATCCTGAAGAAGGAACTGCCCCAGAGGGACTTGAGCCTGATCAGGTTGAGTTCTTGGGGGCAGGGGGCCCTTCTAGGGAAGATCTGAGTAAGGAGCAACAGTGCTGCCCCTCTCTTGAACCCCTTAGACAGCAGGCTGCTGCTGAGGCTGCTGGGAGTGCTAGTGGGTCCCATAAAGTTTATTGGGATGAGGGACTCCTATATTCTGAGGGTAGAGATCCAGCCCCTGGAGCCACCAGGAGGTTGGTGATACCTCAGAAGTTTAGGGGTTCCTCTTGACCCTAGCACATGATATCCCTTTAGCAGGTCACTTGGGCCAAAACAAGACCTGGGACAGGCTTGTTCCACATTTTCATTGGCCACATATGTCAGAGGACACAAAGGAGTTTTGTCGCTCCTGTGTCACATGCCAAGCCAGTGGCAAGGCAGGTGGCACCACAAAGGCCCCCTCATACCACTACCTGTGGTGGGGGTACCCTTTGAAAGGGTAGGGATTGACATTGTTGGTCCCCTTGACCCTCAAACTGCATCTGGGCACAGATTTATCCTGGTGGTAGTGGATCATGCCACCAGGTACCCAGAGGCAATTCCTCTGAGGACCACCACAGCCCCTGTGGTGGCAAGAGCCCTCATTGGAGTTTTCTCCAGAGTGGGTTTCCCAAAGGAGGTCATCTCTGACAGAGGTACAAACTTCATGTCAGGATATTTGAAAGCAATGTGGAAGGAGTGTGGTGTAACTTATAAGTTCACCACCCCCTATCACCCACAATGCAATGGGTTGGTTGAACGTTTCAACAAAACCCTGAAGGGAATGATTAAAGGACTCCCAGAGAAGCTTAGGCGGAAATGGGACCTTCTTCTTCCCTGCCTGTTGTTTGCATACAGAGAGGTTCCACAGAAGGGGGTTGGTTACAGCCCATTTGAGCTTCTGTTTGGGCATCCTGTAAGAGGTCCATTATGTTTGGTAAAAGAGGGCTGGGAGTTTCCTCTCAAACCCCCCAATCAGGATGTGATGGACTATGTACTTGGTCTCCGCTCCAGGATGGCCGAATACATGAAGAAGGCAACCAAAAACCTGGAGGCCAGCCAAGAATTACAAAAAGCTTGGCATGACCAAAAGGCTATGCTAACTGTGTACCAGCCAGGACAGAAAGTGTGGGTGTTGGAGCCTGTGGCCCCAGCAGCCCTCCAAGACAAATGGAGTGGCTCCCATACAATAGTTGAGCAAAAGGGAGAAGTCACCTATCTGGTGAATCTTGGAACTCCCAGGAGCCCCCTGAGGGTGCTCCATGTCAACAGATTGAAACCATATGTTGACAGGGCTGACAAGGGCTTGCTCATGGCAACTGATGAGGAATAGGAGGAGGAGAGTGACCCTCTCCCTGACCTGCTCTCACAGAACCCTGATGATGGGTCAGTCGATGGTGTTGCTTTGGCAAACAGCCTCACTGACCATCAGCAAACTGAGTGCAGACAAGTTCTGCAGCAGTACAGACATATGTTTAGCCTGACCCCTAGTCAGACTACCTGGTGCACCCATGAGGTGGACACTGGGGACAGTCTGCCTGTCAAGAGTAAAATCTACAGGCAACCTGACCATGTCAGGGACTGTATCAGGACTGAAGTCCAGAAAATGTTGGAGTTAGGTGTGATTGAGCCTTCAGATAGCCCTTGGGCTAGCCCAGTAGTCCTAGTACCCAAGCCTCATACCTAGGGTGGTAAGAAAGAAATGAGGTTTTGTGTAGACTACAGAGGCCTCAATGCAGTCACCAGGACTGATGCCTATCCCATACCAAGGGCAGATGAGCTGATTGATACTTTGGCCTCAGCCAAGTATCTGAGTACATTTGACCTAACAGCTGGCTACTGGCAGATCAGGTTAGCTGATGATGCAAAAGCCAAAACAGCATTTTCGACCCCTAGTGGGCACTACCACTTTGTGGTGATGCCCTTTGGATTGAAAAATGCACCTGCCACTTTTCAGAGGTTTATGAACAAAGTTCTGGCAGGGATGGAAACTTATTGCTCAGCTTATCTAGATGATATTGCTGTCTTTAGTTCCTCCTGGCAGGAGCACCTGGTCCACCTCAGAAATGTTTTGGAGGCTCTGCAGAAAGCAGGCCTCACTATCAAGGCCACTAAGTGTCAGATAGGGCAGAGTCAGGTTGTGTACCTGGGCCACCTTGTGGGTGGAGGCCAGGTTCAGCCTTTACAGAGCAAAATCCAAACCATAATGGAATGGGTTGCTCCAACCACCCAGACACAGGTGAGAGCCTTCTTAGGCCTGACTGGGTACTATAGAAGGTTTGTGAAGGGATATGGATCTATAGTGACCCCCTTGAATGATCTGACCTCAAAGAAAATGCCAAAAAAGGCTCAGTGGACAGCTAGCTGTCAGAAGGCATTTGAAGACCTAAAGCAGGCCATGTGCACTGCCCCCATCTTACAGAGTCCAGACTACACCAAAAAGTTCATTGTCCAAACAGATGCTTCTGAGCTGGGTGTGGGAGCTGTACTGTCTCAACTGAATGATGAAGGTCAAGACCAGCCAGTAGCTTTTATTAGCAGGAGGCTGACCCCTAGAGAGAAACGTTGGTCAGCTATAGAGAGGGAGGCCTTTGCTGTGGTGTGGGCCCTGAAGAAGCTGAGGCCATACTTGTTTGGCACTCACTTCATAGTTCAGACTGACCACAAGCCCCTCCTATGGCTTAAACAGATTAAAGGTGAATACCCAAAACTTTTAAGGTGGTCCATTTCCCTACAGGGGATGGACTATACAGTGGAACATAGGCCTTGGACCCAACATGCCAATGCAGATGGACTCTCAAGGTATTTCCACTTAGAGCACGAAGACTCAACTGGTCAAGGTTAGTTTAGTGTCCCTGCGTTTGGGGGGGGGGGTTGTGTAGGAGAGTAGGATCTGCCTCTTATGTTGGCCCTACTTTTTTTCTGATGTTTACACTGGTTTCTGGCTATAGTCTGGCTGGGACCCTGCCAATCAGGGCCCCAGCCTCTCTGTTCTCTCTAAACAACTTGGAGTGCACTCTAGGTGCAAGAGTGATTGGATACTGTGGTACCTTATGAGTCCCTAGTATATGGTACCTTAGGTACCAAGGGCATAGGTACTTCACAGGTCTACCAGGGGCTGAAGCATGTATTATGCCACCCCTGGGAAGCAGACTAAATCTGACACCACAGGCCTGCTACTGCAGCCTGGGTGAGGAGGTGCTAGCATCCCTCACTGAGATATAGGTTCCCTATATCTCCCCTGCACACACATTTAAACCTATCAGTCACCCCTAAGGCAGGCCCTATCAATCCTGAGGGCAGGGTGCTTAGTTTCTATGTGAGAGGGTGCCTCTTCCTGAGCAGGGCCCCTCTGCAGCTCTCAGAGTCCATTCTCTGGGGCTGTTTGTGAATGCGGTCAAACCATATACTCTTAAGTGCATTATAACCTCGCGGTTAATGCTAACTTTGGAATGGCTGCATCAAAACATGTCGTGTTTGGTGTCAAACACCTTGGAATCATACCCCCACACCAGTACCTGGTGTGGGAGTATGATCCCACCCTTCTAGAGGGATAGACATGTACCTACTGTGGAAACGCGGTAGAATCCTGAAGAGCCCTGGCATCACAAAATGGATGCCACCAGTCACAGACACTGGGCTGCCCTCCTGCTGATGACCGAAACTCGCAGTGGAGGAGGCCCAACAATAGGTATCCTGTCACAGGGAGGTGTGACCACCTCCCAGACAGGGTTTAGTGTATTGGGGCTGGGTGGGTGCACTCCTAGAGTGCTTTGAAGTCCTGCACTGGGGGAGCAGAAGGTGCATACACCAGTTCAAACCGGCTCAGTGGCTACCTGCCTCTGCTCTGGCGCGAAACTGGACATAGGGAAGTGGGTGTAGCCACCTACTCCCCTGACCCTCCCATAGGTGGGGTCATAGAGCTAGTCCCTCCCTTCCTTTTAGTATAAGATAGGGAACCCTTGACCTTGCAAACTAGATATCCCTGGACGACGCTCTAAAGAAGAATCCCGGACCTTCGACGTTCCACTACCTCTGGAAGACTGAAGAATCTCCCTTGGAGTCAAGGAGTGACTCCCCTTCTTGGCAGGCACCAAAAACTGCAACGACGGTCGCAAATTACGCCGCTCCCGCCGGAGCCCGAAGTCCCTGCAGCCCAGGAAGAGGATTTCCTGACTTCTCCAAGGCCATCGTGAGTCCCCAGCGAAGCTGAGGCAAGTTGACCCCCCGAGTGACGAGGAACCGCAGTCCCTGGGTACTGTGCACTATTTTCGAGTGCAACCCCTTCACGACGTTCTACGAACCTGTGCTTTGGACCACGTGTGGTCCCAGCCTCTAGCAGAGATCCCTCCCAAGATCAGAGGCCTACCCCGCTATCTCTCTCTTTGCAAGAAGCAGCGCTGTTGCTACAAATCTTTGCATAGCTTTGGGAACATTAGCAACATGGCCCAGTAATGCCATCAGTGGGGAAGGCGCTAATTGCAGGCTAGTCATTTGCCTCAGTTCCGTGAATATTCCGTTCCAATAGGGAGCAATCTTATCGCATGTCCAGGTCATGTGTGCAAAGCTCGCTGCATATGTGTGGGATTTAGGGCAGTGTGAGAACTTACTAGGGTCTACGCAGGACTCAGCGCCGAGGTGGTGTAGGCCATTCGCAAAAATTTAAAGTGTAATAGTTTGTGCCTGTGGTTGCAGGACATAAATTTAGTCTGAGAACAGCATTTCTTCCAAAATTTATCCGTGAATGGATAGCCCAGATCAGCCTTCCATGCAGTCCTCACTTTGGTATCTTGCGGTGGTGTAAGCACTAAACATGCGCGGTACAGCCAGGATATTAGGTGATTCCCACCAGTGTCTGTGATAAGCATTGGGAAAGGTGCAAAATCGGGCAGCTCTATTGAATATGTTGACATTTTATCCCTGAGTGCTGCCTGGAGACGCGCCAAAATGAAGTGGTCCATGTAAGGGGCATTCTGAAAACGAGGGTCTTCCATACGGGAAAAGACGTGACCGCTGGGAAAAAGGTCCTCAAACGTGCGTACCTCATATAGTTGAAGAGTGAGCTGTACCAGTGGGTCCAGCATGGGGGGTAGCCATGGACTAGCCAATACTGGAAGCACTGACGAGTATAGTATCATGCCTCCCGTTTTCCGGAGTAATCTTGTCCATGCCCAGCAGGTGGTCGATAATGTCTGGATATCATGGGGATCTTGCGGCATTCCAGTTGGTAGCAAGGATCACATTGGAGTAGGGGCTGCTAGATCACTCTCCGGTTTGGCATGAGGCACGCAGGCATCTGGGGGATACCAGTGCCATGAGTAGCTAAATTGTACCAACAGGTAGTAAAATGTATGTCCGGGACTCCGAATCCCCCCCCCCCCGTTCGTCCGGGAGTACAAGGGTTTTCCAGCAGATTTGGGGCCGTTTGCCCCCATACAAGCCTTGTCAAAAGCATTCTGATTTGAGCGAAAAAAACAGTCGTCAAGGGAATGGGGATGTTTTGAAAGAAGTGGGGCAGGATGACCAATTTAATAATGGCTATACATCTTGCTATAGACAACAGGAGTCGGATCCATCTCTCTACCTTGGCGCCTAATATTTCCACAGCTGGGCCATAGTTTAACCACAATATCTGTTCTTTGTCCCTGTGGAGGTACATACCCAAGTATTTAGCCTCTGCTTCACACCAGGTTACAGGGAATTCCTCACATCGCCGGGCTCGTACCTCTGTCAATGGAAAAATCTCTGACTTTTTCCAGTTTATATGTAATCCCAAGAGTGCCCTGAATCTGTCCACCTCAGTCAATAATGGTGGGAGATTTTCAGCTGGGTGTCTCACATACAGTACTATGTCGTCTGCATAGAGGGTTATCAACAAAAAGCCGGTTTTGAACTGTAGCCCACGATGTGATGGTTCTTCTGGAGATGTAGCACCAGTGGGTCCATCGCTATTATGAACAGTAGCAGCAATAGTGGGCATCCCTGCCTAGTACCGCGAAAGATGGGGAGGGGCCCAGTCACTGTGCAGCTGAAGTGAACGTGCATCGTTGGCTGCATACATAGTAGGCGCACAAGGGCCGAAAATCCCAGCTGAAACCCCAACTTCCACAGAGCGGCATATAAAAAGGGACACTCCATGGAATCGAAGGCCTTCTCGGCATCTAATAATGCTGCCACAGCCGGGACTGTGGGAGCCATTCTTGGGGAGAGGATGTAGCCTTACGGCTGGAACGGTCGACCTCGAAGCTGGGGAACCGGGTTCGAGTCTCGGCAACGACGCTCAACATCTTGTGATTCTGGGCAAATCACTTAATCTCCCCGTGCCTAACAAAAATGAATGTGTCCATCTGAAACAAAACTGGTGCTCATGTAAAGCGCTTTGATACCCAATATCTTCGGGTCTAGTTCTCGCTAAATAAAACTCAAAAAAAAAATTACAAAACAAAAATGGAGGACGGAGAAAAGGGTTCACAGGTTCAATGCAGTGGATCTATGCGGTATGAATCCTGCCTGGGCAGGTGATATTATCTGTTCCGTAAGAAGCGCCAGTCAAGTAGCTAGTAGTTTGGCCAATATTTTATTGTCAAAGTTCAATAACGACAGTGGCCTGTAGGAGCCACACTGTAGTGGGTCCTTCCCTGTCTTTAGCAAAAGGATTCTCACCACTTCCCTAAATGTGGGGGGAGGGCTCCTGTTGTTAATGCCTCCGCATATACCACTAGTAGGTATGGCACAAGGAGGTGTTTATATGCCTTGTAGAAGGCACAGGAAAGCCCATTCAGGCTAGGTGCTTTGGATCCGTCCATAGCATCAATGGCTTGTATTATTTCTTCAGTGGTGAAGGGCTCACTTAAAAACTGTTGCTGTGCATTTGTGAGCCAGATCATCGCTATTTTGTCTAAATAGGCGGAGATGGCATATAGGTCATTTGTCGATATAGATGCATACAATTCACTCTAGTATGTTAGCAGTTCTCGTTTAATGCCATCCGGGCTCTGCAGCTCTGTGATATAAGATAGACCCCGTGGTGGTCGTAATAATCGGGCCAGTGTACGCCCCGGTCTCTCCCCTTCCCCAAATCTGCAAGCTTTTGCGTACTTCCCCAGGAAGTGGGCCTCTCGCTCCGCCGCTTCCTGATATTTGGTGAGCAGTTCCACCCATTTGTTCAAGTATTCCGGGGCGTTGCCCGTGGTCTGGGCGCAGTCCAAGGCCAATATGTTATTAACCAGCCGGGATAAGGTGCGCTGCGGATCTCTTAAGATACCTGTTTGTTTAGAAAAACAAACCCCTCTGGTATATGCTTTAAAGGTCTCCCAAAGGGTGGCCTGTGAAAGCACCGACCCCTTGTTAAGGTCAAAATACTTAGTAATTGCCATGTGCAATACCGCCTGAGACACAGTGTCATGTAGCGTCATGTTGGGAAAGCGCCATTGCCGCTCGAATACCCCCTCCCCCGGGGCTCGTACAAACATGAGAACTGGTGAGTGGTCTGACAGCGTGCGGGATAAGTGTCTCACAGTCTGGACCCATGGGATAAGAGAGCTGGACAAAAGCCAATAATCCAGCCGTGTCCAAGTGTCGTGTTGTGTTGAGTGATGTGTGTATGCAGCTTCTTGGGGTTTTTTGATACCAAGCATCCAGCAGCACAAAAGTTTCGCAGAGCGCCCGTAGTATCTTGTGCGAGCGGGGTTCGTTGAAAGGAGTCGCAGCAGTACTATCGAGTCTGGGGTCCATTAAGATATTAAGGCCCCCCCCCAGGAATATATGGTCCGTGTCAATTAGATCTATCTGTGACTATAATCGCTGGTAAAAGGTGGGGTCATTTATTTTCGGGGAGTGTACATTGACAAACAGGACATTATGACCCGCTAGGTGTCCCGTAACCAGCAGAAATCTCCCCTCATTGTCAGTGAGCGTGGGCATGTGTTTACATGGCAGGTATTCGTGAATCAATATGGAAACCCCACTTGAGTACGAACTATAATTGGAGAAGAAATTGGATGCAAGCCCCAAGCTGAGGCAAATGTAGAAGGGCTTGTGGGTGCCAAGTGCGTTTCCTTTAAGAACACAATGTCAGCTTTATGTCCCCGGATGTATTACAGCACTTGCCTACACTTGCACGGTTTGTTTAGTCCCCTCACATTCCAAGTCATAAGTGTAATGTAATGTAACGTTTATTGTATAGTTAATTAAAACCATAACAAATAGACATAAAATCATTAAAATCAGGCAATATGAATCACTTCATCATCTAGGACTCATTAAATACTGTAATCGCGATATTCCATTCTTTAAATAACCTATACAGTACCCAATTAAAATACCAAATGCCTCGCTCTAACCCAGTCCGACAGGGTCAACTCCATCATTAAGTTGAGCATAGCCTCATTATCACTAAAATACATGTACAATATAATATAATCCTAAAACAAATTCAGCTGTATGTACACAGGCTAGATTATAATAACTATTAACAATAAAATAATGCCGTAGCGTTTACTTCGGGGCCGATGGGGCAATTCAATCTGAAAGGACGAAATATTTGTAGAATTCTAAACTTGCCTTACTTAGAGCTACCGATACTTCTTTTACGAGCCGTGCCTCCCATGATTTCCGTCTAAGAAGGATTAAACCTCACCACCAGGCCCCATCCGTCCTAAATGTCCACTGTCTCCCAGCTCGGCTCATACATACTAACCCTGGGCATAATACTTTGCTACGCTCACGAAGCATGCAAAGTTTGTGCTACTACGCACTACGCAAATTGCACGTAGCAGAGTGAATAACTGTACTAATAAACGTAGCGTAGCAGGAGTATAATAAACTCCTTCAAATGCTTTGATAAAGCAATTTTTTATGCTAAAAAGCATATAACCAATTCACAAAAATGAATGTTGACAATAAAATATCAAGCAATGAGAGGTGATGATTTTGGAGTCCCCCTAACCTAGGGGAGGACCAAGCAGATGCCTTGAACACAAAAAGCATATCATGTGAACGATTCAATGGTGGTCCCTTCTTCCTAGGACCACTCCAAGCATAGTTATGGGCAAAAATACAATCCCAATCATAGGCCTTGCAAGCATTATGGGACTCAGATTGCAGTGGGCAGTGAATATTATAGTGTCCAATATCAAAATAATTCTACAAGAGCTGCAGTTCAACTAGTCAGTCACTGGTGTCGTCCCTCAAGAGTGAAATGCAAAAGTATTGAAAACCTTTCATGAAGCTTTTGCATTTGACTCGTGAGGGACGACACCCAGTGACTGACTAGTTGAACTGCAGCTCTTTGTAGAATTATTTTGATATTGGACACTATAATATTCACTGCCCACTGCTAATCTCGTCCCATAATGCTTTGCAGGGCCTTTGGTTGGGATTGTATTTTTGCCCATAACTGTGCTTGGGGTGGTCCTAAGAGGATGGGACCACCACCTAATCATTCAATAAGATGTGCTTTTTGTTTTCAAGACATCTGCTTGGTTCTCTCCCTAAGTTAGCGAGGATACCAAAATCATCACCTCTCTCACTGCTTTTTGTTTTCACTTTAGTGAAATGACTATATGCAATTTTAGCATATAAAGACAGAGATATTTATTTTATCTTAACTTGCACTGTACAAGTTTGCTTTTGGTAATTATTGTACAGTGCAGTGAGTCAAGCACACAGCTAGCACTACGCCCAGGCTTAATAATAATAACAAACTCCTTCAAATGCTTTGATAAAGCAATTTTTATGCTAAAAAGCATATAACCAATTCACAAAAATGAATTTTGACATATCAAGCAATGAGAGAGGTGATGATTTTGGAGTCCCCCTAACCTAGGGGAGGACTAAGCAGATGCCTTGAACACAAAAAGCATATCATGTGAACGATTCAATGGTGGTCCCTTCTCCTAGGACCACTTCAAGCACAGTTATGGGCAAAATACAATCCCAACCGAAGCCTTGCAAGCATTATGGGACGAGATTAGCAGTGGGCAGTGAATATTATAGTGTCCAATATCAAAATAATTCTACAAAGAGTTGCAGCTAACTAGTCGTCACTGGGTGTCGTCCCTCACGAGTCAAATGCAAAAGCTTCATGAAAGGTTTTCAATACTTTTGCATTTCACTCTTGAGGGACGACACCCAGTGACGACTAGTTGAACTGCAGCTCTTTGTAGAATTATTTTGATATTGGACACTATAATATTCACTGCCCACTGCTAATCTCGTCCCATAATGCTTTGCAGGGCCTTTGGTTGGGATTGTATTTTTGCCCATAACTGTGCTTGGGGTGGTCCTAGGAGGAATCGTTCAATAAGATGTGCTTTTTGTTTTCAAGACATCTGCTTGGTTGTTGGTTCTCTCCTAAGTTAGTGAGGATACCAAAATCATCACCTCTCTCACTGCTTGTTAACTTTTTGTTTTCACTTTAGTGAAATGACTATATGCATTTTTAGCATATAAAGACAGAGATATTTATTTTATCTTAACTTGCACTGTACAAGTTTGCTTTTGGTAATTATTGTACAGTGCAGTCAAGCACACAGCTACGCACTACGCAATTTGCATAGCTACGTGTAGTTGAAGCTGTACTTCACGTAGCTACGTGAAGTGCTACTACGCAAACTACGCCCGGGCTTAATACATACACATCTGCAAAGCGACTTAGATAATTGCAGACGTTATTTCAGAGGAAATGCTCTTGCCCGAGTGTTCAACAGTAATTTGTTTAAAATATTCACAAATTTAGTACATCTCCCCAGCCCACCGGGAGAGCTGCTGCTAAAGCAAAAGTCATAAGTGTAATATCTACATATGAGCGAACTTCAACCTGATGTGCCATTGAGTGTGATGTTGATCATGGTGGCATGTATCCGTAGTAACAATAACAAATGACACCGAGAATAGAAACAGTGAAAGAAAACCATTTAAAACAACAGGTCCTACAGTTCCCATCCCCCTCCCCCTCCCATACTTGGCAGCTTTCTGCCAGGTACGATCCCCATAGAACAATCTCCCAACTTCAGAACTTCCTTAAGCCCTAAGGGCTTATAGCAAGATATAGTCGTGAACATCACGGGGGCGGCAATGACACGTCGGTCCCCTGCACTCTGTAATTATTATATTAGAACAAATGTCTCATAGCTGCATCTCGTAGGCGACCTGCAGCCATTAACAGAAAACAAGGAAGGGGCAAAGTGGCTGTGTTATTAGGACACACCAGGGTAATAAAATGTGGTATGGATGGAGTCCCAAGTTCAGTCTGATGGGAAAAGGTCCACGCTTGCACTAGAGGGGATGTCCGGTGGCGATCTTCCAGGGGAGCCTCCCCCAGAGGCTTGTCTTTTCTCAGAGTGCTGTCTTCAAAAGTCCTGGACGTACGTGGGGTTGTCAAAGATGTGTGATTTGCCATTGACGTCAACTTTGAGGCGTGCTGGTATAACATTCCATATCTGAGGCCCAGATTTCAGAGTGTTGCTTTTACCCCAGTGTATTTACACCTGGCTTCTTGCACTAGCATTGTGAAGTCACAGAAGATGGATAACGAGAATCCCTGTTAGGATAGCAGACCAGTTTCTCTTGCCAGTCTCAAAATAGTGTCCCGGTCTCTAAATTTCAAGAGCCTAGCGAGAATAGGCCTGGGTGGGCAACCAGAATTTGGGCATGGTCCGAGTGACCGATGAGCACGCTCAACTACAAAATGGATGTAAAATGTCCCCCTCCGAATAGGTCGGTCAGTGCCTGCTTGATGAATTGATCCATTCTTCCAGTATTCGTGGCCTCAGGCACCCCCACTATGCGCACGTAGTTTTGCCTGCTCCTCGCCTCCAAGTCTTCATTCTTCATGGCCATAGCTTTCATGACTTTCTCCATTCGTTCAATTTTCCTAGCTGTTTGGGCCTTCCACTGTGTCTAGACCAGTGTCATGTTGGTCTATTCGCTTCCCCAGTGCGTCCAAACTTTTATCTAGGGCATGGAACCGGCTGTCCAGTGCTTTAAAGCCCAAGAGCAGCTCTGTCATCAGCACCTCTGTGTCTGAAGGGGAAACCCCCCTACCCCCACAGCTCCCATTGGTCCTTCGTCAGTCATGTCCCAAGTTTGCGCCGGTCCCTGGTTCTTGACCGTGGCGAATGGCTGTCGGCACTGTTTGGGGTCTTTACGGGCCATTCCAGCCTAGTGTGCGCAAGTTTCCACTCCCCGTGATCAGGCCTTGAAATGGGGGGGCACACTCACTGGTGCCTCAAGCAGTCCCCAAGAGTGGCAATGGTCTTCTTCCCATGGCGAGTGTTCATTTAACAGTCCTCTAGCCTCTCAGGTGGCAGTGGGTAGGAGGTGCACGCAGGACCCGGTGTTCAGCCTCTCTTTAATATGGCAAGTAGTAGGTGCTCAGCCCTTGTGCTGCCTGCAAAGTTCACCTCCTCTTTTCCCGCCCCATGTATCAACCAGCCAGATTTGCCAAGTTCTGCTGGGGGAGGGGGGGGATGTGACGGACACAGGCCGGTCACGGTTGCAGCTAGGCCAGGGAGCAGGGGGAGAGCGATGCATGCTAATGATGGAGCAGGCAGCGGGACGGTCCGCCCCTGAAATGTTTAATGGTCCGTTTCTGATATGGGGAAGCAGCTATATAGCCTGATTTGGCTCAGCTCTGCATGTCCATTGTGGTCGGTGGACAGGCCATGCCCCCATGCAAGGACATATTTTGTGTGAAAAAAGCACGAAAAACCCAAGCTGTACAAACAGCAGACACTCACAATCTGATCATTTGTGTCATTCCTGTGATCTCATACTAATTGTTTTTGCCACAAATGCCATGTAGTTACACAGTGTGACATAATGGTGTAATTTAGGAAATTTCACTTAAAAAGCATAACGTGAAATTGCCAAAATAAGGTGAGATTTGCAGCTACCCGCGGCCCACGCAGGGGGCCACCCTAAAAGGGCGGCCCTTTAGTGCCATTTGGGCACTAACCCACTGTGAGAAGTTGGCCTGGTATATGCTGTTCACTAGTTAAAGTGGACACCTTGCACCAGTACAATTCGACTCTTACGGTAGGTAGGTTTAAGACCACCTTTACAGAAAGCTATCCTAGTGGTAGCTGTGGAGAGCAGCCTTCAGGCTAAGTCTTGGAGGAATGTAAAGCAGCTTGTTTTACCACACAATCTCTTGAATCACCAAATGAAAAGACACCACACAGGTATATATATCAAATATATATGTATTTATTACTAAACAACTCTCTACTACTCTCTTGTGAGATTAGAAGTCAGGAACATATGCACAAATCAACGTTTCACAATAAATTGAGCACAAATATGGCTGGGGCCCTAGGGGCGTACCAGACCATATACTAAAAAGAGACTTAAGAACAACGACTTGCAAAGGGACAAGGCCCAGGGCCTTCAGAAGTGCTGGGGCCTCACAAAACCACCCAAGGCAGGTAAGTAAAGGACCCACGGGGGACGCGTGCAGTGAGGGAACACAGGCGCGGATCGCCGTAGACTTCAATGGGGCAAGTCGCGGTTGGAAATTAAGAGTTTACGGGCACTTCGGGAGTAGCTACAAGCAAGTCACTTACAGGGTAAGTAGTTCTAGGGCCAACACCCACAGGAGCACTGTAGTGCTGGAGTTACCTCACCCAGGGAAGCCGGGTGCATAGGTGTCCTTTGGTGTTGGGTCGCGGCGTCGTTTTCAATGGGAGCCAATGAAGACTTGCTGCTTGTGAAGCCAGAAGAAGTGTCCGGTGGAATCCAAGCCTGGATTCGGAAGGAGGAAGACCTGAAAGCAGAGGGGACAGTGTTCAAAGTCACTTGGCAGTGACCCGGGGCAAGGAAGATGAATGCCCACCGTCGTCGGCAGATTCAGGTCGTTCACGGGTGTCTTGACTCTTCGGCCACGAGGTCCAGGAGGCGTCGAGGATGACCAGGAGCTGGATTCAGCGTGTCCCACGAAGTCTGCAGCTGACTGCGGTGTCGGTGACCCGATTGGAGCCAACAAGCCTTGGTAGCAGCAAGTCTCGTGGAAAGAACAAAAAGTCAATGGTGCAGACCAGCAAGGTCTGGGGGACTCACCCAGTGAGGGTAAGTCAGGGCAGGCCTGGAGCAACCAGGGGAGCCCTTTGGATTTGTAGAAAAGTCTTCAGGGGACCCACAAGCCGGCTGGCAAGGGATCGCAAAGACGCCTCAGGAGGATTCCTTCAACAGGGGCCCACGGTCACTCGGGCCCACAGTGGAGAGATGGATAGGAAGTATTATTTACTGTGATACTAATAGTGAGTTATTTGCAGAACTGCAACCCCCCCACATCCAGGCCTTATGGATATATGGCAACCCCTGAGTGACTACCTTAGAGACCGAGAAACGCCGAGCACCAGCCAGGGGCTAGAAACATTGTTGCACACATTAACAGCTACACACACCCCCTCAGGTTGGCACTGATGCTAGGATACAACACTAGACCTACGCATCGAACACTCATGAGCCTAACTGGGCTACTTTATTAGACATGTGTTCAAGATGTGATGTATCTAGTGGGAACACTGTGTTTCCACCATGCTGTCATTGTTTTTTCTTATTTTTTTCTTCTCTTCTTACAATTGCTTATACTAAATGTAATGTG
Source organism: Calotriton arnoldi (assembly GCA_963921515.1). Classification (NCBI taxonomy): domain Eukaryota; kingdom Metazoa; phylum Chordata; class Amphibia; order Caudata; family Salamandridae; genus Calotriton; species Calotriton arnoldi. The sequence continues at coordinate 2,950,658 of CAWUFW010000866.1, forward strand.
ATAAATTACGGATGTGTGACACCGTGACCTTTAAATTTAAGAAAAATAAAAAAATGTCTGCATACAAAATGGCCATCATGGTGTCATGTCTGATATGCACACATGTGATGATGCATAAACACACGTATAGATCATCACACTGGGGATCTGTTTTTCTGTTCAGCAGAGACCATACCATTTTTCTTTTGCTAGTGCTGACACTGCTGAACCGCATCATCAAAAATCATTGACAAGATCTATTGGCTTTGACAGTGATTGTTTTTGAACCAAACCTGTGGAATGAGCTCGCAGTAAATATTAGGGGTGCATCAAGCTTCTCCACTTTTAAACAATTCCTAAATTATCAAACCATTCATGAACATGTAACTAAAAGCAGTTTTAATCTCAATTTTTTTATTATCTCCTTTAGGGGCATATTAACAAGGGCCAGCGATAATTATCGCTGGCCCCACATAGCGATAGAAATATTATCGCCGGCTATCGCTGAAAATTATCGCCATGATAACGCTATATTTACAATGCAGAGCACTGTGGCGATAATATTTCAGCGATAGCGGTGTTTGCCATGGAACATCGCTGGTTTTCCAGCGATGTTCCATGGAAAACAGCGATAACATTGCTGATACGACCCTGTGGTCGTATCAGCATAATCCACCTACCATTATTAGTATGCCTTAGTCTGGAATTTAACAGACGTTAAATTCCAGCGTTAAGGCCGAGGTAGCGCGATTTGTTTTATCGCTGCACCTCCTTGTTAATATCGCGAAGCTGCCTTCGCGATATTTTCATGTGCTGTTTTCACAGCCACGCCTTCTTTGCATCTCATTAGCGATGCGAGGCAAGGCTGTGAAAAAACGGGCTCTACATCAAGGAAACACGCGCTAGCGTGTCCTTGATGATATTGCGATATAATTATCGCCGCTTATCGCCCGAAAACGGACGCTAAAGCGGCGATAATTATATCGCCAGCCCTTGCTAATATGCCCCTTAGTGTTTCATTTTTATTTATTTATTCTTTGCTCTGAACAGCACATTATATTTAAACACTATAATAAGTACAATACATAAAATAAATGCAACATTTCCACCTAATGATCATGGCTAGATTCCTATGAGTGGAAGACTGATTGACTCAGAGGATCCGCTAAAATGTCCATTTAGGCATTAATTGAAAGTCAAAAATGTATACGAAACAAAAAATATTAAGAGTTCTTAGAATTCTAGTCAATACTTTAATACTGTGTATATCATTTTACAGTTCTATTACAATGACCGATAAGGAATGCTTCTTGTGGTGTTTTTCTTGTTGACCATTTCTACTATTTACACAGGAGCTTTTGTATTGGGTATAATCTATACTCTGACCAATACCTATTTGTTTGATGTAAAAGAACATTCTAAATGAAAATACCCAGTCATATTTAATGTGTAAACAGTATACCCAATGCCTTTATGGCTACTATTGATTATTGTGCTTAGCTGTGTGTAATTGGTTTCCGGGCACCTATGAATGCCAGCAGGGTCAATTCAACTGTAGTGGGTATCAGCAAGGCCACCCACCCCTCTTCCAGAGGCCGTGGATCTGAACATGTGAAGCACCTAAACTCTGTGGCACTTACCCACTTCTGAATCCTTAAAGAAAGAAACTATCTGACCCTTCGTGTACCTTGGATAAAAATCTCAGACTGACTTTCAACCATCACGCTCTAGTGCTGTGTGGGCTTGTAGAGGAACCAAATGTAACATGTGACACAATACCTCAGAATTATGGGTACACAAATATCAGAACATTCAAAATAAAGAGGCCACCTAAAACAACTTTAGTGCACATAAACTGTCAAAAATGAAGTCTTACTAGGGGCCAGCATTACTTTGCAAGCATTTGGGACACAGTCAAATTGTTTCTTCTATGAACCCAAGTTCTCGTGGAGATTTTTTATCCAGTTGTTTAAAACCCATAGCCTGCTTTTTATCTAGGTAGTAACCTGCAAATTGAAGTAGAGTCATATTGTAGTTGATACATCATAACTCTATCAATATAAGCACAGGTGAGTAACCCTGGGCGTAGTTTGCATAGTAGCACTACACGTATAGTGCGTAGCTGTGTGGTTGTCTGCACTGTGCAATAATTGCCAAAGGCATCTTGCACAGTGCAAGTTAAGATAAAATAAGTATCTCTGTCTTTATATGCTGTTTTGAAAACCTTTATTGTTTAGAGGCACACATACAGGAAAAAGACATTTTTTTACAATATGATCATGAGTTACAGAACAAAGTCCATAATTATATTTTTCCTAGATATAGATTATGTTGTCATAAAAAACCTATATAAGTGCCAATCCTTATGCCCCGGTGGCAGGGGTCATGCACAACAGAAAAAAACCAAGAAATTCAAGTAACCCATTGTTTCCATTTAGGTACTTGCCATGTGGCCAAAGCCTGATCATCCCCCAAAAGTTCTCTGTCTGCAGCCACATAAGTGTTCATTTTCGCTAGGCAAAGGTTTCTGCATGTTTTTGAATCAAAAGTCTTATGCAGATATAACATAAGGTTCCTTGCTTCCCAAAGGGATTCTTTCCCACAGTTAATAAGTCTCCAGGCGGCTGGATAGCGGGAAGTAGGCAAGGTCCAGCCATACAGGATAGTCTCAAATGTCAAAGTGGTAATGTTCGCAATATGAAGCAAGAAAGGCTGAAGCAATGTCCAGAAATCCTGTGCATACTGGCAACCCCAAAGCAGATGATACACCGTCTCTTCGTTGGCACAGGTTGGTCTTGGGCACTGTGCGGAGGGAGCAAGGCCTCTACGATGTTGAAATGTCTTTACCGGGAGGCATCTATGGGCGCTCATCCAGGCGATGTCCTTTTGGCTGTGATCAAGATCTCTGTGTCCCACCATACGCCAAACTGCACGTGACTGCTTTTCTGAAAGAGACCCTATAATGACTGGTTTTTCTCTACAAGATAAAGCATTTTTCAAGCGTTTAGAGTCTTTACAAATGTCTCTGGTAAGATCAGTTAAGTCCATTGTGTGCAAAAATGTCTGTAAGGCCATATAGAAAGGAGGAACAGTTTGAGCCAATGGCCGCAAATTGGAAGAGGTAAAAGTCCAAACTTTCTCAACATGGAACCCGTAAAATAACAAGTAAAACAGCTAGCAGTGGTTGACATATCTTCCTCTGTTCTGGAAATAATATGACTAAATAATTTAGAATACAAAAAGGTTTTGAGATCCGGAAGACCTTTCCCTCCATTTCTCCAATGCTTGCAGGTTTTGTCTCTACTTAATTTTTCTATTTTTGACCCCCATAAAAAGGTAAAAAGCACTTTTGCACATTTCTGTAACACCTGAGGGGAGGGCGGAAAAATCATTGCAGTGTAAAGCAATAACAGAAATAAGACAGCCTTAATAACCAATGCTTTGCCTTCCAATGTGAGTTTACGTGTAAACCACATAGATATTTTCTGTACTATTTTGTCATGCAGTATTGCCCAGTTCTTTTGAATATGCCCTTGTGACGCAAAATAAAGTCCCAAAATCTTTGTAGGTTCAGTGGTGGTAGTCACAGGCAGATTTGCCAACCTGTCCCAGGGGCCAGCTGTGACACACACACTTTTTTCCATATTCAGTGCAAGACCTGAAACAGGCGAAAATAATGAAGCATGCAAAAGAGCTCTGCGTGCTGATGCTGCAGTGGTGCATAGGACGGTAACATCGTCCATGTATGCTACGACTTTGGCCTGTGAGGCTGAACCACCGGGTACAAACGCCCCTCTAATTACCTTGTCACTTCGCAATTTACACAAGAAAGGTTCCAAAGCACACACAAAAAGTGCTGGAGACAAAGGGCAGCCTTGTCGTACTCCTGTATATATCTGAAAGGCCTCAGTATGAAAACCATTGATACTGATTTTGCTGCTTGCTTGTTTGTATAATATTTGTAACATTCGCATGATATTGGGGGGTACCCGCAAATGGGACAACACTGCAAAAAGAAAATCATGTGAAACACTATCGAATGCTTTTCGAAAATCCAAACTCAGTATTCCCAAAGGGATGTTTCTGTCCTGGTTGTAATGGAGAACATCTCGAATGATGGTGAGACTGTCAACAAGAGTGCTTCCCCTTATTGCACATGTTTGGTCTTGGTGAATACTAGTGCGCAGGACAGAGCGGAATCTACGAGTTAACACTTTGGATACCAGTTTGTAATCCACGTTAAGCAAAGAAATTGGGCGCCAGTTCTGAAGAGATGTTTCATCCCCTTTCTTATAGAGGAGGGTGATGAGTCCTGCGGAAAAATCCGTGGTAAATGCATCCTGTTCAAAACTATGTACAATCATGTCCATAAAATCTTTACAAAGCAAACCCCAAAACTTTTTATAAAACTCCCACGGTAACCCATCCAAACCAGGACTGGAGCCCCCGGGTGCTGCTCCCAAAGCTGCGAGAAAGTCTTCACCATCAAAAGGTTCCCCCAAAAACTTTCTTTGTTCATCAGTAAGACTTTCTGGGAGGGCTTCACAGTATGACCCTATGTCTTCTTTGGGAGGAGGAGTGCTTGGAGAGGCATACAATGCTGAGTAGAATGCATAGGCCACTTTTTGGCATTGTTCTACCCCATTCACTCTATCACCTTTGTCATTTAAAAGCGTGGTTAGTAGTTTATGAGAGACAGCTGCCTTGCGAAAAAGAATGCTGTACATTTTTCACCTTCTTGATAATGTTTCACCCTGGAATGAAAAATGGTAGTTTTGCTTTTCCTTTTAAGCCATGTATTCATTTCTGTTTCAAGTGATCTGATGTCTTCCTTTACATCTTTCCCTGCATCACCTAATTGTTGCAATAAAACCCGTCTTTTTTGTAACTTAAGAAAATCCTGCCACTCCAACTTGTGCAATACCCTTCCCTGTGTTTGGAAGAAAATCCGCGTTTGGTGTTTAACCCAGCGCCACCATTGATAGAGTGTAGGGAAGGTACTTTATGCGAGCCGCCCATTTACAGTAACACTTGGTATATTTAACACAAATCTCTTCTTTTTCCAATAATGCACAATTAAGTTTCCACTTGCCTGGACTCCTTTGAGGTCTGGCAGGAACGGAGAGTGACGTGGACACCAAGTGATGATCTGAAAAGGAAACAGGTGTGATGGCGCCATGTTGTGCACACAGCAGCTTGGATGCAAATATATAATCAATACGCGATTTGACTCCTCCATGGTCTGCTTCCCATGTAAAACCTGTCCCTGGTGGACAACATTTCCTGTGGGTATCATAAAGGCCTTGGTCATAGATGAGTGCTTTTAAAAGTTTTGAGGTTACATCCAGAGTGTACTCAGTGTGCACCCCTTGCCTGTATTTACCATGTGTGATGCAATTAAAGTCGCCAACTAACAGTAATGGCGTGGAACCTGTTAAAAAAGGCTTGATTAGTGAAAACAAATTCTTACGTTCTGTTTTTTTTGGCTGGAGCATAAACCACACATATCTTTAAAGGGATTCCGTCCATATGTACAGACAGAAGAACTGCTCTCCCTAGAGATATTATTTTCTCGTCTAGTATCTGCCAATGCTTATTCTGAAAAAGAATAACAACACCGCCATTCTTATTGGCCCCTCCCGACCATGCAGAGGGTCCTTTTTGCCATAAGGATTGGTAAGAAAAATAATTGGGTTTAAAACCTAAGTGACATTCTTGTAAGCAGATGATATCCGCTTGTACATTTTTACAGTAATGAAGGATCATATGTTGCCGTAATTCTCTACTCATGCCTCTAACGTTACAAGTGGCAATTGTTACTGCCATGAGTATAATAAGTAAAACAGCCATGTTACAAATCTTGTGATTCAGGTACCACAACAGAATTAACACATGCAAACTGTGAAGCTGTGTCTTGGTCTTGACCTTCAAATGAAGCCTGTGAAAGCAAAGCCTCGAGATTAGGTGAAGCCTCCAAATCAATAATCTGACTATCGTGCACTTCTATAACTTGAGCAACATTCCCAATACCCTCCTCGGAGTCCGAGAGGTTAAGTAGGGGGTCAAACCTCCCCCTTCTTGGTGGGCGGTCCAAGGAGGATGCGCGCCGTCTTGTATTCACTTTTGAAACTGGGCCCACCGCTTGTTTAAAAACTTTACGTTTTTTTGGATTATAAGTGGTCCACCCACTATGCTCCATGGCAGCGTCTGCACTAGAGACCACTACAGCTGAGGCTAAAGAGGCAGCTGTGTCTTCCGCTACTTTGCGCAGATCCCCGGACTGCGCCAGCCACATCGGATTCATGACCTGTAGGGGGAATAATGGAGTTAGATAAATTCATAGGATCACTAGAGGAGGGCTCAGCAGATAGGCTGAGGTTTGGGACATTAGCACAAGGAGTAGATGAGGCACTTTGCTTTGCTCCCTCACGGCGTGCACGTTTTTCCAGGATAGCTTGCTTCATTTGCTCTGCCTCAAGTCTATCTCTGTCTGCTTGTTCTAATTCTTGCTGGATTTGCTCAGGGTCAGGCTCGTCAGGTTGGGAAGAAGGGGCAACCGCAGTCTCAGATTCCCCCTCTTCCTCCTCCACCTCCTCCCCTCAGACACTCTACACTTGCGGATCTCCATGCCTTCAAATATACCCAAAATGTCTGAATCAGTGACGTCCGCCTGCGCTGATGTAGATGGCTCAGCAGATGATGGAGCAGGAGCAGAGGCAGCGGGAGGGGTGGTATGGAAAGGGTGGCCATGCGAACCAGCAGCTGACGCATATGAGAACTTACTTTTGGGACATGCTTTAAAGAGATGATCTTCGCTTCCACACAGATTACATTTTTTGGGGGCACGACACTCCTGTGCCTTGTGATCCATACCCCCACAGTTCCTACAAGCCAAGCCTGAGCACTGTTCTTTTGCATGCCCAAATTGTTGACACAATCTGCAAAATAAGGGTTGGCCAGAATAAACTAGGAAGCCCTTGTTAGCGCCAAGTGCAAAAGTCTGTGGAGGGTGAGCCAAGCCTCGCACTCCACTAGAGTCTTCTTTAAAAGGCCTCTGACATCCTGGAAGAGGTTGTCATAGCTCCTAGTTAAAGGTACATCTGCGTGAGTCAAAAAGAAATGAGAGCCAAGTCTCGGCATTTTGTTCTAATGAAGAGGCAGCTGCCACTTCAAGTCTGTTAATGTAATGCAGTCACAAGAAAAACGAAAAAGGCCTCCGCCTTACCTCTGTGGGCAGGAAAAAGTGTTCACACACTAAGGCAGCCGCCAGGTGTCACAATGCAAGCCAGACACGCTCGCAAAAGGCAGCCGCCCGTGTGCACCTCGTCCTGTAGCCCCCACCTGCGCTGGACAGGCACTGACAAGGGGACTGGCCCCCCTGCCTCTGATGCAATGTATTCTCTGCCAGCAGCACAGAAAGCAGCCTCACACGAACCGGAATGAAGAGAAAGCCAGGCCTGGGCTTGCAGGTGCTCAGCTTGCAACAATGTATCGACAAAGTCAGCTCTCCGGCAGGAAAGGTGTCTCCACTGCAACAGTGTATCCTTGAAGTCTGCTCCCAGACGGAGACCCCTCAGCAGCAACAATGTATCCATGGGTCTGCTCTCCAGCAGGATGGATCCTCAGCTACAACAATGTATGCACAAAGCCTGCTCTCAGACGGATGCCAGCTGACTCTACGCAGTCCGATCAGCAGGGAAAGCCGTGCTGGTACCCCACCAGCTTCAGAGCATCAGCCAGGTCCCGGGCAAGCCAGGAGTCGCAGGCCCAGCCCCTCCGCCTTAGGGAAACCCAGTGGCCCCCAGGTAGAACACTCTGACCTGTCTACCACACCCAGAGATGTCAGCCTTGCTCCGGGCAAGCCAGGGAACAAAGGCCCAACCCCTTAGGATAGGCAAAACAGGAGAGGCTCTGGCTCCAAGCCTCCTTCACCCTTAGTGACGCAGCCTGGCTCCAGTCAAGCCAGAGTGACACAGGCCCAGCCCTTCAGGGATCAAGAGTCACCTCTAGCACTTCAGCATTAACCAAGCTGTACTTGCTCTTTATATACTAAAATGCATATAGTCATTTCACAAAAGTGAAAACAATAAATTAACAAGCAGCGAGAGAGGTGATGATTTTGGGATCCTCCCTAACCTAGGGAGAGAACCAAGCAGATGCCTTGAAAACAAAAAGCACATCTTGTTGAACGATTCGGTGGTGGTCCCATCCTCTTAGGACCACCCTAGCACAGTTATTGGCAAAAATATAATCCCAATCATAGGCCTTGCAAGCATTATGGACGAGATTACAGTGGGCAGTGAATATTATAGTATTCAATATCAAAATAATTCTACAAAGAGCTGCAGTTCAACTAGTCGCTACTAGATGTTCCTCACGAGTCAATGCAAAGCTATTGAAATTATTATTACATCAAGCTGCAGTCCCACTAGTCGCTACTAGATGTCTTCACGAGTCAAATGCAAAAGCTTCATGAAAGGGTTTCAATGCTTTTGCATTTGACTCGTGAGGGACATCTAGTAACGACTAGTGGAACTGCAGCTTGATGTATTAATAATTTCAATGCTTTTGCATTTGACTCGTGAGGGACATCTAGTAACGACTAGTTCAACTGCAGCTCTTTGTAGAATTATTTTGATATTGACACTATAATATTCACTGCCCACTGCTAATCTCGTCCCATAATGCTTTGCAGGGCCTTTGGTTGGTATTGTATTTTTGCCCATAACTGTGCTTGGGGTGGTCCTAGGAGGAAGGGACCACCACTGAACCGTTCATCATGATATGCTCTTTGTGTTCGAGGCATCTGCTTGGTCCTCCCCCTAGGTTAGGGGGGACCCCAAAATCATCACCTCTCTCATTGCCTGATATTTTCGTTCTCAAAGTTCACTTTTGTGAATTGGTTTTATGCTTTTTTTGCATGTAAAATTGTTTCATCAAAGTATTTGTAGGTGTTGGTGATTTTGCTGCTATGCTATGTGTGTAGTAGCACAAACTACTTAATCTCCGTGAGCGTAGCGTAGCACTATGCCCAGGATTACATGTGAGCACAGCACATACATCTAAATGTGTGCTTAAAGTATGAGAACTGTGCCTCTCCATATGGATCTAAGTTGACTAACCGCTTTTGCAAAATTCTGACAAATGTCTGGGGCTCTTTTAAACTGTACCTAATTTTGTTTCATTCAATTTAGTTATGACTGCAGCAACCCAATTTATGGGCAGACCCTCAATCCCCTGAATCACAAGAAGACTCCAGGAGGATCCTCAGGTGGCGAAGGGGCTTTGATTTCCGGAGGTGGATCCCTCTTTGGGCTTGGATCAGATATGGGTGGAAGTGTCCGCTTACCATCCAGTTTCTGTGGAATTTGTGCACTCAGGCCAACAGCATATAGGCTAAGGTAAGTTAAGGGCTCAGCATTTTTGATCGTCATTGGCACATGATGTGGGTATTGGCAAAGCAATTATGTTTTTTTTTTTTACAGAAACTCTCTGGCAAGTTACTTACTGGAACACCCTAACACCTCACCTTTACCCTGTGCCCCCCAACAACATCACAGAGGGACTTTTATATAACATAATGTCTATCCTATCAAATAATTCATTTTTATTTCATGGTTGGTAGATATGATAAGAAGTCAGAAAATAGACAAAAGGTTATTAAATTATAATAGATCAGACCTTAAAGGATAAAGTAAAGCAAAAAAGTATGTAAAAAAAACAAAAAACTAGAGGTGGGATAAACATTTAAAATGGTTTGATCGAAGGCTAGGTCCAGCGAGTTGGAATCCAATCCACTTCAGTTTTTACCTGGCAAAACCTAAATATATCTTGGAGGTCATTCACAAATTGTATTTTGTAGTACATAAAGTAGTACAACAGTCGTATTAGTCACCTACTACAAAATGTTATTCAGAAATCTACTTGAGGAGACCTCCTCCACAGTGGCTAAGATCTCCGCACACGTAGGCATATGGTTTCATAGTAAATGTGGGAGGAACTGGGGGAGTGACTGGGGAATATTTACTACAAAATGGGAGGAGTGTAGGGAAATTTAAGAAGGGATTGGGGGAGCATCCACCCACAAATGTGTAAGACAATTGCTTTTCACATAGTACACATCAAAGTTTAAAAAGCCCTAAAGGTGTCAAAACTGTAGTAAATGTACTCCAGCCCAGGCTTGGAGTAAATCAAGCACCACTCATGGCCACTCACAGGTACTGCATAAGGCAGGTATAACATCTAAGACATATGCTTCCCGAAATCATAGTGCCATGTTCTTTTGACTGCTCATAGTGAGCACTTCACCATAGTGTGTAAATTAATAGAAGAGATGTTATTCCTTAGGCTACGGAAGAGATACATATGAGCTGTCATCTGAAAAGGATACTTCAATCTTATATGCCCAACACAGTGATGGATCTGATGTTCCATATATTGGTGACCTTGTTTAGCCACTGATTATACATGTGTATACAGCAGATTTTGTGCTTCACTCCTCTTTCTTCCGAAAGCATGAGATGGATTGCATTCGCTTCTCTACCATTTTTTGATTAGAAACAACGTACCATTTTGTGTCCACACCAAGGCAGTCTAGATCGTGTTAGCAGGCATTGCTTTAAACACTTCACTAGGATCTGCTGGTGGTAATGCTGAAATGTGTGAGAGTTCCTGATATCCATAAGGCCTTGGAACTGTACCCCTGTCACTCAAGGACGTTCAGGCTACAAAGGAGCAGTAGTCATGCTTGGGTCTTTGTTTAGAAAAGTTCATGGTTAAGCATTGCAATAAGGGTGGTCTGGATGAACCATAAGAGTTCAAGCGCAGAATGATATCAGTTTCTGAAGCTTCATGGGAATATGCTAATCATGATGTTAGTCAAAAAAGTGCATTCACTTCAACTCTCTATTCAATCATATAGTGTATAGGTAACTGAGGTCACAGTGGAACTTGTTGCATGCACTTACTAATAAAATCCTGAGCTGTACGTATATCAGATGCCACTGATATTGACATGACTCAGAGAGTAGGTAATCTTTACATGACAAGTGGCCTTTTGAGTGATGGCTGTGCAGGTAAAGGTGTATAGACAGGATGCACTGTTAAGCTTAATTACTCTACAGCAGCGGTTCCTGCTTTAGTGCATTGCCCCACTGATATTTAGCCCCCCCTATTACATGTGAATACAAAAGTCAGCACACTTCTAATTGAAACCAGCAATGCAGCTTTATTCAATTAGAGCGAGTGTGCGACTCCGAGTCAGTCTTCAGCTGTGGCGGCGGCAGCTCTGAAGGGGGTGGGGTTTCTTCAATTTGATAGGCACAATGGGTAGCAGTGAGCACACGACAACTAGACCCCAAAATGCGCCTGTCCGGTTGGACGGCTGCCATGCACAATACAGGCTTCTCACTACTGCACATTAGGGAACGGGGGTTGGTCAAAACCGCAGACCCCCAATCTCCTAATGAGCGGTGAGTTTGCCCGCTCAAGCCAATCCTGCCACTGCTCTCATGCTGTGTAACAGCAAGGGAGCAGCATCAGGATTGGCTGAGAGATGATGCAGTGGCTGGAGCCTGAGGTGGGTGAGAGGAGAAGCAGGATTCAGCCAGAAATTGGTATGTAGGGTAGGGTCAGCAGCCGAGAGCAGCTCACTACGTCCACCTCATGTGCCACCAGCCTGGGAGCCTCCGAGTTTGGGAGCTGCAGTCACCGTTACCTGCACCTTGGGCCTGGAAGAGGAGACATGTCGGAAGAGCAGAGCTTCTATGAGGAGTAGGTCCCAGCTGAGGGCTCAGAGGAGGACCCGGCAGAGGGCCCAGCTGAGGGCTCAGAGGAGGACACGGCAGAGGGCCCAGCTGAGGGCTCAGAGGAGGACCCGGCAGAGGGCCCAGCTGAGGGCTCAGAGGAGGACCCGGCAGAGGGCCCAGCTGAGGGCTCAGAGGAGGACCCGGCAGAGGGCTCAGCGGAGGGATCAGAGGAGGGCCCAGCGGAGGGGTCAGAGGAGGGCCCGGCAGAGGGCCCAGCTGAGGGCTCAGAGAAGGACCCGGCAGAGGGCCCAGCTGAGGGCTCGAGGAGGACCTGGCAGAGGGCCCAGCTGAGGGCTCAGAGGAGGACCTGGTAGAGAGCTCAGTGGAGGGATCAGAGGAGAGCCCAGCAGAGGGCTCAGCAGAGGGATCAGAGGAGGGCCCGGCAGAGGGCCCAGCTGAGGGCTCAGAGAAGGACCCGGCAGAGTCCCAGCTGAGGGCTCAGAGGAGGACCCGGCAGAGGGCCCAGCTGAGGACTCAGAGGAGGACCCGGCAGAGGGCCCAGCTGAGGGCTCAGAGGAGGACGGTGTAGAGAGCTCAGTGGAGGGATCAGAGGAGGACCCAGCAGAGGGCCCAGCTGAGGGCTCAGAGGAGGACCCGGCAGAGGGCCCCGCTGAGGGCTTAGCGGAGGATCCGGTAGAGGGCTTAGCGGAGGGATCAGAGGAGGGCCCGGCAGAGGGCTCAGCGGAGGGATAAGAGGAGGGCCCAGCAGAGGGCTCAGAGAAGGACCCGGCAGAGGGCCCAGCTGAGAGCTCAGTGGAGGACCTGGCAGAGGGCCCAGCTGAGGGCTCAGAAGAGGACCCGGTAGAGAGCTCAGTGGAGGGATCAGAGGAGGTCCCGGCAGAGGGCCCAGCCTAGGGCTCAGAGGAGGACCCGGCAGAGGGCCCAGCTGAGGGCTCAAAGGAGGACCCGGTAGAGGGCTCAGTGGAGGGATCAGAGGAGGGCCTGGCAGAGCGCTCAGCAGAGGGATCAGAGGAGGGCCCGGCAGAGTGCTTAGATGAGGAATCCTGCACATGGACGTGCCTGAGGGCAACCAGGGCCACTTGAAGTAGTTTGCACTAGGAACCGTGAGCAGCGGCAGATTGGGATAAGTAGCCAGGATCCAGAACAGCAGGACAGTTCAGCCTTTCATCCTTCCAAGGGTAATATCCAAATTTGGGGTTTTATACCTTTCATTATTAGCCTGAGGGTGCTTCCGTTTGTGGTGTGTTCTGTGTACGACGTCATGGCTTCAGTGTGTAGGGCCCAGCCTGCCTGGAGACAGAGGCCAGTCCGCCTCTAGTGCTGCATTGAAACCTACAAGGCTGTAATGTAGTTGCATGTAATTTCTACAGTAGCAGCACCTTGGGGTGTGCACAGGCCTACTTTATTGTGTAATCAGCACTTCTAGAACACCTGGGAGCATAGGAGCTGCAGTCACCCGTACCTTGGGCCTGGAAGAGGAGACATGTCGGAAGAGCAGAGCTTCTGCAAATTGTAATTGGCTGAGTGAGGATGGTTAGAAGAGATTTGCTAAAACAGAACATATTCGCTTTACAAATTTCCACAAAAACACAATATAACCAGTACTTTTCTAAAAGGGGTTTGGAAACTGTATTTTGTTTGCACCAAATGTGCCCCACCAGATCACTACAACTCTCCCGGACGCATCTTTTCAGGTCGAGCTTAGACAGCGCATGCGCTGTCGCAAGACCTGAAGTAATCCCGCCTGCTGCTTGCAATTGGGTTATTTATGCGTCACTCTGATTTCCGGCCTCCCTATTGGTTGCTGCTCTGATTCATCACTTCCGTTTTTATCGGAAGCAGCACCGACCAACCACAGTTTATTGCGCTGCAACTGTACGTATGTCATGTTTAGGGACTACTTGTTCATCATGGCACGTAGAATGGCGCCTGGTCTCGTGATTTTTTTTCACCATGGCGCCCGTTTCACGGGATGCCATGCACATATGCCCGTAGCTTCTGGTTTCCTTTGTGTTTTTTTAATCTCAGCAACTGCACGCCGCCCACGCGCCTGGTCTCGTGATTTTTTTTCACCATGGCGCCCGCTTCACAGGACGCCATGCACATACGCCCGTGGCTTCTGGTTTCCTTTGTGTTTTTTTAATCTCAGCAACTGCACGCCGCCCATGCTTGTTTCAGCTGTAGCTAACATCATTACGTACATCTATTGCAACTAGACTGAAGATCACTAACACACAGGTACGTTGAACCTAAGGGTGACACGAACGCCATGGAAACGCTGCCGCTCTAGCCACTTTCGCCTCTATGGGCATGGCTGACAGCGGTGGGCGGGCCTGAGGTGCTAGCGTCACGAGGAAGATGGTGACGTCCTTGGTTGTGGTGCGGACAGGAGCAGTGCGATGTTGGCTGAAGGCTACGTGGGGCGCCGAGTGTCAGGTAATTTGGGGATACCTTTGGAATAGCATAAGCTCCCTTTAGGAGACCCGTACATGGAGAAACATAGACTTCGAAAGGTCTTTACCGTTTGCTGTAACCTTTCACTAGTTATGTCATTGCGGCATGGCTTTCTAGTAACTTCCTATTGAGTGGATTCCGACCTCTGTGTTCTTATTTGTACAAAACACCTAAAAGTTGCTTTCGCTCTTTTTGTTCCACCCTTTCCCTGGCCTCTCTCCCGCCTTGCTTTCACACTGAGCTCAGCCAGAACAGTATGTGCCTCATAATTACTTAAATACCTTGTTATTGATCACAGACATTGCCAGAGCTAGGGGGACTCGTGGGGACTGTATGGGGTTGGGGTTAATTTTCCACAGACGTCAAGGACGGGAATCCAAGCCCCAGCTACCTGCACCACCCCCTCTGCTGCTGCTTCGGGTTTGTTGCTGTTAAAGTTTTCACATGTCACTTTCAGCCCCACACACTTCCTGCAGCAGCTGAGCAAGAAAGTAAGGGGAGACAGAGCCTCGCTGCATCCATCCCTGCTCCAGGCACCGAAGCCCCCTCCTAGAAGCGGATCCTCCCATGTCGTATGCTGCGTCTGCCCCTTGGGATGCTAAATTTCTATTGCTGCGACCCTCCCTACCATAGTCCTTCTCTCCACACTGCTTATGTTTCATACAGGGGTTATTACTTACACACTGTGGGCTCCTGCTAACACTGCTTTGCCCACAATTACTCCAAACCATGCACATTTTATCTATTTACTCTACCCCTCCCCTTAGCACACCCTTCGCTCGTCTTTTACAAATAAAACAGGTGTGAATGCTATTTATTCTGCTGGCAGAGGGGGCTATTTTGTCCTCTGCAGAGCTATGGAGCTGTCCCCTGTAAATGTGAGGACGTCTTTTCCTTCCCTTTCGGCCACTCTTTCCTGCTTTCATAATGGGAAAAAATGCAAGTATCAGTATGTAAGAAAGTGAACTGGGGTGGATGAGATGCCCTGCGTATATTTTATGTAGCGCTAAAGCCAGCCGTGCAAATGCAGCGAGGCGCTATATGGTCTCTGTAAAATCATCTGTGTCAAAATCTGATCACACCTTCTCAATCCGCTCATTTGCAAAGAGTGCCTTCCTGAAAAACTGTTGTGGTCTAGTGCTGTTTGCCAAAGCACGAAAGTGCTTCTCTGATGCCCTCTAAGGAATATAAGATTGGGAAGCTGTTGTATCTCTGTTTTCCGAAACAGAAAGCGAAGCATCTCTGTTACAATTACTCCAGCTAGGCTTTGCCTGGGATTGGAGGCTGAAGCAACTGGTTAACCACGACACGTGTTAAGTTGACGTATCGGAAGAGACATTAAAAATGTATTTGTGCGCCGGGTAAACAGATGACACTCTCTCAGTGGTGGTGCGTCCATTAGGGTGCTGGGGCGTTGCCCCACAAGCCGCCCGCAGCTCCCTCGGCGTCTGTGAACTTAAGTGAACTGACTCAGTTTACTTAAGTTCAGAGACGCCGAGGGAGAAATGACAATCCTGTCAGTCAGCATGACGTCGGACCGCCCACCCCCTTCAGAGTCTGAAGGGGGTGGGCGGTCCGGCGTCATGTTGACTGACATGCATGATGCATTGTCAGACCAGGGGCAGGCAGCACCACAAGTGCGCATGACTGGTGAAGGTCGGTGAATTTTTCCGCCGTGCCCAGTCATGCGCACTAGTATCTGCTCTGGCAGGCGCATGCCCATTAGGAGAGCGAGGGTTGATCAAAGGCTCAACCCTCGGTCTCCTAATGGGCAGGCGGGCGGCAAGTAACCCTGCTCTAAGCCAATCCTGGCGCTGCTGGAGCAGCGCCAGTATTGGCTGAGGGGTTGCCACTCCAGTGAAGGCGCCAAGGGCCCAGCAGCGGCGGCGTGGACGGGCGGTCCGGTAAGTTTTCTTTCTTTTTATTATTTTATTTTAATTCCCCGGCCCCCACCCCTGCGCGTCCCCCCCCCCCGAGTATTGCGATGCGAGCCGCGACTGGTAATTGGCAAAGTGTTCGAGCTTCTCCCAGGATCTCTTGCCACTTCCGGCCCCAAAGTGGCCTCTCAGAAGCCCCCTCAAGTGGCTTTCACGAGGCGCAGTGATGAAGAGAGGAGAATATGACGAACAGAGTAGTATATCTGATAAACTGGGGCATTTTAAGTGTTGATGGTATTGAGACGGGATAGTACATAATTGCGCACACGTGTACAGTTTGCAGATTTTAATACATTTTTAGAAGTTTTGATAAGGATGTGTCTGGCCCTTCACGCCACCTACCTTGCTCTCAAATATAACATCTGTTAATGCAGTGTTCCCTTTGCCTAAAGCGGTTTTCACAGCAGACTGTGGCATCTGAAATATCACCATAAATAAACTCAACGTTTATTGGACAAAATGCTCTGAAATGTGTGATTGCCCTCACCTTCTGCAAACAAGCATTTACTGAGAAGCCCCAAACTACCCATAATAACCGGGGCTCCAAAATCTAATCTATTTAGTATTTGCATTAGGTTTGACCTGCTAAAATTACTTCTGGAAAAATGCAGTGTGTGCGGTACGTATTGAACAACTCTAGTCTTAATAGCAATGTGTGGGGTAACAGGCGTAACTGCAAATAGCTCTATTTCATGAGGCATATTTTATATGGATTAGCCCTTTCAGAAGTTAAAGGGTCAGTTTCAATACCTTTAATATTATCATACCCCCTTTTTATTATCCCGGATTTGTTCAGTTTTCAAAATCCTACATTGAAAATCTCTTGGAGCTGTGTGTTGCTGTGGATTACAGCCACTCAAACAGTTTTTTCTCCAGTAAGCACAGTTGACATTTATCCTACATCCAGACTTGTTAAATAGCAGTTTACAAGCGTAATTGTTAATTTAGGTTAATTTGCATACAGTTATGCGGGGGTAACTAGCAGTGCGCATTTTGAGAGGGGGGGTCTGGTCTCTATAGATGTTGGGGCTTTGGCTGAGCAGGTGAATCTTGAGTTGCTGATTGAGTTTGCCAGAGGTTATTCTTGTTACAAACTTGACAGATATCTTATCTGCTTTATGACAAGTGATGCAGCATATAGTGGTATAATGTTTGTGACGGAGTAACCCATCCACCAAACTCTAAATCTGTCCCTTAGGCTGCTTTTCGAAGGCTGATCTGTGCCTACTTTGGTGATCAAGTGTTTGTTTTCTGAAAGCTGATAGGTTGACTTGTTGAATGATCATGTGGTTCTTGAAATGTTTTCTGGAGGCTGATGGGTTGGAGGTGTGTTGGAACTCAATCTTCTCAGTTTCTAATTTTAAGGCTAACAGGTTGGCATGCTAAAAGGCAGACATACCATTGTTTTATGAATGCTAACTTTTTGGGTGAAGAGGTGGGTTTTGGGTTGGTTGTAATGTCACTCAGCAGACTTTTTGGGTCACCATGGGGATCTTCAGCTAGCACGTTTGGGGCAAAATTTTCATCCTGAGTTTCCAAAAACCACAGAATTAACAAATGAGAAAAGCAGTGTCTGACCCCCTCTATTTTAACAGAGAAAAAGGCTGGGCTTGGTCCCTGGATTTGAAGGAAGTGCAATTGTAGCGAGACTTGCAATTTAAAAAAGATAAAAAGAAGTTACTAATAGTAACAAATCAGAGCGAACATCAATCTGCATTTATAATCTATATTAATAATGGTCTTCCTTTCTCATACATGTGCATCAGAGTTTCTCTGATATTATATTCCTGCGAGTAGTCCTCAGCTCTACTGTTCTTGCAATCTTAATTTGTCATTATTAATCTCACAGTTTTTTAAATTATAATCTTAGTTCTATGTTTCTATTTTCTTCTTTATCATGGTACCTAGGATTGATCGATATCGATAGACAGTACTTGAGAAATGTTCTTTCTCATTTATGTTGCATGCCTTGGTATCCCATTTTGTTTTTTTCGCCCCTAATGTCCATAGTTATCCTAAAATGCTTCTTGGGTGATGGACAAGACATCAGAAAGTGATTCATTTTCTTGAGTTCCATTCCTATATGAAGCTTTTGTCCAACATCGTAAAACTATTAGAATGCTTTTCACGAATCTACCTCTATAGCATGATCTGAAATTTTAGGCAACCCTAGTTATTTGTTTAAATGTCCTCATGCAAATAACTCTTCCCTGCACACTGAGCTTACCAAACTCACTAGAAGGAATTTCTGCAGAACTGCATTATTGGCTGCCAGTTCAATTGAGAAGGATGCCATTGGCAATAGGTGGGTTTTAAAGAGACACATACGCCCAGTCTGCCTACCTTGCAATCTTCAAGGAATTTGATTCGAAGGTAAATGCAACTGTCTATTACTGTTGTATCCAGCGTGCTGTCTGCCGTACTCATTTCATTCCTTGTGCGTGCTGCCAGGTTTCAGGCAGAGCACCTACCTCCTCCAGGTAATACATCTGGACTTACACCACCTTGTGAGGCTCGCCCTCTGCTTAAGGCCTAAGGATGATACAAGACTCAGGTGACATATGGAATCCCACAGCTGCCACTAGGCGCTGGGGGTGAGGGGGGATAACACCACTTTCACCACTTGTATTTTGATCACAGCCACGCAAAACCTTTGGAGTTTGAGCTTGAAAATGCACCATTTACCCACTCTTTATTTAAAATTTTCTCGAGGGGGTGAAACCCCCCCAAACCCCCCTTAAGATGTTCGGGCTCGCTCGCTGCGCTCGCTCGCCACGGTGCACTCCGACAGAAAGTTTACACTCACCACTTTCAAATGTCACCAGCCGCCACTACACTCTCTGTTCAAACCACACACATAGATTCCTTCAACCAGAGGAGCTCGGTTCACCACAGCTATGGAGCAAATGTTTAAGCCGCCCATCATGGAACCGGTTTTAATTCAAACCTTCGCACTTTTCCAAAGTGTGTGATCCTGGGCAAATCACCTTATCCCGAGGGTCCCAAACCCCTCATCTGCGAACATGGAGAGAGCAGGAGACAGGTATGACTGAAGACAGCCAATCCGACTTCATTAAGCACAATATATAGTCATCCGGACATCTCAGTAGACAGTTGGCACCTTTCTTTTTCTGAAAATGGTTGTCTGATATCCGAGAAAACACATGTTGGGCACTGCTGTAACAGGCCGCATGGAAACAATAAAATAAAAGAAAGAACAAGCATTTGCAATGCAATATGTCTCGCATTTACGCGAGTTTGAGCTATTGACATTGCAAATGGCAATGCCTTTTAGGTTTGTATTCGTTTTTAAAACATAAATAAAAGGCATTGTCATTTACAATGCGAATAGCTTAAACTCGCGTAAATGCGAGACCTATTGCATTGCAAATGCTTGTTAGCCCGTGGTGTTAGTCTAAGTGCTTCACTTGAACCAAAAGTAGACTTCAGATCCCAGAATGCACCATGCTGCTAGACAAGAGTTCAGGACTGGAGATGGAGTCCAGGGACATAGAGTGGTCTCTTAACCAGGCGTCGCGCTTGAACGCCAGTGCACTTTAGAAGGGGAGTAACGCAGGCCCTATGAAGGTCTGCGACGTAAGGGGGGGGTCACAGCATGAGGTTGGTACACAGGGGATGTACGGACCTTGCAAATGCACAAAGCGTGAAGACGCGGTGGGGTGTAATACAAGATGAGTACCCCCATCATCAGGCTGCAGGCTCTTATTTGAACCCCAGGAGGGCGAGGGGAGAACAGGCAACAGAACCTACAGCAGCCTTGCTTTTGCGAGGGTGAACAGATGTATAGACCAGAGTGTGGCCTCACGAGGAGCGCCCTTTATTGCTGTAATCAGTAAATTTGTCACTATATTTTTTGCCTGCCTCGATGTTATTAAAGTCAAAGGGGCATATTTACAAGTTCCTTGCGCCACTTTTGCGCCGCCGTTGCGTCACGCATGTGACGCAGCGGCGACGCAAACCATGCGCCGCGTTGCGCTATATTTACAACATGACGCATCTAGGGAGATGCGTCACGTAGTAAACCCCTGCGCCACATGAAACCTGCGTCAGGTTTCATGTGGGCGTAGCGGCGCAGGGGGCGTTCCGGCGCAGGTACGCCTCGGAAAAGTGACGTAGTGAAATCTACAAGATTTCACGCAGTCACTTTTCCGACGCTGGTAGCGTCAAATCCTTACGCCTGCTTCAAGCAGGTGTAAGGATTGACGCACCATGTTAGGGATAGGAAGGTTGGAACAGTGCTGGAGTTGCGTCGCGCTTGCGACACAACTTCAGCACTGCGCCAACTCTTCCGCTGGCAGATGCGCTCACGCATCTGCTTATCCTTGCACGCACGATGCGCCGCATTGTAAATGCGGCGCATCGGACGTGGCGCAAGGGTAAACTTGCGTGACGCATTTTCCCTGGCGCATCCCTGCTGATATGCAGGGATGCGCCAGGGAACGTAAATATGCCCCAAAGTTTCCATGGGGTCATATAGAGTGACCGATTTAGAATTGGACTATCTTGGGAAATCTCTTCTCTTGAAGGCCATTTCTAAACTGCTATTTTGTATGCAACAAGATCACCAGTTTTCCAGCTTTTAAATATTCAAATTTAAATCTTGAACTGTTGAAAAGCCAGCATAGGTTCTTCTGCTGTACAACACCCGTCTGAGTCTTTGGCACTTTAGCATGAGCCAACCACTCAATTAGCCTGTTCCTGGCTCTACAATTTCACAAACTTAGCATTTGTTTTTCTTTTTCTCCCATCAGTTTTAGCATTCTTACCCACACAATTTTTGTCCTATTGCACGCACCTATCGATTTCTTTCCTGCATTCTCTCATACTCAATAACGGAGAGGTGTGGTTAGGTTCGGTAAAGTTCGGTGGTTTGGTCGGGCGTGTTTTTTAATGTGTTTCAGACTCAATCGGAATCCTTCTTTATATAGTGCAGTACATGTACTTCTGGGGAATTATAGGGTCATGCAGTAGTAACCAAGTGGCCATGTGGCCTTCCCTTATGCGACTGAGACCTTTTGCTAGTCCTGGCTTCCTAGCCAAAAACACTTTCAACTACACTTTCACAATTGCCTTGTCAACCTTCTTGCTTTCTCAAATTTGCTTGAAAACGCATCATTTTCCCACACTTTAAAAAAAAATTCTTGGGGGGATGACCCCCCCCGAACCCCTCTTATGACGGTTGGGCTTGCACGCTACACTCGCTTTCCATAGGTCACTTAGCCAGAAATTTTACACTCCACCACTTTCAAATGTCACCAGTCGCCATGGTCTCCGAGTGGAAGAAGAATTGTTCTTTCTTAGCCCCCACCACCTCTGGTTCTTTGTCTAGTGCTGGAATTCTAAGTGTCTCTTCGTTGCTCTCCCTTCCAAGTCCCTATGTTGAGGGTTTAAATCCGCCACAATCCCGGGCTGGAATTTAAGAGTGCCTCCCTTTAAGAATAATCAAGGCTTCTATGTCCACAGAGATTTATTTATAATGAAACATATCCTTTCGGCCATATTGACAACAACAGCATTATAGGAACTACTGCAGCACTGATGAGAAGTTCTGCAGGAATAACTACAATATTTCCTATCCTGATCATTACTTTATATTACCTGCAGCCTTGCTAGCCTCTTGAAACACCACACTGCAGATGAGGGTCTTCATCATAAATAATCCATTGCTGGAATTCCAAGGTATTGAGTAGGTGAAGAGACACTTCCTCAGATTTTGTCTAGCTGCTGACAGTGCTGCGAACAACCCTTAATAAATGACTTGAGCGTGCAAGGCAAATTCAGTTGATTAGAAAAATATATCCAAAATTAGTTTGGTTCAATCCAATTACAGAGGACCCGGTGCTGGAACCCGGTGCCATCGTATTTCTATTCTTCACCTTTTGCCGCTGAGCCAACATCCTTTTGGCCTAGAGCTGGTTACTCAATAGCCCTTCTATAAGGGTTTTTTCCCTTTTTCATCATTGCGGCACAAGGTATCGCTTGATTTACTCATCCAAATTCAACTTCCCTTATGTACCACTAACAGCTTATCATTTTACATGTTGCTTTTTATTCTTTACCAGCCAATTTTTGACTTAAATCTACTCCAGACGCTGATTTCCATCGTACATCCAGACTGCGCATCCATGCTTATTGACAGCTCTTGTTGACTGCATGTTCAGATTTTCTTAATTGTTGCTGTAAGTTTTCTGTCTTTTTATTCTATTTTCTATTCCTTTACCATCACTTATGCTGACTTTCTGCACCCCCTTATTTTCTTTTAACATAACAAGGTTTCTCACTCGTATTGGGTTTTGGAGAGCCCCTTGTTAATTATTCTATCATCGGTTTTCTTCTTTTTCTTGGTGGATTATTCTGCCCACATGTTTTCATCACATCTGTTATCTTTCTCTCCTTTTTTCCACTCTATGAGGCGCTTAGTAGGCACTGGTGAACCGTATCAGATTTATCAGGGGGTTCTTACCTTTCACCCCAACTTAGTTTACTATTGTTGGTTAAGACGGGCAGCAGAAGCTTGCCATCACCTGATTCCATCCGTGCTTTACCTTACAGATTGAAGTCCAGAATTTTGTCACTCGTCAGGCCCCCACCTGTTCCCTCCATTCCCTCCATGCGGCATGCCCTTGGATATCTACTTGCTTCTGCCCTGAAGAAGGTGGCGGCTAGATTTTAGCCCTTCACCGAAACGCGCGTCGGCACTGCGCTTTGACAGGAACCTCGCAGTGATACATGTAAAGAAAAGATAGATGACTATATGATTCTAATGTGCCAGATCTATTTCCTCTCTCTCTATGGACATACGAAAAGCAATGCTTATTGAACTAGTTTGACAGATCCAACAAAATATGTATATAGCTATCTGTTGACACTAGCCCATCCATTTAAACTTTCGTAGTATTTTTTGTTACCTTGAGTCTGTATAACTTTATGTAACACCACAGGCCGTACCCAGACTTCAAGCTGTACATGATATCGCTAGTATACCTCATGAGAGGCTCCTGACTCTAAGTTTCAATTTTATTGTTGGTTTGTTGAGTATGATAGATGTATGGATGTTAGTACGGTATGATTGAGTTGATGGAAGAATGTTGTTCATATTATTGATAGGATGATTTTTTAGTTGTTTTTCTGCCGTGATTTACTGGGATTGGGGGACATCTTATGAATTACAACACTGTTTTTTGTGGGTGTTTATATGAAAAGAATATGTACAGGATTATGTAATTTGACTTGCTTTATTATCTATTTTGAATACTTTAAAGAATCTTTAAAATACTCATTAATCATTTGAATTTGAATAAAATATATTTTTATACTAGGGACACTGGTTTTTGCCATTTTCTTGTTTCATTCAGGTGTTTGAGTCTACCCTGACCCCATTCTCCACCTGTCACATTTGTGTAGCTATTGAGAGACACTGAGCGCTCTGGTTATCTTGTAGTTAGGTGACACACATTCCCTTCCTTATAGGGTTGTTGTTTCTAGTTTCAATCCAAGACCAGTCAAGTTTCCATGATTAATTCACTCTCAAGATAACATGATGATCTTTTTTGGGACAGCTTGCTATCC
This sequence comes from Calotriton arnoldi, assembly GCA_963921515.1. Classification (NCBI taxonomy): domain Eukaryota; kingdom Metazoa; phylum Chordata; class Amphibia; order Caudata; family Salamandridae; genus Calotriton; species Calotriton arnoldi. Next base: position 2,974,386 of record CAWUFW010000866.1, read on the forward strand.
TTACATGGCCCAATTGCATTAGAAAAAAGGACAGTTGGTACTTCATGAGTAAATTGTATGTAGAGGGCTGAGGAAGGTCAACATATAGATGTGAGAAAACTAGGTTCTTGTTGCAGTCCCCCCCCCCGTTTTTTGCCTGTTTTCTCATGCAACTTTGACTGAGGTGTGCTGATCCCTTCTAACCAGGTTCACAGTACCAGTGTTCTTTCCCCAAAACTGTACCACAATTGGCACAGCTTAAGCCATCCCTGTAAGTCCCTAGTAAAGGGTACCCCTGGTATCTATGGCATTGGTGCGGAAGAGGGTCCTTTAGGGCTGCAGCACAAATTGTGCCACCCTAGAGTCCCCTCACCAAGACCATGCAAACTGCCATTACAGGCTGCGTGTCTTGGTACAGAGAAAACCGAAGAGTCGACATGGCACAGAGCCCTGTTGCCATGCCCACACACATGGCATGATATGTAGGTAAGTCACCCCTACTGCAGGCCTTATAGCCCTATGGCCGAGTGCACTATATCTCATGTGTGGTCATAGCTCCATGAGCAGATATGACCTTACAATATCTAAGTCCATTCTTGGATATTGTAAGTGCACAGGGAAGCCATAATGAATCCATGAACTGGATACTTGTCATTACGAGTTTCCTAGCTTCATGATGGCTTCACTAAACCCAGGGATGTTTGGTCCCAAACATCATGTCTTAATAAATCCTTACTGATCCCAGAGTTGGATTCATTAATAAATGCACCCAGGGGTCACCTTAGAGGGTGCCACATAGTGCCAAAAAACACAATGTGTCAACCGCGGTTATCTGATCGCACTAGACTGGGTGAAAGTCAAAAGTTAAGGCTGACCGCGATGGAGGGCGGGTCGGATACAGGGATCAGGTTTGTCCCAGTGCAGAATTTACCTTCTGACTAGAAACTTTTATAGAGGAAACATGGTCATCAATGAGTCATCAGTGGGACAAGCTGGATCTGAAGTGGGGCTTGACAATAGCAGGTTGCTGAAGTGCGGAATCCCGGTGTTGTCGTTGAGGAAGGCGGAAAAATTCGAAGTCCGTGCCTGGAAAGGCCTTAACTTAGATGCTGCTCAGCGGCTGTCCTGATGAAGCCCTCAACATGAAGACTTAACAACTTTTCTCAGAGTCTGCTCTCCTTCAGTTGGGCAAACCAGCAAGCTGATGCCGACCAGCAATTAGACGCAGAGGGTTGCAGCTTTGACAGCGGTTTAGGTCTCCAACGATTCTCCATGTAAAACGTTTCTAAATAACACTTCTCACAGTTTGGGAGACAGGAGGAGTACACTTTGAGTCCTTGACAAATCTACTCACCCACTCACTATGGTGAGTCAGATTTTATCATGGTACGCTATTTTAAGAGCCTACTAGCTTATTCTGGCGAGCTGATAAAGAACAGGAGTTCTGTTCTCTCAGAAAGTGAATGAGCAATAAAGATGCTTATGTCTTATAATTTGCAGTCAGAGAAAGAAAATTAAACACAACCTCCAGGATAAAATAAGCAGCAACGTTTTAAAGGATTTTGTAAAGTGAACTGTCTGACTATTGTGCTGTACAAAGAGTGTGAAATCAAATTCTGCAGCCTTTCAATAGCTTGTAAATGAACTGTACAAACATTTAAAAATGTATTTTAGTAGTTATGAAAGCACTTTTTTGTAATTCATTGAGATGACAAAATGTTTTTAATAGGCTGAAAACAAATCAGATCACTCTACGGGATGATGTGGAAATGATAAACATTTATGCTGAAACCTAATTTCATTAGATTATTGTTTATACAATACATAGTTTTATCAGAAAAACTGCATGTTAGTGGCAAAGTTTGTGAACATTTCAATGGAAAATTTGCTGTTTGTAACTGACAGTGCACTACCAAATCATGCTTTAGTAAAAAACTTATTTAAAGTGAGTTTTGGAATATGAACTGAGAAACATTCCTACAGGTCAAGTACATCACAGTGAGTAGATTATTCAAGTCACTAGACCTGCTGTCTAGTAAAATTTTTATGATTTTTCGAGGCCTGATTCTAACACCAGCCAAGGGTCCAGGGCCTGGGGGGCACCACTTGGTGAATTGGACTCACTCCAGCACAGGCCAGCATTAGGCTCCAAGACAGGTCTTTTTGGAACTGGTCAGCTGAGCAGTTGCAGGGAGAGAGTCATCTGGAAGATGGTTGTGTCCTTGTAGCTCGAACAGGAAATCAACTGACACTTGGAGTCACTTATGGGGTCCTGGGTACAAGTAAAGCAGGTCTAGTCTTCCTTCAAGATCTTCAGACAGCAGGACAGTTCTTTTCCTGACTCCTCACAGGTCTAGGAGTGTTCTGAGGAGAGTTCTGTGAGGTCCACTTTTATGCATAGTGCCAGACTGTGGGTGGAGGGCAAGCCTTTGTCCACCCCATAAACGAGTTCTGGTCAGTTCATCTACTCCCACTGGGTCTGGTGCCAGCCTGTCTAAGGAGACAAAGGGGAGGCAGGCCTAGGTGTGAGCTTCATCTGCCAGTGAGAAGGAAGGCATCATTTGAAGGTCACAAAGGGGCTAGACACAGCCCCTAGACCATCCTGTCAAAGAAAGAGTTCCCCACCCCACACACAGAACCTTTGTCCACTCTCAGGGAGTAATACACATCCCACCACAGGGGAGCCATCAGGGGTCAGGTGATAGCTGCACACTGGCAGGAAATGTCCATCTTTATAAATGCGTCCAATACAAAATTGTAAAATTGTAATATAAAATCCGACGAGCATTGCGTTCGATTTTAAATCACTATTAAAATGTGTCTTTAAACCTTTTCTCCCAAATTGAATGCAGGACTTATTAAATGGAAAGGTGTAAAAACAGTGTTAGATTTATTTATTTGTGAGTTTTATATAGCATGAACTAGACCCAAAGGTATCAGAGTGCTTTACAGAGTAAACACAATAATAATAACATGAGGTACATAAAGGGTGCATAGATATATATATATATATATATATATATTCACTGAAAAAACCATAGGTTTTAGGGGCAGTTATAGTTAGTTGGACATTGCACTCGTACAAAATCCGTGAAATTCCCCTGTTATAGTTAGTTCAGCTAACTATAACTCGCGGGCACAATGCACTGCTGATGACGTCACATATTACATCACTCAAGACATGGTCAGTGACATCACTGATGACATCACTGATGACATCTCAAATGACATCACTGATGACATCACTGATGACATCACTGATGACATCATCCAGTGACTGTGTGTTTCTGTAAAGTTTAAATATGTTTAATATATATAGGGAAAGGCGTATTGAAGAATGAGTGGGTGTATAAGTGTCTGAATGGATGATTTAGTACGTGAGTGACTGACTCTACAAGTGAGTGATTAAACGTATCTTACTGAATGCATGGGTTAGTGACTAAACTGTGTGAATGTCTGTATCCGTCTGTTTGTTGGTGTGTAAGTGGATGCATGGATTTGCGAATAGCTACATGAGTGTCTATATGGGTTATTGATTGGTTCTCTGAGTATCTGTATGGCTGCCTGAGTGTTTGTGTGGGTGGGGTGTGTGTGACTCTATACATAGATGTGTGAGTGGGTGATTCACTGGGTGCATGATTTCAATGTGCATCTGTGATGGACTGCTTGGGTGGGTGAGTGTGTGTATGGGTGTGTTAGTGAGTGAATGTATATCTCAGTGGTACATGTGCGAGTAACTACATATGTAAAAGGCAGTATATATGTGTGTTAGAGTATTTCAATGGCTATAAGTGAGTGTGTTATTGTGAGAGTGGCTGTATGGATGCGTGCGTGCTTGTATCAGTTATTGTATAAGAGCGTAAGAATGTGCTAGTATTTGTATGAGTAAGTGAGCTGGTGTGTGTATAACTGTATAGGTGAGTAAATGGGTGTGTGATTAATTTTTGCATGACTGACTAGGTGTGTGAGTACCTCTATGGATGAGTGGCGGTGTGTGAGTGTTTATATAGGTGTATGAGTGCATATGATAGTCCTGTACTGAGTGACTGTAAGTATGAGTGACTGTACAGGTGAGTGAGTGGATGTGTGTGTAGACCTAAGAATCAGTGAGTGGGTATGTAGTTTTTGGTGTTGGAGTGTCTATGGTTTTGAGAATGGCAGTCTGTAATTTAGAGTGGGTCTATCAAAAGTTATATTAGGGTGTGAGAAGATGCATGAAATTATCACATGGATGATGTCATCAGTGATTCATTTGAGATGTCATCAGTGATGTCATCAGTGATGTCACTGACCATGTCATGAGTGATGTAATATGTGACGTCATCAGCAGTGCATTGTAGGGCGCGAGTTATAGTTAGCTGAACTAACTATAACAGGGGAATTTCACGGATTTTGTACGAGTGCAATGTCCAACTAACTATAACTGCCCCTAAAACCTATGGTTTTTTCAGTGAATTTCAAAGGTTTTTTAAATGCTAATTTCTAACTATAACGTGTCTGAAACCTATGGTTTTTTCAGTGAATTTCAAAGGTTTTTTAAATGCTAATTTCTAACTATAACGTGCCTGAAACCTATGGTTTTTTCAGTGAATTTCAAAGGTTTTTTAAATGCTAATTTCTAACTATAACGTGCCTGAAACCTATGATTTTTTAAGTGAATTTCAAAGGTTTTTTAAATGCTAGTTTCTAACTATGCCAACAGAGGTAGGACATGTGAAGAAAGAAGAAAAACACACAGAAAGAAGCAAAAGATGTGCAGAAAGAACCAACAGAGGAGCAGAAAGAGGCCTTGTTGCAAAATCATCCTGTGCCCACAACTTTTTCAGACGGGTACTGGTGGTAACTGACTCTGACTAACCAGAGCCAGTGCGCGCTTGCACAGTGGTGAAGGGAGGGGCCTGAGGTGACATGTGTGTAAACGTGCCCCGTGGCGCGTTTTAAGTTGCGGGATTAAGTCCCCTTGAATCCTGAGGGTCCCTGAGGCCCAACTAGCTCCCCAGGTACCTACAGTTAGGACCACAGAGCTGAGTTGCAGAGAGGCGTTCCGAGGCCACGCACCTTTTTCACCTCTCTGCAATGCAACTCTGTTGTGCTTACTGAAGGTACCTGGTGGGCTAGTTGGCCCCCAGGATTCAAAGGGAATTAACTCCCCAACTTAAAACGCACCACAGGGCGTGTTTGCGCACATGTCACCTGAGGCCCCGCCCCCTCCCTTCACCACTGTGCAAACGCGCCCCGTGGCGCGTTTTAAGTTGGGGGATTAGGTCACCTTGAATCCTGAGAGTCCCTGGGGCCCAACTAGCCCACCAGGTACTTCCAGTAAGCACCACAGGCCTGCGTTGCAACGCCTGTAACAATTGTGCAGTTGTGTTTAGGTAGTGAAGAGGGTCGTGCTGGGGGTAGTGTTTTAGGGTTTAGGGTAGTGCAGTGGTGTTTGTGTAGTGTAGGGGTCATGCTGGGGGTAGATTTAGGGTTTAGGGTAGTGCAGTGGTGTTTGGGTAGTGTAGGGAGTCGTGCTGGGGGAGTGTTTTAGGGTTTAGGGTAGTACAGTGGTGTTTGGGTAGTGTAGGGGTCGTGCTGGGGTTAGTGTTTTAGGGTTTTAGGGTTTAGGGTAGTGCAGTGGTGTTTGGGTAGTGTAGGGGATACTGCTGGGGGTAGTGTTTTAGGGTTTAGGGTAGTGCAATGGTGTTTGGGTAGTGTAGGGGTACTGCTGGGGGTAGTGTTTTATGGTTTAGGGTAGTGCAGTGGTGTTTGGGTAGTGTAGGGGTTCGTGCTGGGGGTAGTTTTTTAGGGTTTAGGGTAGTGCAGTGGTGTTTGTGTAGTGTAGGAGGTCGTGTTTTAGGGTTTGGGGTAGTGCAGTGGTCTTTGGGTAGTGTAGGGGGTTGTGCGGGGGTAGTGTTTTAGGGATTAGGGTAGTGCATTGGTATTTGGGTAGCGTATGGGGTCATGCGGGGGGTAGTGTTTTAGGGTTTAGGGCAGTGCAGTGGTGTTTAGGTAGTGTAGGGGGTCGTGCTGGGGGGAGTGTTTTAGGGTTTAGGGCAGAGCAGTGGTGTTCGGGTAGTGTAGGGGGTCGTGATGGGGGAGTGTTTTAGGGTTTAGGGCAGTGCAGTCGTGTTCGGGTAGTGTAGGGGGTCGTGCTGGGGGAGTATTTTAGGGTTTAGGGTAGTGCAGTGGTGTTCGGGTAGTGTAGGGGTCATGCTGGGGGTAGTGTTCTAGGGTTTAGGGCAGTGCAGTGGTGTTCGGGCAGTGTAGGGGGTCGTGCTGGGGGTCGTGTTTTAGGGTTTAGGGCAGTGCAGTGGTGTTCGGGCAGTGTAGGGGGTCGTGCTGGGGGTGGTGTTTCAGGGTTTAGGGCAGTGCAGTGGGGTTCGGGCAGTGTAGGGGGTCATGCAGGGGGTAGTGTTTCAGGGTTTAGGGCAGTGCAGTGGTGTTCGGGCAGTGTAGGGGGTCGTGCAGGGGTGGTGTTTCAGGGTTTAGGGCAGTGGTGTTCGGGCAGTGTAGGGGGTCATGCTGGGGGTGGTGTTTCAGGGTTTGGAGCACTGCAGTGGTGTTCGAGCAGTAAAGGGGGTCATGCTGGGGGTGGTGTTTCAGGGTTTAGTGCAGTGCAGTGGTGTTCGGCAGTGTAGGGGGTCATGCTGGGGCTAGTGTTTCAGGGTTCAGGGCAGAGCAATGGTGCTCAGGCAGTGTAGGGGGTTGTGCTGAGGGTGATGTTTCAGGGTTTAGGGCAGTGCAGTGGTGTTAGGGCAGTGTAGGGGGTCATGCTGGGGGTGGTGTTTCAGGGTTTAGGGCAGTGCAGTGGTGTTCCGGCAGTGTAGGGGGTCGTGCAGGGGGTGGTGTTTCAGTGTTTAGTGCAGTGGTGTTCGGGCAGTGTAGGGGGTCGTGCTGGGGTGGTGTTTCAGGGTTTAGGGCAGTGCAGTGGTGTTCGGGCAGTGTAGGGTGTCGTGCTGAGGGGTGGTGTTTCAGGGTTTAGGGCAGTGCAGTAGTGTTTGGGCAGTGTAGGGGGTCGTGCAGGGGGTGGTGTTTCAGGGTTTAGGGCAGTGCAGTGGTGTTCGGCCAGTGTAGGTAGTCTTGCTGGGGGTGGTGTTTCAGGGTTTAGGGCAGTGCAGTAGTTTTCGGGCAGTGTAGGCGGTCATGCTGGGGCTGGTGTTTCAGGGTTTAGGGCAGTGCAGTGGTGTTCGGGCAGTGTACGGTGTTGTGCTGGGGCTGGTGTTTCAGGGTTTAGGGCAGTGCAGTGGTGTGCGGGCAGTGTACGGGGTCTTGCTGGGGGTGGTGTTTCAGGGTTTAGGGCAGTGCAGTGGTGTTCGGGCAGTGTAGGGGGTCTTGCTCTGGGTGGTGTTTCAGGGTTTAGGGCAGTGGTGTTCGGGCAGTGTAGGGGGTCTTGCTGGGGGTGATGTTTCAGGGTTTAGGGCAGTGCAGTGGTGTTCGGGCAGTGTAGGGGGTCTTGCTGGGGGTAGTGTTTCAGGGTTTAGGGCGGTGCAGTGGTGTTCGTGCAGTGTAGGGGGTCGTGCTGGGGGTGGTGTTTCAGGGTTTAGGGCAGTGCAGTAGTGTTCGGGCAGTGTAGGGGGTCGTGCAGGGGGTGGTGTTTCAGGGTTTAGGGCAGTGCAGTGGTGTTCTGGCAGTGTAGGGGGTCGTGCTGGGGGTGGGGTTTCAGGGTTTAGGGCAGTACAGTGGTGTTCGGGCAGTGTAGGGGGTCGTGCAGGGGGTGGTGTTTCAGGGTTTAGGGCAGTGCAGTGGTGTTCGGGCAGTGTAGGGGGTCGTGCTGGGGCTGGTGTTTCAGGGTTTAGGGCAGTGCAGTGGTGTTCGGGCAGTGTAGGAGGTCTTGCTGGGGGTGGTGTTTCAGGGTTTAGGGCAGTGGTGTTCGGGCAGTGTAGGGGGTCTTGCTGGGGGTGATGTTTCAGGGTTTAGGGCAGTGCAGTGGTGTTCAGGCAGTGTAGGGGTCTTGCTGGGGGTAGTGTTTCAGGGTTTAGGGCAGTGCAGTGGTGTTTGGGCAGTATAGGGGGTCGTGCTGGGGATGGTGTTTCTGGGTTTAGGGCAGTGCAGTAGTGTTCGAGCAGTGTAGGGGGTTGTGCAGGGGGTGGTGTTTCAGGGTTTAGGGCAGTGCAGTGGTGTTCGGGCAGTGTAGGGGGTCGCGCTGGGGGTGGTGTTTCAGGGTTTAGGCAGTGCAGTGATGTTCGGGCAGTGTAGGGGGTCATGCACGGGGTGGTGTTTCAGGGTTTAGGGCAGTGCAGTGTTGTTCGGGCAGTGTAGGGTGTTGTGCTGGGGCTGGTGTTTCAGGGTTCAAGGCAGTGCAGTGGTGTTCAGGCAGTGTAGGGGGTCGTGCTGAGGCTGGTGTTTTACGGTTTAGGGCAGTGCAGTGGTGTTCGGGCAGTGTAGGGGGTCGTGCTGGGGCTGGTGTTTCAGGGTTTAGGGCAGTGCAATGGTGTTCGGGCAGTGTAGGCGGTCGTGCTGGGGCTGGTGTTTCAGGGTTTAGGGCAGTGCAGTGGTGTTCGGGCAGTGTAGGGGGTCGTGCTGGGGCTGGTGTTTCAGGGTTTAGGGCAGTGCAGTGGTGCTCGGGCAGTGTAGGGGGTCGTGCTGGGGGTGATGTTTCAGGGTTTAGGGTAGTGCAGTGGTGTTCGGGCAGTGTAGGGGGTCGTGCAGGGGCTGGTGTTTCAAGGTTTAGGGCAGTGCAGTGGTGTTCGGGCAGTGTAGGGGGTCGTGCTGGGGCTGGTGTTTCAGGGTTTTGGGCAGAGCAGTGGTGTTCGGGCAGTATAGGGGGTCATGCTGGGGGTAGTGTTTCAGGGTTTAGGGCAGTGCAGTGGTGTTTGGGCAGCGTAGGGGGTCGTGCTGGGGGTGGGGTTTCAGGGTTTAGGTCAGTGGTGTTCGGGCAGTGTAGGGGGTCTTGCTGGGGGTGATGTTTCAGGGTTTAGGGCAGTGCAGTGGTGTTCGGGCAGTGTAGGGGGTCATGCTGGGGGTGGTGTTTCAGGGTTTAGGGCAGTGCAGTGGTGTTCGGGCAGTGTAGGGGGTCGTGAAGGGGGTGGTGTTTCAGGGTTTAGGGCAGTGCAGTGGTGTTCGGGCAGTGTAGGGGGTCATGCTAGGGGTGGTGTTTCAGGGTTTAGGGCAGTGCAGTGGTGTTCGGGCAGTGTAGGGGGTCATGCAGGGGCTGGTGTTTCAGGGTTTAGGGCAGTGCAGTGGTGTTCGGGCAGTGTAGGGGTCGTGGTAGGGGTAGTGTTTTAGGGTTTAGGGTAGTGCAGTGGTGCTTGTGTAGTGTAGGGGTCGTGCTGGGGGTAGTGTTTTAGGGTTTAGGGTAGTGCAGTGGTGTTTGTGTAGTGTAGGGGGTCATGTTTTAGGGCAGTGCAGTGGTGTTTGGGTAGTGTAGGGGGTCGTGCTGGGGGTAGTGTTTTAGGATTTAGGTTAGTGCAGTGGTGTTTGGGTAGTGTAGGGGGTCATGCTGGGGGTAGTGTTTTAGGTTTAGGGTAGTGCAGTGGTGCTTGTGTAGTGTAGGGGTCGTGCTGGGGGTAGTGTTTTAGGGTTTAGGTAGTGCAGTGGTGTTTGTGTAGTGTAGGGGGTCATGTTTTAGGGTAGTGCAGTGGTGTTTGGGTAGTGTAGGGGGTCGTGCTGGGGGTAGTGTTTTAGGGTTTAGGATAGTGCAGTGGTGCTTGTGTAGTGTAGGGGGTCGTGCTGGGGGTAGTGTTTTAGGGTTTAAGATGGTGCAGTGGTGTTTTTGTAGTGTAGGGGGTCATGTTTTAAGATGCAATGCTCTAATACCTGACCAGTCTGCACTACATAAAACTGCAAAAAACTAAAAATAAAAAGTGTTTTGCACACTTTTGTCATTGGGCTATATGTGGGCTACATCTGGGTAATATTTGTGCTACATTTGGGCTCTTTTTCACTGGTGGCCATCTTGGAAGACTTCTTTGTTATGAAGTTTCCTAATTTCTTCATTTACTGCAGTCTCCTCAGTAGGAAATGCTTTCAGTTTTTTACTTTGATTCCATCAAGAAGGCATTCAGATGTGTCTCACATCTGCCATAAATTCAGAATGTTAGCACTCTAGTTGCTCATTAGATCACTGGAGTAAAGCTCCTGCTCACCAGGGAGTTAACTGGTAGTCTGCTGCTGGTATTGAAAGTGATTGTTTCAGTCTGCATGTCAGAATTTTCTATTGAAATAGAAGAGGATTTGAGATCTCACTTAAAACATGCCCTAATTTTTCTTTCTGCAGCACTAACCATAATTTCTATTTCAAAAAGAACCCCTCATTTTGTTCCTTTTTAAATTAAATGTTTTAAGTGTTACCGGTTTATTCCAATCAAGATGGCTTCAGGTGTGCCATACTTTTGTCATAAGTAAGGCTGTTAGCGCTCTAGTTGTTCTTTAGAACACTCTGGGAAGCTGCAGTAGAACACAAAGGCATCAACTGGCAGGCTGCTCCTGTTGAAATATAACAGGAAGATATTTGAGATCACACTTGAAATATGTCCTAATTTTTCTTTCTACAGCACTAACCATAATTTCTATGACAAAATGAACCCCATCATTTTGTTCCTTTTTAAATTAAATGTTTTAAGTGTTACCAGTTTATTCCAATCAAGATGGCTTCAGGTGTGCCATACTTTTGTCATAAGTAAGGCTGTTAGCACTCTAGTTGTTCTTTAGAACACTCTAGGAAGCTGCAGTAGAACACAAAGGAATCAACTGACAGTCTCTGCCCTTGTTGGATGTACATATTTTACTGAGAATGTCAGACTTCATTCTCACATGAGTGAGAAAGATAATGTGAATTTACAGAAAATATGCTCTCATTTTAGCTTCTGGAGCACCTTCCAAACCTCCATGGGACAAGCATGAGAAAATAGTGTTCTCTCAAACATGATTCATGATATCCCAGCAGAAGGTTTTTCACATGGTAAAATCACCTTAGAATACTCCACAATTCCTAAAATTAGTATGGTACCATCAACAAATAAATTCTAATGTAACTAAAGCCTGTTATCACCCTTTATAGTTCTCCTTTGGTGACCCTCAAAATCTTCTATTCACTACAATGCATTTCAATGAGGTACTATCATTTATATTGGTCCCAAGATGGCTGCCAGCAATTCCAGGATGAAGTGCTGACAGCCAATCAGATCTCACGATGACATGTGTGGTTAGGCTCCGCCCAGATATATATGTGACTTTACTTTTGATTTTCTCAGGAACTACTGAACGGATTTACACCATTTAAGCAAAAGGCACGACACTGAACCAAGGGCTACCTCTTTGCCAAATTTGGTGTAATTCCGTTCAGCAGTTCGGGCTGTAGCTGCGACTAAAGGTTCCTATGGAAAAATGAATGGGGAAAACGCGTTTTGGGACCCCTTTTTCTCGGCCCCCGCTTGACGTATCACCCCGAGACTTTCAGGATAGGAGCGGACCGGAGCGCCCCAACAAGTTGGAAACTTTCGCAAAGATTCGTCAACCAGCGCCAACGTTATTTCAAATAGAATGTCGCGGATTTCCTATGGATAATAGGTTTTAACTATAACTATCTACTGGCGACCGCCAGTAGCCAGTATATAATATATATATATATATATATATATATATATATATATATATATAGTAAAGGTAAAAAGCACAACAATATTAACATGAGGTACATAAATGGTACATAGGGATATATATATATAGTAATGGCAAAATGCAAATGGTATACAGTGGGACATTGAACAAAATAGCAGCACATACCGGGGTTACATAAAGTGCCAAGAAAAATACACAGCAACAATTGTATAAAGGAAGAGTCTGAAAGACAGTAGGATACATGAGTGTAGAGAGATCTGAGGTAGATATGATAGGGAGTTGCCAGGTAAGGGAGAGCAGATGCCTAGATTTGCCAGAGGAAGTGAAGGCACATGGCATTTTAGCACTAATGTTCAAGGCAACTTGGCGCTTTACAGAGTAGGAGCGATATCAGTAACACGAGGTACATAGACAAAAAAATAAATGAATAAAAATATATAGTATAGCATGGATAGTGGGATATGAGGCCAGAATAGCAACTGTACCCAAGTTTCATAAAAGTGTAAAAAGCCCTACAAATCAACAGTAAATTAAAGAAGAGTACGATCAACAGTATACATAAAAGAACCAAGGTAGTTAAGGAGTGGGGTGCAGGGTGGGGAGACTAGGGGCACAGTTCTCCCCAGGGTAGTGATGCATAGAATAACAAAGGGGGTGAGGTGATATATAGGTCCAAGATTTGAGCATGTTACAGAATGACAAGAGGCAGTGGACAAAATAGCCGGCGGGGTCAAATGGGGAGCATGGGTAAGGCCAAGTCTTCAGTGACAGAGAAATTAGTTTGATAGTCAATTTTTTTTTACTTCTGTCTTGAAGAAGGATGTAGATGGGCTACATCTGATCTCAGTGGGGAGAGCATTCCAAATATTAAGGGCCATTCCAGAGAAGGAACAGTAGTAGGTTTTCTTTTCCTTGAATTTTTGTAGCTTGAGCTGTTCGGGTGGGAACAGATTCTCCATAAGTATGAGCTCCTTAGCTCATACTTATGGAGGATCTGTTCCCACCCGAAAGGATCAGTTTCTGGGACAGATAGGAAGGGGTGTTGTGGTGCAATGCATTGTGGGGCATGCAAGCAATTTTGAGATGCACCCTGGCCTCAAGTGGCAGCCAATTCAGAGCCCAAAGGTTAGGGGTAATGTGATCACTTTTGTTTAGATGCCGTGATGAGTGTGGCTGCTGAATTAAGAGTGGCCTTAAGAGTAACCCTGGGCAAAGCACTACGCTACGCTCGCGTAGTTTGCGAAGTTTGCGCTACTTCGCACAACGCGAATTGCACGTAGCACAGTGCAAACACGCGTAGCGTAGTGCAGCGGTCATTTTTGCTTGCTCGCGGTCCTCAACGTCAAGTTGGCGACCGCGAGCAAGCAAAATGACATCCCGGCGAGATTCTCAACGCGGAGAGGTCAGGTTTCTCATTGCGAGTGGTCGCGTATGCTCGCGACCGCTCGCGATGAGAAACTACCAGTCCGCGTTGAGAAAGCTGCCGCCGAGTAAAATCTACTCGAGCGGCAGTAAAAGACAGCTCGCACTGTGCAAGATGCCGTTTTCAATGATTGCACAGTGCGGACAAGCATCCGGCACTGTGCAATCATTGCGAACAGTGCACTACGCAGTTCGCGTAGTGCTACGCGTAGTTCGCGTAGTGCGAACTGCACTTTGCGTAGCTTCGCGTAGCGCTACTTCGCGAACTACGCCCAGGCTTACTTAAGAGTAGTAAGTGAGGTTTTCGGGAGGCCCACAAGGGTAGTGCTACCATAGTCCAGTTTGGGAAGTGCAAGTGCCTGAGTCGCAGTTATGTGGTCAGCCGCTGGAAGGAAAGGTTTTAGTTTCCTAAGGATAGCATCTGATGGTTGGCTCCTCTAGTGATGGCGCTAATATGTTTCTGATTGTAGAGGTCTTTGTTCAGGGTGGTACCTAGGGATTTGGCGGAGTCAACGATGTGTGGGGTGCAATTTAAGGCAGAAATATGGGGCATCCATTCTTAGACATTAGAGGTGGAGTTGGGTGGAACGATCAGTAAGAATTCAGTTTTAAGAGCATTGAGTTTGAGGTGATTGCGGGTCAGCCATTGTTGTGTTAATGTTAGGGTGTTAGTAAGGCTGAGGATGTCCTCAACTGAGGTTATTCTCATGTAGAGTTGGGTGTTGTCAGCATACATATGGTAGGAGATGTGGGAGCAATTGAAGATATCGGTTAGGGGCTCCATGTAGAGGTTGAACAATGTCAGGAAGAGGATAGAGCCCTGGGGGACACCCAGTGATAGTGGGGCTTGCTCGGATAAAGTGTGATTCATTAGGAAGTTCTGTGACCTGTTGTGTAAAAAGGAGGAGAACCATTTTAGCATCATGCCGGGGAGGCCCATCCTCTATTATTGAATGTTGAGCAGGGTAGCATGGTTGATGTAGTCAAAGGCTGCTGACAGATCCAATAGGATCAAGAGGCAAGATTAATTTCGGTCTAGCGAGCGTAGAGAATCGTCAACAATATGGACCATGGCTGTTTAGGGCTGTGACCCAAGCGGAAGCCAGATTGGCAAGGCTCGAGGAGTTGGAATTGTTCAATGTGATTGAGGAGATGTAAGTGCACACATTCTTCTAGGAGTTTGGTCAGAGTAGGGGTGGGTGGGTGGAGATGGGGCAGTAGTTCTTAGGGTCGGACAGGTCGGAGTTTTTTTTTTTTTAGGATAGGGGTAACCTGACTAATTTTGATAACCTCCATGATCCTTTTAACGAAAGAGTGATTACCCCCAGGGGGGTGATAGAACATGGGGAAAATTGACTTTGAAGGTTTTTCACTGCCAGGGCATGTAAAACATTAGACATATATAAGTTACCTTTTAAGTACCATCCACCCTTCCCTATGGGAACTTAGGGACTACATTATGGGTAGCTTGTGGGTATGTAAAAGGAAGATTGAGGCCTGGCAAAAGGTTTATTTTACCAAGTCAAAATGACAGTTTAAAACTGCACACCCCGGGAGGTGCCTGAGGCATCAAGATGGCGGTCACACTCTAAGAGTGCACCGGACCCCCTCCGTCATCTGCCTCTTATCCGCCCGTTTGCAGCTGCCATCAGATCCTCCAACCTGCCCGCGGAGGTTCCCTATCCCACCAGCATTGCTCCGATCTCTGTTGCTGTTAGATCTGAGCTCCTGCCGCCTTGTCCGACCTCCTTCCTCCCGAGGCCTCGAGACCGCAAAATGGAGGCCTCCATTGCGTCCCGTCTCTGGGCCTGATGTCCCTGCCCTGACGGTCCGCTGCCTGGCTCCACCTCGCTGCTGTGGGATAGCGGACGTGCCTGGCCTGGGCCCGCTTGCTCCACCCCACCTGCGACTCACCCTGGTGTTGCGCCTCCACGTCGACATCTGCCTGCGGCGCGTCGGCGCCCGAGACCGCGGTTGAGGGCTCGCTCCTCGTACTGATAGATCCGGAGAGAGACAGGGAGCGGACGTGGCCCGACCGCACTGGTGACTTCCTCCTGTCTCCAACGGAGGGCTGAGTGCCTGCCTGCTGTCCTCCGCAGGGGCTTGGCCCCGGACCTGTGCGAGAACACCCGCCCAGTGAGTGAGGCTCTACCAGGCTCGGCTACCATTGTCGGGTAGCGGCGCGAGGGGTTGTGCGTCAGCCCCCTCTCCCCCTCGCTGAGTCTGTGTCCTCCACCCTGTTTCCAGACAACCCATCCTCTGCAGCTGGGGGAGAGGGGTCGCCCTGGCCCTCCGGACGCTGCGTCCCACCTACCAGTGGTGGGGCGATGGACTCTGCCCTCGGTGCGGCCCTTTTCATCTCCGGAGGCCCCCCTCTCATTGGTAACTTGCTGGCGCACCCCTACTTCTGGAAGGACACCGAGCCCGGCCCTATCTGGGCCCCTTGCTCTTCATAGGCCGCAACAGTGCTGCGGCCCCACCCCGGCTCCCAAGCTTCATTGGCTTCCAAGGACAGCAGGAACCCCCGTGGCCTCCATCTGCGGGCTACCGGTGAGTGGGGTTGGAATTGGGGATCGGCTACCGTGTCGGGTGGCGGTGCGGAGGGACAGTGTTGGCGCTCCCGCCCCCCCTCTCCCGCCCTCATTGACCTACCCTTCCTCCCCCCTACACCACGCATCCTGTCTGGGGGTGTCTCACTGCTTGTGTAGACCTGTGGGCACGAGGTGGACCTACCTGGCCGCTCCTGCCGCGTGCCGGCCCCCTGCCAACGCTGAGATCCGCATGGAGCTGAGGTCTGGCCCTGCGGCCTCACCCCCCCATGTCCAGGGATGCCCTCCTTTCCTTCCTTTGGCCTCCTACACTAACTGGCGAACTTCTCCGGCTAAGGGGACGATCTCGGCCGTCAGTGTCGGGCGGCACAGGGCCCTGATATCGGCCTCCTCTCTCACTGCCCACCCGCTTGGGCCTTGTCCCTGCCCCACCCTGGTGTTTGGAGCCCGCCGCCCGCCTTCGGCCGCGACCGTCGAGCGGCGCCGGACCCCTGCGCGCTGCAGGTTCGAGGTGGCGGACTGGATCCTGGCTGACTGCGCTGGGGAGCGGCGAACCGGCTCCCCTGGCCCCGCCCATCGATCCATTGCCACCCATCTTGAGATGGGGGTGGGGCCTCCTTACTATCGACCGTCACATCGGGCGGGAGTGTAAAAGAGAGGTCCCCGGATTCGTGCTGGTTGGTCCCTGGAGTTCAGGGGGACCTGGGAGGAGCGGCCTCAACGCCCAGGCCCGAGTATTGACGGCTTGGGTGTTGGCCCCCTCCCTGCCTGGGACTGCTGACCGCCCCCCCGCCCGATTGGCGTCAGGGCCTGTGTCCACGGTTGCGATGGGCAGGGACCGTGCCCCGAAGACATCTGCTCCACAGACCCAAACCTAAATGGACCAGTACACCACCAATCACCAGTGACCCCGGAGGGGGGGCATCGAATACCCCTGCCCCTGCTGGGGGGGACCTATCCACTATCCTCCAAGCAATCGGCGTCTCTCAGGCTTCGGTGGAGAACAAGATTGGCGAGGTGAGGGTGGACATGGCCCTTATTCGCCAGGACCTGTGTAACGCCACAGCCCGGATCTCGGAGGCAGAATCACGTATCTCCACAGCCGAGGATGATATAGGCCAATTGAAGACCCAGGTGGCCCGGCTCCAGACTCAGACCTCAGAACTCCACCGACGGGCCCAGGACGCCGAAAACAGGTCAAGAAGGAATAACCTGCGCCTCATAGGCTTTCCCGAGGGGGCTGAACAAGGCCGAGCGGACACATTTGTGGAGACCTGGGTGAGATCCTGGATACCTAAGGAGGCCCTCTCTCCATGGTTTGCGGTCGAGCGCGCCCACCACTCCCTGGCTCCCCGCCCATCATCATGAGGGTCCTCAATTTCCGTGACAGAGACGCTATCCTTAGGGCGGCGAGGACGCAAGGCCCCGTGATTTACCAAAACAGCACGATTATGCTCTTCCCGGACTATACCAGAGAGGTGCAGGCCCAACGACGAACATATGACGATGTCAAACAGAAGCTCCGTAATCTGGGTCTTCGCTACGGTCTCCTCTTTCCGGCCCGGCTCAGAGTCGTTTTCCAGGACAAGACACTTTTTTGACACCCCTCAAGCGGCCTAGACTTGGCTCACAGAGGAGCGCCCTCTCCGGACTCGTCCCACCTTCCCCCCTGATTGGCGGGAGGCTACGCAACCCCAGCCACCCCTTCCCAAGCCACAGCGGCGCCATACTCGGTCCCGCAAGAAGGGTGACCGGCACAACGGGCATCACGATCGCCGGATGCAGTGTCCCAATTGCTCATTACCTCTGAACTGCATCAGGTCTCTGGGACTCACAGCCTGACCGGTTCTCTGCTCTATCTGAGCCGGGTCCCTGACCCCTCCGAGACACTGCGCCCTGCCATATCTGACTCTGACTTGTCTGGGAGTCCCGCACTTCGGGGATCTGGGGAGGATGACGGAGTCTGACCATGAAGCCCCGGGGATCTGGGACCACAAATTGTTTCTTAAGTTCTACTGCGGCTGTTAACAATAGATTATCCGTCTACGTGGAGGGGTCCATCATCGCCACGAATATGCCCTGCTAATCGTTTTAGCTTAGTACTCAGACTGTTTCTCATTATTGTTATTATTGTTTTTTGTTAATTTTTTCCTTTTCAGGGCGACAGATGCTTCATTTTCAGAAGTGTAGGGTGGGGGTTGCTGGGGGAATGGGGGTGGGAGGACCGTTGTCTTCTGATTGTTTATTGTTTTTGGCCTCGTTCGGGCCACTGTTTTTCGTTTTTCATGGCAGCTCATTGCACACATACGCCACTATCGATGACAAGAGACCTACTGCACTACACGTGCCCTATCCTTACACCCAGACTCTGAGATGTCACCTTCCCTGGGACCCGGGACCCTTTGCACTAGTCCACCCATACGCCACCAAGTCACACGATGTCACCCCTTAATAGACCCCTCCACATTCTGTCGTGGAATGCCAATGGCTTATTAGACCATATAAAACGAACCGCAGTTCTTCGCAGTGCCCAACGCCAGGCGCCCGATATTCTCTTCTTACAATTCTCTTCTTACAAGAAACGCACCTCCTGGGAACTCACTGCAGCTTCCTCGCCCGACATGGGTTTGATAGGGTCTGGCATTCTGGTTTCGCACATGGCTCCTGGGGAGTGGCCATACTGATCCGTAGAGGTCTCCCCTTCAATCTGGTACAGGTAGAGACTGATACGCAGGGGCGATACATGGCCTTAACTGGTAGGCTCGAGGGTCATCTTCTCAATCTCCTTTGTGCATACATTCCTCCCGCTACAATGCTCTCTGCCCTCCGACGCCTCACACTGTTAATTTTGACTTTCCCTCAGGGTCTGACGGTCATTGGGGGCGACTTCAACGCTGTTATGCAGCCTTCTCACGACACAACAGGTATTCCCTCCACGTCCCGCCTTGCCTCTGCTAAGCGCCTTTCTGATCGGTCCTCTGCCCTGGGTCTCTGCGATGCTTGGAGGGTCTGGAACCCCTGCCGAGAGCAGTACACTCACACCTCAGCGGCTCACCATATCCACTCCCGTATTGATTTGATCCTGTTGTCAGTTGGTGTCTGGGGTTACTATCCTTCCCCGAGGCATCTCCGATCACTTCCCTGTCTCCCTCCGACTGGGGCGTGCCCCCGATGGAGTGCGCACGATTTGGCGGATGAACGCATGGTTCTTACAAGATGCGGAGTTCGTTGAATCCCTCAGGCAGGAGCTGAAGCACTACTTATTGATCAACAAGGGATCGGTTCCCTCCCCGGGCACACTGTGGGAGGCAGGCAAGGCTACTATGCGGGGCGTGGCTAGAGGCTTGGTCCACGCAAAGCGAACGACCCAGACCGCCCGCCTGATACAGCTAGAGGCCCAAGCCGCACAATTGGAATCATCCCAAGCCTCTGCAGACAGTGCTCGCTCCGCACGACAACTCACGTTGCTCCGTGAGGAGATCTGTCAGATCTCCCTAGAATCAGCTAAAATGTTATGGCGTTCCTCGGTGGGACGTGTATACGGCTGGGGAGACAAAAACGGGAAACGACTCCATAATCTGGTTTCATATCCCAAAGCCAACCGCATAATCCCTGAGATCTGCGACGCAGCCGGCACTCATCATTTTACCTCGCATGCCATTGCCCAAGCCTTCGCAGGCTATTATGCCCAACTTTACGCGGTCCGGCCTCCCGAGACCTCCCTGGCCGACCTGTTGACAGACGCTGTGTTTCAGTTACCCCATCTCACCCAGGCTGTCTCGGAGACTCTGGACCTCCCCCTTACCCCGGAGGAGATAAACAGGGCCATTTCACACTTCCATTCTGGCAAGACACCAGGGCCGGACGGATATCCCCAGGAATACTATGCGGCCTATCGCTACTTGCTAGTTCCTCACTTAGTCGATCTTTTCCAACATGTGGTGGAAACGGGGTCCTTCCCCCCAGAGACCGACGTGGCCACTATCGTGGTTATTCCTAAGACACAGCCGCCCTCCCTCTCCTGCGCGGACTACCGCCCCATTTCCCTCATCAATACCGAGGTGAAAATCTTTGCCACTGCCTTGGCCCAACGCCTCCGCCCCCTCCTGCATGATTTGGTACATCCAGACCAATGTGGTTTTATGCCTGCCCGAGGTACCCGGCACTGCATACGCCGCCTTCACCTCACCCTCGCACACCGCCACCAGCTCACCCCGTACTTGGCCCTGCTTTTTATCGACTTTGAAAAGGCCTTTGACACGGTCGACTGGAGTTACCTGGAGGACGTGCTAGACGCGATGGGATTTGGCCTCCCATTTAGGCGTTTTATCCGTGTTCTGTTTTCTAGCCCTAAAGCACGGGTCCTGACCAATGGCGCGCTCTCTGAGGCGTTTTCCATACAGAGGGGCACCCGCCAGGGCTGTCCCCTCTCGCCACTCCTATTTGCGCTGGCAATGGAGCCTCTGGCCTCCCTCGTACGTAATGATCCCCAAATCCGTGGATGGGCCTGGGACCCCCATCATGTAGACAAAGTCGCCCTTTATGCGGATGATGTCCTCCTGTTCTTAGCGGACCCCGAGGACTCTGGCCCACGGTGCTTAGAAGTCCTTTACGCCTTTGAGCGAGTCTCCGGTCTGCGGCTCAACCCGGCGAAATCCACTCTGCTTCCCCTCCACCCATCAATAGCCTGTTTCGACTGGCAGACAACTATTCCCTTGCGTAGACAGTCATTCAAATACTTAGGAGTTTGGGTAACCCTGCTCCCGGAGCTTGAATGGGCCCTCAACCTTACACCCCTGGTTAACAAGGCCAAGGCAGACCTCAAACGCTGGCAGTCCCTTCCTCTCAATCCCCTTGGCAGAAGTGCGCTCTTTAAAATGATGATTCTCCCCCGCTTCCTGTATATTCTTCAAAACATAACTTTCCATCTCCCAGGGAGCTGGTTCCACGAGATAGATGGTCTGCTCACCCGGTTTTTATGGAAGGGCGGGAGGCCGCGTATGGCCCTGGCTCATTGTGGGATACCTCCTTATGACGGTGGCATGGGTGTGACCAACCTTCACCTTTATTAGTTGGCCACGAGACTTATTGTTGTTCATGACTGGTTCGCCGGCGGCTGGTCCGACCTGGTGTACCAGGTTGAGCTCCGGACTATGGATTTTCCACAGCTCCAGGCCTACTTGTATGGGGCCCCCATACCACAAGTCCTCCCCCCTATCACTAGGGCAGTCCTACTGGCTTGGTGCACTGCCCTGCGCCATACGAGATGGGATGGGAAGCTTACCCAACTCACACCCCTGTGGCAGGGTGCCTGGCTGCGTGAGACTTTGACTCTCCGGGACTTTCGTCAATGGGACCGCATTGGGATCTCGCTTCTTGGGGACGTCTGGGTTGGGGACCATATCAGGGCCTTCGCGGATTTGCAGCAGCGCTACTCCCTCCACGCCTCCCAGTTTTACAAATATCTGCAGCTACGCCATGCCCTCAATGCGCACATTTCATCACCCACCTCCCTTCACGAATTCAGTCCCCTCGAGGCCCAAGTTATAATGGGGAATCTAGGTAGAGGAGGGGTGTCACGGATCTACCGTTCCCTTGTGAACAATGGCCCCGCGACCCTAGACCCACTGCGCGCCCGCTGGGAGGGTTGGCTGGGCCCCTTGGAGGATGCAGACTGGCGGTACGCTCTCATGGCTCCCAAGACATTGAAGACCTCCTCCAAACTGCGCCTAATCCAACTCTACTATTTGCATATGGCATATCTAACTCCTGCGCGTTTGTACAGAGCTCGACTGCGGCCCTCCCCGACTTGCGCACGATGCGACCATGCCATGCTCACAGATACCGTTATGCTTTGGCATTCTCACAACATTAAACAGCATGCAACAGTGAATATTTTCAATAAGAGTCTTTTTTCTACCTTAAACTAAGTAGCTAGAAACTAGAGATGACCCAGCAGCAAAGTTCCATGCAGATCCTCCGAGCTCAAAGCCACAGCTCCAGGAGCTTCTCATGGGTGGACCATTGCATGACTGTGCCTTCTTGACAGTGCCAACTCTCCTGGGGCAGCACACACCAAGTATGTAAATGTTTTGCCCCTGCCACTGTGCATTATGGGGCAGGTTACTGCCTCCTCAACCCATCTCGCACAATAATGTGGGCAGTCAGTTTGGAAATGATTGGCCTCTCACTTTCCGGCCTGGGTGGATGAAGGCAATGGAACAGGACTGTGGCTTTACTCCTCGTACTTGGGGGGGCCTCTCCCCCATAGGTGCATGGATATGTTGAGGATGTGCAGTGGTTCATCAAGGCTGGAAAACATTTAGGATCAGCGCTTCCTTATCTCTAGTTGAGGAGAAAAAAAGTCTCCCACTTGGTCGCTAACACTGGCTAGTCCCTCAGGGGGGACACAGCAGGCTATGGGCTCCATGGCGGGATAATCAGGAGACCTCTGAATGTGGTAAGGATGTTCTGGGCCTGGTGCCCTCAGGGAATGCTGCACAAGAGGGTCCTACTATTTGTAATATTTCTGCAGCCCTGATAGCCTTTTTCCACAGGCCTTTATGCTTCTTGAGACGCACATACATATCAGGCTGCTAAAACTGTTGCAAAACATTGTGTATTGCACCACCAGATGCAATACAAACTATTTGTCTAATCCATTGAGGCAGGGAGTACACCAGCATGGATTCCTGATTTTCTTTTTTTATTCACCCATATCTGACTGTAATATATATTTTTTAATGATTTTCAATTACATTGCATTTTCACTCCTCTCTGTTTCTCTAAAATGGAACATTTCTGCACGACCTGCTACTACAATTCGGGCACATTGAGTAAGCTTTTCTGTGTGGTTTTTATTAGCCTGAGTTTGATCTGAGGTCTATAATAAGGAGACTCTCAGCTAAACCCAAACTGTAAAAACCCAAGCATCATCACAACCTCTTTCCTTATGCTTGCCACATCTTTCTTTCAAGCCACAGTCCCTACCAATGTCTTGTAATTGCTCTCTTCACTGTTTGAACAATTGTAAACTGTTAGAAAAGATTCATAAGTTTTGACCTTGAAACTGTGCATTTCTAATTTTCACCGATGTGTTTTTTATTCTATTCTTTTCCTTTTTAGCATCCTTGGTATGCGAGATCCTGTAGATGGACAAACTGGAGGTATATTGTTTGACATACACTACTATTTCATTGTTATGTATATATCTATTAGGCATCACCCAAACCCTTGTATCACTGGCAGTGCCATTTCAATGATATTTGCTGCAATAATGCACTTGATAAATATAGTAACCAAACGTGTTACAAAAATGAAAAGGTGGTATTTGAGGACATAACCTGTGGTTTGCTTTCTTGGAAATAATAGTATTTTGTTTGGGAGTTTAAGTTTCATTTTTCAAAATGAAAGCTAGTATTTTAGAGGAAAATGCGTGTATTTTCAAAGACAGATAGAATTATTTTGGGATAAAATTATGTAATTTCCAACATTTTGATTATATTTGTAGCTAGGTCTGAGAAAGCTAGGACTGATCTTGTTTCCTTGGTGCCAAAGTGCACTCGGAGCTACACTGCTATTTCATGATCTCATTGCTAAAGAGTTTTTTGACATTAATAATGCAATTTTTCTGAGGCATTAGCATTTAAGACTCATGTTAATATTAGCTGTCTGATCCTTTCTAACCGTAGTGGCAGCCCCGTTGAATGAGCCTATAAGCAGTAGCAGCTCCTGGAGGGAGTGGTGCGGGGCGGTGGAGTGGTGCGGGGCGGGGGAGGGGCAGGGTGGGGGGTAGTAAACTACGGCGTACGGCCGAACAGATTTAAGTAACTAACTAAATAAATAAAATGAATTACATTGGCGCGCTGCATCGCAAATGGCGATGCAGCGCGCGCAATGTAATTTGTTTTATTTGCAACGGAGTACCCTCCCCGCCAAACTATAAATCGAGCCTTTACTTTCTAAAAAAAACACCACTCTGGTGACGCTGGATGCAAATACCAACTTCGTACACTTTATCCCTTTTATAAAACTTCCATCAGACTCTGAGCTACCCACTGTGTTTTTAAAAGAACTGAGA
This sequence comes from Calotriton arnoldi, assembly GCA_963921515.1. Classification (NCBI taxonomy): domain Eukaryota; kingdom Metazoa; phylum Chordata; class Amphibia; order Caudata; family Salamandridae; genus Calotriton; species Calotriton arnoldi. Next base: position 2,997,960 of record CAWUFW010000866.1, read on the forward strand.
TGATTATATGGATTTCCAAAATCATAATCACATGTTGTGAAACACAATTTATGGTTAAATTCTAGAATGACCTGGTTCTCCATCTAGCAATAAATAACTTTCTCTGACTGAACACCAACATTATTAGTATCAATGGATTCCAGTGCAGATTTTGAACATAAAAACGTTCGTTTTTAAATATACATTTTTTTCACTTTAAAAAGTGGACACTGCAATTTCTGAGTTCTGCAATGTTAGCCTATGAAAGAAAGAACACGTTCTGCAAACAGGTACAGAACATCGACTTAGAGGACCAATCTTCAGGAGTTAAGGTGAGTGGTGGGTAAGGTCCAAGGCAGCACCAACAGTGGAATGAGGGTGGCCGGGTGCAAATCGGCATCGGGCGCCCAATGCGTTTCAAGTTAAGGTGAGTGGTGGGTAAGGTCCAAGGCAGCACCAACAGTGGAATGAGGGTGGCCGGGTGCAAATCGGCATCGGGCGCCCAATGCGTTTCAATAGGGGTCGGTCACTGTAAAAAGAGGCTGCAGGCTCTGGCTAGGAAGCCAGTTGGGCTGAACCAGCAAGTGGGCTCAGGCATTGCGATGCCCAGGGATAATGGGACACCTTTGGTTCTCTTCTTCAAAAGCCAAAGGGAGATGGGTGTAGGGGATTCCTTATGAGTCGAGTTTTTCCTTACCGGAGCAGTGGCAGTTGAGAGGGCCTGCTTGCAGAGGCTGCAGGCAATGTTGGGGAGTCTAGGAGGGATGACACCACAATGGACTCGAGCTCTGGGGGGCTGGGGAACCTTGTTGGCATCACTGGCCCACTTCAACTCATGTGCAGTGGTGACTTCGGGTGTCAGGTTTTGGCAGTTCCAGAGGCCTCAGAATCTCCTCTTTTGGAGTTTCTTCAGAACAGGTCCACTGTTTACAGGAGGTGTTAAGTCTTTTTCATAGGCAGGGTCCTCCCAGGTTTCTGGAGTCAACAGCTGCAGGACGAGTCGGCTTTGGCGCAGTTTTCAACGAGGGATGGGGCTGGCACCAGGTCAAGGGGTTCTTCTCTCCTCTCTGCTTTTGTGGCTCTTCTGTATCCTCTCTCTACTTAGGCCATCAGGATCTGCTTCCTATGTGTCAGGGAATCCCCTAAATACTGAATTTAGGGGCGTTAGGGTAGTGTAGGGTAATAGTCAATAGGCTACTGACCCTTGGGGCCACTATGCCCCCTATATGACCACTGCCTGTGGGAAATGGGCATAACCCTGTCCCAGAAGTCCTAAGTATGCTATCGCAAAGATGGCTACTTCTGAAAAATCGTGTCTGCCTCACAGTAGCCCATCTTAGGGGTGGTACTAGCATGGAGGTGGTACGCCTACCTGACTAGCTTATTTTCCCACCTGTCCAGGTGGCTCTGGACTGGGGGGTGGCTTCCCCTCCTGTGAGGGGAGCCAGATTTGCATTCCAAAGGCAGCAGCCCAAGGAGGCTAATCAGCCGGTCATCCTGTGGGAGGGAGTGTTACACCCGGTTCCCGGACAAGCTTTTGTTCTGGGTCTCCTCAGAGCAAAGGCTCTCACCCAGCGTCTTGGGTGGCAGGCTGGCAGAAACCAGTCAGCAAGGATACCAGAGGCTGATAGGTTTTCAGGGGGCACTTCTAAAGTGCCCTCTAGGTGCATGTATTGGTAAACCCAACACTGGCATCAGTGTGGGTTTACCAATATTAGATGTTTGATACCAAACATTCCTATTTTCATTGAAGCCATCACGTAGCTGGTGAACTCGTTTTCACCAGTGTCCAGCACATGTTCTAAAATGGCTTCCCTGGTCACTTGTACAGGCAGTAATGGAACTGACCAGCACAGGGGCATATCTGCTCATGCAGGTATGCCCTCACGTGTAGTACTAAGCACTCTGCCTTATGGCTATCAGGTGCAGGTATAGGGGTGACATAAAAATATCACATGCAGTGGTAGGGCACATGGCACTCAGGGATGTGTATCATGTTGTGTTTTCAATTTTGTCTGCACCAAGACACACACCCTGCAATTGCAGCTTTGCATGTGCTTGGTGAGGGGTTCCTTAGGGTGGCACAATTTGTGCTGCTGCCCTTAGGGACCCCCTTTAGTACCTCAGGCCCTGGGTACCATTTACTAGGCACTTACAGTGGGTGCTAAAGGTTTTGCCAATTAGGTAAACGATTGACCATTTTTAGGGAAAGAACACTGGCACTGGGAACCTGGTAAGCAGAAACCCAGTACACTTCGGTCAAATTTGCATCAAATACCAGGGTAAAAGTGGGGAGCTACTGCAACAAAAACCCAGTTTCCTACAACATGCAAACTAGGCAAGTAATAGGAACAAATTTCAGGGAATCGTGGTGTGACCTCCCTAAATAGATAAGGCACAAATAAGTGCCTTATTCACATTAGAGGTAATTTAGAGGTATCCAAATTGTGAATGTTTTCTAGAGGAATACTGGCCAAAGAGTTTATCTAAAAAGGATCCAAACTCTAACCTACATAGGCGGTATGCTTCATCATCAGGCCTCTCCTCACTGCAGACCCATAGCGTGTATACACTGTGCTCTACCTGGAGCTCTTTGCAAAGGCTACATTTCAAACCATCTCATGAGTAAGGTAAACAGGGACTCTAGGAATAGAATAGAGTTACAAATGCCTAGAAGAAAGTGATTACGTTATTTTATTGGTGCTTCCCAGTCACATCAATGAAAACATAGCAATCAAGTGTCTTGTATAACTCAGATCCTTAGTGATAAAACAGACATGTTTCTGCCCTTAATAAGGCCTAGATGGGTCAGGGGCATTCATCAAGACAGGATCCTTCCCCCCTACTGCTAACTTATTTTATATGTCTATCTACATATAGATTTAGCTGTGGGTTTCATTCAGGAGGGAAAAGAAAAATAGAAATAGGAAAGGGGTTATGCTTTCTTGATGTATAATGGAGTAGACAATAGTCAAATGACCTAAAAGGAAACCAACAACAGTTAGTCAACAAGGTTTGTGTGAAACCCCATATGGCATATATAGGCACAGATTAACATAAATATAGAACATGTGTTTTTAAGTCCAGTATGAAGTAGTAGACAGGTCTTCTTGCTCTCTTTTTCTTTTTCTTCCTCTTTCTGTCTGCCTCTGTTTACTTCCTCTCCAACCCGTTCCTCTGCTCTCTGCTACTGGCACGGATCCATAAGCTCTCAGACCAGATGTTTAAGGAAGTTTTGGGAAGATCTCACACACTCTTCTTAAGTTTTGACACTAGCTAGTCCTAAGGTCTCAAACTGACAGACCTAATCTTAAAAACTTTCTTCCTTCCTGGTTTAAACATCACAACTGAAAACTAACGGTTTCCCCATTGTCCCATATGACCCCCCCGGAATAGCATCTTATATTCTGTGGTCTTTCTGATTAAAGAAATATAGAAGTTTGGAAAAATATTCCCTATATTCAAAACCCCCCTCCTCACTTTGCCTACATCATTTTCAAATGCTGCTTAATTGCATTCATCCAGGGAATTTAAATAAACATTCCTCCACACATTTCATGCAAGATTACATTCTCCTGGTGTCTACGCACCACCTACAAAAACAACAGTCTAGAAACAAAGAATTGCGGAAAAGAAAACATTGGAAAACCAGAAGAAGCAGAATTGTCTCTTGTATGAAAGCTGGCATTTTTGCATGGTCACCACAATTTGTTTCTATACTGGGCCTGAACTTCCTGGCCTTTTATGACTATGGGCACTTCCAGACTGCCGAATAGCTCCATGTGCATATGTTCTGGTCCCTAACTGTGGTAATAAATGGTTAACTCCAATTAGCAGAAGGCTAATGTAATATGGTGCACAAAGTGCAGAAGTGGCAAAGAAGTCAAGTCTTGGTGCAAGATGTAATAGGTGAGACATGTTCAGTATTGAAAAGACATTTCCCCCCAGACTCCCTTTTGTCCTTGGTCAGTAATTAGCTGTCACTGTGCATTATGTGTGAAATACGTTTCTGGAAAGAACAAAGGGCTTTGGCCAACCAGCAGAAATCTGTCAGGAAGGAGAGATAGGTTCATTACTGAGTACCTACAACTAATTTTCATGGAATGGGGGCAGGTAATGGGGGCAGCAGGTGGACAACACAAAGGGACAGCCAAGAAGTCACAGAGTAACACATCCATTTTGAGAGGATAACCGTCAACTCACCCTCTCTCCTCATGGACTACCGCAAGATCTATTCTGGCCCAAAACCTCTCCAATTGCTTTGTTGAACCCTTAAATGAAGAACTAAATTTGCATCAATATGCAGATGAAACTCATCTTTGCATCAAAATATCATTGGGAATGGATACCCATATCCCAGAGAAAGGACTAGAACACACAAACCACTGTTCAACTACCACCTCAACTCTTTTAATACTGAGTTGCTGCTCATCTCACCCACTCGGGCAAAAGACTGTCTCTCCAGTCCAGTATCAAACTACTCAGGGTGTTTCGCAGATTAGAAGATTATACCAAGGCCCGTATTGACCTGCACTAGAGGGGACCTTTAAAATAGTTAGTAAGTTAATACTGTGTTTTGGGTCAAGAAAAAAACTGCACAAAAGTTTAGGAAATGATGGTCCAAATCCCTTGTTTTTATCCTCAATAACATCCTTGACCTCCAAAGCTGTGCCAACAAAATGGCCCAAAGGCAAATGCGCACCATCAAAAATCTCAAATACATGGTACCAGATCATGAATTACAGACACAGGTACAGTCCGGAGCTCTAGCAAGAGTTCTCTATGGAATCTCCCTACTCCCTACACTTCCCAAAGACATACTAGCTCCCCTGAATGAAGTGCTAAATTTTCCTAACCTATTTCTAATTCCAAGGAATACGATCACTTCTCCCAATATCTTACATCTCCAAGCTTTCTTCCTATTGAAAACTGCTGCATTCTGAGAATAGCCTGCAATACGTGTACATCAGTAAATAACAACACTCCTGAATAATCAAAACACAAAAGCTCATGACTCTGAAAGGGCAAGGGGGCTCCAAAAGTAAGATAGGCCAAAACTCAAAATTCCAATATTTCAACAAATAAAATACTTTAAGTCCAGCATTCTCAGGAGTAGTGACCCAAGTATGGAATAGCATCCACAAGTGCTTAGATTGCCTCCTACCATCCACTGTGTCATAAAAGGAATTAAACAACTGCTACTAAATAAACAATTGAGAGTAATGCCCCAAAGTAATCGTCTCACAAGTAACACACTGGCTTTTCAAGCAAGCTTATTATAATACAGACACTAACATTTAGGAGGAAGAGGGCACACAGATGATTCCAACTACACTTATAGTCAATAGAATGCCCTTTAAGGGATTCCTTACCCTGTAATACACAGTGTCATGACATGATTAGGTGAGTATACAAGAGCAACTGTATAAAACAATTAACTATACATACCAGTTTCTAGCATGTTATGCAAATATATGATATATGACGTGGAAATTATAACTCTAGGTCAGTATGTTCCGTGTCACCTTGACATTAAACCATCTGTATACCTGATGTAATGTATCCTCTCCCCTGTTAATATTCATTACTCTCTTTCAGTATCTAAATCTCTCTGACGTCTAGAAGGACTGAGTCTAAGCTACACAAAACCATAAATAAATAAATAAGCATGTATTCACTAGAACCCTAGATCTTCATTATTTATTGGGATGCAGGTGTTTTTTTACAATTGTTATTGCTATATATGTGTCCTGACCAATTTATTGTTAATTATGAAGGTTCAAAGTTTATCTGCATCAACAGAAATAATAAATTTTTTATGCACCCACTTTATGAAGGCTTACATTCTAAAGTGTGCTGTTGCATTCACATGACAGTCCTTTATATTATGTCTTGCTTGGCTTTAGCTGTCTGTAGGCAACAAATATATTGTATCCAATATAGACTTAGAATGGGTGTTGTGTCTGCCACTTGCTTATAAATTGATGGGTCTCTTGTCTGCTTCCGTTTCATTTTCCTGATTCATTTGCCTTCCTCCCTATTATTGTTTTTTTCCTGCCCAAGGAGCATTTTTTCTCACCGTATTTGATTGGGTATGCTTTATACATCCAGTGCTCATGGCAGGATCTTGCATTGCAGTCCAGGAGGGACTATTTTGTCTTCCTCTCTCTATTTCCATTTCTTCCCTGCTCCCCATCCTTTCCAACCTCCTAGCTTCTTTTTTATTTAGCTCCCCCAGCATCCACTTAAGCTTGGTCCTCTAAAGGCTGCTAATACAGCAGGAAATCCCATCTTTGAATGTTTTTTTAACTATTCTAAGATGGAGGACCATGCATGTGCACACATTTCTGGCCATCTTGGAATGGTTTGTTTTAAATGTCATCAAAACGTATTCCAAGATCCCACTGTGTGCGCTCATGCTTGTGTGTGCATGGTAACCATCTTGAAATGCTTTTTCTTAAATGTTTTGAAAAGCTATTCCAAAATGACTGCTGTGCATGTGCGTGCACTTTGATCATCTTGGAATGATAAAGCATAAGAAGTGTTCCAAAACGGCTACATGTGTGTATGTTCACACCCAGACAGGCAGGAGGATAAAAGGCATTGGCAAAGCCAGTAGGTCTGTGCTCCAGTGTCACATGTGATACCCATTATCTTTGCAAATGCTTCAAATGTTTAGCCGTTTTTATAGTAATATATGGCCCATGTGTATGTTGCTGTCTACTTGTCATTCAATGAAAATCCTTCTGCCTTCAGCTGTATCTGCAGAAAAGAAGGTAAGGATAACAGGATTCATATCTACTAACACATTAAGGTCTTCAATATGAATGTCCTGGAATGGTATCCCTGTAGACCCTGGGAATGGATACCACTCGAGGCCATTCTAAGTGTTCTGGGGTATCTGAGTTTGCATACTCTAGCCTTGATAAATTTGTGCCTGAGGACACTGAACCCAGACATTAGATCCGAGCTTTGGGGCCTGTGAGAAGCTACTGCGACTGACCTGTGGCTGCTTTCTAACTTTAGATGAGAGCATCAATGTTTCCTCTAGCTCACCTGATCTGCATTCCACGTCCCCCAGCTTACACCACCCACAGAAAAGGAGCTAACTTGCAAGGCTAACATTTTAACCTATCCACCGGTGAAATTTTAATTTGTGTCCATAGCAACATAGAAAGATCCCTACAGTGGATGCAATGGTTCAATGAGACATTAGTTCAAGCTCAAAGCATTAAAAGTTTAGTAGATTATATTGTTTACTTTACATCGGCTCGAAGAAGGTAATGTGATATGGTTCCTGCTAATTAAGTAGGGCTGCGTTTCTGGAGAACTTAAACTTCAGAATATGAGGACTCAGTCCACACATCATCAGGAAGTGTTGGCCCAATTCCTAGCTAGCTCACAGTGCCCCATCTAAACCTCTAACCTTACCAGGGTACCATATGGTATCTGCAACCTCGAACATGACCACTCTTATTTCCCAAGGAAATCGTGGAACCAGATCTACCCTTTCGTTGTTACTTTTGCATGCTCAAGGGACACACAAGAAAGATACAAATCTGGCTTTTCAAACTTTTATTGAAACAATCGTATTCTTATATAGAAAGCATGAGCTGCAATTATTAGGAAAATGAAACAAAGCACTGTAACCAGCAATACAAGAATGGTGCAAAAGATAAACAGTTCAACCATTATAACATTACTATGTGATTATACTTATACTCCTATCTAATACTACCTATACTAATGAGAGCATAGTGGGGGTAACCTCTGCCTAACCCCCTGTACCCGAGATTGACATGCCAGGAAACCTGTCTGGATAGAATAGGTTATCATCCTTTGCAGGATAATTGTTAGAGTCAGCAGGGCTGCATCTCAGTCACAGTGCACAGCGTTCCAGGATAATCGCAGCAGAAGTACTCCTTAGAGCGGTCTCCAACCGGACAACCAAATACAAGGGCATCACATTCCATGTGCCTAGTCTTGGACATAGTCTACAAGCAACATGATAGCAATGCTTACTAAGAAATATGCTGCATGTAAAATAGCTTCTGATTACATTATCGTTTAAGCGTAAAACATGTAAAAAGTCACCACTAGAAAAAGATGTCAAGCTAAACGTGTAGCTAAAATAGAGACTTAACACAGGCCCTGTTGTACCTTACAAATGGAAGTACCCAATAGCAGAACTTAGAAGTTGAACATCTATTTAGACTAACCCTGGGCATAATACTTCGCTACGCTCACGGAACATGCAAAGTTTGTGCTACTACGCACTACGCAAATTGCACGTAGCAGAGTGAATAACTGTGCTAATTGACGTAGCGTAGCAGCAGTAAAATAAACACCTTCAAATGCTTTGATAAAGCAATTTTCTATGCTAAAAAGCATATAACCAATTCACAAAAATGAATTTTGACAATAAAATATCAAGCAATGAGAGAGGTGATGATTTTGGAGTCCCCCTAACCTAGGGGAGGACCAAGCAGATGCCTTGAACACAAAAAGCATATCATGTGAACGATTCAATGGTGGTCCCTTCCTCCTAGGACCACCCCAAGCACTGTTATGGGCAAAAATACAATCCCAACCAAAGGCCCTGCAAAGCATTATGGGACGAGATTAGCAGTGGGCAGTGAATATTATAGTTTCCAATATCAAAATAATTCTACAAAGAGCTGCAGTTCAACTAGTCGTTACTAGGTGTCCCTCACAAGTCAAATGCAAAAGCATTGAAATTATTAATACATCAAGCTGCAGTTCCACTAGTCGTTACAAGATGTCCTTCACGAGTCAAATGCAAAAGTATTGAAAACCTTTCATGAGGCTTTTGCATTTGACTCGTGAGGGACATCTAGTAACGACTAGTGGAACTGCAGCTCTTTGTAGAATTATTTTGATATTGGATACTATAATATTCACTGTCCACTGCTAATCTCGTCCCATAATGCTCTGCAGGGCCTTTGGTTGGGATTGTATTTTTGCCAATAACTGTGCTTGGGGTGGTCCTAAGAGGATGGGACCACCACTGAATGGTTCCAAAGATGTGTTTTTTGTTTTCAAGGCATCTGCTTGGTTTTCCCCCTAGGTTAGGGAGGATCCTAAAATCATCACCTCCTCACTGCTTGTTAATTTATCGTTTTCACTTTTGTGTAGTAACTATATGCATTTTTAGCATATAAAGACAGAGATATTTATTTTATCTTATCTTGCACTGTACAAGGTGCTTTTGGCAATTATTGTACAGTGCAGTCAACACACAGCTACGCAATGTGCATAGCTACGTGTAGTTAAAAATGTACTTCACGTAGCTACGTGAAGTGCTACTACGCAAACTACGCCCAGGCTTAATTTAGACATAAAGAGATGATGCTTGCATTATGCATATCAGTTTCAATTTCTCTAGGCTGTACTGACTTTTGCTTCAAGTCAGGTTCCATACCCACAATCGCCTGACCGCTTAAGCATATTAATTTGTACACATCATGAGTGAGTGTGACAGGTTGATTCCTCAAGCATGTATTGGCAATGCCCATCAGTCTTCAAGGAAGCACTAACTCACCTTGTGTTGAACTCCTTATTTCATTCTTGATTAGCAAGTCATTTTCATTGAAGTGCCTAGAGTTTGCATCATCTCCTCTACCTAAATCACCTAATGCCCTATTAGAAGTCAGGCAGTTTTAAGTGTGAAGACACTGGGTGTTCAGGGTTTATGATTTGGGATGGTACCTCCACAACTAAATCCAAATATTAAATATTAATCCACATGGAATGGGGACAAACATGCTGATACATTTTTCCAGGAAAATTCTGCACAGTATTTCCTTTTGCATGAGGATTAAGGCTCTTGTTTACCACCTTCCACATATTGTGAGAGAGGTCCTAGAGGGACCACCCGGTGACAAAATTATATATACATTTTTTATAAAGGGAAGGGGGTGTGTGGACCCCCTCCACGAGCCAAATACAGCCTCTGGGACCCCATACCCTGAGGCCTCATTTTGTAATTTTTTTTAAGGGGAAGGGGCATGCCTATTTCTATTCAGTGTCTTAGTACAGTCTCCGAGGGAGCGTACTACTGGGAAACTGTTTGCTCCCTGCCCACCACAGCACAGGCAAGGGAGACTGCTCTGTGTGTGCCTGGCGGGAGCAGAAAAACTTCCACCAGGCAAGCAGGGAATAGGTTCCATCACTGGCAGAATGAAAAACTGTTCCCGCAGGGAAGCAAACGAAATGCAGGATCCAGAAGTGTGCTGGCAGGGGAGCCCGTGGGCCCACAGGAGCCATAGGCCTCCCACTGCAGCCCCTATAGCAGCGTGGGAGAGGGCTCCCCATGCTGCCCTAAAACTGAAAAATAAATGAAGCACGGACATGATCTCACCAGTTTGCCTATAAGCCTCTGTGCACTGCCTATAGAAATGAAAAAACAAGTTAGCACGGGGTGGGCTCCTCGCACTGCCTATATTAAACAATAAAAAAACATGGTTGCGTGGGAGTGGGCTTCCCATGCTGCTATATTACATATAATTAAGAAAATGGCAGCACTGGAGTAAAGGGTATAGAAGTGAATATGAAATGAGAGGAGTAGCCGCTCATTTAATGTTCACTGCTTCTGCCGGGGGAGCGCCCCATAATGCCATGCCAGGGCTTTACATAGTTATTTTTGGTTGCCTGTGGTGCCCCAAAAATGGGCTTTGACACCACCTATCATGGTAATTAATGTTCTGGGGCGCTGCTGGAAGTGCAGCAGTCACCCAGCAACTAAAAAAAAGTTCATTGTTAGACCTGCCAGTCTTAGGGTGGTCTTCCCCCAAGTTTTTTGCCTTCCTCCTCCATTTTTGCTGATCTCGTTTCTGCTGGCCTTAGGACTCTGCATACTTTACCACTATTAACCAATACTAAAGTGTATTTGCTCACTCCTTAAAACATGGTAACATTAGCTTATCCCCAATTGACATATTTAATTTACTTGTAAGTCCTTAGTAAAGGGGCACTATATGTGCCCATGGCCTGTAAATTAAATGCACCAGTGGGCTTACAAGACTGATTGTGCCACCCACTTAAGTAGCCCTTTAACCATATCCCATACCTGCTAAAGCAGCATGTGTGTTCAGTTTTTAACTGCCATTTCGACCTGGCAAAATAAACCTTTGGCCAGGCCCAAACCTTCCTTTTAAATACGCATAAGATACCCCCAGGGTAGTCCCTGGACAGCCTAGAGGCAGGGTGCAGTGTATTTAAAAAGTAGAGCATGTAATGTTAAGTTTTATAAGTTCTGATGGTGAGCAAAATCTAAATTCATTTTTCACTACTGCAAGGCCTATCTCTCCCGTAGGATAACATTGGAGTTACCTTTTTACATTTAATAAACTGTAATTTCCAAATGGGAACAGGTAACCAGTGCATGTTTGGTGTCCTTGTAATTGTAATAAAAAATTATAACTTGTGGTGAAGTCTGATTTTATATTACAATTTTGAAAATGCCACTTTTAGAAAGTTGGTGTTTTCCTGCCTTAACCATGTAGTGCCTATAGCCTGTCCCTGGGTCACATGAGAGGGTGTAGTTGACAGTTGGGCTTTGTGTATTCCTCCCAGACATCCACACACTTAGGTGCATCTGGATGGGCCATCACTGGCAGGATGGGAGGGAGGAGAAGGTCACAGCCCCACTTGCACCTGAATCGGCTGTGTCTTGCCTCCACACAAAGGACTATAAATCCCCTGTACTTAATCTGGATTCAGGACATTGAAGGCAGGATGCCTGGGGACTTCAAAGGGAAACCTCTAGAAGCTTCTCCTCCCCTCAAAGGCACACCTGGATATAAATACTGGACCTCAGACACCAACTCTTCAGTACAGGAAGAAGGACTGCTGTGCTGTTGAAGGACTGCAACTCTGCTGGAATGCTGTCCTGCTGGACTGCTGCCCTGTTGGACTACTTCCTTGTGCTGTTGTCTTGTTGACGTGACGTGCAGCCCTTTGGCTTGGGTGAGAAGGACAGGACCTGCATCTCTAGAACCCAGAACCTCAGAGTGACTCAAGGGATAGTTGGCTGGCCTCCTGACTTGAGTCTGAGGGGCAGAAGGCTCCAGCAACTTTGACCCAGCATCTTGTCTCTGCCATCTGTGAGTCTACCCTGCCAAGTGGTGCCACCTTGGAGCCTTGTAAGTGCGTCTAAGGTGCTCTGCCAGCCTCTGTGGGTCCAACGGAACCAACGCACCTCCTCAGCTTAGCCACACAACCCCAAGTAGAACTGAAGCATTGCTGCTACTGCGTAGATTGGACCAGTCGCAGAGATATTTACATATCACTGCAGCCCGTCACTGCATCAGAACTGCCGCTACGCAATGCATCCTATGTGCAGGCCCTTGTATTCCTCTTCGATGGTAGCCTCGATGATAACATTGGACTTCACATTGCGGCCTCGCAGCTCCTCAAATCTGATGCTTTGCCCTGACTGTGCAGCACATCCTCGACTCCGGACTTTGCATCACAAGCCCTAGGAAACGGGATCCTCAATGACGATGCAGGGCCTTGCACCACAGACTACGCAGAACCTTGCACCTCAGCCTCCCTGCATCTCGGAATGGACGCATCTCTTCAGCTGCATGACGCATCTTTGACAGGTATTTTCGCTAGGCTTTGCAAACCAGGATTTAAGGTACTTCGTTCAGCGAGCCTAACTGGGTCCCTGCAGCCGGCCCGTGCTCTATCGCTGTCAGGTATATGTGTGTGTATGTGTGAGCACACACACGTGTATATTCACTGGAAAAAAAGTCAAAGGTTAAAGTGACATTATAGTTATGTATAGTAATATTATCTAACTTTACAAAAAAAAAAAAAGATGAAATTCACTGAAATAAATCCAAGGTTAGAATAACATTAGAGTTAGGTGAAAATATCAGTAATAACATCACATGTTAAATGCAAAAAACACTGAAATTCACCTGTTCTTGTTTACTGAGATGACTGTAACTTGCTCCCCACCATGTCCTGGTCATGACAGTACAGGATTTCAGATAGGTAATTAATGGCACAGGATCATGTAAATCATAAATTATCATTGACACACATAAGCTCCCTTAGGTGAACTAAAAAAGTCCTTCTACACACAGCCTTTGCCCTTTTCCCAACACTTTGTGGTACTTTATGGTTCTGGTACCTGGCTGCTCCAGTTGGAATAAAGTTCCAGCTGAGCTTTGTACCCTTAGCATGGCGCAGCTTTTTCTGAAAAAAATGACAACCAGGTTGTTCGGGCATGTCTAAGATGTAGTTGACTTTTGGTGCTCTTTTTTCTTAGCATCTGGATACTCCTAGGAGCAGTTGGGTGCTCTATAAAACCACTCATTCATTCATTCCTTCTTTCACAGAATGTAGTGTATTGTTCATAATACATCTTTGACAATAGACAAATAAAAGGGTATGACTCCCATTCTAGCGGTAAAAGAATAAGAAGCAATAAGCCATTTAGGAGTCAACTTATATTTTCTGGGAACAGTAACTGACAAACCTAATTTGTATCAGTTTCAGTAAATATTTATTATGTATTTGCCTCACTAACAGATCAGAATGCTGTAAAAGGGTGAGGGGTGTGTGAGAGGGGTGTGTGAGAGAGGTGTGTGTGTAGCAAAACTAACCCTGGGCGGTGAACTCCACTCCGCTCGTGGAGTTTTCCGCATTATGCGGAGTTCCGAAAAACTCCGCTCCGCAGAGCGGAGTTTTTTTCCTCGCTCGCGCTCGTCAACATCAAGTTGGCGAGTGCCAGCGAGGAAAACCCACTTCCCGGCGAGATTTTCCTCATTCGCGATCGTCAATGTCAAGTTGAGGAGCGCGAGCGTGGAAAATCACCCTCCCGGCCACATTTCTCAGTGTGGGCGGTCTGATTTCTCATTGCAAGTGGTCGCGTTGGCTCGCGACGGCTCACATTGAGAAACCGTTCGTTCGCGTTGAGAAAGCTGCCGCCCAAGAAAAAAATCTACTCAAGCGGCAGAAAGGAAGCAGCTCCTGCTTGCGCTGTGCATGGTGCCATTCGCGATGGTTGCACAGTGCGGACAAACACCCGGCACTGAAAATCATCGTGAACGGCAATTATCTAACGCACTCCATCCTTAAAGTCAACCCTCCGATTATAGTGTAAAGTGAATTAAGAAGTGAGCATTATTTATAAAGTAGGAATGAAGTGAGGAGTGCAAAAAGATTTAGGATCAAGATGTAAAAAAAATCCTTAATTTTTAGATAAATGACACGTGTGATGGTCATTAAACAATAAAAAATGAATGCAGATCTACTTTGTTTAAAAGTACCCATCTCAAAACAGTGATATTCACTATGAATGGGAAGCAAATTGTTCAAACCAAAAATGTGTGATTCTGTATAGAGCACAGAATGATTAATTTGTGCAGCAGGATCCCAATCCCATTTGATGGAAAGATGAAAGGATCACTGAGAAAAAAGTGATGAATGCAATGCTTGCATCAATCCTAGTCACTGGTACTTTACTCTGGGCCACATACCAGTCCATATAATTCCCTTGCTGTTACACTTTAGGCAGGGATCAATCTAATGCAAATGAACCTTGGTCCTGCTCCAATAGGAACTGTCCAGCTTGAACTGGCAGGTCTAGCCCCCTTTGAACAGGATCAAAGGCAACCCTCTAGAAAAGTGTTGTCCTTGTTAATCCAAACTCAGATTTTTGTGCGAATCTTTTCTCAGTTAATCAATTCTTTCTCTTAGTCCAAGACATGAGCCAGTCCTTCTCATCTGTTAGCTTCTACCTTTTCACTAACTAATATCCACATTAGTCCAATTCAAAGTGATTATTATATTCAATGCCAAGGTGTCCATAGTTTATTATTCTGTATCTTTCAGAATGATGTAGAGTTGTTGCTAATAAAGGAAATAACAGAGAAGCACTGGGTGATATGTCGATATCACTTCTGGGAGGACTAAAATCAATGGAGAATTTCAATCAATCAGGGAATTTATAGAGTGCACTACTCACCCGTGAGTGTCTCAAGCCGCTGGGGGAGGGGGGATTCGGGCAGCTCCGGTCATTCGAAAAGCCAGGTCTTGAGGTTCTTCCTGAATACTTGCAGTGTGGGGCTTCGTCTGATGCTGAGGGGGGAGTTTGTTCCAGGTCTTAGCCACGATGTAGGAGAAGGATCTGCCTCCTGTTCTGGCTCTGTGGATGCTGGGGATTTCAGCCAAGGCCTGGTTAGCGGAGTGGAGGTTTCTCTTGGGGGCGTAGAAGGAGATTCTTTTGTTGAGGTATTGGGGTCCAGTGTTGTGGAGGGATTTGTAGGTGTGTGTGATTAGCTTGAAGGTCACTCTTTTTTCGACGGGGAGCCAGTGGAGGTCTTGTAGGTATTAGGTGATGTGGTCTCGTCGTGGGATTCTGAGAACGATCTGGCTGCAGCGTTCTGGATGTTCTGAAGTTTGTGGAGTGGAGATTTGTTGATTCCGGCATAGAGGGCATTCCCGTAGTCCAGACTGCTGGTGATGAGTGCGTGGATGGCGGTCTTCCTGGATTCTGGGTGGATCCATTTGAAGGTCTTGCGGAGTATGCGGAGGGTGAAAGTCTTCTTCTTGCTCAGGATCACAAGAAAATTACAAACAACATTTGCATTACATAAAACGCTGCATTGACCAATAATATGGGTAGTTTCCATATATTGGCATTGTCAGTAAATCATTGGAGCTGGAACCTATCGCAAACTGTACATTTTTTTAACATAATAATTTTACTGTTACGTCCTTTATAAATGCATTTTGCTCTTGGAATGTTATGGGAGAAATAGATTAAGATTTTTTAAATCTTAGATTCCTGCTGCTAGAAATAGTATCCTGGACCGAACAAAAGTATGTTTTACCTGAGGTCCTCTATGTGGCTGTCCTTTGTTGTTTAATATTTTTTTGGAATACCTGAAATTATGTGAAAATTTAAGGCACAAAGATGGAGTATCACACACCACATCAGCATGAATAAATGTTCATTTTTGTGGCTGATTTGATGTAACTCTATTAGGATAAACAGCCTTATTCATGATTGATCATTATATCAATAACTTAATGCATTTCTTCCATCTGTTACTTTTAGTACCTACAGTGATTGGCCCCATGGCAAGGAACGTCGACAGCTTGGTCCTGTGCATGAGAGCCCTCCTCTGTGACGAAATGTTCTGCCTGGACCCAACGGTGCCACCAATTCCCTTCAATGAGGAGGTAAAGAGAATGATGCATCTAGTTATGCAGACTCAGAAATTTTAAAGACTGAATAATCTGCTTCTTCATCTGTACTTTCGTCCAAATAGTGCTGCTGTCATTGAAAGAAGAGGAAGAAAATGAATTGAAGATTTCTGCCCTGTCATTTACAATTGTATGGATTGTAGGAATGGAGGTATTATGTTGATGACTAGTCTGGTTAAAGCGGAGAAAAAAATAACATTAAAGGTAGTTTGTCAATGTTAGCATTTAACCTTTGATGATGGTGAGTGAAGATGATTGTTGGACTGAGGCCAGCTGCAGGACATTAACAAAAATCCAGAGACAGTTATTTATGACTTAAGAGAACATTTTTCAGGCTAATAGTGCACTGGTGAATTTATATAATTGCACCTCTCGTATGACGGATTTAGGATCTCGTATGGATTTGTGAATAGGGTATGAAGTGGATAGGTAATACTAAATATTTTAATGAATTTATTCTATCTTTCATCTGGATGGTGGAATGCCCTACTCCATGGCGTCTCCTCCAGGGCCTGAAGAAATATGACTACATCTAGCCCATTCTGATAGAACTCCATTGGCTCCCCTTTCCATCCCACATCAGTGTCAAAGGCAGCTGCATCATTTTCAAAGTCATCACAACTAGCACCACTGCTTATCTTGCTTAAGTGGTAGGTCTTGGCACACTAGCCATCAGAACACCATCAGACTGCAGACTAAAAAGTTCAAAAAAGAAAAACAAGACTGCAGGACTTTTCCAGGTATTCCTGTATTCATCAGAATTGCCCTAACACAGCTCCAGTTTAGGGAAGAGTTAAAGACTCATCTCTTTAAAAAACTCTACATCACATTACATAAACCGTTCACAACTCAACTTCCCCTGCTATTTAATAGTTGACTGCATGCTTGTCATGGACCATGTGCAGTTCTCCACCTAACCTTTTTGTTAAGTTTGCTAGATCTTTATATCTATATATCTATATAAATAGATATATAGATATGTAGATATAACCTACTGGCGGTTGCCAGTAGGTAGTTATAGTTAGGATAATCTTCCATGTGGTAAGTTTTTGGGCAATCCGTCAAGCAGGGGCTGAGAAAAGGGGGAGGGGGGGGTCAAAAAAAGTGCGATTCCCATGTTAATTCCCATAGGACCTTTAGTCAAATCTGCAGCCCGAAGCACTGGACGGAATAACACCCACTTTCAGTTATTTATTGTGAATCCGTTCAGTAGTTATTGAGAAATGTAAGAAAATAAAGTTAGTGATATCTGTGGCTGCGACGATATTGCGAAAAATAACGAGCTTGTGGAAGGAAAGGAAGATCTCTGATTGGCTGCCAACACTTCGACCAGAAAATGTTGGCAGCCATCTTGGTACTCAGTTTCAGCTGAGTCCCCCCCAAAAAGTTTTTAAAAAATGAAAAGGAGGCAGGGTAGGAATAGCCTGATTCCCAAGCCTTGGTCTTGGGGTTCCCCTGGAACGCCGCCATAAAAGCATTTTCTTTTTTGAATTGCCATGAATTTGTAACATTTGCGAATTTGCTGCAACATTTGTTTTTAAAAAACCAAGCGCTGACTCCAGCACTTGTTTTCAAAACGGCTCCAGGGTGGGCCAGGTCCTGGGGGCATTTTTTTATTAAAAGGTGGGGGGCTCAAAGCCCCCCTCATAAGGCTCATGAGCCCCTGGGGACCACCACTTCCCCAGGGTTTTATTAACAAAAAAGGAGGGGGCTCACGGGCCCCCCTCCATGGGCTCTGTAAGCCCCTGGGACTACCACCTCCCCGGGGCAATTACACATTGTTTGGGAGGCCACATGGTCCCCCTGAGCCCTGGGGACCACCACTTGCCCGGGGCTGATTAACAGAAAATGGGGGGGCCCCGTGTACACCCCGGGCATCGGTGACCACCACCTCGCCAGGGTGGCCCATGCACAAGAAAAGAGGGGGGCCGTGCAGTCCCTCTCCTGGAGCCATACACGGCCCTGGAGACTGCCACCCCCTAGGGCTGGCTCCTGCTATGTCCCGGGGTGCCCAGCCCTGGGACACAGCTGTTTGCTTCTGCTTAGCGGGAGCTCCCGCCAAGGATAAGCAAACACTGCAGTTCCTGCGGGTTGGAGCAGTCAAAGGGCTCCTGCCCGCTCGAAGGGGAGGTTTCATCTCTTTCCCTGCCCACAAACAAGCGGGCAGGGAAAGAGATGAAACAGATTTCTCCTGCACAGATGGAGCTTCCTTTCCAGCAGCTCACTCCATGCAGCAGCAATGCCGGCTTCCACAGGAGGCGGGGAGGCGGCTGGGACCACGAGGGCCTTGAGGCTCCCCCAGCGGTCTTGGGTAAGAGCTGAAAGGGACAAAATAAAGGTGAGGAAGAGGCAGAATAAAGGTAAGAAAGAGGCAAGATAAAGCTGAGAAATGAGCAGAAAGAGGCATATTAAATGTGAGAAATGAGCAGCAAGAGGCAGAATAAAGGTGAGAAACGTGCAGAAAGAGGCAGAATAAAGATGAAAAATGAGCAGCAAGAGGCAGAATGAAGGTCAGAAACGAGCAGAAAGAGGGAAGATAAAGGTGAGAAATGAGCAGAAAGAGGCAGAATAGAGGTCAGAAACAAGCAAAAAGATGGATGATAAAGGTGAGAAATGAGCAGAAAGAGGCAAAATAAAGGTCAGCAACGAGCAGAAAAGGGATGGATGATAAAGGTGAGAAAGTAGCAAAAAGAGGGTGAATAAAGGTCAGCAATGAGCAGAAAGAGACAAGATAAAGGTCAGAAATGAACAGAAAGAGGCAGAATAAAGGCACGAAATGAGCAGAAAGCGGCAGAATAAAGGCCAGCAACGAGCAGAAAGAGGCGAAATAAAAGTGAAAAACTTGCAGAAAGAGGCAAAATAAAGGTAAGAAACGAGCAGCAAGAGGCATAATAATGGTCAGAAATTTGCAGAAAGAGGCAGAATAAAGTTCATAAACGTGCACAAAGAGGCAAAATAAAGGTCAGAAATGAGCAAAAAGAGGCAAGATAAAGGTGGGAAATGAGCAGAAAGAGGTAGAATAGAGGTCAGAAACAAACAGAAAGAGGAATGATAAAGGTGAGAAACGAGCACAAAGAGGCAAAATAAAGGTGAGGAACGAGCAGAAAGAGCCATGATAAAGGTCAGAAATGAGCAGATAGAGCCAGAATAAAGGCTAGAATTGATCCAGCGGAAGCAGTGTAAAATTTGTGGGATCAGACATAGGTTACCCACCACATCATAAACTCAATCCTCAGCAACACAATTCACAATAACACAGAGTTTGGCCCATAGAAACTCTACAATTTAATTACAAACATAAGGTCCTCCGATAGATCTTTGTATGAGATAATAGGGACTCAGATAACTAGAAACGAAAAGCCACTCCTTCATGAGGACCTGTAAAAGAAGTGCCTAGCTAATAACAATATTCACTCAATATTAATAAAATCATCAATAAGTAAGGACAAACACATGGAATCGTTATCAAGTTATCTTTATCTAAACTCCAAGATTGAATGGTCAAAGCACAAAAATGCATTAGAATCCTTTAATAACAATTATTCTTTTGTATAGAGGTAAAATCACAGCTCAGAGCAAATACATCATCAAATAACGCCTACTGAGGAAGGAAGAGAGAAAAAGAAAGAAAACACATTGCAAAATACAATATGCAATTTGGAAATACAAACCAAGAATCGGTTGTAGATTTATCAGAACTGGGACACGAGTTGGACCCAGTAGAATGCTAAAGCACAGCGTGCAATAGCCGGAGTCAAATTCTTCAGCTGAAGGATTTTACCTGCTCAACTTCACCAGCCAGTAAAGCGCAGAGGTAATCAGGAGAGTTCAGTTCAGGGAAAAATCAAAGTTCAGACCGACAGCATGTCAGGCCCAGGATGTGCAAGGGAAAATAGCTGAGCCCAGCCTTTTTCCACGGGGCAATTATACCTCCAAACGTTTTCAGTTCCCGCCCACAAAATAACTTTTACGCAGTTTGCATGATTTCTATTGGTCAAAATACATGGTGCAACGTGGTGTGATCGCTCTCTAACCCAAATCGTCCAGAACCCATACGTAATACCTTTGTTCAGTGTTCACTGTTCTCTAAGAATGTGCAATATCACTTCCCTTCGGAAATAGGAAATACATTTGCAACTCAACATGTCCATTCCACACGCTCTCTTCTGAGCTTGCAACAAAGTTGATACAGTTTTTATTTTAACAGAGAGTATGTCCATTATTCAAACTGTAGGACAGAATCTTCAGTGATAATACTCATAGCTACAGTGCAATCAGGTCAGCATTTTTAGTCTATTTGAAGGGAATAATGAAAAACAAAATATATTTTGAGACCTACATGGAAAACCACTAACTCACTATTTTCTAAAGCAAACAAAATGCTAATATTGAAACATTAAAGAAATAGAGAAGCATAAAAAATAATATAAGAACACCATTTCATTATACTTATAAGCATAGCTTAATTAAGTTTAATTAATAAAGACCAAGCACTTTCTCTCAGATTTACATCTCACAGAAAACATAAGCAGGAATCATTTTACTTGAGCATTTTCATCATCATTTTTTTTTTAAACTACAGACTGCGTTATTATCTTTCACATTATTGTCATAGCACATTAGTAGGTTTCTCTCTCTCTGTCATGAAGGACTTAATCTCAAACCAGTTTGTGACCCTTCTGCATGCTTTTACGATGCAGTTTTAACTCTTACATGTTTCACGAGGCACACTGTTAGTCATGTTTCTTAAGTATGTATTAGTATCACACCCAAGGAGTAGGAATTGATCGAGTAAAACACTCTTAAATAATCACGCTCCATCAGAATCGAGCAGAAAGAGACAAAATAAAGGCCAGAAACGAGTTTGCTGAGAATTGCAGAGACCTTGTCGGAGGCCACGCCCCCTTTACGTCCCCTTGGCTACTGAGTGTCATTGGGGGCCAAGCACCCCTATTGTTACCACAAGTAAGTCCCCCACAGCCAGATTGCGGAGACAATGTCTGAGGCCCCGCCCCCTTTCTCAACCACTCTGCACAGGGGCCTCCTGGCACACTACTGGTTGGGGGATGAAGTCCCCTTGGCTGCTGAGGGTTGTTGGGGGCCAAGACCCCCTATTGTTGCCACAAGTAAGTCCCCCACAGCCAGATTGCTGAGACATTGTCAGAGGCTCGCCCCCTTTCTCAACCACTCTGCACAGGGGCCTCCTGGCACACTACTGGTTGGGGGATGAAGTCCCCTTGGCTGCTGAGGGTCGTTGGGGGCCAAGAACCCCTACTGTTGCAAACACTAAGTCCCCCACAGTTCTTCCTTATGTGTCTTTTGATGAAAACCTGATCTCCTGGGTTCAGGTCGTGACAGAGATCCCTTGATGTCTGTGCAGTCACTGCTTCAACTTAATGAGACACAGAATTAACTTTGTCAGCCAATCCTTTACAGTAGTCAAGGACCAAATCATCTTAAATGTTCACAAGCGCGTTGGCAGACACATTATATTCCCCATTAAAGACACATGCATTAAAGGCACAGTAGAGTGCGACTTCATCAGCATATCGATTTTCAGTTGTTACAAAATCATTCTCCCTTCCATGGGCTGCACACTTGATGACAGCCACTTCCTTTGGCAATTGTAACACTTCAAACAGCTGTCTCACATACTCCCCACTTCTTATAGGAGAACCAGATGGCATTAGGAACCCTCTCTGCGACCATAGCTGTCCAAAATCATGAACCACACCAAACCCATACTTGCTAACGGTATAGATCGTGACTCGGATTAGTTCAGAGACTCAGCATGCTCGTATCAACGCAATGATTTCAGCCACTTGCATGGAATGTACTTCCTGTAACCAAGTGGCTTCCACCTCTCCAGAGATGGTACAGACAGCAAACGCTGCTCTCAGATGTCCTTCATTGTCTCTTAAGCATGAGACATTAACAAAAAGGACTTGATCAGGATCAGACAATGGCTCATTGACAATTTCAGGCCTTTGTTTCGTACACAGTTCAGTGACATCCAGGCAGTCATGGTCTTCACATTCTTCCCCATCAGCACTTGGAATAGGTAACAGGGTAGCAGGATTTAACACAGAACATCGCTTCAGGGTTACATTCTCAGCGGCAAGAAACACCTGCTCATACCTTGTCAAACCGGTTCTTTGTTCAATGCTGTGCATTGGTTCTCGTCATCAGAAGCTCAACAAAGTGTGGTACATACATACATGGTAAGAGGATGACCCATCACAATGCTCTCACATCGTTTAATACCGACACCTGTTGCAGCAACAGATTTGAGGCATCTCGGCAACGCTGAAGCTACAGGATCTAAAGTAGCTGAAAAATAGGCCCCTTGTCTACAGGCACCTCCATGTGTCTGGGTGAGTACAGATAGAGCACAACCTTCCCTTTCATGGCAGAACAGCAAAAACGCTTTGTTGTAATCAGGCATTCCAAAAGTCAGAGCGCTACACAGGAATTCTCTCAGCTCCAAGAAGGCAACTAGGCAATTGTTATCCCAAGTCACTGGATCGCACACATTCTTGTGAGTCAGCATCTGCAAAGGTTTCGCCATTAGTGAAAAGTTGGGATTGTACTGTCGACAGTAGCCAACCATTCCCAAAACATTCTAACCTCTTTTTGGGTACTAGGCGGATTCATCTTCATGATCGCCTCTACTCTTTCTGGTGACACCTTCCTTTTTCCCTTTTAAATCTGATGGCCCAAGTACTGTACTTCATTCAAACAGTACTGAAGCTTACTCGGGGACACCTTATGCCCGTTGTCAGCCAGGTGATTCAGCAAGGCAATGGTATCATCCATGCAAGCATCACGCGTCCCAGACGCAATGAGAAGGTCATTGATGTACTGGGCCAGTACTGAGTTTCAGGGCAGAATCAGACTCTCAAGGTTCTTTTTCAAGATCTGGTTAAAAACGGATGGACTTTCAGTATACCCTTGAGTGATATGGCACCATGTTAAGACACAATTTTCCAGATGGAAAGCAAACTAAAATTGGCTTTCCTCATGCAATGGGACAGAGAAAATCACCTGACAGAGGTAAATCATAGTAAACCATTCAGCTTCGCAAGGAATCTGAAATAGAATTACTGATGGATTCGGTACCACGGGACAACATGGAATCACTATGCTGTTGATTTTACTGAGGTCCTGGACAATGCGATATTTTCTACTGGATTTCTGTAAACCCATAATAGGAGAGTTGCACAGACTTCCCATGATCTACTTTAGGATGTCCTGCATGATCATAGACTCAGTCACAGGTGTAATTCCTGTCACTGTTTCTGGGATCAGATTATATTGAGGCATTCTCGGAAATTCTGTATTTGGCTTGACCTGTATGCAGACTGGCTCGACTCATCAAATCAGTCCAATCTCCTGTCCTGAGAAGTCCCATGCCACTGGCGAGATGCTGTCTCTGAGATCCAGTGGCATGCCTTCCACTGTCAGTAAGGGAAACAGAGTAGCGCAAAGGTTCTGATTTGCCAATTTGAAAGCAATGTCCTCATCACTGGCCTGCAACTCAATTCCCTTTTGTGTGCAGTAGATGGTACAATTCAGTTTGCACAACAGATCACGCCCTAATAAGCACACTGGACTGGAATCGCACATCACAAACTGATGGTGATCCTGAAAGGTTTCAATTTTCACTGGCACCTCTTCCGTCAAAGGGTTTGTCATCTTTTTGTTAGTGACTCCTTAGATTTTCCAGAGAGGGCTAGGTTTGAGGCTACCGCAGATCTTACAGTAGAACAGGTAGCACCAGTATCAATCAGGAATGTCATAGGATGGCCAGCCATGTCTGCTTCTACATAGGGTCCATTCTGGTCTACCTCTAAGACTGCACCAAGTGTACATTCTTCCTCCCCCCTCAGGCACCGTCATAAGAATGGGTCCAGACCAAATCCATCCACAGACTCCATCAAGGGAATCTGATTGTATGTCCGATTTCCCTGTGGAATCCTAAGAGGCTGAGGCACTTGCACTATTTGATCCTGATTTCCTCCTACATTAAATGATCTTGGCCTGATCACTATCATTAACTGATTTATCCCATTTGCCAACTGTATGAGTTCTCCTCCCTGCCCTTGATTTGCAGGATTGAGGCAACACTCACATTTCCAATGCCTGATCTTGTGACAATATGACAAACAGCGGACTTCTTCAGGGTGGCAACGTCTATCCCGGTCTTTGGATCTATAGGGACACCTCTCCCTCTTCCCTGACCCATGGGCCCTCCAACAAGTTGCACTTCTCCTGGGGTGTTCTCCTGACCACGGGCTACAGCTCCCATCTTCCCCTGCACCTGTTCTCCTTCTGGGCATTACGCATTTGAACTAACATCAATTTCTCCTTCATCCTCCTATGTTTGGAATGCACCTCATTACTGCAGTACCTGGCATACCGTAGGATTGCATCCACGGATTTGTTTTGCCAGTAGATTAGATGTTGTTGGATCATGAGACTGAGCTCCAGCCTCAAGCCAGTCACAAACTTGGACACAAATTGTCCCATGTCTTTGGGATCAAGGGTATCTAACCAAGTGTACTGCTTGAAGGTTTGTAACAGCCTTTCATAATAAGCGTGTACTGACTCCTTAGGCTCCTGGGTTGTTCGATCTATCTTGACCCAATCGATGTCCTGTGGGTCTATTTTGGTCTGCAACCATGTGATCACTTGATTGTACTTCTTCATGACCAATGGTGATGGGAACCACAATTTCCAACAAGGTGTTCAAATCAATCCACAACACTTTCGAGATCTTAATAAAGCAATCAACTTGCTTATACCACTCAGCAGGTTTCTCTCTAAGCCTTGCTATATCATTCGTGAATGCAGCAAGATCACCCCGACTCCAAGGGAAATGGACATAACCCCCACTAGGCACCTCCCACAAAGGGTATGCCTCTATTCCCTGTGTTCTCCCACCTGGAGAAGGCATCTATCATGTCACCTTTTTTGCGCTCTTCTTCCTTGACCACCTCTCTTCCCACTTATCCAGCATAATCCAGGTCCTCATTTCTATTACCAATTCCCATATGTGCGCCTTCAATCCAGTCACTCTCTTTTCCTCTAACCTGAACCTTCCTCTAGCCTGAACATGCCAAAGCATGAAAATGACAATTCCCCCGCTTTCTCACTGATTTTCTGACAATTTTGGAGCCAAATTATAGTATGGAGCCCAACCTTTGTCGCCATATAGTGAGCTGGAGTATTCTCGGGTGGCGCCTCTTCGCCCACCGGAGTAACAACCCCTTCATCAACTCTGAAAAGATCCCGCAACACCCTGAAACATCGCATGATTTCTGACACTTTGGAAATTTCCCCAACACAGTGCAATATTTGTTCAATTAATACGGCAAAATAATATTGGCAGCCGCAGAGTATTCCTGCTGATCTCCCACCAACCCCAGCATGGTGTTACATCAACTGACCTATCGCAGCACAGCACAATCTGATGTCACTCTCACTCCTCGCAGCAACTTACCCTCCTTCACAATTTCTCCATACGCATTCACTCACACAATCATCCTAAGTCCGTAATTGTCTGCCATTCTAAAAGATAGATAGAATTCAACCAATCAAGAGCATTCGCACACAGTAACCCTCGACCAGCGTTAGTCACCCCAATCAATATTGTTAACCCGTGACATAAGGTCCACTAGATGATTGCCATTCGTCCCATTCACACAAAGTTTCCTGTCTTAGGTGGACCTACCAATGATGTCTCACAACAACTCCTCAATTCTCCGGTCAGACCATCACAATCACGGTGTCTTCTACACCTTTCAATATACTGGGATCTTAGGCCACTTCTGGACCCGCAACTCAAATCTCAATCCTTGGACTACATCAGACCCGAAACCACATTCACTCGACTCTCACTCTAACTTCACAAGACATTACACAATCAGACTATTGCAGCAATCTACCATTTCACACATCTCCTGTTAATACTCACTCCACCGTTGATCCCGCTGTACCGTCAAATTCCGACAGTCTCCTCCAGATTCCATTGGCTTCTGTTCTCGATCATTTGGCTCTAGTTCAGGCTTTTGGGGTTCTAGACTCCACCTACGCTAAGCCAATTCTAGATTCCCCCTTACTTCATGTACTAACCATCCTACTCTGCTACCAACTGAAAGGGCGGCTTCGAGTAATTCTGGAACATTTTCTAGAGACACTCTCCAATGGATCTTTTTAGCAGCATGGAAGTGCGAAGGGGAGAAAACGTTAGCCACTGTCAATTTAGAAACACTAACTCCAAATACATAATAACCAAAAGACAATCTTGGAAAGTTAGTCAGATTTTATTACAAAGCCAAAAATAACTGAACATAAACACACCTCAACACGAGGTTGTAGAAATATAAAGGAAACAGTATGAAGCCAAATCTACGCACTACATTCAGATGGTGCAACATGAGTAGAACTAATAATTCAAGAAGGAGGATGCAAAGTATCAAAAAGCAAGAGTCCAAATTTCCCCACATCGAGGGTTGGTTAGTGAAAAGAATTTAAATCTATTCCTACTCTATCGCTATAGTGACATCCCAACTTTAGTGAGCAAGCATTCTGGATTAAGAGGAAAGGTTTCAGTAGTGGAGTCTTCCTAAGAAGTATCTCCACTCTCAAGATGGATCAAGCAGCATATAGCCACTATCACAAGAAAAAAGAGCTCGTTCTTCGATTCTCCCTCTCCACAGGCAAGGAAGATGTGGGCACTATCCCTAATTCCAGCAACCAGTTATCCACAGGTAAACTTACCCTCGTGCACCTCTCACACGTACTCTACAATGGGTACAGTCATGAGCGTACTTTTCCACTGTGTTCTCCATGTACATCCTTCGCAACAATTCGTCCTTGGTTCTCATGTCTTCTCTCGTGTGAAACCAACTCCTGTCCTTTATCGCCTCCCAGTCATACAATTGTAACTTCTCTCCTTGCCTACCTGCTAAAACAAAGACATTATTTTGCCTAAAAGATGCTTCTTCACCTGCAATGCAAAATGTGAGAAAGGACAGCTTCCATAGTGCACATGAAATTTAGAACATTAATCCTAAAGCGAGAGTTTGTCAGTGGTTTACATTTCAGGCCTACAGCTTTAGCTAACATAAGAACGCATCATGTAGGCATTGCAAGTTAAATAACTACAATTCATTTCAACGAACACATTTACCACATTATAGAAATCTCGTTATTAAACACATTTAGTACATGAGAAAGCAATTTCACTACACCGTTTCTTCACGTTAACATCTGCTAGTCACATTTATTTCCTACGTTAACTCAGTTACACAGGACACGATTATATGCGGGTGTGCTCTACTCGTGATTATGATGCACACCTACAAATGAGTAAAATGCAAATACGAAAGTTCCACTCTATCACCCTTATGTGGGAGTGATTTTTGACACTTACAATAGTTTTGTGCCTTGTCTCTACCACCGATCTTCACAATTTAATAACACCATGGGGGGGCCCTCTTTAATGCATCCACCAGAGGAGGCAGCAAACCTATCGCACTCTTGTTGGAGATTTATAAATTGAAATGCCTACCTGTTTTTACCTACGGGATGGAATATGGGGTACAGAGATTGGAGCAGACTCCCTAGGGAGGAAAACTGCTTTTGTAGGCTGCTTCAGACCAGGTAGCTAATAGCACTTTGTACACAAGGAACTGGGATTGGCTAATGTTATTGATGTGGTGGGGTTTGCACCCTTCTCCTCTGGACATCCATCTGGAGTAACCCAGAGGCCTCTTTTAATTGTGAAATAGTAAAGGACTGTTTGTCTTGTGATTATGGCCTAAGAATCCCATGGCCCAAATATATTTAAAAATCAGTGAAAGTCATGGGAAGACCAGCGTTATTCTCTAACCCCTGTTAAAATCAAAGACATGTTTTTAAATCGGGTAGCATCTAATAGGGAAAACAGAGAGGTTATGAGGCCTAATATGAGAGAATTGATGAGCTTACAAATGATCAAAGGGATCAAGTAATACCTCCTATATGTTGACACATCAGAGAAAGGGCATTACTGATGAAGTTTTCCATAGGTTCTAATAGATGTCATTTAGGTTTCACTCTTGGCCAATTTGACCCTAAGTCTATCCTGCCCTGCGACAAATCATACCCCCTAAACCATGGCACATTTATTATTTTTCTGTACGTTTTATGAAGCACCTAAGCTAAAATGTTTATTACAGATACTTGAAAACCTGGATTTTAACTAATATAGGCCATCCTTCGTTATCTTCAGATGCCACCAAATCACTAGGTGTTATACTCTGTGGAAGCCTTCCTGATAAATGTATTTTATTTATGTCATTCCATTGCTTTCTAGATATAATGCACTGATAAGGGGTTACATTGAATGTTTATGACAATCTGAATAACCCTTGAATACATCTCTATCTTTCTTTAAATTTACTTTTTATGTATTTTATACTAAATTTTTATATGCTATTGCCGATGGTAGTAACATTGCATTTTTTAAATATTTGTTTTTACTTTTATGATTATATCTTATAATTGAATAAAGGATGACTTTTAGTTGAAATAACAAAGGGTAAAAATTATTTTGAAATTAACTTATCTTGAAGAAAAATGTAATGATGTTGTAGTCTTATCTGACAGACAGATAGCTGAGGGCTCAATTGCTGATTGCAAGATGTCACCTGATGTCTGGGATGTAGTGTCAACACCAGGGTACGTTAGATCATTGAAGCTATGAAAATAAAAATATAAATGAAAGTAATAAAAATGTACAAAAATAATGTTGGTGTATAATCACATGGTTTACACAAGTATAAAGATTTGCTGGATCAAAGCTAGTGGGATGACATTGAAAACAGTAGGCACATAATGACATAACTTATAGGGTAGTAAGAGATACGAAATATGGGTGATAAAGGAAACCCAAATATACTATTCAATAATTCTGAAAAATGGAAGGATATATTAAGTGATAAAAGAAAAGTAAGATTATCCATATAAGTTCACATTTTAAATTTTACAATTAATTCATGGAGAAAAGGTTTTATATATGAATCTAAAGACATATAGCAGATCCTGACACTTAAGGAGAGAGGAATATTGTTGTACACAATGAAACTCCTATTTCTAAAGACTTACCAGTCTCTCCCATCAGTGTGTTGCTGGTGGGCAATTCATATTTTTTTCTCATTGGTTAGAGCAGAAGAGAAGGTTAAGTACAGGACATAAACATATATATTAAAGATACATTTGTATCAAGGTTGAGGAATGACAAACTAAGACATTTAAATTTATAGACTGTGG